>JAPJYX010000009.1:9445833-10703750 GCA_030503985.1 Himalopsyche tibetana | reverse complement strand
CTAGAAATCTAAAAAACACTTCAAAGAGAAACGGACGTAGATCGGAGAACCGATTGAAACTTCTATCATGGAATATTATATGAAGACATATCTATAAGCAGTATCGTCTAAAAAGAACCAGATAAAAAATATTTTTTATTCAATACAATACGATTAAGGATAATATACCGAATCTTCAGTTGATTTTACGTCAACTTTAAATCTATTTATGTTTCAATATTTCTTTAATCACTCATATTACACATAAAAAACTATAATGTCGCCATATCAAAGTTGATTTAAAAATGCTCGCACAGCTGTGACAATCCCTAATACGGCGCTTTTGAGAAGAACTTCAAAGCATTCAAAGATAAATTCTGGATTCAATCAACTTAATGCTTGATACGGTAACATAAGATTTTTTTGTATTATTATTATTTTATATAAAAGCTTTTGCATAATTAAACAAGATAAAAGTACCGATTTGTAAAAGAATTATGAGCATTTAATCAATGCATCTTGCGTATTAAAATTTGAACGTATTTTTTTAGTAAATTAAGTAATAATAAATAGTTTGACGACTGCAATGCACTGATAGTTCTAATTATCAAAATAATTTTGTTACTAACGAGTACACTGTGACATACATATATATATACTACTTGTATAAAAATACAACATATTTTTATTTTATACTAAAATAGGAAAGTATTTAGTCTCACATAAATTTTAAACTATTTTAGATTCATGATTCTAATAATGGCGTAAACTGCTATGTTTCTTACTTTATTATAATAAAGTTCTACCAAATCAATAAATGTACGATTTTTAGCTAAAATTTCTCAGACTACAATGCCTGCAGCCTATTTTACATATATTAAGATTTACAACATAGAACATTACGTTAAGGGATTGCATTTGAATACTGTTATTACCGAAATTGAAAGTACCGGCTTAAAAATGCAAAAATACTGATATTTTAGTAGTACAAATAATAAACCAACATAAAATTTTGAATGTGTAGAATCACATAGTATGTTAGTAAAAACGTTCGCGTTAAATTTAATAATTTAAATCTACCAAGAGTTTTATCATAAAATGTTCTATAATTGGTGATTCTTTCAACGATTTATTATTATTTTGAGAAACTGTAAGTTACATTTGTAAATTACTCGTTTATGATTACGATTTATTTTAATTTAAGTATATAATATGAAATATTGAAATAACTATTTCGATTTACACACACTGTATTCCGATTCCAATTGACCGTACAGTTTTGATTAATTTAAACTGTTTATGAATTTACTACCAGTATTAATAAATTCGTCCAATATTACAATCCCTAATAATGATGATATGTATCTTTGTTTCAAAAATAAAGTAACAATTATAATATTTATATAGAATAATATAAATAACTCTATCAGATTATTTACTAGGTATCAACGAGCTTTCAACGAAATCTTCACTTAACGTTTGTTAAAAATGAAACTTCAAACGAATTTATAAATGTATTATTGAATAACAATAGCATTGTTTAAATAGCAATTTCATACATTTACGTGTAAGTGTCCCGGATAATTGGCTGAAGCGTTCGTTTGTCGTCTCTGGATGACCATAAAGCTATCATAGTGGGTTGAATGCGTGATTCCCTTATAGTTTCCTCGTAAATGTGCGAGAGTGCATGCATCTATCGAAGACTCTCTATCCGCAAATAGATCAGTAGTTGTCCACTGTTCATAAAAGAGATTTATTTTGTTTTAGTATTATTTTATTTCATCAACTAAGCCATGAGCTGCTTTCAATAAGAAGAATAATAGCCAATACATTTTTTTACGTCGTGAATTTTATGTGTCTAATTTTTCCTAGTTGAATATAAATTGTGTATGTTTTATTTTATTTGCAGGGTGGTAAATTTTCTTGTGTATTTCTCTTTTTCGGTTGCTGTGTTGTCGTGCATGAATCAGGCAATGAGCAATGGATATATCGCTACCATAAAGCAACAGTGAGATAAAGTGAAAAAGTCGATTTCTAGATAACTATGCCAATCGATTGATGGAAGGTTAAAAAAATCTTACTTTTACAATTATTAAGATTACCTTGTAACTTCAAAGCATCAGCAAAATTGGTTAAATAACTAGATACAGATAATAGTATACAAAAATGTCACTTTTATCCTTTATTTTAAACCGTAAAATGAACTTAATAAAACCATAATTATTCGCTATTTAAAAAGTACAACACAAATCTTAAAGTTACTTTAGGGTAGCGATATGCTTTGTTTACATTTTCTCCTACCATGTGATCCAATGAAACAATGCGTATAAATGTGTTTAACTAATTATTTATTATTTTTTAGCTTTTTCGAATAAAACGGTTTGACCGACAGAACGACAAAAATTTTCGTGAAACAAATTCTTCTTTACGATATATTTTACATTGTTAGCTGACACGGTTCAAAAAATATCCTCTTGTCTTATAAAGACAATTGGATCGCATACCAAAGGTTTGAAGACGGATTAAAATTGCCAACCGTTACTTTATAACGAGCCATAAATCTATCTAAAATTTAAGCTTCTTTATTAAGATCATTGTGAAACTAGTATTTCTTTTACACATTTTATTGCTTTACAAAAAACTAAGTTTTATATTAATCTTTCCGAAGTAACAATCATCACAGAAAATTCTTATTGCTCTCTTTATTTATGTTGTTAAGAATTGAGCCTCGATTGCAAACAAACGATAAATTATATTACAAAGTGCGCCCACCAGGCACTTGGTATATGAATTATGTTCACAAATTTCACTGACAAAATAATTGTGATATTGATATATTATGATTACCTCAGGTTAAAAGAATATTTTATCACTCATAATTATAGCAGGGTGTGTATTTTGTTATCATTATCTCTATCCATGCAATATTTAATAAGGATATGCAAAAATATTTTTATTATTTATTGTTAAATCAACCCACACGTTAGTAAATTATATGTTTATAGGAGTGTGCGAACTAAATAGAGAAAACATGGTAGTTAACTGCCGTTTAAGCATTTTTTAAATGTTTTATAATTTCAGATATTACATGTACTTAAAAGCGTTGTATTTATAAAATGTCTTAACCTCACATTGAAATGTGTTAAGGATTTCTAATACAACAATTTAATATCTTAAGAGTATTTGAAAACGTTCAATTTATGAAACTGATTTTATTTTTCCATTTGTAACAACTTTAACATTATTAAAATCGATAAAATAATATTTGCGTATTCTACCTACAATTTAACAATTATTGAGAAAATACATATGTCCCAAAACTCATGATAAGCATACGAAATAAAATATATTTAAATTAAAATCTTAATTTGAGGTATATTCATGGATAGGAATATTTAAAATCTTAAATTCATGTATCTGGTATAGACAATTTTATTTTGCGTATATGTACATTATTACTTAGTTTATCGCATTATAAATTATTGTTTTGTTACTTAAATATAAATGTAGAATATAAAAGTTAAAGAAATCTTCAACTATAAAGAAACAATTTTTGTTTGAAATATAAAAACATAATTGCCCCAAATATTGGAATGTAGCGTTTTGTAACTAGGCGTTTCATGTATAAAATTACATCAAATTTTATTGAAGTCTACGTTTTAAATTGTTAAAAAGTACATTATATCCGTACAGCATAATACAATATAATAATTCTTGAATTGTAAGAATAAAAATAATATTTTTTTTAATGAATGTATTTTGACTCTTAATCATTAAAATATTTCAAAACATGTGTTTCAAAATGTCTTAATTGGTCCATCACACTTCAATTTTTTTAGCTATTCTACTAATGAATCCTTAATCAGATGCAACATAATCTGCAGAGTTTATGTCTGTATAAAAAATCTAAATTAATTTGTTTATATATTATAAAGCGCATAGAATGTTGTTTTACCTGGTTTTAAAATACCTAACAACATTTACGTATTCACAGCTGACACGTTCCAAAGTGTTGTGAGTGCATTTTAGGTGTCTTCGAGTTTGTCATTTAATGATGCAGACACGTCCGTTGTTTACAGAATTTTTCAAGAAAATAAATGTTTTACAAAATACAGACATTGAGACGTGTAAAAAGCTTTTTATATTTAAATTTCTGAATTTAAAACAAAAATTAAATCACCTCCAATGCTTACCACTGAAAACAGATTTGCAGATACGACATTTTACGCAGTGTGTTCATATGTTCACTTATAAGAATAAAATAATGAAATCAACTCTTGTATACATCATGATTTAAAGAAATAGCTTTTGGGACAGTTCCTTCGGCGAGTGACAAAAAATTGCGAGGTTTTTTTAAGACAGTCATCAGAAAATACTTTTTTCGATGTTAAAATTTCTTCTGACTTTGAAAATAAAAATACTTTTATTTCCATATGAAGAGTGGATAAATAAATATTTTTTAATTACACCTTTTCAGGGCTAGACTGGAAAGGGCTCGAAGGGGCGCTTTGTTAAATTTGATTTAGGTCGATGAGTCCATGGTAAAAATAAGAAATACTTTACTCTCAGATCAAATCAACACCTTACTGAAATTTCTGACGTATACATATATAATCTACGAAGGTTTAACCATAACGTATTTCTGTGTCAATCTTAAAACTCTTCATTCTTTCAATATTATAAAAGTTTAGTACATTGTTTAGCTATTGATATTAAATATTTTTTACGTTGTATTGGGTGTTGTAACATAATTTTATCACAGAAGAGTTTCATTGCTTTAATAATTACAACGTCTTATAAGAGTGATATAAAAATCCGCCATTTTCCATGATCTCCGCAAATAACTCGAAAAATAAATCCATGCAGTAACTTTCTACCATTTCTTTTCACAAAAGAAAAGTTGAAAGGCTTGAATATTATCAAATCGGTTGAGTAAATTAATAACGCATCGTGATCTTAAAAGTATTTGTATTTTATGTTCAGCAAAATACCTTTGAAAATAATATCGATAGTATTCCTCTCGAGTCGAACCTCAATTGTCGGGCGTCTGCGACTCCCACGTTCTCGGCGAAACTAATTTCGCTTTTCCGCCGCACATAGTGGAAAGCAATAATCTTGCGACAGTGACGAATCGCCAGACTGCGGTGCTTTATTGCAAATAACTGACAGTGATTTCATAACAAGTTTTGATACAAAATCATTGAAGATATATTATTTTTGCCATGTTCAATATCAACCAAAGCATCGGTGCAATGCTCTGACACCAATTTAAAATAGTTGGAATGTTTCTTGTACAATACTATTAAAGATCAATCAATTTGTCAAAGAATTTTGACGATATATTTTTATATCGTCATTAAATTCAAGTAGAGTAACGTTCCATGGCGCAACGTTCAACATCGTTTGCCCCCGTGACGAATCTCATGGGTTCTACTCTCAGTAAGAACAGTATTTTTCAAATCAATTTATCAATTTCTATTTAAAGGCAAAGGCGGTTTGTGATATTTAAGAATTTCCTACCACCTTCTAATTCTTAAATAAATGGGTGTAGCGAAAGCTATTACAACTGATAAACAAACAGTTACGCGTAAGAAAAAACTTTTTTATGATACCTACATCAAGAAGCCATATGCTTCACATTGGAAGCGGGTATAAATATAAAAAAATATGACTTACGAATATTATTTTCCTTGACGAACTTGACGTATGTTTTATTTGTGTATATCATTGAAACTAAATTTGAATTGAGCATTAACAGTAACTGGCATGAATCAACTGGAGATTTAATAAGGGTATCCCATTGGAAAACCATATGCTCCACATTAGAAGCGCAGATGGATTATGAAAGAATTTTTAAAACGTATTAATTAAAAACACAAAGATCAATTATATTATGAATTGTATTTCATGTATAAATAGCAAATGAAAATTATACTCATTTTTTTGTAATAAAATAAAAATAGTCAATCGAATAATAATAATAACTTTTATAACTTTTTTTGGTTTATTTATATATATTTTTTTTGTAAACGAATTAAATTTATAAATTGGAAAACAACGATCAAATATTGAACATTTAATTTTAAAATTTCAAATGTTGCCTGCAGTTTGTAAAAACGATAGTATTAAAATAACTAACTAGTGTCTTAGTGGTGAATATTTTTTTTAATTTGAAACTTAATGACGAGATGAAAGCATTCCTTAAGAGTTATTTCTGTTTTAGAACCCTGCACAGTACGTATATTTTATGTTTTATATCATAATTTGCATAAAGTGTGCCGATATATTATTTTACTTCGCGGTCGGAAAATGCGTATTTTCAAACGCTTCAAACCGCAAAACATCATACCAGCGGTACTTTAACTGTCTTTTATGTTGCGGTATTCAATTATTTGTTTTTTTTTAAACTTAGTATTACTTGTTCTCAAACATTGGCAGAATAAATTATCAATAAATGAACACAACATCGATTTATTTGGGGTTTACTTAGTCGAATATCATTGTTCGATATGATAAAGCAACTTTATTTTATAGTTCTCAATTCATAAAACTTAATACTTTTATACCATCGTATTATAAAGCATGAAAGTAAAATATACTTTTTCTTGTTGAAGAACCACGACAAAATCTAAATGTTTTCTAAAGACATTTTTTATGTGAACATGTATTTTTAATATTATATAAATCATAGGAGAAAATCGTTTACGTGATAGTGGAACTTTATCGTACTTCATTTCAACTCTTCTATATTATTTTTTGGGTAAATAAACTAATTATAAATTTACTGCTGCAAAGTTAAAAATAATGTTACAGTCGAACATGGTTATTACGAAGAAGATGGGACCGACTGAATTTTCTCATTATAAGCATTACTCACAGAATAGGAGAATATTTAAATACTTAAAAACATACCCATCAAATGAATTTTTACACAGTTACACACATATTTCATTTTTCTGTTAATCCACTTTTCTTATGATATTTAAAATTGATGCTTATTTCATTGTTTTCAATCTTTTTCAAATTTTTGACGATATTTTTGTTCATAATGCCAAAGAAAAAAAGTTCGTTTAAAAGTGAATAAATTTATGGAGAAAACCATAAACTAAAATTTCAACGAACGTTTCCTCGTTATATCGGAGATCTCTCAATTTCCGTGATCGTAATAATCGAGTTTGACTGTATTTATTATGCAAAATATTTTTCAATATTATAGAATATTATTTGTATTAATATTACAAATCATGTTTGTTAATTTATGAATACATAGTTATATTTCACTTATATAATTTGATAATTGATACTGAAACGTAGAAGAAAACATTAGCTTCAATATCAATAAATATTATTTATAAGACATAACGGTATTATAATAAATAAAAATAGAATTCAGTTATACATCCCATGGTTGTAGAAAAAACGTTTGAGAAACACACCCAATAAAATAATAATTGCGGTCGGACTTCGATGTAGACTTACCAGAACATAAAGGCTAGGCTATAAAAATAAGCACTCTGCTAATTTCAAACAATGCCTTACCTTAAGTGTTTATAATGTTTTTCATATTAATTTCAGGCATTTAAAACAAACTGTTACTACATTGATATTTTGTCATAACACATTTTTAGTTTAATTTTTTATAACCATCAATTTATTTGCGACTGAAACTTGATTGTGAGAAATACATCAATACTACTTTTACTTACTTTAAAGTTAATCTAAAAAGTATTGCACACTCGTTTAATATAAACTATCGACAAGTCTTACGTACAGTAATTTATCACAGCTTTGTATATTAAAAAGTACAAGTTTTCAGGAGACACATACTAAATAAGTGTTCTTTATTCTACCACTATCTTTATTGTTTTATATCGCTATAAAACACCACTGGAATGATTTTGTATTGAATATGTGTAAGGAAATTAATAAAGCAGGAATCAAATTGGTTTTCATCCATACCTCCCCTCCCCTAGAGGCCAAACAAAACACGATTATATATTTTTGCTTAAGATTTATATTATAATAAATAAAAAATGACAAAATATATATTTTGGAATACGAGTTAATGAAATATATGTATTGAAATTTTGAATTCATTACATTAAAAAATTAAGAGACGTGTTTGTAGAAAATTAGCAACGATTTGTTAATGAAATTGAATAAAACATCAACGATAACTCTCCGTGCGTCTTGTGTATGGAAAATAAACTCTTAATAATATTGTAATATGAAGATTTATTCGATAAAATGTTTTTTTTTGTTCTGCTTCAAAAACTTATAGAATAGGAAACTGAAAATAACACTTTTGTCACGAGTAAAATGATGGCAAAAGAAATTGTATTAATTAATTAATTTATTTGGTTGAAAACGTAATAATTTAAACGATAGTAAAGCGAAGCGAACAAAAGGATTATTTTTAAAATAACAAGGTACGTTTTACTGTTAATAACATGTGATTTGCCAGATTAAGTTATATTTTATTTTATGACTGCAGTTTGAGTTTGGCGTAAAAGATTTCAACATAATAATTTAGTATACGGCAACATTTAATTCTCGTGTAATAGATCTTTGACATTTAAATCTGGTTTGAATTTAACTATAAATTGTTATGTTTTTGAAGTATAATAGTAAAGTATTTTTTTTAACATATTTTTTCGGTGTTCAAACAACGACTTGGTATTTCTTTTCTATCTGAATGAATCTTAAGAATGTCGAAATGTTTATATGCACACAATTTGATGTAGTGTTTGATGAAATGGTTAAGTCGAATTTCTTTATCGTTAAATAATAAGTATTATTAAAAAGCACTTGAAATGATAATTTATTAAAATTTTTATATAAAAGTTTGAATAAGAACTTGCAGTTATCTCAGTAATTGACGTACTTTGAAAGGTGATCAATCAGGTGGAAGTGGATTGCCCAACTGAAAACTCTACTCAAATACCAGTACAGCATGTATACATAAAATGCTGTATTTCCTGTACGTAAGATATAAACTAAATTATGTTTTTACAATATAATAATTTTTACATTACGTGTTGTTTACGTTACGAGCTTATTTAAATATGAATTTGAAATTAAGTTTTACTTAGATATTATTTTTTTTTATATTTTCGTGCAAAATCTACCACTCATGAATTGTGATTACACAATCGCTGCAATTGTTCATTTTCATCATAATTACACGCCTGCATTATAATAAACTCCCCATTTCATTTAATTTCATTGTATTTAATAGTAAATGCTGAAATATCTATTATATGATCAGTAAAAAATTAAATTTTGTTTGTGGTGAACAATGTCACTTACTTTAAATTGAATTCATTTAAAATCTATAATAATATATTATATAAAATGAATCATATTTTATAAAAAAATAACAGTGCTTACTTTGTAACAGTTCTTACCAGGATTTAAAACTATTTAATATGATAAATGTGTGTTTAAAATATAGTTATACTATGTATGATAATTTAAAAGGAACCAATTGTATTCATAATTCAACATATAATGTAGAAGAAACTTATCAAGTTCGCTAAGTTGTCTATGATAGAATAAAGATATAAATATTGTGTTTGCGTACGGTGCAGGAAAAGCTGCCATCAACGGTGACATTTGGGAAAATAAAATACAATGAAAGTTGTAAATATGCTAATATTTCAGCGTGTTGTATTCCACGCTGTATATACGAACAACATGTTATTCAGTCGCAGCTTTCAACAAGTAACAGTATATTCTTGTTTTGTATTTAGACAACTCAATGATTTTTCACTAAGGGGACAGTGAAAGTTTGTTTACAACCTGTCTTGAAAATTGTGAGGTGACGTAAATATTTTAAGCATGCCCATTTGACATTTGAAACATACAAAACTTTTGCTATTTTTTTAATAGCAGAGAATCATTTAAATTAGCTTTCGCATTTTTGTTTATTATACGTGATTTCCGTTTTTTTTATTTAAAATAAATTGCAATGAAATAACAGTTTAAAAAATCATTTATTTACTTATTTTACACAACTTAGCATTTAGGAAGATATTCTGTTTGTAAGTTTAAGTAAGTAGTTTGAAAATTTATTTTTGTATTAATGAAAAATGTATGTTTACCTTAACGCTTGATGTTCTAATGAGACCACTGACAGCAATGGCGTAAACCTCGACATCATAAGATGGAGCAGCCTCTCGATCCAGCGGGGCAGCCGTCGACAGGATTCCCAGCCGAGGATCGATGTCAAACAGACGATCGACCTGGCGGCCGCCTCCGCTTCCAGTCACGTTAGTGACGTAGTATTCGACTTCAGCACCTTCAAGACGAGCTCTCACTGCCAGGATGCTTGTCCCGGCTGCTTCATTTTCATAAACACTACCTGCCATCGGCTCACTTTCGAAACTAGGGCCCATATTTTCAGGCCCACCCGAAATGACAGTAATATAAGCGTCAGTGCTTCGTCTTTCACTTTGAACTGCCTCGTCTGTCGCCTTTACTGCCAAACGATACCGAGCTTCTGGCATTCCAGCCGGTCCACGTAACGATAGAGCACCAGTACTTCGATGTAACTTGAATAACTCAGTATTCCCTGACACGAGCTCATAAGTAACGAGGCCGTTAGTACTAGAATCTAAATCTCTCGCAAATACGTTCATAATGACAATGCTATTGTCGGCGCGGGCTGCTCTGGCTTCACGGGCAGGCAGAACAGCCGCATTCATTGAAACAAAAACTGGGGCGTTATCATTTATATCTTCCACAATAACAGTTACAAGTTTTTCCGCCGATAATCTAGCTGACTCTGGCATCGCCCGATCAGATGCAACCACTGTCAACCGGAAAGTATCTACCGTTTCCCTATCTATAGGCAATAGAGTATGAATTACACCAGTAGCTGCGTTTATACCAAAATGTCGTTTTCGATCGTCCGGATCTTGATGTGAAATAGCATAAGTGACTTTGCCATTTATTCCTGAATCTGGATCTTCCGCCGTAACTGTCACGATAGGAGTATGCACAGGGATACCTTCACGTATTTGACGTACTATTGCCGTGTTCGGGAAACTCGGAGGGTTGTCATTAGAGTCTATAACGGCCACTGAGAAAAGAATGGTTGTCGAAAGGCGAGGATTACCACCGTCCGATGCAGTTATATTCAGTAAGTATGAAGTTAAATCTTCATAATCCAAAGGTTTATGAAGAAAAAGCACACCAGTCAGTGAATCTACGCTAAAAGAGTCTTTTCGATTACCTGATGCAATTGAAAATGATATTTCACTATTAATTCCTAGATCGGCATCCGTAGCTCGAAACTGCATTAATTCAGTGCTCACGGGTGTAGTTTCTTTTACAGATATTCTAGATTCGGTCTGAGTGAACTCGGGCGCATTATCGTTTTCATCGAGAACTTCAACACTCACAACTGTAGACGAACTCAAACGAGAATTTAATCCTGCATCATGAGCTACAACAGTCAGTTCATATTTAGGTACTGTTTCTCTATCTAGTTGTCTTGCGAGTGAAATTTGGCCTGTCGCTTCGTCGATTGTAAATTTATTTCCAACATTACCATCGCTGAGAGAGTAAAACACGTCACCGTTCAATCCTTCGTCAGCATCAAATGTATATACTCTAACGACCTGAGTAGAAGCAGGAGAGCCTTCAGATATTTGTACTTTGTACGGAGTTCGCAAGAATTTCGGCGGGTTATCGTTTACATCTGTGATGTAAATATTGACTTTAACTTTATCTTTCATTTTGACGATTCCGTTATCTGTTACGGTCGCTTCCAAAGTGATAAGACTCTGCCCGGACGATTGAACGAGTGCTTCGCGATCAAAAATGTGCAACGTTTTAATGAATCCGTTCCTTGGGTCGATTGCAAAATCGTTTTGTGCTGCCGACAGAGAGAATATTAGCTCTGCATTCCGACCAATATCGCGGTCAGTCGCCATTAACTTTCCAACGAAGGAATCGGGAGGTTCGTTCTCTCGAATACTAAACGTGAATGTCGAATTGGTAAATTCAGGGCTATTGTCGTTTTCGTCAATTACGTGTATAACTACAGGCACTTGAGAACTTCTGGGAGGTTCTCCTTGATCACTAGCAGTTACAGTAAGAGAATAATAGTCTTTGTCTTCTCTATCAAGTGGACTTCTCACGTATAAATAACCATCGGGGAATACACCAAATTTACCCTCTGAATTTCCTTCGGATATGTAATATGTCACTCTTCCGTTTAGTTTAAGATCAGTATCAGATGCTGAGAGTGCAAAGAATCTAACATTCACTGGAGTAGATTCCAAGAGTGATGTTTCGTAAGAAGTATGATCAAAAACAGGAGTGTGGTCGTTCACGTCGTCTACTGATACTACTATTGAATGTTTTGATGTAAGAGGAGGATTTCCACCGTCACTAGCCGTGACCTCTATAGATAACGTCGTTCCGGGTTCTGCACGAATCGGCCTATTTAGATAAATTACACCTGTTGCTTCTGATATTCTAAACTGATCATCGACATTATACGTCAATGAGTAAGAAACAGTGCTATTAATTCCGGAGTCCCGATCTCTGGCGCGAGCAAAATATACTTCCTGACCGACGGCTGTATTTTCAGGAATTCTCACCTCATCCCTATCTTTAGGGAATACTGGATGATTATCATTGACATCCAATACAGAAATGTTCACTGTCGTTTTTCCATATGCTAGTCCAGATCTCGCAACTACTGTCAGACTATACATCATTTTCTCTTCACGATCGACGTTGTTTGCGGTGGTTATTCTGCCAGAATGTTCATCGATTTTGAAAATTTTCTTTACATCGCCGTAGACAATCGTGTACGTTACTGTATCACTGAAACTTCTGACCCGAACTTTTCCGACTTCGCGTTCTACTCGTGCAATATTTTTACCATCGTCTTCAATGATTTGAAAATCGTACCCACCGTACGAATCAAATACTAACTCTTCCATGTAAGATTCTTTTATAATTTCAACAATAGCATCCTCTGCAGCTCTTCTTTCTCCCCGATCTTTACATGATATTGTCAATTTATAAAGAGGCTTTTGAATGTTTCTGAGATTACCCTGTAGAGTTATCACACCGCTCCATTTGTCAACTAAGAATAGACCTTCTCCGCCGCTTTCTAAATTATACACGATTATCGCGTTATCTCCGTCATCCATATCCGAAGCAGATATTTTCAAAAGCGATGTTCCTTTTGGCATGTCATCGGCGACAGACAGAAAATAGCGCTGCGGATAAAATTCTGGACTGTTATCGTTTACATCTTGTACACTCAAAAACACAGTAGCCGTCGACGACTGAGGCGGGAATCCCTGATCTTTGGCTATGACATGTATTTCGTACTCTGATATTTTCTCACGATCTAATTGCAACTTCGTGGTAAGCTGTCCTGTGAGGGATTCGAGTGAAAACGTGTTCGGATATTTCTGCTGCACGTCCGATTGAAGAGTATAGGTGACGCTGCCGTTAGTTCCTTGGTCGTGATCAGCCGCGGTCAACATCGCGACCAGAGTGTGCGGGGGTGTATTTTCCGACATACTCACGTTTATGCACGACTGAGAAAACTGGGGTGCCTCGTCATTCTCGTCGAGAATTGTGACTTTGAGTTGCGTGTACGCCCATTTCGGGTTAGGTCCTCCGTCACGAGCTGACACCTTCAGCTCTACGGTGCCTTGCATCTCTCTGTCGAGAGCCGATCGCGTAGTTATCAGTCCGGATGCGGCATCTATTGCGAACCATTGATTTTCGTTCCCGGAAGTGAAGGCGTAGTATATTTCCGCATTGACTCCCGTGTCTTCGTCGGTCGCCGTTATCCCGGCGACGTATGTGCCCGCCGGAGCCAGTTCACCCAGTATGGCGGAATATTCAGACTTTTCGAAAACCGGTTCGTGATCGTTGACATCGTTTACGTGTATTATGAGAAACGCAGTGGCCGTCCTGGGTGGAGTTCCTTTATCCGTGGCGACCACACTCAAATTGTACTTGCCTATTTCTTCCCTATCCAAAACGCCGTTAACCCTAACTATATGAAAACTCGGAGTGTATTCCAATCGAAAATGATTCAATTCGTTTCCAGATATAATTTTAATTTCTGTATCCCCATTAGGACCTTCGTCAACGTCGATAACAGACATCGCGGCTACGACAGAACCGTTTATTGCATTTTCGTCAACAGTAGCAAAGTTAGCCGTAGAAGGGAAATATCTGAATTTAATAACAGGGTCATGATCGTTTGCATCCACTAAATTAACTGTGACGTATGTCCTACCATCTTGACCGGGAGATCCATGATCTCTCGCAAAAACCGTAAAAACACAACTTTTCGGACACGAACTGCCAGTGCCCCGCTGTGAAAGCGTCGGACAGCTTTGTTGCGGGCAATTTAATATTTCAGTCGTGGATATAACTCCAATTTCAGGGTCCACCGTGAACTGTCTTTCGGTTTCAGCAAGATAATATGTAATTTTCCCATTGTCACCTAGATCACTATCAGTAGCGGTCACTTGTAATACTGGCGTGCCAGGTGGGACACTTTCGTTGAGAGACACTATATAATCACTATGGTCAAATATGGGCGGGTTATCGTTCACGTCCAAAATGGTGACGTTCACTTGTAAAAATCCTCGTTTGGGCGGATCTCCGCCATCGCGCGCGGATATATTCAAAACGTAAAACCCGCGAGTTTCACGGTCCAGTTTCCCAGTTGTTTCCAAGTGTAGATACGAGGTTTCGCCACTAGGGTTTGCAGTCAATGCAAGACGGAATTTTCCATCCTCATCACCGTCTACTATCCTGTAGTCGTCGGATACACTATTGACGCCGATGTCCAAATCGGATGCGGCGTCTAACAGTAATCGCGTTCCCGCTGCGGCGCTCTCTGAAAAGGCGACGGCTATGCTGGCCTCTGGGAAGACGGGAGGATTGTCATTTATGTCAGTGACAACTATGCGTACTTCGATGGGGTATGTGGGCCGGCTTGACAGTACGACCAAATCGTACCTATCACTGTCCAGAGCCTCTCTATCTAAAACTGCATCCGTTTTTATCTCCCCGGTGTCAGGGTCGAGAGTGAACTCTCTCGGAGGCTCGTTAAAGCGATACGTGAATCCTGGTTTCGTTGGAATGTAACCTACGGGTGAGCCTCGGGGCCCGCCTTCGGCTATGTCGAGGGTGACTCTCGTGTCCACCGCCCTCGACTGCATCTGGGGCGCGAGGGGCGGCGAAGCGGGCGGAGCGGCCGCCGCCAGCCATAGCGCCGCCACCGCGATCCAGCATCGCGGCGACATTTTACGATCCCTATCGACTCAATTCGTTTGCACTGTTCACACTCATCGTTCACAAAAAAAAAAAAACACCTTCGATTGTCGTTTCTCCCTACGGGTTTCGCGCTTCTACGATTGCGCGTCTCGATCTCCGAGAGTCCGGGAGAAAAGCTACGGAGGCGCGGGGCGAGGTCTGAGGAGCGCGCGGCACGTGTGCGCCGTCCCTCTCTCACAACATGGCGGCCGGCCGCCCGCTTCCGCGACACGACACCGAATCTATCCTGACTGCGAAATGACACTTCCTTTCGGACGTCGCGACGCTCCACACGGTAAATCGAACTCACGGTATTCTGCCACAGGTGACTTACAATGACACTTGTTGTTTCGCGAGAGCACTGACCACCCCTGCGGGATGTAAACACGCGCGCTGTCGAAATGTACCGTGCGAATTACAATACACTGCGTTCGAGGGGACAGTCACCCGGGCACTGAGCGAGAGTCTGCCGGCGGGCGGCGTGGCGCTCTCCCGCTCTCCTCGCCCCTCTGCGAGAAGAGAACCTTTCTGCCCCCCGCCCCGCATTCTTCTTCGAGACATTCGCGGCAGAGCCTAAAACACTGATTAGAGCGTGTTATTCCGGCAGGGAATAAGTCGAACACGCAACACTGGCCCAGGTTCGAGGTGGCGACGAACTCGACCGCCAGAAAGCTCGCTGAAAGCTTTACGTTAAAATAATTTTAAATCAAATCAAAACATTAATGTGATTGTTTTGCGACTGCTATTGGCGCATTTTGTTTATTTTCATTCTGATAAAATATAAAGTATTATGTTTGAGTGAATTAGAAAAAAAGAATTATTAGAATAGTATTTCGCTTAATTTGTATTTATTCATAGATTCAACATTTTTCATATATTCAATTTCGTTAAGATGTAATATTTTAAAGATAAAATATAATTTATCTTACTTATTTAAAACTTTTTAATTAAGTAAAGCACTCTGAAATAGACAGAATAAATACCTAAATACAAATTGTTGCAGGAATTTCAATAATAATATTATATTTTTTAAAATTTCCTTCGTCATAATAATTGTTATAAAATTGAGAAAGATGACTTAAATGAAACAAATATTCATGTCAAAATGGTGGAATGAAATGCTATGATACTAAATAGCAAAAAACTTATTTTCTATGAATATTATTTGTATAATTAAGTTGATAAGAGAAACAGTCTTCGAAAATCATTCTTTTTATGGTCACTTATGTTTTAATATAGTGAAGCGAAGTAAATTTAGGTAACATTATTTATAAAATACATGTGTCAAAAAAATCTTCTTAGGATGGTAAGTATTCAAATATTTGTTTATCGTTTATAAATGTAGCTTTAAACAAGACCAAAAAGATGTATTGTAATAAATATCCCACGTTTTCAATCCTTTAATAACGGGGCGTAGAGAGAGCGATCAGTTAACCACTAGTCTTGTCTAAGCCCTATCTACTTACCCTCTTCAAAAAGAGTAACAAATAGTTCCTAGATTATATGCTCCACATAGAAAGCGGACATGTAAAAACTTATCATTGCCGAAACTTAACCCATTTTATATTGTACATAATAATCATGTTATAATAAATATGACCAGATAAAACATGTCGAAGACTAAAACAGGGACATTCAAGCATATTATATGAGCCTTTAAGAGGTGAAGTGAGCCAACTAGTAAAATAGTAAAAAAAAATCTTGGACTTTTAAGTACAATCACGTTTTTACTTGGTGTTTTGTTGGATTGCATATTTTTATTTTACGGAGATAACACTATTAAAATAAATTTTAACTGAGTTTACTTCACTTTTACGATACTTTAAGATGTGTAGAATATTACGAACACTTTTTTTTAATATACCGCTTGGCTTCACCTCTAATGGTTCTAGATTGTCTTGACATTGAATTGAGGATTGAAAAAATATATGTATATTTCGTATTTACACCTAAAAAAATAATTGGAGAAATTGCAGCATACTTGAAGAATTTAAGGAGAAATTACTATCATTTCGTGCTTAACCGGATAAGTATCCTCAAACTTGAAATACTTATTGAAACGGAATGGAGATAGTGTAATCACAGAGAAATAAAATACACTGACTTATTTTTAGGGTCGCTTAAACATCAATGATTTTCTTGAATCGTTTATTCCATTATCATTGTGTTGAGAATTTTGTCGCCCGATTGTCAATCTTAATCTTAACACTCAGGAGTCCGGGCGAACATATGTGTGCATCTCACTTTCAGTGCGCAGGAGTCCGCGCGAACATATCTGTTCGTTTTGCCGAGTGTAAGTTTACACAAAAAAAAGGTACTTTGTGTGATGATTTTTTTTCTTCAAATTTAACATCAAGGTTGCCAGTGATATTGAAATTGATAATGTCAAACAAATATATTAAAAATATATTTTTTTTTAATCGTAAATATAGAAGTAATTCCACAGTATCACCTAGTAAATAATATTTTTTGTATAACGTTTAACGTTTGGTGTAATATTATTTTCATGGAAAAATGCATCTTTTTTTGTTAGATCTTTTGCTTCGTTTACGTATAAAAATATGGGTTAAATTTTCGGATAAGTTTATTTATTGCTTCTTTGACCGCTTCACAATTCTTTACAAAAAAATAAGTGTTTGTTCTATGGGATTTTTACGAAAGTGAAATTAGTCATGACAATAATTATATAACACAGATTCATTGTCTCAGATTCATTTTAGATCTGTATCCTTTTTTTCTTTTGTAGACATTTTGCAACTAATTCTTATTGGAAAGTCAACCCTAAATTCAAAGAAATGAAATCATTATTTTACTTCGAACAAAGCACCGCTTTTACTCAATATATGTTTGGCTTGCCAATAGCAATAAATTATGTAATTCTTAATGCCCTTTTCGAGACGCTGTTGACAAGGAGCTATTTTTTCTGTAAAGTTTATGGCTCTCCTGTGAAAAAAATGTGACCCTAATGCTTCATAATTATTACACATATGAATGGCCACCATTCATTAATAGCATATACCTGCACCATTCTAACAAAAACAAACGATTCTCAAAGATTTAAAATATTTAAATAATTGAAATATAACAAGAATTATTTAAAAATATCTGAGAGTTGCGAATAAAACCTTGCAATATAGAACAGATGTTTATTTTCGGTTTTACAATATCTCAAAAAAACTAAAATAGTTGTTGCTGAGAAGAAGGAGATGGGGGGGGGGGGTTAGTAACCAGTAACTTTATTTTAAATTAGTGTATATTATTGCAACTCTTTATAGCCATTTCTTACTAAATAACTTTATTTTTAAGTTGTTAAGACTCTTTATATGAAACCCTCGGTTGAGAAACACTGATTTTATCATATTTTTATATGTATAAAACCATACGAACGCTTTTCTGAAAGAAAAAAAAATATACATCAATCGGTTAAATAGTTATCGCAATTTAAACGTGAGCGCAAAAAAAGTTCCATTTCCCCAAAATTCGGCCGGCTCCCGCGCATTTTTTAGTATGCAAATCTGCGGACCTATATGTGTTAAGATATATATTTTCCACATTTTTAATTGTGTGTAATTGTAGGCAGTCAATATCAAAATTACTTTATTTAAATCTATTCTGCAATTTTAAGTTCTTTATATATATATTAACTAGAATAATTAATATATCAACTAGATGCCAATAACTTCTGCGGGGACCATGTTAATGTTTTCTTTTTTTAATTTTTCTGAAAGTGTAGTTTTAAATACTGCTATGTAAACCATACATATTATGGAATTCTTAAAAACAATGTCTAAAAAACATGTGTCAATATAAAAAAAGGATTTAAATATTTTAAGATCATGTTTGCACTCTACACGTAAAACATTATATTCAAAATTTAAATGACAATTAGTTTTTACCTAATTTCGCAATTTAAAGTTCGGTATTGGATTATGATGACTGATTAATTGATCGTTAGCAAATCGCTGGTCACATTATAATGTTTCAATATTGACTTTGTAATATTGATTATGATAACTTATAACACGTTCTTCGTTTTTATAAGAAAAGTAAACCGGAATTATTGGGTTTTCGTTAATGAGACATTTATTTTAAGTTCTATAAAATTATTTCCTCTGTGGAATGATCGCAAGATAATTTTTTTCTACCTCTTCTAACCCGTTGAAACTATTCGATAAGTTGCACGGGTAATGTTTTTACTTAGATGAACAAGTCGTTGTCACCTTTTAACATTTTAACTAGCTAGTTATTATTTTCTTAACGATTCTGTCTGAAGGAGCTGTGTGAGGAAAATACAAAAGAAGTAACCCTTAAAAGAAAGAAAAATTCTTCACCGTATGGCTCACCTGTGACAATTAAACACTGAGAAAAAACACAGAGCTGAGGACAACGGGCTATATAACGATGTTGGAATTTTATCGTTTTTGTATAATAGTAATAAATATACTGTACCAAACTTCATTTTCTTCATAACGTGACTACGCGTATAAGAAAAATGGTTCTTAATGTCAGTTGGCTTTATCGTTAATCGCATTGGAATTAGAAATTTGTCCTGTATCAATATATTATCAATCGAAATAAAATTGATATTTCAATTCAAAAGACTAAGAAAAAATAAAAAAATATTATATTCAGAATAAAAAAACACGACTCATTTGTGTCTCATTTTCAGTATTATACATATACTTTAGCCTGCATCTCGTAAAAATTTTGCTTTTTTTATTATACAGCCAGTAAGTGTGTAGTATTTAAAAAGTAAAACGTGTTAATAAGTTCATACCAAAATCACAACTATCAGAAAATAATATTTGACATATTTTATATTTAAATTAAAAACACTTCCAAAATATATAATTATTAAATATTTACTCAGTAATAGTACGTCGTTTACAAAAGTTAAAAATATGAATTTATCTACAAAACCATTTTTATATTCATTTGTGTCTCATATCTATTAATTCCACTTTATTTGAATTAATCAGATCAGGATAGGTTTCGCTCATGACCAACATTATTAACCGATAAAATAATACAATATATCAGTTTTATTTATACAATATAAAATAACATTATTATGGTGTAACTAACAATTGTATGAAAGAAATTTAGAAGCAAAGGTACAAAATATGAAAGAGTGACACTTAATTGACTGTAATTAAAATGTTTATTACCTTTCAAACATTATTGCAAACCTATACTTAAATTGCAGCATGCTGGAATTTAATTTTAAACATCTTCAGTAGAAATTTAAAGCCATATCTATAACCGCATTATTTTTGCTAGACATCGAAATAGTTTCCTGACGTTTGTCTGGAACATAGTTGGGATAATCTTTCTGTAAAATCTTTTTAATTCTTTTAAGCCCTGGGTCTAATTAAATGTGGCCAATTTCTAGAAATGTATGATCAATTGAAATACAATACTCCTTCAAGATCAGGTATTGAGAAAAGCAAATCATAGAAAAAATTTTGCCCTGACAAGAATCAGACAATACAATAATGTATTTGTTTAATTGACTTCAACAAATCGTATAAGTAAGCTGCTGCAACTCTCTAAACTTCCTTTATTGGCTATGACTTTTTGTCGATTTGTAAAAGTAAAAGTTTTCTAAGTATTTTATAACAATATTTATCTCAAAATGATCATACATACTTGTCTTAGACATAAGTCTTTTAAAGTTAAGGAAATGGAATCGTCGTGTTATATAATATATAAAATTCCTGATGTTTTCATCATTAATCTGTCGCAAAATCGCTGTCATTTGAGGAATCATAATCAGTGTGTTTGAGCTTGGTAATGTCTTGAGGTATGTTTGAATTTTCAAATACACTGTTTTGGTAATTTAACGAGATTTTTGATAAAATCTTAGAAATAGATCACTTAACTAACCACCTGTTAAATGCAAATACAAACATCTGTAACATACATATGTACCTACATATATTATACACATATTTATTTTTAATCATTTTTAAGACATTACATCATCATAATTTTATATTGCTTTATATTGATTTATATGTGAACAACTGTTGCATTTTGAGATTTGAATTCACAAACAAAACTCAATCGTTGTCAACTGGAACATTTTTTTGGAACTTAAAATTAAATTTGATAACTTTGTTATTCTACTTGTGGTAATAACTGTTACACGCAGTGGTGGGCTACCATTATGTTAACAAAGGGCTCGCTTAATCTCAAAATAATTCACGGTGTTCTGGGGAAGAAGTGATTTTTTTCACTCATATGCAATTATATGCAATATTTAAATAAACAATCGATTGTTACTTAGTAAACTTATAATATGTACCAATATGCAATTCACTGTAAACTTCTCAATATACATAAATGGCTAAAAATCTACTGCTGTGTATATTGAAGCTGTCATAGATAATATGTCAGTCATAAATTGCGGTTTCATACCTATTTGATGTGAAAATATTACTTTGTTTTTAAATTAACAAGGGGCTTGCCTGCCATAGTAAAATGTAACAAATGTTTCGCGCGAACCCCTTCGAACCCACCTCTGGTTAAACGTGTTTTTTACACAACAAGTGAAGTAGCAAAGTTATCAAATTTAATTTTATAATTATAATGGACTTCCATAAATTTACCGTCGAATTCATCGAATTGTTAAGCTTGATTCAGGCTGGCGAGCCCTTTGTTAAATGAAGGAAAAACCATATTCACAAATTATGT
Source organism: Himalopsyche tibetana (assembly GCA_030503985.1). Classification (NCBI taxonomy): domain Eukaryota; kingdom Metazoa; phylum Arthropoda; class Insecta; order Trichoptera; family Rhyacophilidae; genus Himalopsyche; species Himalopsyche tibetana. The sequence continues at coordinate 10,681,766 of JAPJYX010000009.1, read as the reverse complement.
CGGTACCTAACTGCAATTCTGTAAACAGTATAAATCTATTTTGAATTGTATGAAACGTTGTTGCCTTTTAAAATGTCTCGTAAAATAAATTTATTTCGTGTGCATAATAAAAGTTATCTCGCCACTTTTTATCTATAGTAATAATGAATAAAAACGAAGATGCTTGATATTCCCATATTGTTTCCAGAAGTTCTAAAATGTTTAACGCAACATTTTCGTGAACGTTATCCTTCATATAACATGGCCATTTTTATGTTGAACAAATTACAGCGGACGGAAATAAATCAGTCACGGACAAAACCGGACAAGGAAAAAATCAAACACAGGAAAAGCGTACATAGAAAAAAAGTACTCGCATTTATAATAATTGTTATCTTTTCGTGAGTTTTTAACTTTGTTTAGTCCCAGTTTCCAGTGTAGTATGGTTAACGTCTCTCGTTCGTTTTTTAGAGACGTTCTCTCTAAAAAATCATTTCTCTTCTTTTAATTGAGCAAGATTCTATAAATCACACATTTTTTTATAAATAAATCACTTAATAATAAGTGTCGCTGTACTGCAGTGGTGTAGGAAGGGGTCCTGCCTCCCGGGGTGGTCCTCGAATTTTCCCCCCCTAAAATTTTCTTTAATTTTGTTTTCAAATCACTTCTGTTTTTTATCAATGAACTAGGAGTTTTTACTACAGGTGGCTTAATTTTGTTTATTTATAAATAAAATATTGTATATATTTTTGCCGCCCCCAAATATGTGCTGCCCGGGGCGGTCCGCCCCTGCCGCACCCCCGTTGCTACGCTTCTACGCTGTAGACCGCTACACTAACCCTTAATGACGTAAACGACGAAACTTTCCAAATACTGACATAATTGTAAATTAAAAATATTCACAAGTATCAATTTATTTTGTATACGTTTTTTTAATCCAGTCAAAAAATACACATGTTCAATATGTTATATTATACTGACATCTATGAAATAGTAGCTACCGCAATATAAATACGATTGGTAGAACTCTTTACTAAATATGATATGAATTTTTGTTATACACATCTTCAATAGATGTCAGTACTTTGTTAACTTATTTTGATATCTTCAATTTTCAATATTATCGTGACGATGTCGCTAGAAAGTGAAATGAATAAATTGATTCAGGGTAAGAGTCACACTACAGAGACACCTATAATTAACACAAATTATTAAATTGCTTTTATGCAAAAATTCGTTTAATTGGTAGAATCTAGCTAATAGAATTTTCAAATCATCCTAGTTGAGTTAATTATTCCTTATTAACATATTGTTATAATGTTATTTTGTAACAAAAATGAACAGGAAGCCAGTGGCGTGCCTAAACTGTGGCCTGCTATTTTTTTCAATAAAAAATGACATCTCAACTAAAACGCACTATTTATTATTGAAAAAAATACTAAACGTTAGCAAAATAAAATACATCAATATTTATATTAAGTTTTACTTCTTATTCAGCCTTTATTAGATATTCGTAGCTAATTAAATTTTGAAATACATAGTATCTGTCAAATGGAAAATTTAAAAAAAAACCTATAGTTGATTTTGTTAACGTTAAAAATTGTTTTCAAAAATAAATAAATCGTTTTGGTTGATATGCGATTTTTTATTGAAAAAAATATGCTCAAGCACGCCACTGGCTCCCTGTTCATTTTTTACGAAAAAACTTTATTACGATATATTATAAGGAATGCTCAATTCAAGTGGGATGATTTTAAAATCCTATTAAGTTAGATTATATCAATGAAACGATTTTTTGTATAAAAGCAATTTAATAATTTGTCTTAATTTTAGGTATCATTGTAGACCGTGACTTTCATCCTTCACTCAAAAATAATCATTATTCGCTTTATTCTAAAATACCAAATACTACATATTTTCAATGCAAATGACATTCATAAAAAATAGAAAACAATGATTAGCTAAATAAATATTTTCCATGCTATTCTGACGTCTGTGAACAAAAATAGTTACCAGTTGTTAAATAATTAAGTTCTTAATTTATTCTATTAGTTTGAGGTATAATTATTAAAATATAATCATTTGTGTACGATAAGCTTAGTAGTTGTAACGAATTGACAATTTATAATATAAGGAATGCACCATTTTAAATCGTCATGCATGTGTTATGTTACTATTTCAGTAATGAAATTTACACGTATATAACTACTTTGAAAAGGCTTTGAAAACAAGAAAATAATCAATTATTCAATAATGGGTCTTGCACTTTAACAATATATTTTAGTTAATATTATTAGTTGATATATAAATGGTTCTTAAGTTTTCTATAATACAAGTTTTTCAAAATAATATTTATCGAAACAATTTCGCCACTGGATAAAGATTTGTTTTTTCAAAAAATAAGCAAAATCAGTAAAGAAATCACCTTTGAGCGAAAACGACTCTTTTTCGTAAATGTACCCAGAAAGAGATATTAATTTTAGTATATACTAAAAAATACACAAAGATTTAAGAGAGACACTTTTTTTAATAGAAAATTTTACATATTATGTATGTCAGAATCTTAGTAGGACAATTTATAACTGCCAGAGTTGGAGTCACGGTTTTATTCAGCACTCCTTAATTTTGGCTTTAAGTAATAGTCACACATTATACATGTCTTTTATTGATGTTTTAATATCATAAAACGGGGCCATAGTTTCTCAACCTTTTTGAGCCAGTGTGGGGGACACTTGAGGAGATTTTTCGGTACCCCCCATACCCATAGATTTCGAGACTAGGGACACAATTATTTCGGGATCTCCACCTTCTTTTTTAATTGTTTCGATAATTTAAATGTTGGGAATTAACATATTGTGCAATTATTGAAAAATGTGGGAACTTTTATTATAAGCTTGCTGACCGATTTTCAAAACCTGGGAATTTACAGATTTCCCAAAATGAAAAAATGCGAGGCCTTTTTTTAGCTAGTTGGCTCATTTTAGAAATTGAGATTTCAAATTTGTACCTGACAATTTACGTATTTTCCATTATTCAAAATTATGTGGCCTTTTTTCAGCTAATTTACTAAGGGTGCCTGTGGCTTCACAAAACTGTATTGTGGCCCTCTTGGATCATTAAACACCGGTTGAGAAACTCTACTTTAATCTCTTATAAGCCAGAATTCGAGTAGGATTTTTTTATTGATCTGTGCTGAAATTATGTAGAACATTTTTATTAGATGTAGAGTCGAGGTATTTTGGACGGAGTCGGAGCCGGAGTCGTGAAAATTGTTTGGGTAGCGATTCAAATTTTCAAAATACAGTAACATAGGTTCTCTATAAATTAGAAAAATGATATTTTAAAAACACACATATTTGCAGATTTTTATGTTTTAACTTATTATTGCAGTATGTACTTATAACAACCGCTCTAGATTAACATTATTAATGCTATTTCTTAGTTTATTAAGTTATACAAATTTGTCCTCTATATTTTTGTATGTATTCATGAGAATAATATGAGTAAATTAATCAAATGTCAATATATATCATATTACCTTTGTTATAAACTTACTTATATAGCATGCTATTAAATGCTATCGTTGATTGATAAAAACAACAATAGCTTGTCAACAGAGCCGGCGCCAACATACAGGCCAAATAGGCAACCGCATAGGGCGCAAGCCATTAGGGGGCGCATAAATGGAGTATTTTTTTTATACTCTCGTAATAATTAATAATAAAGCATTTTATTATATTTTGATGTTTGTATTTGTTCGTTGTAATTATGTATAGTATTCTATACATATGGTCCAAACAGGAGACGTTGAACGACTGAGTAACAAACAGTTCACGTAGAAAAACTTTTGTTGAGATACCTGCATCAGGAGGCTATATACTACACATTAAGAGCGGACATGGATTTATATTTACGTATATACAAATATTTCTAATAATACCGAATTGCTTTTTTTTCGTTATTTCGAAAGAAATGGTACGATTTGTTAAAAAGGTGGCGCACCAAATAACTATTGCATAGGGCGCCAAAAAACTTCGCGCGGGCACTGCTTGTCAATTGTTACTATAATCTTTTTAATGAAAAAACGTAAGCAGGTATAAATTATATTTAATATATGCAAATACATAGCATCTTATAAAATATACAATTAAAATATTTATTATTATAGATTTTTTTATTCTAGAATCTAGAACATTTTATTTCCGTTCTCTCATATATTTTTGGCCATGTTTTACACTGACGAGTAAAAGTGTAGATCGAATGACGGTTACAACAATTATTAGTATACTGCATAATTGCAATGGAGGCGGCCAAGCTCCCAGGCACGGCCCTGGCAATCTCAACTCCGACTTCGCTTAACATATAATAAATCATGAATTGCTCTCCATACCCTTATTTCTTATTCTCCAATAATAGATTTTGCTTCAAATGTCCTTGTGTATAGTTGTAAATGTTTGATTGATTTTTTTATTTATAAAATTATATTAAATTTTGTTAAGTGTTCTGACCTACTCTGTAGAATGTAGATAATCAATATAAGATTTAACTGTATACATGTTGTTACAGAAGACCGTCGTATATTGCGATATTGGAAATTCATTTCAATTTTTTCCGCATTGTTTTTTTTTGTTACAAATAAATAATCTTCTGCAAAAGCAAAGTTTTTTAGCATTTGTTGTACCAAGGCGTAATTATGGTGCGTAAGAATCTATTGCAAGATAATAACGTCTTGGTTGTTCTTTGGAAGTAAAAAGTATTCTGAAATACTTTTCATGATAAACTGGATACTGCCAAATTCAGACAGTGCAATCTGGAACTAGGGTATCGATATTATCGGCGACGGTGGTAATTTAACGATTGAAACATATAATTGGAGCGAAAAGAATTATAGTACTACTTATTGCTGCGCCAATCATAGAACTCTTCACTTTAACAATATATAGTATATTTTTTTATAAATTGATATTAAAAAAATACTGCATTTTTAAGAATTACGCAACTTCACTTTGTATGTTTTAATCGCTTGAATAATTATTTCTTATAATTTTATTAAAGTAATAACAAAATTCGCCTCTTTCCTAGAGCACGTGAATAGCTTTAAGATAAACTTAAGATAAAGAATTATTTTTAATTATTTTGCCGGCCCTAAGCGTGTACGAAGTGTGCGGCGCACACAGGCGTCGGCCTTGAAAATGATCACTGGGGCGCAGATTGGTGGATAGCTCCAGAGTTAAATTCATGATATTTGACGAGCGAAGGCGCTTCGCGCACAGGCGCAAGAATCCACGGGCTGCATATTTGTATCCAAAAACACTCAGTATTCTTTAAAAGCACCTAGACCAAGGGTGGGGAACTTTTTTTCTCTAAAGGCCGCATTCATTTTTCTGATTCGACATAAGGCCGCAGTAAACATTGACTAGAGAATCTTTGGCCGGAAAAAAAATCATACCAATTTATAAAGCCCAGAAATTTGCCCAAATTTGAAGTGTGGGACCTTTTTTTAGGTCTTTCAAGGGTTTTCAAATACAAAATGTGCAGAATTTCAGAATTGGCCAGAAGGCCGCACCAGGGTAGCCAATAGACCGCAGGTTCGCCACGCCTGACCTAGACATAAGAGGCATAAAACATGATTTTCAAACGGTTTGTAAAAAAGCAACACTTAGAATACACTTCTAACTATAGAATACAAAATTAAACTACTAAATGCTATAATGATGAACTATGTTTTTTTTTATTGTGAAAATTGTATTAAAATACGGTCGAAAATCAATGTACACCAAAACTTCAGCTTCCTCTGTTCGAATGAAGATTATTAATAAAAACACAATATTTCTTTATACTTCATTCCACTTTATTAATTAATTCAGGACCGGTTTTGCTCATTGCGAGCATTGTCAACTGATTTAGCACGTGTAGACAAGATATCTAATGAAACATTATGAAGATTACATATTGACTGTAGAAAGGAAAAAGGACGTAACCCTCAATTTTCAAAACAATTTTTTTTCGATAATCACAATGTTTACAATTTGACACACATTCTATCAAAAGGATGGAGCTGAAAATGCCGAATTGGTATCTAAAATTAGCTTTTAAGTTTGAAAAAAATTAGCTTGTAAAAAATTAAAACGAAGAAAAAACACTGAAATAAAGGTTTTTCCGAGACAATTTCTTTAATAAATATTAGATTATGTCAATTAAACACCAGCTTAGAAGTATCCGTGCACTTCAAGGTTGTGTATAATTCATGATTTGCATATGTCACAAAATCATCAAAACACGTTTTTAGCGCCTCCTGCAAAATTTGATATGTGTGGGTTACGTCCTTTTTCCTTTCCACGGTCGATATGTATTTTACCATTGGGTATAAGAAAGAATAAACGGTCATATCGATTTCTGTTATGCGAAAAAGCCAACACAAAAGTTTTTACTTTTCGTGGTCATATATGCATTTAAGGGTTAAGCGAGCTTCTTGTTGTAACGTATTGACTGTCCACCGCCGGTCTCGGCTACTCAAAAATGACAAGCAATATATTCTCATACTAATAAAATAAATTTTGAAGCGTGCCTACGAGTTATTATGATTAAGGTATAATATAAATTATGGTTATATAGGCGAAATGCATAGGAAATTAAATATGTACTGTTCTTATCTAATGAGAGTGCTATGAACCATAACACACGTAATTATATTTGCATTTTAGAAACGATTAAGGTTGGAATGTTAAAAATTATTTTAGATTTAGGGTATATTATTACACATATTATTCATACTGAATATTAGCAAGTTTTGGGTACCTTTATACAAAAACTAATTACTTATAAATGAAGACGCAAAATCCTCTTCAGAGAACTATAAAGTTACCGTGGAATATTGTTTTACAGTATAATTTTTTTCTATTGATTCTTGACCATAAAACTTCTATCTCACTTATGTTTATTTTGTATTTTAAATTACTTCTCGTTAGCTAGGAACAAAAAAATATATTTATAGCAATATGGCAACTTTTCTTTTCAATGTTTTTAATATTGTCGGTTTGTATTTACTTATGGATATATTTTTTAAATATTTATCATTGTAATTAGATTGCCAATGCGCCATATAATTTAAAAATTAAAAAAATGTACAAGATAAACTTGGCGATGAGAATTTTATAAGTCACTCGAGATGAACTCGAAAAAAACAGACTTGACTAAGATAACAAATTTAAATAATAAAAAAAACGCAATTTGATATTGACCTTATTGGGAGTTGAACCCGAAACCCAAATCGGTAGGGCAAAGCTTTTACTAACTAGCCCACACAGAGCGACGATAATAAATAATAACAATTGGTTTCCATTTGTTAAACTATTTTAGATTAATTTTATAAAACGTTAACGAATTTTTTATCTCTTAAAAGTTCTCGCAATTAACAAAGCCCATTATTTTATTAAGAAAATGATAATTTAGTAGTTGTATGCACTGACTATTTTTAACATTAAGCAAATGAAAATATTCCACATTTTAAATATATCAGAAACCCCTTTCACCGGATATTTTAATTAAAGATGTTTACAGATCATTTTTTTTAAACCATGTCCGCTCCCAATGTGGAGCATATGGACTCCTAATGGAGTTTATCTCAACAGAAGTGTTTCTACGAGAACTGCTTGTTACTCAGTTGCTCAACCTCTCTTTTTCCAAAGAGAGTAAGGATAGAAGGATAGGGCTAGGACAGGATTAGTTGTGGGCTAATCGCTCTCGATACGCCTCGTTCATAGGATAGGATGGGTGAGAGGGGGGAATTCAAGACATCACATACATCCATGCCAGAAGTTCATAAATCAATTGAAAAATCAATTTATAAAACTGTCCGTACCGGGATTTGAACCCGGGCCCTCTGTAGCCGAAGCCAACAACGTTGACCACTCGACCACACAGGTTCATATTTATTTAAGGAAATTGTTTGTTACACCTTGTTTCAAGTCCTGTCACTATTTCTTAATGAAAAATTTAAGCAATTTAACTTTTGTTTAAATAACTTTTTATCAGTTGAAAATTCTTGTGGTGTGCGTAACTGGTCCTAATCTTCATTTAAAAAACTGTGGAATAGTACAAAAAAGTATTTTACTTTTAAATATAATGCCTTTAAACCAAGAATTGACAGATTTCACCTTAAAAGTGGGCATTGAAGGGTGTTTCTTATGGAATTGGTTACATGACAAAATAAGATTTACAATTGTTATCATCAAGTTCATCCGTGCACTTGAATGCCTGAAGATGCCAAAAGGCGAAACCCGGGTCGTTAGTGACAAAATCTGTGAGAATGTACATATTTTGAACGATTCAAATTTAATATTGAAATTCCACCAAGCACCTTCAGTCGAAATCTTAAATTGTTATCAGTTTATTTTTTCGTATAAAGTATATTATGTGACAAGTATTACAAACTGAAATGAAACTTTTATCAATGTTAACATTTGACTTTGCATATTTATTGTTTTCCATATATAATACAAGTATCTATGAACAGTATATTAATTCAAATATCGCAAATAAATATAAACGACGCAGAACCAGTCAAAAATTTTCGGTTTAAGTGAAACTACATTTTTATTTACTCAGGTAATGAAAATGTATCAATGAGTGTATTTATAATTTTACTGCTCTGTTTAAGTGAAACTATATTTGACAGGTACATGTACATAGTTATAGCCGCGGATGTGTTTATAACTACAATATTGACCTATCCCAGTGGTCGGCAAGCTCATTAGTCAACCAAGCCTAATATCAACTATACAACGATTGATTTTTTTTTGAGAGTCAAATTTTTCAAACATAACTTACTTAAGTAGGGTACTCTTATGCTGGCTTTTGCTTAAAAGATTCTCAATTTGATTGAGATACGTTTGCTGAGATCGCCTCTTCCAAAACAAGTTTTATGACCGAAAACCAACTTCTGCGCGTGGCAGACGAAGTTTCAATTGCACTTTGTGTGGTATTTTCTGGAAAATCCACACTCGTGACCAAAGAACCGCGTCTGGCTCGCGAGCTGCAGTTTTCCGACCGCTGACCTAGCCTAATCTAAATATGATTATTATGCCTGAGCACAGAGATTTAATAACTATGATTAAATATTATAAATTAAAAAAATTAAAAATATATTATATAATCAGATTGCATGATTTCGTTGGTCATTTCACGAATATAAATCCTTCAATGTTGACTGTCAGTGAAAATATAGTTTTAATAGTAAAAATGAAGCGTCCAGAATCAAACACGGCCACGTCATGTTTGATTGACTAATTAACAAAATTTTCATGCAAATTCATTTTCATAACCACTTAATACCCGGACATAAACGTTATTTTTTTCAAAGTTAAGCGCTTACATTCCATACAAAATACTGAACGATATTTAGTCAGCTGATTCAAATCCCGGCGATCAGCTTGTCTCTAAATGACTTGGGCAGTATGATAACAAGATATCTTTGGTTTTGCTACGTTTAATAGTAAAATTATTATTTAAAACTGATTTTCATACACTGGCAGTACTATTTTGAAACAAGATTGAATTTTCATGCCGGAATTTATAATAAAGTACATTACTTAGCCATGTTTGGTACTGAACGCTTCAAATACATACATATGACGTATTGGTAAAATTTTGCATGGATGTGATTCACTAAAATGTAGTTATAGTACACTTTCGCTATAACACATATATGAGGAGTTTGGTATAAAAAATGACCAGATCCACTTTTTTCTGGAAAGAAAAAAACACACTTTTCTTATAAAAAGATATATGTTTTCATTATTAGGTAACATTTTGAACCCAAATTGCATGGAAGCTACGAGGTTGTTAACAACGCTAAAAATTAAATTCTTTTCCTTTGAATCAATAATATTTTAACTTTTAAACTCCCATGGACTTTTTGCAAAATATTTGCATGGCCCGTAGCTTTTATAAAAATAATTATATCTTTAAAACTAGTCGTAAAAATAAAAAGCATTAGCAAGATAAAAGATTTTTTACAATTAACAAAAGATTTATTTACAATTTTATGTAATTATACATTTAAGTAACAGAATTAAAACGATTAAAATTAGACAAAACTTTAAAAATTTAAACCATAAGATAACAAAAAATAGAGAATTTTCTAGGTATGGAAAAAATCTGTATCCTCATTTAAATATGTTGTATGGTGTGGATAATGCTGATTTATTACGGTCCGCCTAACACAACGCATATTCCAAGACTCGACCTTGTAACGCAGATGTTTATATTACTCAATATGATAACAATATTGAAAATATATATCGAAACTTAAAATAAAATTATGGATCGGTATCTCAAAGTCATCATTTATGTAAGGTAATATTCATATTTTGAATACTATTATCATAAATCAGTGTAAACCGATAGCGAAATGTACCATACTCACTGATCCAGTACGGAACTGCCGGGCGTTTAAAGGATAATATAATGACACATTTTTTGGATATGGGTGTGCTTAAACGCAAACTGCTCATACATACATATATATGTGTAAAGAGTCGATGTTAGAGTATTTTTTTTTAAATGAAACGATGCCAATTTGATTAGTAATGTTATTTGCATAAAAATATCGGTTAACGTTGTAATCCACACGTCAATAATATATATTGTATATAAGACGAAGAAAACTATTTTTCATATACATTTCACTTTAAGTAAAAATATTTAATAATTTATTAAATTATATCATTTTGCCGCCGATAATAGTTCTAAGTGTGTTTTATTTATCTTTCAAAAATACCAATCAACCGCTTCAATGCACATAATTCGTAACTAATTGCACTAAGGTGCCAGATTATCATTAATACTGTTAATACGAACAATAGTTTATTGGTGGGCAGGAATGTATTTTACAAATTTATGGTTCGTGTATAACATACTTAGCTGTGGCACATACACGTACAAGAATAATTATTATGGTAGCAAGTTACCTACATAAAAAATTCGGAAATTCACTTCTCCTCCAGTCCATCGCAAACAATGGAAGCGTGAAAACTAATCGTGAAATTAGCGAGCTATGTGTCACGAATATCAGAAATAATTAAACATCGAGAAAACTTGATCAAATCGCTAGAAATGAGCATTTTTATTACACTATTGGGTACGTATTTTAAGTGTGTAGATTATGTTTTTAATCATTGATTGTTTTAACATTACGACTAAATAAACCTATACGATTTCCATAGTTTATCAATCACTACTTCTTTAAACAATATTGGTTTTGTTTTTAGTTTTAATAAGTGAAATGATGTGTTTAATTTATGTTTGAAATATCGCCAGATGAAAGCAATAGTGAAACACAATGAAAAGTGTTTATGCGTAAAAAAAATGCCACTGAATATATAAGTAATTAATTTGTAAGTAGTAATAGGAGAACACTCCAACTTTTATTTTATAATTTAAAACATAAAACTTAAGAATTAGATTATTTTTTTAGTTTATTTGTAAGCCTTGCGAAGCTTTGTCTGTTGATGCTTCTTAAAGAAAAGAAACACGTGTTAAAATTTGTATCTCTACTAGTTTGGTAAATAAGATTTATTGTTAAAATTATTTCAATTGATTTCTAAATGCAAAACCCTACATAATGAAACACTGTATATTTAAAAATAATAATTTGGCACCATTTAACATCATATTTTAACAATAATAATAGTATACAATCATTTTATCTTCTGTGGTAAAAAGCAAAATAATGATACTATGAACGTTGATTCACTATTTAGAAAGAATGAAACTAACATAAAAGTTCAAATATAATATATTGAAATAGTATTTTTATTTATCTTACTGTAGCTTTCACACACAGCTATCTTTTTTTACATAGCCAATGATCTGTGATATGTTAAGTACTTTTATTAGCAATCATTGAGCCTTCAAGAGGTGAAGTGAGCCAAGTAGTAAAATAAAAAAACTTGTTTCTTTCACTTTTAAGTACAATCACGTCTTTAATTTGTATTGGTGGATTGTATATTTATATTGTACGGATATAACACTATTGCAATTAACTGAGTTAACTTTTACGATACTTTATGACGTGTAGAATATGATAACGCATTCAACTACATTTTTCCTAAAATACCACATGGCTCACTTCACCTCTCATGGGCTCATATAATAACGATACCGACAGGTTGCTTTGTTATATTATATCTAAAGTATCAATTTACACGAAAAGTGTGTTCGAATATTTTCAATAGTAGACATTATAAAAATTGTTTTTTCTCGACATTGTATAACTAATTTAGAGATGCGATTTACATTGTATTTAGCTTAATTAAAAAAAATAGAAAACTATGAAACGAATTATTTATTATGGTATCATTTTTCATTAAAGTTATACAACAGGATGCTATGACCTTCATCTATATATTCTGTCTCTACCTCTTTCATATTGAGAAAGGTTGATCAACTCAATAACAAACAGTTATCGTAAAAAACTTCAGTAGAGATAAACTAGATTAGAATATTATAGGCTACACACATAAATGTAAAAAATATAAAATTATTATTCAATATTTAAAAAAAACTTGAAATAAGACTAAATCCAAGAGGAAATTAATTATTCAAATCTTGCAAGTCGTAACTACAATTATTCGAGTAAATTACTTCAGTCGTTGAAGTTGTTTCATTAGCACACTATAAACAGAACTAATCTAAAGTGCACCGTCGTCAATTGCAAAAAATATATTTATGTTTGACATTAATTTAACAGGAAGGTATTCCAATTTAGATAAAACTCTAAATATGACATTTACGGGCAATATACAAATTAATTTTACTCGTTAAGTATATAATCATATGAGTTTAACGTCCTTATAAATAGGTATTTATTTAATTTATGTTATCAATTTTCAGTGAATTCATTAATAACACTAACGACTTTGTATACTTACTAGATCTATTTTATTACGTTATTGTGTCATTAAAAATAGAATTTCTAACAGTGTCAAAAGAAATTTATGAAAAACTGCCATATGCCGTGAGATAGAGTATGAAATTTTCAATATTTTACTCACTGCATTGTGATCACAATATACAGAAAGCCACCTATAGCATCGGTCGGAAAACTTTTTGGGTTTACGGACCACTAAAATAAAATTGATCAAATTGATTGCTGTGACAGATGTAAAGGCCTTTTTGCATAAATATGTTGGGAGAATTGAATTAGAATTTTCATCGCCTCATCACTAAGCAAAGGGTTTTAACTTTTTATAGAAAGCCAAAACTGAGGTCTTGATTTTTAACTTTGAAATGAAATTTAACTTTGAGAGTGTCGTCGAATGAAAAATCGATGAGGCCTTCTTTGAGCCTTCGTGCATAAATTATTATCTTGAATGTTCTCTCCAAACGGATCTATTATCCATATATTACCAATCTAGGTATAGTCTAGGATCTTTATTTTTTGGGTAATAATGAGCAAAAGATTCTGTCAGTGATTCCAAGTGCTTTTGAACCAGCGTTACAATTTGAAAGTTGATATCATTCTCCCTCATATATTCTTCAAAATTTCAAAACAGTTGAAGATCGTCTTCAAACAATCGCGTTTGTCACATTAATATATTTTTTTAAAAGCATCCATTTTACTTCGTAGTGCAAACACGCCTTTAAATTCTCCTTGTAATGATATATTTAGTCCATTTAACTTCAAGAAGGGTGTAGAATGAGGCGTGAGTGAGACAGAACATGCAATGCAACGAGATTCAGATGATTTTTTTCTGGTAGTAGGATTGAAAAATTAAAATAATGTCAAATTTCTCTGCAGACCACCAAAATTTTCTCGCAGACCACACGGACGCCAACCGCTGCCCTATAGATAAGTTTCCTATGGCGTATGCGGCAGTCCCCCTCCCCGTAAAGCGGTCCAACCTTAGAATTTTCATTAGTATATGATATTATAATATACATATTTTATATACGTGCATTGAAAAATTATTAAGGTCAGTAGCTGTTTGTCTTTGGTCTTCGCTGGACGTATTATGTGACAGGCGAAACGACAAGGTGAACGTAACAGGAAAAATGATTGTTTTGCTGATTTCGTTTAATTCACAAAATACAAAAATAGCCTAACCTCAAACGTTGTATGGGTGCCTTGTCCCCTATAACGTTGTACAGTCCCGACGCGAGGTTCTTTGGCGCCCTAGGCAACAATTATTTTCGCGCCCCCTTTTTTCGAAATATGTAATGAAAAAAATAGCTCGGGATCATATAAATATCTTTTTACACTTCCATGGCCGCTCCCAATGTGATAGCATATGGTCTCTTAATGGAAGTAACTGAACAGAAGTTTTTCTACGTGAACTGTTTGTTACTCAGCCGCTCAACCTCTCTTTTTCGAATTATACATAATTACAACGAACAAATAAAAACGTCAAAATAAAACAAATCTTATTATCAGAGTATATAAAAGTAATTTGAAAACATAATTTTTGCGCTCTCTAGTGGTTTGAGCCCTAGGCGGTTGCCTTGTATGGTGACGCCGGCCCTGATGTTAAGCTCAGTGGTGTAGTGGGGCCAGGTTGGCGACCTGGCACCTGAAAATGAGCCAGGGCGCCGCGCCTGCCACCTTTTTGACTTGTAACTTAATTTTCAAGTACATACATATAATTTAATTGTTCTAATTTATTAAAGTTCTTAAACTTCAGACGGATATAAAAAAAATAGGGAAGAAATCAATGACCGACCTGGTACCTATTTATTTACCACTACACTACTGGTTAAACTTATATAGAGTAGTCCCAATCTCTGAACTTAAGAGTGTCAGGACCTAAATATGTTTTCACTGACCACGAAATATATATTGAACATAATATAACATTTATATACGAAATTTGAACTACTTGAATTACTACTCTCTTTGAGGGTTTGAGCAATTAAGTAACAAGTAGTTATTGTAGAAACTCTTATGTTGAGGTAAACTCCATTGGGAGTCCATATGACCCACATTGCGGGTGGGCATGGTTAAAAAAAATCCGTAATGGGACTCGACTGGGACGAACCCGTGACCTCCATAACCGAATGCAACAACGTTGACCATGCATCCGGTCATAGATGAAGGCACACCTTTTTATATATTTTCTTTTTGAATACCTAGCTGTTATACAATTTTAGCGCCAGATCTTTACTTTGTATGTAAACAATAACGAACGATTCAATGCCAATTTTAAGCAAAGTGATAAAAAACAAATCAATTCATCAGATATTTATCACATTTCGCAAGAGCATTTTCGATTATTTGAAAACAGGAGATTAGTTCAAAAATGCAATGTTACTTAGACAAGAGCATTACATATTCTCCGACAAAATGAGTCAAATAATCAGAAAAATAAAACTACCTTTTAATTATATATATTTTTAATCCATGTCCACTCCTAATGGTCTCCATGTCGTATGGTCTCCCAATGGAGGTATCTCAACAGAAGTTTTTCTACGTAAACTGTCTTTACTGCTCATGTTGAATAATATGTTACACATTTTTTGTTAGTCATAATATTATGCAGGGCTTACACAAAAACCGGCTATTGAAAAAACCGGTTTTTAAATTCCAATATTTTCTAAAACTTGGCTCAACTCACAGTATCACAAAAAGAGTAATACAGTAAAAATAGTGAAGTTTAAAAATTAAACAAAAAAATACTTAACGTTCCTACAAACACTTTCTCAGAGAAAAAACGATTAAAAAATTATTTGGCGCCTATTCGACGGAGTACTAATTATTCCTGCCGCGTACTCGAGAAGAATCAAAATGCAAAAAGATATTTTCGAAATAAACCTTCGTCACTGAATAATGAATACGAAAACAGTGTTCCTCAACCTTTTTACACCTGCGGACTGGTGAAAAAAGGGAAAAAAATCGTGGACCACTAATGCAGAACCGCATTATTGACGCCTACTTTTCACTAGAAAGATTTCACACGAATCATAAATATTACTAATATTGGTTTATTAGTGCGTTTTTAAAATTAGCATGCGTATTTAATTTACACTTTTACCCACAATTGGTTTGGTGCTTAATATATAGATATTGAAAAAGGACATAATTGGATATAGGATATAAGTTGAAATTACGTTTTATTGACACGTGTTGAAATTCATACCATATTATACAACACTCGAGATCGGTTGCCAGCTTTACCTCACTGGTTGGGTATTTCACTTCCCATTATTTTTAAGTTCCTTGGTGTCGCCAATTCTACCAATTATTACTATTTAACAAGAAGTCAAAATACAAGTAAACGTGCAGACAAAAAAAGATCCTATATCTATTATTTTTGCATGACGAACTTCTTGAAATTTGGCATATTGTTTGCGGCCTGCCGGAAAGTCTCTGCGGCCCGGCACCGGGCCGCGGAACACCGGTTGGGGAACACTGTAATAATTATTTCATCTCGTTGTATGTGTAGTCAAGGCAGACAAGGCGGTTTTTAGTCAAAATATCAACGTTTTTGAAACCGAGCTACCAAGATAAAGAACTGGTTTTTGATGTTACAAATAAAACTTAAGAGCCGGGTTTTTAAGCCCGGTTTTTAAAAACCGACAAGCTCTATATTTGCGGGATTCTATCATAGTACCATATCAAACCGTTTAATAAAATACGTACGTAACCTTCAAATGTTTTACTGTAAATTTTATTCGGATAAAATTGGTGGAATTTTGAAAGTTTATTAATGATTATATATGTAAAAATAGTTAACCTTAAGAAATTTAGAATTCTTTTCAATGAAACATTTCAACATTGCATAACAAAATGAGCTCAAAATTTTATATTCATTATCATCTCCCTCTTGTAACGTTTTGAATTTTTTAAAAGATTTGATATTTACATAAATTATTTTATACATAATATATAAAATAATCACTCGTTTTTTGTTAGTTCAGTGTACGTGTCGTCTTTTTGACAAAACTATGAATTATTTGAGTGTTAAAAGTTTATTATGTGTCTTTCCAGTTGGTCTTTTCCTCTATGGATGTCAAGGACAGATTCTGAATACGAACTATTGCATATTTGCACCGACAAAATGTCCAAATCCCAATATAACATTTTGGCTGTATACGAGGTTAGTAAGAATTCACCTGTTTGTTGTGATTGTGTTGTTTTCATTCGCGTCATTTAAATACGAAATTTAAACATTTTTAAAAATAAATCTATATAATTTTAACAATAAAACACTCTTCTGTAATGATTCAACTTTTATCTAATGTAATCAATACCTTTTTCGCGCATGAAGTGCATTTTCAATTGATATTTTTACTGTGCAAAGTAAAAATTATTAACGGTGTAACAAACAATTTGTATTAAAAATATGAAAAGCATTCACAGATAAAGATACAAAATATGAATAAGTGGCACTAAATTGACTATAATTGAAATGTTTTTTACCTGTTACAAATAAATAAATAATCAAACAAATATTCAGTCGTATCAAAGAACAATTAAGTTACTGCGGTCACAAAGGTATTTTTAATTCTGGGATTTTTTTCAATATAATTTATAATATTACAATCACAAATAAATGAGTGTTTTATTTTTTTAAATATAATGCATTTCAACCAAGTACTGACAGTAAACAGTGACATCTATATAAACTAACACCTTAAATTTTTTAAATGTTTTTTTATTCTGCACACGCTCTGTTAAACTCAGTTGCGGCATCTGGCTTATTTTGGAATACAATTTTATAAAATAAGTTTTTTTGCTTTCATTGAATTACAGAAGCACTCAGTATGATCCCGTACAATTAGACATGGCCGATAAAACAACCATTCAAACAGCAAAATTTGTTAAGGGTGTTCCTACAATCTTACTTCTTCATGGATATACTGGAGATAGAAATTATTCTCCGAATCCAGAAATAAGACCAGGTATTATCACTAACCATAAGTACCAAAAAAACCTAATAAGTGAGAATGATAGATCAAATCCATTAATAATAATATAAGAACAAATATTTAAAAAAAAATGCTAGAGCACAATAATAATTATTAAATATTTTTTATGCGATAAATGAAATATGTAGTTATATAAAAGTGACTAAATATTGTGATGTGAATATAAGTTCAGTACAAATCGTTTTTAATTGCTCTGTCAAAATGTTTAAGGGCATGATAAAAGATTCCGATTCTACAACAGTGACATCTTACAATTAGAAAAAATGTTAAATGACTTTTTCAGAAACATTATTAATTGTGCAATTGATAAAATCTGACCTGTTAACATTTTGTCTCCAATAACAGTAAACTGTATGAGCGAATAGGAAACCAGTGGCGTGCTTATAAAGTGATTAAGCGAGTGAAACAAAATCTTCACTTCGTGTTTGCGTATATAATAAATATCAAATAAATCTCTTAAATACCAATCAAATATAGGTAATTATAATATAATACTTCTTCCTCCCGTCCAGTTTAATTCGTTCACCGAGTGTTTATCAGCGTTTCCCAAATGATGGGTCGCGACCCGGTACCGGGTCGCAGAAAGCAAAATGCCGGGTCGCCAATTTTCTAAAATAAATATGTATATTTACAATATAATTCTGTAATTCCTCTCATTAATAAATTATTTATTGGTAAAATTGAATTCTATACAGGTTTAGCAGAGTAAATTATTTTGTATTAAAACAACAGACTGTATGGACATAAATATACTGTTTTGTTTTCCCTACATGCCGGTATTATAGGCCATAACAAATGTAGTGGGTCACGAAGGAGAAATATTAAAATAACCAGGTCGCGGGGGGGGGGGAAAGTTTGGGAAACGCTGCTCTATATAATATACTATCAGTTGACAAAACTCGCAATGAGCGAAACCAGTCTTAACCTTTTAAATAAGGTGGAATAAAGTTCAAAGGAATATTGTGTTTTTATTTATATACTACTCTTATTAATAAAGAGGTTGAGCAACAGTTTCGATTGAAGACTCTTGTGGGTATTGGTTTGAACTTTGTATGTCATACTTAATTAAAAGCGAACATTTTAAATATTATTACATCAATGCAACATATTATGTATATAGATTATTTAATTATATATTACTATAGACATCTGTGAAAATAAAATAAAAGTAGATATTAGATTATATATTATTATGACGTCAATCATAATGCGCTGTTACATAGACATCTGTTTTTTTTATTTTTCATCTTTCGACCGCTCTAGAGAAATACCGATGATAAATTGCTTTCAACCAAATATTTATTTTATCATGCTCTATCGATGCACTGCTGTGCATTCATGTTCTTGTTTTTTTCTTTCTCAAAACTATTACATAGTTTCTACTTAACAGTTTGAATAAAATTAAATAATTTATTTCCAGCATACTTCCAAAGAGGCGAATACAATGTCATATCGATCGATTATAACCCCTTGGCTCGCGAACCATGCTATATCTCAGCTGTATACAATGTGCCACTCATTGGACAATGCTCAGCAGAGCTATTAGACGAATTGGTTACTAGCGGAAAAATTCCATTTAAAAGTATCCACGTTGTTGGTTTTAGTCTTGGAGCACAAGTTTCTGGAGCAATAGCCAACTATATAACTTCAGGAAAACTAGAAAGAATAACAGGTATGATTTTTTTAAAGTAAACTTGAGGTAGTTTTTATGACAGCGACATTATCTATGAAAACAATTGAATTATTTAATAATTTGTCCTATTAATAGATGTCTCTCTCATAAAAACCTGAGATCACCACACGACTTACTATTTTGTTATATCTTTTTTCAAATATCGACTGTGGAAAGGAAAATGGACGTAACCCATACATATCAAATTTTACAGGAGGCGCAAAAAACGTGTCTTGATGATTTTGGATCATATGTAAATTATGAATTATACATAACCTTAAAGTGCACGGAGACTTCCAAACTGGTGTTTAATTGACATAATCTAATATTAACCAAAGAAATTGTCAAGGAAAAACCTTTTTTTCAGTCTTTTTGCTTGGTTTTAATATTTTAAAAGGTCATATTTAAACTTAAAAGGTACATTTTGATACTAATTCGGCATTTGCAGCTAGTATCCTTTTAATATAACGTGTATCAAGTCGAATACATTGCGATTATCGAAAAAAAGCTGTTTTGAATAAACTGGGGGTTACGTCCTTTATCCTTTCCACATTCGATATGTATAAAATATTGCCTAATATTAGATTAGCCATGTAACGTATTTTCGTATTTTTAAAGTGAAGGTTATTTATATTTGTTTACAAAAATCAGGGTTGACAAATAAATTGATTATATTGATTCTTTTTAAATGTTACAAAAATATTTATATATTCTAAATAAAAAATCGTGTTAAGTATTACGTAAGATGACTGCAAATATTGACAATCTATCAATATTAAGTGGATAATGCAAGTGCTGCCATTGTAATTTGTAAAATATTTTATTTTTTACAAATATCCACATAGCAATCAGTATACCAGGTATTCTTATTTAGCAAATTCAAGAGTTGATGTTTACTGTAAATTATTGTTGAAAAAGCATTGATTTTATAAAAATAAGCACATTTTTTATACTCATTCTACAATATTAGACATTTTTTCGTCTGGTCCGTTGGTAAAGTTTTGCGATGCTCAAAACCTGTATTGGTGAATATTACACTAAAGGTGGAGTTATTGTGAAAAAATGTTTTTTTTTTCATTTTAATCCAATTGAAGAAACTCAAGTAAAAAATACTTTTTATTTTATTTTAAAATTATCTATTTGACAGATACTATTTTAACATTTAATTAGGTATGAATATCCAATAAAAGCTGAACATAAAATAAAAACTCAATGTTATTATTGATGTATTTGATTATTTTAACGTTTAATAAATTTTTCAAAAATAAATAGTGCGTTTTGGTTGAGATGCGATTTTTATTGAAAAAAATAGGAAGTCTCTGCTTAAGCACGCCACTGGCTCCCTGATCATTTTTTTATAGATAATTTGTATTACAATAAAAAATAAGGAATGCTTAAATCAACTGGGATAATTTAAAAATCCTATTAAGCTAGATTCTATCAATTAAACGAATGTTTATAAATACGCCATTTAATAATTTTTCTTAATAAATTATAGGTGTCGCTGTAGACCGTGACACTTACCCCTAAAATAAAGTTATATTGTATAGCCCGTATATATTTTTTCAAGATTTCGATTTTTCAAAATTTTATATGAGAATATACGACACTTTTGTGTTATCCGAAAAATACGCCCTCCAAATTTTATTGGGCCTGGGGTCTCCTACGTACTTAATCTACCAATGCTCTTTGCAGTTATTTATTAAAGAGCCCGGTATCATGTTCCCTGTTATTAGAAGAAACATGTTTTTTTTAATACAAATTAGAATAAAATTCATGTATAAATGCCCGATTTGATATTCAAATCCGAAATTGAATTGACCCAGGATTGAAGGCAAAATGCGTTATATATTTTATTTTAAATGCATGATTATTTTAATAGTTTTTCACAATAAATAAGTGTTATTTAATTTAAATTATATAGGCCATTGAAGCTAAGTTAACAATATTATTGACAATATTTTCAATGACAATATTATTTTATATCAAATAAAATTTCATATTTTTTCTAAATTAAATATATAAATCGATTGATAACGTGATATAAAATTTACCCTCACATTTCAAATTACTCACACCTAAAAATCATTTATTTAGGAGACACAAAAATAGCTAAAGTGTTTCCAGAAAACATAGAACCAGCGTTTTATACCGTTAATAATTTAGGTGCAATTGTATTAAACAGTAAAGATCGTGTGGAATCATTGTCACAGAGTGTTATCTATCGCTTCACTTGTAAAGACTGCCAAGCTTCTTATATAGGGCAGACAAGTAAAAACTTTAATATTAGAATTAAAGAACATATAAGATGTATAAAAAGTAATAATTTTTCAGAGTTTGCCAATCACCTAATAGAAAACGATCATAATTTCAATCAGAGTAGTAACGTAGAAATACTCTATTAGTTAATCATTTTGTAATTTAAATGACATTTGTAGTATCATTTTTGTTTGTTTGTTTTCTATCCTCCCCTCCTTACTTTCCGTTTTTATTTTTATAATATATCATGTTAGAATATTAAAATTAAAATCATTCGTACTTAAACAAGCTTAGTGAAAGTAATATTGTCTGAGGATGTTTCTGAAGGAGCCGAAACACGTGTCACAGTTAGTAGCACAATACGTGGAATAATCTTAGTTATTTTAAATTTTATATAATAATATGAATGTTGAGAAGTTATATTTCATTCCAAAAAATATATATGGTTTTCCAAAATATATTTATTTGAACGCTATCATCGTTAGTGCTATAAAAGCTGTCCGTTAAATATTGATTAATTAGTAATAAAAATAATAAAACATTTTTAGTACTTTTTCCACATAAAATTTATTAGATCAGGACCGGTTTCGCTCATCGCGAGCATTATCAACTGATAATGCTATCAGTTGATAATGCTCGCGATGAGCGAAACCGGTCCTGATCTAATAAATTTTATGTGGAAAAAGTACTAAAAATGTTTTATTATTTTTATTATAATGCCATTCCACCAAGTATTGACAGTGAACACCTTAAAAGTGATTGATTAGTAGTCATCTACTCTCTCTTAGCTATATTTATATCGAAGGCCTTGTCTTAGAGTGGTTATTTATAAATCATAAAATTGCACTTATAATGAGATTTACATAATATGAAAAAGCCCTTGATCTAGTACTTTGACTCTTACGTACCTTGGCCTATTACATGAAGGTACAAAACCTAAGCATACCAATTATAAATCGCAATACAATACATGCAATTTTAATACATGCCTTAATCGAGTTAACTATGGTTTTGTATTACTTACTTAATGCAGAAACATAATGGATGTCAATATACCTGCATAAGCTATGTGTGTTTTTAAATCACAACCTCACCTCGTAACATAAGTGAACCTTACACCAATTAAGCAATTTAACGTACTCACATAAAAAATAACCTAACCGTATAAGACGAAAATTGTATAAAATTTAATTTAAGACATATCAACATCAAATATATATTTTCCAGATAGATTATTTATAGCCTTTTCTTTGCATCCTTACAATTTCGTCAATAATTATAAATGGGCCTCATGCTTTGAATTATTTTTTTAAAATCATTAACGTTATTAATTATCCACATAAACATTTATAAATGTTTTTTTTTTCAACTGAACGGATTTTTAATTGATAACGATTTGGTCACTAGATTTTGCTATCAAAATTTTTGTATTTCATATCATCATAGTGCTACCATTGTAGGTTTTGAGTATTTTTATGAATATCCGCACAGTGCCGGCTCAAGGCGTGTGCAATTTGTGCAGCGAGCACAGGCGATGCACTTAAACTTTAGCACTATCCACTCATTAAGTTCTAGTTGTACAAGACGTTATTGTGCTACATTTGATTCATAGTTGCTCTTTGGAAGTGAAAGATACATGTATTCTGAAAAAACTTTTCACACTTAAATCGATACTATCAAATTCAGACGTAGTGCACTCTGGAACTAGGGCAGGGCTTCCCAAACTTATTGTGCAATGGAACACTTTGCAAATCTGGAAATGTTACCGGAACGCAGATTATTTTTTAGGTCGGCTAAAATTCAGTAAAAATATTTAAAAAATGTCTGTTATTGAATCACTTATTATTTATTTACGAGTAAATAAAGCTCTTAGTGTTTCAACATCTCTGCTAGTTTGATTTGAATTGTTTGAATTTTGTACTTTTCCATGAGTTTTGTCGCTAACGACCCGGGTCGCTAACATCCGTGCACTTGGAATGCCTGAAGATGCCGAAAGGCGAAACCTGGGTCGTTAGCGACAAAACTCATGGAAAAGTACAAAATTCAAACAATTCAAATTTGATATTGAAATTCCATCAAGCACCCTCAGTCGAAATACTAAATTATCTCTGCTAGTATTTAAATATTTGACGTTATAAACATCAATGGAGATTTATCTTCACTCGATGTTGAATATGAAGTATACGCTTAAATGTGTTGCAGCGTACATTACCATTCCAAATTTTCGCGGAACATAGTTTAGGAAGCCCTGAACTAGGGTATCAAAATATATATTTCAATATTTTTTCCCTTAAAATAATGAAATATTTTTGTAATAATAGTGATATTTTTAATCCATATGATTTTATATAGGTCTTGATCCAGCGTTGCCGCTTTTTGTAACTGCTGATCTTTCAAGGAAGTTGGATAGACACGACGCAAAATTTGTCGATGTCATTCACACGAACGCTTTAGAAAAGGGCAAACTTGAGGCCAGTGGAGATGTGGACTTTTACGTCAATGGAGGAATGTCACAGCCTGGATGTGACACTCAAAAAAACATGAGTAAGATCAAAGAGTACATATTTGAATCCTTTAAGTTTTTGCTTATTTTTGTGTCATTCGATAACGCCAACGGAATTAAATATAACTTCAAAATTGATAGCTGAGTTATTTCGCTGGTCGTGAAACTATTTGTGACACGCGTCTTGCTTCTTTGCAAAACATCTTCACACTTAAGTAAGATTTGTATTTTTACTATTATTATATAAAATATATGTTCACAAAGTTACTGTTGAATCCATAGAAAGCATAAACGGACATTTGTTGGTAAAAAACTTGTTTAAGTTGACTTACAAATCTTTGCAAATTTTTAATACACTGTTTTTTTGTTGTTTAGAGCACGGGTATCTAACCTGGGGGTTGCCAAGGGTTTCCTGGGGGGTTGCCATTTTTTTTTAGATTTTTACAATATAGCAAATCGAGGATTTCAAATTCCTCGGTGAGCTAAATAAAAAAAGGAGCTTCGGAGACAATCCGGGCAAAAAGTAAATCGAGGATTTCAAATTCCTGGGGGGGGGGGTCGCTAGTCACACGGTGTTTATAAAAAGGGGTCGCCACCCGAAAAAAGTTGGGAACCTATGGTTTAGAGCTTATATTTACAGTATTTTTTGGTGCTCAGTAACAACAATTAATTATTTCGGTTTTCTTTTTTGTGGAATGATATGTTTTATTCTTTGTTTACCCTATACAAAAATAGATATTGAAATGAAAATAGTGCAGTTTCGCTACATTATATTGTGTAAATTTAATTTTAGAGATAATGTAAGTTTGGCTTTTGAAAACGTATCGACTGTGAAAAGGAAAAACGACGTAAACCACACATATCAAATATTACAGAAGGCGGAAAAAACGTGTTTTGATGATTTTGGGCATATGAAAATTATGAAATATACACAACCTAGAAGTGCACGGAGACTTCTAAGCTGGTGTTTAATTGACATAATCTAACATTAATTAAATAAATTGTCGATGAAAAACCTTTATTTCAGTTTTTTTTCTTGATTTTAATTTTTTACATGGTGTTTTGATGATTTTGGGCCTATGCAAATTATGAAATATACACAACCTTGAAGTGCACGGAGACTTCTGTGCTGGTGTTTAATTGACTTAATCTAATATTTATTAAAGACATTGTCGATGAAAAACCTCTATTTCAGTCTTTTTTCTTGGTTTTAATTTTTTACATGCTCATCTTTTTCAAACTTAAAAGCTAAATTTAGATACTTATTTGGCATTTGCAGCTTGAATCCTTTTGACAGAACGTGTATCAAGTTTGATACATTGTGATTATCGAAAAAAACCTGTTTTAAAAAAACTGTGGGTTACGTCCTTTTTCCTTTCCACAGTCGATATGTATCGCAATAGGCAGTCAAATTTAAAAAATGATTTTTAAAAAAATGCATATATATATATTATAGTAGTAGGCCGCAAGTGACTAAATGTGAAGATATTATTGCTATTATCAAAGCAGATTCAATATCAACAGCGCTAAATGCTTTTTAATGACTAAATATGCATAAAAAACAGTTCACACGTATTATATTTAATAATGTTGTAAAAACTTTTATATTTTTACTCTTTTTAAAATTACGCGTAAAATACTGTTGGCCGTTGCCACAAACTTTTTATTATTTACATAATTTAAGCATTTTCTCATCATCATCTTTGGATTGCTTGTTTCAACTAATGTGGACAACGAACTATCATTGCTATAGTTTCTTTTACATAATGAGAGTTTTCTGTTCCAGTACTATCATAATCAACTCTTTAAAACACTTGTTTTGATTCATTCGAACAGCAGTTAATTTTGGTTTTATGTGTTTAATTTAGTACATTATTGTCCCATAATAGACATACAAATAAAAATCTTCTTTCAAACTGATAATGAAAATACATTAATTGTATCTACAAACGTGCAACTATATATACCAAATCAACGATTTATACTGCTAATAGCTCCGAAAAGAAACATTATTAATTGAATCATGAGACTCTTAAATAAATAAAATTCTAGGTAATATATTAAAATTGATTCTAATAACGCAAATAAAATTTGGAGATGTGTTCCTAAAAAAATAAATTAAAACCTATTGAATAGCTTCTGCCTGAAAGTGTTAATTCTGTAATGTTTAATGACATGCACTCAAATAAGCCATGTAATGCCAGTTTTTTTTTTAAAATATACTCGTGTATTGCAACAATTGGAGAGGCAATTAGTTACGCCTAAAAGGCATCGAGTCAACGTAGCAATTGTCGTTGGACGTGGTAGAATAATTGTCACGAAAGTAAAAACAGATTAAATTTACATTCAAACAAGTCAATAATGATTTTTTTGCGCAATCATGATATGTATATATATAGAGATATAATACTTTATCATTTTATAGTACTTGTGCATAAACAGTTAAATTTCTTAATTTTGAAAGTGACACAAATCGTTTATTCACTATACCACCACCAGTTATGTGTATGCAGCCGCTGTTCCACGGCCGCTTTCCATAACGCAGCAACGATCAGGAAAATAAAAGAATTCTTCATATTCTTGGCCCGATACAGAGCTGCACGGGACCTATCTTTTGACCATGCATAACGTACTTTAAAAAAGATAAAGTGAAATTATATATCCTTTGTTTTAGTATATTGAGATTTTTTTTTATATACTCTGCGTTGAATTTGAAAAGAAACCAAGAATATCCCGTTCCCCATATGATGTTGCAAATTTATTGAATGCCTCGAAATTGGCCCTGGTTCAGACCAGGTCGGCGTGCGTATGACGGAAGACCGCAGCAATTAGCTCTGCTCGTTCGGCATTAATTTTAAAGTGATACCTTAAATATATAAAAAATACTTCATAATTACAATTTAACGCCACGTATTTTTTATCATATAAAATATGAAAGTTTCGCACAACGATGTCAACAAGCCAATGTGTCGGATTTTTTTTCTACTCGCTTGCACGTTTGAGGTCCAAAATCCACGAACATTGCTTTGTAAAATGACTTGAATGTCTGTAATGTTTTAATTCTATATCCACTCTCTATCTGATACTTTTGGCGAGATATAAAACGAGTGAAAGAAAAAGCTAATTACTGTAGTTTCACTACTTACGCGGTTAATGCGTTAAGAAGGATTTAGTTTAAGTCGAAAACTACGTAGTTCGAGGAATCATTAATTTTCGATATATGTATATTTAATATGTAAATTGGATTCACAATGTCATACCATGGAATATAAAATAATGTTTAATTAAATAGGAATAATTATATAATGTCACCCTTAAAGAAACTTTTATTCATTAAAAAGAACACGTTTTCCTACATATCCATTATTTTACATAGTCAACGGTGGCATATTTGTTTATTTTTATTTTTATTGACGATTGTACGACAGCTCTTTTTTCTGACAATAAATAAGTTTTTAACAAGGCATCCTGCACCGCTTTATGCACTTTTATTAATTGATTAGTATCAGGGTCTTGTGCTATCACATTAAAGCGTTGTTTTTATTGTTTTTACCTACAAATTCAGTAACAGAATCCATAGATATTGATATATGAAACAAACGGATATGATAGAATTTTCATCCGTGTAACTACGAAACTACGTAAGTAGAGAACCGCGTAAAAATAGGATTTGCTATGCTAGAAAAAAAAATATGTACCATTTTAACTTGACTGTGGCAGAACTCGGAACTAAAATTGTCGCCCTAGGATGTGTTGACTATGGTAATGTTAATGATGCGATGGTGGCGCCCTCTCGGGCAGTCAAGTTACGCTGGTACATCTACAGTATTTCTATTTCATTCTTGACCGTCCCAGAATACAGTAGACCAGGAAGGGGAATCTTTTCATTTCTAAAGGCCGCATTTATCTTTCTGATTCGACATAAGGCCGCAGTAAACATTGACTAAGGAATCTTTGGCCGGAAACAATTTCATGCCAATTTACAAAGCCCAGTCTTACAATGATTTTGACATCGAAAATTCCAAGAATTTACGGATTTGCCCAAATTAGCAGCGTGGCTCCTTTTAAATTCCTCACGCCTGCAGTAGACAGCCTTATTAAAACAGCTTCTGTGAATAAACAGTAAGCAGTTTGTAAAATATGAATACTATATATTTTTTTTCTTACCTGTCAAAAATAAAACTACCTGTATAATGACATTGATTAAAAAAACAATCAGTCATAAATTAAAATTTAAAAGAATGTATTTTTTTTTCAGCGACATCTAGCTGCAACCATGTAAGGGCACCTATATATTTTGGTGAATCAATCAATTCTCCAGATGGATTTTATGGAAAGAAATGTTCATCGTGGATAGTTTACGTTATGGGCTGGTGCCACTTTGAAACAAGCCCAGATGAAGTTATTATGGGAGAATATACACCAAATACGTTAGTATACTTGTAAATCTTTTCGAGTAGTTTCATTTCACTTCTCCTATTTCCCTTTTTATGAATTTTTCATTATCAAATATCACTTCAAATAAAACATACGATTAAAGTGAATTGATGGAAAGACAACGCGAAATCAGCACTATAATAAATTCGATACCGATATCAGTTAAAGTTGATTTTCAATTACTATTGTTTCTTTAAAAAATACATTGACGTATCATGCATCGACTAGCGAATAATGTACGAAGATTCGCAACCGGTGTCACCAGCGGTGGGCTGCCAATGCGTTAGCAAGGGGGTCGCTTTACATCAAAGCAATTCTCGGTGTTTCGGGGAAGCAGTGAGTTTTTTTATTACTCCGATGGAATTATATGCAATAGTTAAATAACCAATCGAGTGTTACTTAATACACTTATAATTTGTAACAATATGCAATTTACCGTAAACTTATCAATGTGAATGGCTAAAAATGTACTACTGTGTATACTGAAGCTATCCTAGATAATATATAAGTCAGAAATTTCAGTTGTGTACTAATTTGATCTGAGAATATTATTTTCTCTTAAATTAACAAGGGTCTCGCCAGCCTAAATTAAATTTAACAAAGGACTCGCGCGAGCCTCTCCGAGCCTCCTCCAGCCCACCCCTGGGTGTCACTCAATGATAACTTATTATGAAAATCATTCCAATTGTTACGAACAACTATTTCCAATCCGGGCGAGCGCCCTTTTCATTTGACTGCTTTATTCATACGCTGGCACTGTTTTTTTTTTTAAATTATTGGATAATCTTCAATAACACTACTTCAATAACAAGCTTCAGCGTATAAAAAAGTATATTAGTGAATTACCTACAACAATTAAAAATAATAAAAAACGCTCATTAAATTATCTTTAACTAAAATCAGTGTGACGTGCGTATGAGTGTTAGTGTTACGTTCAGTACCAAAGACGGCCGAGTCAATTTCAATTCATTTTGCAGGAGAGCCAAAGGTTTGTTATGCTATTTTTTACGGTCACATTATTAAATGTTAAGGCAGTACAAACTAGTGAATGCCATTCAGTCAACTGATTGGATTCCTGCAATCTGGATGGCTCTCTATTACTTGGCCAGTATAATAACAAGATGCCCTTGAATTGGCTGCTTTTGATAGTAAAATCATTATTTGTAGTTGATTTTCATACACTTGTTGTACAATCTTGAATATAAAAGAAATATTGAATTGTAGCTTTTCAATATTCCTATCGGAATTCACAAAACTGTGTACATTGGCAAAATCAGGATTTTGCCGTGTTTGATACTGAAAACCTCAAGTACAGTTATGTTGATAATATGTTCAACAGCACAATCATCTTGTTTCCATCTAATCATCAATCTAATTCTTCATTTTGAAATATTCTTGTTTTCATTCAGTTTAAAGTCACAAAAATATATTTTTTTAATATCTCTTGGAATTCCGCATAAAAATTTACACAATTAACATCGGAATAATTTTCTAGATTTTGATTTTATATTACCTACGTCTTCAGAATAAATTTGTTGAGCGTATTACTTGCAGCCAGTTCTCGTTATAAAAGTTCTTAAAAGATGCGTTAAATTGAACGCTATATAGAATATTTTATTTATTGACTTGGCATTTACTTGGTAGAACTCCATTATAATAGGGAAAAAATAGTTTAGTACAGTTTTTATATTTATTAGTTGATAGCTATTTTGGCTTTCTCTTTCTTCTGACTTAGTTCTGATTATGGCAAAAACCGAAATAGCTATCAAATAATAAATATTAAAACTGTAAAATTAAATACGTTGCTATTTTACCATATTGCTAGAGAGAACGTTTCAAAAAAATTATATATTTTTGTGATGAAATTTATTGAAGAACTTTCCTACAAAAAATAATCAGTGCCGATAAAATAACGTGTTTTCTTTAATATTTATATAACTAATTTTATTCAAACCTTTTATCTTAAGCGTATTATTTAACGTCCCAAATTCTACCATAAAACTTACTGCATCGCATATCTGTCCTCTTCTTTATAGCATATTCTTATTTCATCAAAAAACGTGGTTTTACCGTATTCCGGTGTTTATGACCGCTTTCACTGTCACTCGATCCAGTAATGTTTTCTTTTCGTCTAAAAGAAATTTACATTCAATCTGTATACGGAGATTGCAAAGTAGTTCATTGCGAATGGTTATAGCAGACTTAATTGTCCATGAGAATATAGTTACGTGATAAAATAAACAGAGTCGTATTTTAAAATCAAGTATGCAAGTATTCAATAACGCTTTGTTATTTAACTAAGCATTTTGATCAACCAAAAATAAATATTTTACTTACAGCCAACGTAAAATTCTTCAATGTTGTTCTGCAAATAACAACACAAAATATAAAATATGCCATGCTTTATTTGTCGAACATCAGACAAAAACATATTGAATGATGTAATATAATCGTTGACCTCAGCAATAATTGAAATGAAAATTTAAACAAATAAATATACGTTAACGTTGACATCCAAAAGATTTGATGGTGGTTAATTCATCATAGTTAATTTTTCTACGAACTAAAATCATATTTAATTAATTTTTATTTTAGATATAAGAAAACATATTTGTTTTAGGATATATCTAAATTTATATAATATTGCATGTTATTAAATAACTTATCTTATGGAAATATATTTTATATTTCGATAAAACTTAAATCTTCTCTGATATCAACTAAATCATCAAGCACCGTAAATTAATCATTTCAAAAAATCAAAAAATCAAATCAGAAGCTTGTCAATATTTTTGCACCCTATAATAAAATAATTCGGTTGAAAAAAATTTGAAAGAACATCAATATGTAAATTATAAAATCGTACCAGTTAAAATTAGATTAGAATTAAATTAGAGATAGAATACAGAGCGTAACTGGTCCTGATCATATAAAATCAACGTGTTATTAGTACAAATGTTTTTTTTTTAACTTACTACTAAGTTTTTGCTATCATTTATATCGAGGCAACGTGATGAGGCTGAATTATTTTTTTAATATCATTGATTAAAGCCTTGCACGGCTCATAATCATTTATAATTTTCATAACGAAAATGCAACCACTCTTTGCAGGCGGAAACATTAAAAAAACAATAAAAAATGAATTTTGAATCAAATAAATATAGGTAATAAATATATCTAAAATTTAATCGTAAACTATGCTAAATACAACCCTGATCATAAATGTAGAAGAAGTAATTTACCATGTAACAATGCCAGCAATATAACAATTTTATTCATTGCACTGTCAGATAAAACAGCTTAAAGCATTAGTGAATCAGGAAATGGTTTAAAAGATTGAAGTAAAATAACCTAGGAAGCCCATTTGCTTGTCCATACAACACTTTAATATCCTTAATGGCCATTTTTTTATAGAGCACGGAGCATGCTAAACGGCAGAAGCTATGCATTTAGAATTATTATATTATTTCCGAGACATCTGTTGAATATTTAATGTATTTTCCTATTACAAATATGTTTTTTATTGCATGAAAGTTAGTAAACATATATTTGACGTACATGTAAAGTATCTACTTAAAAAATGTAGGAATTAATTTCACATTAGTTTTATACACTGTCTTCTCTATCTAGTTATACAAAGCCCATTAGAGGTGAAGTGAGCCAACTGGTGTTTTAGAAAAAAATAAGTTAGATGCGTTGTAATATTCTACACGCCTTAAAGTATCATTAAAGTGAAGTAGCTTCAGTTAAGACATCATTTTAGTGGTGTTATATTCGTAAAATAAAAATATTCAATCCACCAAAGCACCAAGTAAAGACGTGATTGTACTTAAAAGTGCAAGATTTTTTATTACCATTATACTATTATAGTTTTTTCACTTCACCTATCAAGGGATCAATGTATAAAATACATTATATGCAGCCCAAAATTAGATTTAATTTACCTATTTGTTTCATTATTAATTAAATAAAGAGTTAATTTAAAACGTTTTACTCTCTTATTTCACTAGTAGAAAAAGTGGTAGTAAAAAGTAAAAAACGATTTACATTTTATAAATAATTTTTAGTAAAGCTACCGCTAACAACTTTATTAAGATGTAAATGATTATTGCATACTTCTTTCTCATTTTTATTTCTCATAAAAAGTTGTCTAGCATTTAATCATTTTATGCATTTAATGTTTATTAGTTGCTTTTTCAATAGCTGAAAGTATTTTTTGACGGACTGGGTTTTGGCTGGCTATTTTTAAGCGCTGAATTCGTAACGCTTTTGCATAACATTCCTCACCTTCAGAATTCGACGAGATACTCATTCAAGTGAAATCAAGATCTCGATCATTTTTTTATAGGAATAACGCCTTGAACAATTTATTCACCTTGAACTAAGTCACCGTCGTTCACAGATTGCTCTATGCAGAATAAATGAATGTAAAATTATAGTTTATTGTTTTATACGTTTGTTAAATACTTCGATAATTGCCGATTGATTTTTTTATCATGATTTAAGTATAGTCAATAATTTTAATAGTAATAAAAATACTTTAACCTTCAGAATATAATTATAACATATGCTTAGTTTATGCAGGAAACGACTAACTGTATTTTTAAATATTCTTATATATTAATAAAAATACAATATTCATTTGTACTTTATTTAAAAAGGTCAGGTCCGGCATCGCTTATGGTGAGCATTGTCAACTGATGCTCGCCATGAGTGAAAACGGTACTAACCTTTTTAAATAAAGTGGAAATAAAGTACAATGGAATATTGTGTTTGTATTAATATAATGTCTTTCCACCAAGTATTGTTTATTATATGTGCAGTGAACACCCTAAAAATTCAGATATATTTTTATGTAAATGAAAAATCTTTTCCCTTATGTTGTGTTATACAAAAAGAAATTTAGATAACATATTAAATTAACCTATTATACAAAAAATATCTAAAATCATAAAAATGAAAATGAAAAATAAATATCGTTCTATACATAATTAATTAACAGTTTTGTGATGTTAAATCTTATTTATTGAATTAATCATTAAATTAATACTTTGACCGAAAATATTAGCTAGATCAACTAATACTGAGGCATTTTTATTTGATTTTTTTTTTATTTTTTTTTTAATTCAACACTACAGTCATTTAAAAATCACTTTCGAATAATACATACAAACATAATATAATACAGTACGGAAAAATCATATATGTATCAGCTAATTGGTAAAACATGGTAGCATACTTATCCGGTTACGTTATTATATTGGCACGCTTAATGAAAAGAGACCTTTTTCATTATAAATTTATATTTTACACAACACTAAATATTTTCCGAGGAAGTAGCTGCATAAGAATGCGGAGATTGTGAAAGTTAGAATCAATGTACAATACATGATTTAACGTTCGTATATTACTAGTAATGATTGCTTATAAATTATTACGCCTATTATTATTGTGACAGTAATAAAGTTTCTTCATGCTTAAGTTCAATATACTTACATTAAAATGACAATTGCCTTACTCTTACCTATTCAAATTTATCTTCATATATCAATTTAAAAGAATCAACATCATACTACAAAGTCCCAGTTCATTTTGTTCCGTAAATTACGAAACGTTGTATGAATTTTCTCATGTTTGAAGATTCTATTTAGTTTTCTACAGATTACTTACAACATATTTATATTATAATAAAAATAAATAATTTGGTTGTTCGTATCTCAATTTTGCTTAATTAAGAGATAAATGTTTAAGCAGATTAATAAAATGATGCATTTTAAGAAAGAAAAATATATTTTACAATGCTACTTTTTATCGTTGAATTATTTAAAATTCTGAACAAAATGGTTACATTAATATAAAATAAGAATTGCAAGCTGATATATTTAAAACCGAATACACTTTCTAATATTTGGGGTCACATTTGTTTTGGCGATGTATCTTATGACCGAGTGGTCAATGCTTTTGGACTGTTATTGTCCTATGTATAACATACTATTGCAAGACTTGTAGATTGTAGATTGAATGTTTCGTTCGATTTGGGAAGTAGGGTGATACAAATTATATCATATATCAAAAAAAAGTAAAAAACTTCCTTCGATTAACCTTTGTAATGATAGTAACCTTGAAAGTGAAAGAAACTATTTTTTTCTGAGGTTTATCCATAACAAAAAATTAAATAGTTATTCCTAGCAAATAGGTGGTGTTAAAAATTGTCTATTCCTTTGCTTTTATTTAGTTTTTTCTTTCGTTTTAATTATAAAAAATTGAAACTGAATTATATATTAGATAAATCAATGTTTTTTCCAAAATCAAAACTTCATATTTAACACCGCTAATATTAATTATTTCAAAAATTTTCATACGTTAATTCAAATTTATTATTTTCCTTTTGAATCGAAGCTATCATCAATTAGCCGCATGATTGTAAATATTGATTCAAAATTAATAAATGGTAAAATTCTCAAAATGCAATTGCAAAAAAAACATACAGAGCCAGTCAGATTATAAAGGAAATAACTACTTTAATTAAAACAGTAAAATACTATTTTTATTTTGCTAAGTTTCACACAGAACATGATTGATAACTGATCTAAAATTTTGTCTTATTTTTATTTGTTTAGAGCCAGAGGACTTTACTTTCTTGATACAAATTCTCAGCCACCTTTCGCCGCAGGTAAAATGGAATATCAAGATCGTATAGGAACTGAGAAAACAACAACTGTAGATTCGAATGAAAAGGAGCAAAAATTACTTTCAATATGATCATATATGTATTATATATATATGGAATCTTAAATATATTTAGTTATTATTTGATTTAATTAGGCTTAAAAAATGTTACCAGTATTTTAACACAAATGTATTCAACTATAATTATGTACATATTTACATAATTAAGCTTGCAATGATTTCATATTTTAAAGAATAGAATAATATTATCATCTTCTATCCAAATAATTAAACCAATAACATAAACATATACCATTAATAATGTTAATACACTCATATACACATTTATATAATTATATTTTTTGAATTTATAATAAACATACACCAAAGATATTAAAATGTTTATATTATTTTTGAGTTTCTGTTTATATATATGTCGAGTAATATATTTCAGCTTCATTACGAACATATAAGTTTGAGTAAACCAAATCGGAAATAGTTTCAAAAGTTAAAGCGCTTTATATACAAATCTACAACAATTATAATATAACGAATGTTAAATGAGACTTATTCTGTGAAACATACCTAAACTAAAAGAGCCTTTAATAAAAAAATAATGAAGATTGGTTTACGGGTCATAAAATCACAAGCTTTTTTATACCCTACTGATATATAGGTGGTATGAGAGTAATGGGACTAAGAACTAATCAGCCATAATAAAACATTTTATTTTATAATATTGTGATTGAATACAAATGTTCAAATAAATTTGCCTTGGAGAAATATATTTATATTTACCGCTAAAAATAACAAAATGTTTTACTATTTTAATCCTCACAATTTTTTATCGTTCATGAAAATACCCATCACAAATAATGACTGAGTAAATGAACTATATGTTATTTTCAATTTTTTGTGTTGTAATTTTATAGAAACATTCTACACATTGCTTACATATAATTATAAATAAAATACCTTTTGATCGTATCACAGTCTTTTTTTATTTTTTCGTTGAAATTGAATACTTTTAAAAATAAACATTATTCAGCTATTTAATAAACTTTGATGGATTTACTAAATTATAATTATATTAAGCACATTTTTGCCAAATGCTAAAAGAGCTTAGAAAATACGTAGGCAGTACAAATAAATTATATTTCTTAAATTTAAATATTAGTTTGAAGTTAAATTTTGATTGCTCAATCGCCTTCTGCCACTTACTGGGAGGGTTCGAAAAGATTTTCTCAGATATCATCTTTATTTAAACAAATATAAAACAATGTTTTAATTTGTAATTTTTTTCGGAAGAATGGAAATTCCTTAAAAAAACATTAATTTAGTTGTACCTATAGTAAATCAGACGTAATAGATTTATTAAATCACAAATTTCAACTATAGCAAGAAGCGGAAAATTCTCCAGTAGATTCAAGATAGATAGCGATAATTTAATGAAATTCATACAAGGTTTATCCATTTTGTGACACATTTATTACTAGTGTCTTATTTTCAAAAAAGAACATCTGTTGTAGCTTTCAGACTTCTATAACTGAACATCCCTCGTCTAAACCACAAGTCGTATCGTCATGTAATCTGACTACAAACATATAAAGTAAAAGTAATTTGACAGTTATTTGTTTATAAATAAGTACTTCCACCGCTTTGTGCGTGAAATATTGTTACAGCATATCAAATTTGCTTAAATATATATGAATAAATTTCTGTATTTATGTGACACTAATAACCTATTGACTTATGACTGTGATAATAATTATTGTACTTGATTTAAGAGGTTAAAAATATGGCTTATATTTAATTACCGCCATGAATATGTAAATTCTTCTTTATTTTATCGAAAGTTGTTTTCAAGGATGCATAATGATATTGTTGTATAAGATTAAAAAACGATTATTGTAGTGCAACCGATTGCAACAGCGAAATATGCGTTCAAAAGGGATAGTTGATCACATTGCAAGATCTGCACTTGTTCAACTCGTTTTCATCGAAATTTATGTAATTCTGGAGAAAACAACCATCTTGCTCGATATAAAAAATTAAGTCAATCATAATAATCACGTAATAATTAACTTCGCTTAAAAGTCGTATCAGAGGTAGATTTTAAAAATAGGTGATAAATATTGCATTTTTTTTACCATATCCCTTCCCAATGTGGACTCTTAATAGAGGTTATCTTAACATAAGAGTTTCTATGAAAACTGCTTGTTACTCATAAGCCCAACCACTTTTTTTTTAAGAGAGTAAGAAGAGAAGGATAGTGCTATGCTATGAGTATATTAGTGGTAAGCTATTCGCTCTCGCTACGCCCCATTTTTTACGATGAGATGGGTGGAAGGACGAATTCAAGACATCTAATACATCCATTCCTTCGACCAATAATCAATCTTTTAAAATTGTCCGTATTGGGATTTAAGCCCGTGACCTCCGTATTCTTAAACAATGGCGTTGACGCTTGACCACGCAGCCGGTAAGTACAATAATATTTCGTACATCATAAAACTTGAATACGATAGAAAACTACAATTCTTACACTTTCTACTGGTCGAGAGTGGAGTCAAAATACAGTATTTTATAAATTGCATGTCATATCAAAATTATACTAAACGATACATAAACATTTACTCTGTAGCATAAATTTGTAGAATATTTTCATATTCTGTGACAAATGAAATTGTACAATTTATAATTGCCAACGCTCAAAACATTTTGAAATTATTTATTGATCTCATATCAACCCTAAAAGAAAAGACACCACCGTTACCAATGCCCAATATATCAAATGGTATATTGAACTAACCGGCACTTCAAGCCATAGAAGTAAGATCATTATAAAAAAATCTTTAGCAGCACTGACTAGACCACAGAAGCCATGAAAAAAACACAAATTAAATCTATTCTATTTGGCTTAGTAATTATTAACGAATTTTAATAAAAAAAATACTCATTTGTACTGTTTCTACTTTTATTTAATATCAAGCATTAAAAACTGGTAAGAGAATATAATATTACAGTGTTATTTATACTGTAAATGTATGTTCAAGTATGTAGTGTATTAAAAAAAGTATAAACACCATTGCATGGATACTTTTATTTATTTCATAGATGATTTAAGAAAAAACGCCTCTTCAACAATTTGTGTGTAGCTAACTATTAATAGCTTTAAAATATAAATCTGTAATTTGTCATATTTTTTTTAATTGAGACTTTTCGATCGACGTTTATAACATTGCTAAAAATATGCGGAAGTTTTTTTTTATTTTGATATGTTTATGATTTTAAATAAATATTGTCATGACATGTCCATACTAGGGCTTGTCGGTTTTCAAAAACCGGTTTTAAAACCCAGTTTTTTGGAAAAAAAATTGACATTCGAAAACCGAGTTTTCAGCTTCGTAACCGGTTGTGCCGAATTTTCCATAATCGAGTCTATAAACAAAAGGACAGAAAATTTGGATCTTTTATTTGATGGCTTGAAGACCATATGCCCCACACCATTACCCAGCGAAAGGGGAATTTTCGATATCAGGAAATTTTGTTACAAAACGATCAGTGGACGCTTTGTGTTTTGTTAAAT
The DNA here is from genome assembly GCA_030503985.1 of Himalopsyche tibetana. NCBI lineage: Eukaryota > Metazoa > Arthropoda > Insecta > Trichoptera > Rhyacophilidae > Himalopsyche > Himalopsyche tibetana. Next base: position 10,642,733 of record JAPJYX010000009.1, on the reverse strand, counting down.
CCAGGGCTGTTTAGTTGGAGTCGGAGTGGCAGTCGCGGAGCCGCAGTATTTTGGCCGGAGTCGGAGTCGTGAAATATGAGCGGCTCGATTTTCTTTTGAAAAATATATTTAATGATGTGTATTTAAACAAAATATTCAAAAGTGTTATCATTTCATGCTTGGCTGATTAAAGATGATCTGATGGTATACATATATATAAGTTAAAATGAAATTATTGGAAAAAAATCCTCGGGACGGAGTCGTTAATTATTTTTAAGCTGGAGTCGGAGTCGGAGTCGTCTTTTTTTCGCGAGACTCCACAGTCCTGGTTAAATCATATTTTCAGAAGAGTAACACCAAATATTTTCTTGTTGTGTATTATCATGTACATATATAAATAAACAATTTAAAAAAAATGAACATTAATTATCTCTATATTTTGATTGAATTATCCATTAAAACTTCGAAAACAGGATAAAACCGGTTTTCAAACAATATTGACATTCGAAAACCGGTTGTTTCAATATTCGGTTTTTGTATAAGCCCTAGTCCATAATAGAATCAGTTTAAATATAAACAAAAAATAAAACACGCAGCCAATCAGGTATTTATAATTATCTGTCCAGTGTTATTTCTATAAGAATTACTGTTCGTGGCATTGGACCAATAATTTATTTATCTCTTTATATGTCTCAGAACTGCGAGATGAAATAAGTAATTGTTGTTTTTCCCTGCGCATCTTACGCCATTCACTTTCACGATTGAAAGTGAACGCGTTCCTCGTGCATTTTGTCGCCGATTCATTTTTCTTTGAGCAAGGTCTTTCTCCATTTTAAAGAAACGAAAGTAAGTAAAATATGGATACGTTCTATTCAAAAATGATGCTATACAAATAGACTGTCAAAATAACGGTATTTAACACAAGCATCACCACGTACAAAAAAAAATCATGACAAATGGTGAGCCAAATATTTTTTTTTCATCATCAAAATAAATGTTGATATTTAAATGTATTTTTTATTGAGTCAAGTATAGGTAGATTAAGACACATGTCAGTAATCATAAAATAAATAAACAAAGAAACGTTTCTCATTTTTTTTTTGTAAGTAATGTGTAAAACATGACTATGAACTACCTACACAAATCGAAACGTGTTTTTTAAACTTATTTCGGCAAATATAATTGTATATAAAAAAACTGAAACAATTTTTTTTAAATTGAAAAGTAATAAACGATTATATATAAAACATTGCGTTATGTTTAAAAAAAAAGGTAACCAAATACATAATTTTAATATCAATAGTATTTAAGTATAAAATAACCATGACCGGTGCCACTATACAGCAAACTTTTAATAACATAAAATATCTATGCAGTGAGCTTGAAAACTCATTGCCATTATAAAAATGCTCTTTATAGTGCAACAAAATATCACATCACACTCAAGAAAGAAAGCCCACATTTTTTTTCATTTTAGGAATTCCGCAAATTCCTGTGTTTTTGAAATTATTAATTAAGGGAAGGGCTAAAGAAAAGATCTGTCGTCTTTTCGTTTTGATAATTCCTCAAATTCTTGGGGTTTTGAAATTGGATATTCCTAGGATTTCAAAATCGCCGAGTAAAAAATTTTCAATCCCGATATTTTACACGATTTTCTGGTGAATGGTGCCCTACGCCAAATAATCTCGCGCTGGCACTGAAAATAACACTAAATGTGTCGTAATGTTTTTAAAATTATGGTAGGTATTTTACATAAACACATAAACAAGAAGCGTGGGTATTTTCGAAGTACAAACGGAACTTATCATTGAAAATATTCAGCCTTGTATTTCAATTCGAATCTATCAGTTTGATCAATTAATATCGCCTTCTAATTTTTCGCATTCCTGGTCCATACTGATTGAGTTGCGGTTTCTTTTACGTATTTTTATTTTAACAGAAGCATTGTAGTATTTTTCTCGTTAATAGCAGAGTGAAGAGAATATTAAATTTAAAATGACAACTTTTACTCATTTAAACAAGTGAAATAAAAAAATATGGTCGGACTATGTGCGCTTCTATTCCTACTCTCTTTTGTAAAAAGTCAAGCCACTGAGTAACAATCAGTTCTCGTAGAAACAATTCTGTTGAGATCAACTTCTTTAGGAGACCGTGTGATCCACATTGGAATCGGAAATGGTGAAAAAATGTGCGCTAATAGTTAAAAAGGACGATTACTACAAACCTTTTCACATTGGGGTTGTTTTTAATAGTTGTATTTGTTGTATCATTGTACAATAACGTCGGATGTTTTTATGATTTTAATTTATTACCTACATATATTTTTATCAGCCAATGCTACGTTATGCATTCGGATAAATCGCTTAAAATCATCATCAAAAATTGTCTAGTATGAAACCAAAACACATATGAGTTACATATGCGTGAAATAAGTGGTATACCACTCATGAAAATATGCTTTGAGTATTACCAAGTTCAGTATTTTATTAAAACATTTCAATGATGAATTAGTTAAAAAATTACTTATCATTTTATACATATCATATCACTAATAATTTTTTCGACTTTATTAATACTATAGTCGAACTTATTGTAAATAATTCCAAATAAATTACTGTTATATTCAATTAGAAACAGAACGCGTTAAAGATCATCTTATCATATCGACTGTGGAAAGGAAAAAGGACGTAGCCCACACATGTTAAATTTTACAGGAGGCGCAAAAAACGTGTTTTGATGAGTTTGTTCCATATGTTAATTATGAATTATACACAGCTTTGAAGTACACGGAGACTTCTTAACTGGTGTTAAATTGACATAATCTAATATTAATTAAATTAATTGTCAAGAAAAAGCTTTTTTTTCAGTCTTTCTTCTTGGTTTTAATTTTTTACAAGGTCATTTTTTTCAGACATAAAAGTTAAATTTAGATACTAATTCGGCATTTGCAGCTTGCACCCTTTTGATAGAACGTGTATCAAGTTTGATACAATGTGATTATCGAAAAAAACCTGTTTTGAAAAAACTGTAGGTTACGTCCTATTTCCTTTCCACAGTCGATATTATAATAACAATTTTGTATCAAAATATAATATATTTATAAAGTAAAATTTATTTTATATGTCAATGTTATATTGAACAGCGTTTACTCTGTTACAGTTTGGAAATAATTACAAACTATCATTGAAAAATATAAGTTTCTATAGCAATTTATTGCAGAAGAAATTTCTAAATAGAGAAAAATATATGAATATTTTAAAGTTTGCAAATGGTTAAGGGTGAAAAACATAAAACATTTTTTTTACATTACAATTTATAAGTATCAAATAACTATAAATAAGACCATTTTATTGAGGTGTTATATAATCAAGGCCTATTTTATTATATCACAATAATACAACTATGTTAAATGCAGTTGATTCTCCTATTTATAGCTAAAAAGGCAAAAAAGACAGAATACAAGAAAATAATTAATATAAACGGTTACAAGGCTATATATATATATAATAGCAATTATTTAACTGAGATTACCCTGTTTTTTTACAAAACGCAGTAACATGCACACTTTACAGATCCAATCATAATAATTATATACATTTGAGTCTTTGTTGCAGTAAAAAAATTGTGAAAACTACAATCCGAGACGGTGAAACAAATTTAATGTTAATACTTCATTATCACATTCAACAAAAAAAAGCACTAAAACTAAAGTAGGGAGTCTAATTGTAGTCCAAAGGTTTTGCGACACCAAAATTGTTGAATCTCATTAAATTCAATTCTCAGCGTGTCTGCAACAACTACGTTAATTTAAAACAATTGTGTGTTATATAGGCTATGCACGTTTTGATTATTTTACAATCCATTACACGTAAGTATTAACACCCAAAAACTATGATAAATAACGTATCACATGAAATGTTAATTGTAAATGTGTTTGCGATAGTTGAGGGATGGACGCATCAAAATAAAAATAATACCAACAAATTTTACTTATGGTTATTTTGCAATCGGAAACAAACCATTTTTTATTTTTTTCTCTAACCAATGATGGAATAATAGCTTACTCTATATGACATATTTTAATTTAAACATCAGTTTTAAAAACCAGGGTTCAGCTTAATTTATGATGTAAATATTATAAAAAATAAACTCTCATCCATATTACTGAACTTTAAAATGTATTATATCAACCCTTAATCGGCAGATCAGCGTAAGTGACAATTCATAACTTTTACAGGAATAGTTATGTTTCAATCATAACAGAAGGTTTTATTGACTTCCTTTAGGTTTTATTAAATAAGTTCGCAGAAATAATTCTTTAAATGTAGTTAGTAATATATGGTCAATTAAACTTTCTTTTTGTGAGCTTATTACGAGAGGACGTTAAAAATCCATCTCCTGTAAAATGTATCAATTATCGGTTACATTTTTCTGCCGAAATGTATGGTTTTAATATTGATAAGAATCATGCTGTTTTTGTATTAAGCATACAAAACACATACAGATTTCAAATTTAGGAATGAAATTTACCTAAATCACGTTTAGCTGACAATATAATATTTCACTTGGTCGGATAAAAAACAGAATCTTTTATATTAAACTAAAACATTATTATTTGATTCAATATTTATTTTTTTAATCGGTGTGAATTTTAATAATGTGAATAATTTCACTGTAACAGTTCACATGATGAAATAATTGTAATAACAACATAAAATACCTCCAGTGTACAAATAAATGTTACAAAAACAAATACAATTAAAACAGTGATAAAAAAAAATAATGTAATAAATTTCCGCATTATACACAAACCATATATCGTTTGAGAAAATTTTACATACGTTATCACTCCACTTTTGCGAGGTATCAAAGAATTACGGAAGTTTCACTTTTATTAATTAATTTAATAGATAATGAATCAACGGAATTCCCACGAGAAAATCTTAAGTCGCATTTTTTACGGATGTAGATAAATAATAAAAGAAAATGGTATTCGTAGAATAATAATTATTAAGAATATCTACGATGTAACTGCATTCTTAACTTACCTTTTTATGACTGAAAAATATTAGCATTACAATTGTATTGTTGTTGATATTTGCTTTATCAAAAACATAAATTCTCTTTGTTATATTTAAAAATTAGGCCTAAAATCACAATCGAAAGACTTGAAATGATTTTAGCAAGATTCCATAAAAGAAATATATTGAAAATACTTTATATTCTTAGTGTTAGCAATAATCAACTTTATTGGAATGCATTTCAGATTTATGCAACTATTAAATGCGTAGGCTGTTGCAGCTCCATACTTGGAAGGTACCCAGGTTTTCAAATAATAGGTTCAGAATGTCAACTTTGTTGAATATTTTTGCTAACATAAAATTAATAATAAAGATTTGTAAAAATAAACGGAAAATAAAGACCAAACAAGGGAATAACTTTATCACACCAGGATTGATAATATACAATTTGTTATGAAGACTTTTTAACGTATCGCACTATTATTAACTTTATGATGTTTTAAATATTTTAAGCACGTAGTTGGTAAAGTGGCACTGATTTTTCATGTCACATTATAAAAGAAATATATTGAACTGCAGTGTCAAGCAACGCTAGAAGACATTCGACCCGAGAGATGGGCAGACCACATCTAAAGGGATGCAAAGAAGCTGAGTGTGGTCGACAAGAGAGAATATCATTCCAAATAAGGATGCATAGAAGAGTAAAATAATACATTGACCTAACACATATTTTTGGTAGTGTCTATCTACTTTTTCCAAAATAGAAGGAATATTATGATTTCAAAGCGTTGATAATCATTTTGCAGGCGAGAAAATGTTTGAGTAGTATGTTTTATAAACTTTAAATCAAGTTGACATATGTTTTAAATCAAATACTTGAGTTTATTGAATTCAGTTAAGATTTCTTTTTCATCGCGAATGGAGATAACCAAATGCTAGACTTATAATTTTTAGTCCACCCTATTCATAACTGGGCATGGTCACTGCGATTTCAAGCTCTTCCAGCATGACCAGTTAGTATTGTCCAACATGTAAATGCAGTAATATGATCTAGAAAAATTCTTTGGGAATTTCCAGACATTGACAACACATGGAATAATAGCTCAAGACGATACGATCGGTTGGATCTGTCGGCCCCGTCGGTCATGCCGACTTGGTTGCATATTGGATAAATTACAAGACATTCAAAAAGTTCACAACGTGCTATGGAAAACGCATATAAATCGATTTATAAAATCTTTTTTCATAATTATTTATTTTATTTTATGTACACGACAATACAGTCAACCAAGTCTTGAAGGATTTCCACTTGGACATTCTTGGCAAAAATATAAAACACCAATAACGATTTTAGGTTTCAAAACACACTCGGTGAGAAGACTATGAAGCCGTAGCGAGCTTAGAAGGGTACAATGTTGATCATCTTAGGGCAGCGATTTCTAACCTGGGAGTCACGCCTCCTTGGGGAGACGTTGACCATTACAAAGGGAGGCGCGAACAGTCCAAAATATTTATTTACTCTTTAAAACGTGTCTATATGAAATAAAGGATGGGGAGGCGCGAAGATATTTTTTTTCTTCAAAAGTAGGTGCAGTAACATCAAGGTTGGAAACCACTGTCTTAAGGCCTAGAGAACTAAAAAAATATTGTTAGTTGTGATAATTTTAATTATTAATATATTAGTTTTATCATGCCCACTTATAAAAAAAAGAAATAATTATGATTTATTTTATATTTACATTATCAAAAAAATGCTGAGAATATTGAAACAATTAGACTTATCAGTACTCTAATGACCATACAATGAAAACCCTCTAATTACAAAGTATTTAAAAATACTATCAATTAAGAAGGTAGAACCAGTAGTCATTTTCCTAGCCTTATGTTTCTATCCTTACTACTCTCTTTGGAAAATAGCGGTTGAGTGACTGAGTAACGAATAGTTCTTGTAGAAAAACTTCTGTTGAGATACCTCCATTAGGAGGCCATATGTTTCACATTGCAAGCGGACATGAATAAAAATATATGAGATTGCATATTTTCAACAAATATGTAAGGTATACAAAATATATAAATTTTATTTGAATTGTTAAATAGCAGTGACTCCATGTTGATAATCTTTGTTTTGAAAACTTTTTTGGTTAATCAGTTTACTTGAATATCACTGACAGGTTTGTTTTGTTAAGTCAGAGAGGCAGTGGATTTTAAACACAGATCGCACTTTCTCATGTCAATCGGTTGCGGTCAGCGAGCGTAAACAGACGTGTGGTGATGTAGTTGCCATTAATACAGTTTTAAAAATTTTCCCCGTAAATAAATAATAAACATTACGTACTTGCAGTTTTGTAACATGTTCCATTTGCACTTAGTCTTTGCGAAATACGAAAAGTCTTTGTACGACAAATCGTAAGTACAGAAGCTGTTTAAACTCTTCGATAATTTGTGCTTTAAGTGGTAATTAAATCAGTGACATGAGTTTGTAATGATATTTTAATTATAATTAAACATTTTAAGTTTAATTTAATTAGAACACTACAATGTGGATCAAGTGCTATAGACCGACAATGATAAAACTATTGGGTGTAATAGTTTTGGTGGCACTTCAAGGTAAGTTAAATAATAACATTAAATAATATCATGAATAATTCTAAAAAATAATAGTTAATCAACTGATACTACACTGTTTGTTGTTAAAGTAAAAAAACGAAGTACCAAAAGGTAGTATTGCTCATATCAAAGTTTTTGTATTTAAAGTATTTTTTTATTGTATTCCTAGATATTTAAAAAAAATCTTTATATTATGTAAAAACTTATATATAAATGATATGGTCCCATAAGAGGTGAAATGAGCCAAGTGGTATTAAAAAAAAAATAATAAGCTTGATACGTCGTTATATTTTGCACATCTTAAAGTATCGTAAAAGTAAAGTTAAATCAATTAAATCAAATTGCAATAGTGTGCAAATGCAATCCACAAAAGTAAAGACGTCATTGTACTTGTAGAAAAATGTTTTATCATTTTATTAGTTGGCTCACGTCACTTCTTAAAGGGACGTATAATACATTTATCAATATTGATTAACAACAATATAAGTATATTATATAAACAACGGGTACAAGAACTGAAAATATCAATAATATTATTTTTAAATTAAATAGTAAATTTTAGATTTGAGATTTTGGGTATATTATGTGTACTGTGTAGGTGATTTTTTTTTACTTTGAACTCGCGTCAGATAACTTTTTGAGTATTCTTAGTAAATGCATCAAGCAATAAATAATCGGTCTATGTGGTCATTGTCTGGAATACCAACCCAATTATTTTAATATGCGTATACGGCGAGCCTTTCGGAACGTTAGCTATTATCAAAATTAATATCAAAGAAACAACAGTCAAGAAAATTCCTGTGTAACAATCCGCAGCGATATCTTACAATCTACTTATTAACCTGATCTGTGCCATGCGGGATTTATATGGCCGTGCATTGAGGGCCGTGATTTTCTTTCAAAAAATAAAACTTTATGAATATGTACTTTTTGGACTATATTAATAGTACATCACAAACATTTACCATATTAATACACGATGGGTCATTTTCACTATCATTTATCCGAAAACTTTTCAAAAAGGGATGTTACCGCCAAGGAATTATAGCCCTTCTAGCGACACATTTGAACACAACGAAAAAGCTCTTTTTAAAATCAATGTATTATAGATTACAAAACAATATATTTGAAGTTTAAGTATCACACTATGATTCCAAGAGATGTTATTATATGTATGATATTATTAAATACGTTTCTTGTGGCCTTTAAACCGCGTCTCAAGTACTGCGTGTAAACACGTACATTTTGTATGGCCGGCCCTAGGAGCACGAAATTGTATAGCGTGTTAACACGTCCGTGGCAGAGAACCGGTTAACTAATAAATTATGAATTTTTCTCATTTGTAAGTTATGTGTTACATTACGCTGGAAAACTGTTTCGAAAATCTTATTATTTCTGAATTAACTTTGAATTATATTTAACAATTTTGTAACACATATAAATACCACGGTCGTCTTTAATAAGTGACGAGGCATGTAAAATCGCAAGATGTATGATCTTTGAAATTGCATGATCATACTATTTTTAGTAATATTTTATTTTGAGTTGGCAAATATTTAATTATCTTTAAAAATAATTGAAGGGCAAATTGCACGGTTGTCACAGCAAATCTTTACTTTTCAAAGAAGAACACAATTAAGGTTATTTACTTGCAGTATAATTAGAACCGGATTTTTTAGTTTAGGTAAAGATATTAGCTACCTCGCTACCTCTTATTGCGGTTTTGGTCACAGTAAAAAATTGTGAAATAAAAATTCACACGCGCAACACGAAATTGATTCAAACTTAATAATATTTGTCTTCATATATATGATTAAAAAAAATCTTCTTATCTTAATTTTTAACAAAATATTTAAAATAAAATTTTGATGGATTTAATTTTAATCAATACATCAATTTTTAATGATGCAAAATAAAATGATGCTTAGTATCAAAAGCAGAACTGTCCACGACGTTGGAAACAAAAGTAGAACAGTTTGGTAAATCAGGATTTTGACCAATCACAGATTTACTTTAAGTGATGTCCAATAGAAATTTTAAGTTGCACTCGTTGATGAGCTATGTTTAAAATTGAGTTTAAATTGCCAAAAATACGTTTTTCGTGTTTTTCACGCAACTTCGAAAAATTAATAGTTCTACTTTTGACACCAAACGACTCAACTAATCAAAGACGTCATTCTTCATGTTTACGAATGCTCTGTTTTCGTCTACATACCTAATAAATAAATTATAATTGTATTCAGTTACATTTTAATACTATTGATGATATTAAATCGGCCATTATCGTAATTATGAACATGGGTAAACGCATACGCAATATCTTCATCTTTTACGCAATATGAAGATCATCTTTCATATAAATTGGGAAATTATAACATACTAGCTGACCCGACGAACTTCGTACCGCCTCAGAATCAATAAATGTTGTAATAAAAATAATAAAACATTTTTAGTACTTTTCCCACATAAAATTTATTTGATCAGGACCGGTTTCGCTCATCGCGAGCATTATCAACTGAGTTATTATCATCTGAGCATTATCAATTTTATGTGGAAAAAGTACTAAAAATGTTTTATTTTAATGCCATTCCACCAAGTATTGACAGTGAACACCTTAAAAGTGAATAAATGTTCTGTTAACTTGATAACTTGAAGAATGATGACTACCGAGTCAACCTTCAGTTGTAAATTGCGCGGTGGCAAGCCAGGCAGATCCAATAAGCTTAAAAATTAAGTTGGATAGTTGGTTGCTTCGTCTTCGTTTGTTACACGGTCGATAGATTTGAAGGAATGCAGTGGACCAACGATTTGATTTTGAATTGTGAAGTTTAAATGATCCACATCTTTGTACTTCGCCGCAGCAATTGCTCGTTCATTCAACCAATTGTGATTTTTGTGATTAGATTAGTTCGGGATTAGTTCGGGAACATTTTGTTGAATGAAGTGAAATTGCAAAAATTCGGCGGAAACAAAATCAATCCGTTCGATTCGTCGACAGGAACACGCGTATTACCGATAGTCAGCAATTGCTTGGAGAAATCTTCGGCAGATAGATCGTTTAGCAATGCAACTCGCATGATTGTCGTCAGCTGAAGTTTCTTTACAAAGCGCCAGAGTCGTGATTTGAGGTAAGCGTTTATTTCATCGGCAGCGGTTAATCTTGGAATGACTGGTAGTGTTTGGCGGAAATCGCCAGATAGTAGAATCATTGCGCCTATAAAACATCTTGAGTCATTGCACAGATATTTCATAGTTTGATTGAGTGCTTCCAATGCGCATTTGTGCGCCATTGTCCATTCATCCCAGGTGCTGATTTTACTTGCTACCAAAACTTTGGTCATTGCTGAGTGTTTCGCAATCTTGCATGTCAGTTTTTCAGTTGCTTAAAGCAGTGCTCCGCAAGCGGTGTGCCGCGAGGCGATGCTGGGTGTGCTGCGGCGCGAATCTCTAATAAACGGAAAAAAAACAAATAGTTTGGTCGATACTACAAAATATTTCTGATGACACTATCATAGATAAGCAGAAATAATTATTTTTTGGTTGAAAGAATATTTTATATGTACAGTCTGCGCAAGAATGTTTCTCGCACCTTGCGAAAGTTCAGTTTTATATTTTAAAATATCGTTTAAGAGTACAGATGAATTATTTCTTTATAAATATCATTACAAATTTGTCTAAGCATGTACCCACACCACATCTTAAATATAAGTGTTTTTACCGTTTTTAACATTTGGAACAGCTAATAATGAACTTATGATAACCAGGGTAGTGGAATTAACAATTCGTTGTATTCATTAAATGTTTTTTAGTTTAAATTTACAATTATTTTTTTACCAATTATTAATCATTGATAACTTTTGACTTCCAGGGATCATTAAAAAGCATCGAAAAAATCCATGTTTTATTGAAAGCTTTTTATTTCAATTAATATATTATTTCCCACTCTTAGCTTTTATGGGGGTAGTTATTTTAAAAAAATAGATTTTTTTAGATTTCAAAGTGAAAAGACAGTCCATAAATAAAAATAGTAAAGAGATTTTAATAAAAAAAAATAATCTTATCCATATGGTTCTTTTGTGGTATGTATCATATATAAACACAAACTAATGTAATTTCTGTATATTATGCATATTTTTACTTGGCGATAATGGGTACCAAAATTGCAGACCTTAAGCTCAAAAAAATAAATGAATTGAAAAAAGGTGTTTGAGGTGTTTAGAATAACCAAAAAAACCCAATTTATTTTTAAAAGATTATAATTTCTTGCCATGGCAAATTACAACCCCAATGAAAGCTAAGGGTGGGAAATTTGATATTTATTGGAATAGAAATCTTTAAAAAAAAACATGGATTTTTTTAATGAATTTTTAAGATTTCTTGGATGTTAAAAGTTATCAATAATTAAAAATTGATAAAAAAATAATCGCATATTTAAATTAAAATATATTCAATGAATACAACAATTTGTTAATTCTACTACCTGGGCTATCATCAGTTCATTATTAGTTATTAAAAATTCTATCAAATGTAAAACCATTTATATTTGAGATGTGGATACATGCTTTGACATATCTGTAATGATATTTATAAAGATATAATTCATTTGTTCTCTTTAAAGATATTTTAAAATACAAAACTGAATTTTTGCAAGGTGCACGAAACATTCTTGCGCACACTTACATACACAGAATACCCAAATCGATAAAATGTTTGTTAGTATAACTTTAACCGCTAAATGTTAGAAACATTTTAATAGCCGAAGCTGAAAATTCAACTGAAGTGGGAAACTTACGTACTTTTCTCTACTTTGGTGCAGCCTTTTGACTGATTCTTTTTTTGTAAATAAATCTGAATAAACTGAAACTTTTCTTTTAATATAATCTCCATAAAGAGCACATGTGCTCTACATTGGTAGTGGACATGGTAATAAAATATCCATATGGTTCTTTTGTGGTATGTATCATATATAAACACAAACTAATGTAATTTCTGTATATTATTCATATTTTTACTTGTGATGTGCCACGAAATTTTGAAGAACACGTTGGTGTGCCGTGGAAGATAAAAGGTTGAAGAGCACTGGTTTAAAGATTTAACGGCAATTTCAACGCTGAATAAGCCGTTCGAAATCCTTCTATCTACATGGCCGCTATCCCAGAAGAAGAAGCTGCTACAGCAATTTTTTATCTCGCACGAACAGTGGCCATAATCAATGACATGAGAAATGTCTTCCCAGCTCCACCAGGCGCATCGAGGAAAAATAAGCCACCATTTCCTTCATCAATTACCTTCATTAACGTATCGTACATTTCCTTCTGTTGCGGGTTCAACAGTGGTACATTCGTTCGAACTGATTGGTTCAATGCATCTCGATCATATTCACGTTCACGTTCAGATTCTCGATTGAAAGCGTCGTTCATTCCACGATCTGGCGTTGGTATTTCTAACTTGACTAACAAACTGCCGCACATGAGGTAACACATGTCTTCGATCTAAAGCAAAGCTTGGTTATGTATCTTTTCATTCACCTCGAGATCGGGATTCCCTGAACTGACACGAATTCGATGTAAAATGTATTCGGACATGTCATCCTTGTACTTGTTCCACAGTTCACGGGGATTCGATGGGAAGCACGTCAAAATAATGATAGAAAATAATGTGCGTATCTGACTTGGAGATTCAGAAACAATTTCTTTAGCGATTGTCATGTCCCAATGAGTATCATTTTCAAGCAAATTGAGCTGTTGACATGCAAGTAGAAGCATTCGTCATTTTTCGGATGAACTGTGTACATGCGACCAAGAGCATCAGTAGTCATTCGGATGAGCAGGAACCGCATCGCCTTGCTTTCGACGTTAAAATTTCTTCGATGTAGCTTTCCAAGTGTAATAACGTGGCATCTCAAAGTAGAGCAACGTTCGTGCAAACAGCGTAATATTGTTGTCAAAAAAATTATCATACCTAATTATAAACATAACCTTATTTCAATATTATCCGATTTTCTTTCGTTTTCATTTCATATCATCGATTTTTTTATTCTGATCCATACTCTAAATTTAAAATCATTTAAAAGTCAATCGTACGCAAAAGAAGCAGAAACAAATGAATATCGGAAAAATTGCCACCTAGCGGATGAAATCTGCATACATTTTCATTATTTCAAGATGTTCGCCATTTGAAAACTGTATGAGAATATTAATTTTCTTCGTAATTTATTTTCCGTGTTATTTTTCCTATGTTTTAATGCTTATTCTGCTATTCTAGGCGGATACGAATTTAATAAATCAAAGATCATTAAAATCAGCCAAGTTATAGCCAAGATATACGTGGTGTAACAAACCCCACTTTGTTTTATATATATAGATATATTCTCTATGTGTATATTCCAATATGCATCGAGTCTAAAGACCCATATTACAAAGTACACAGCGGATATTCATGTTACGTAAGACCGATGTACGATTATTATTACTTGCCTACTAGATTTCCTTCAAATACCAAAGATTTAATTACTTTATCAAGTACTTATTACAAATTATATTATTCTCAAGATCATACGATATTGGAATGTCATTAATCTTAATAAAGATGATTTTGTAAATCATATATTTATAATACTTTAATTTATTGAATAAGTTTCCTAGTATGTATAATAATATCTCTTTCAGATGCGATTTATTCTTTGTCGCAGTTAACGTATAGCATTAATAGTTTACGTACAGTATTTGTAGCATTTTAAAGATAACTATAATGTCAAAATTATGTTGGATGTTTGATGGATCATAGGTTCAAGTTATTTTAGTTAAATAAAGTATAGATACTTTCGATGGTTTCGGCGGTAACTTTGTGGAAGTTCATTTTAATAGAAAATTTAAATTAACTTTCATTATTCCACGTATTGTGTAGACAATAATCAGATTTGTAATTAAGAAATACTCCACCGAGTAAATAAAAAGGGTTTAAAGATGAATAGCTTAGAATTTTTAGAAATTAATAAAACTCTTAACAAAGAAGAAATATTATTAAATAATATTCTTAATAGCACAGGTGGTTCCCCGTTACTCAAATTGTTTCCAATTAATAGAGTAATCACAAACCCAGCTGATTGATTGTAGCTCATTAGTTTAATAGTTTGTAATGTTTAACGTCATTAGTAGTATGATTAAATTTGTTTGCACTGTTTCGATTTTATAATCCTCTCTTTGCTTCCCTTAAAAAGGAAAAATCCCAATCTGATTGACTAAAACTCATTAGTATCATTATCTCTTTGTTTTATTTCGATTCTACACCCCCCTTCTTGCTCCTCTTAAAAGGAAAAAAACCCAAACCTCCATTTTGTAATTTTATAATTTAAAATGTTAGAATCAATCTTGCTTCATTACTTAAGCAAACTTTGCGATAGTAAGTCTGAAGATGCCTCTGAAAGAGGCGAAACACGTGTCACAGTTAGTAACACAATACGTGGAATAATCAAAGTTAATTTAAATTTTCTATTAAAGTATAGATATGCCAAGAAATTTACCATGCGTACATACATAATACTGAAACTGCAAAAAATCAATGTCAATTTGAAAGGATGGTATTGTCACTTATAACCCCGAGAAATATGACCTCTACATCTGGGTAAAGATGTATTTGCTACTTTTTTTTTTCAAAAACGATATTATGAAATCTATTAAAGATGTTCCATAACTATTTTATATCTAATGAAAACGTTGGAGCGGTCAATAAAAAAAAAAATTATCACATTAAAAATAAATGTTTCAAAGATTACTGAAACATCACAACGAAGCAGTTAATATAATATATATTTTGATTTGAGATCTCTAGCCATTAATAAAATACTTCTATACCAAGTATAGAAAATAATTTATTGATAAAAAATATGGGATTCATATGAGGATACTAAGCATAGTGTATATTGCGTAAGCTGACTCTGGCTAATGAGCGCCCATTACATTTTTAATTGCACATTTTCCTTCGGCCCATTGATGTCGAAAATGATAATTGGTATAAATTTTTGCTCAATTATTACTGTACAACTATTATAGTTAATTTGCCAATTACAATCATAGGCTAAATTTAATATAGGAAAATATTTACTATACGATATGAAGATTTTTGTGAATAATATATACATATTATGTAAGTGCTTTGTAATGATCTATAGTGTGTACTTGATATTTTTTTACTCAATTGTTTGTATTATTTTTTACCAAAATTATCGAACTAGTTTCAGTAAGAAATACGTGTTCAAGAAATTTAAAGATCAATAAAAAAATATCCGGCATTTAATTAAGTATTGAGCAAAACCTTGCATAAAGTTTATTCATTTTTTTTTTTTGAATCATTTGAAAATAATTAGTACACGCACACATAACACGATCGCAAGGCCTTTCGCATTATTTGATGTACATTGTTTGTACAACCCATAAAAAAGTCTTTTAAACAATTAATTATTTATCACCTCAATTATTTTAAACCGCCTGTGTGGTCGAGTGGTCAACGTTGTTGGCTTCGGCTACGGAGGGCCTGGTTTCAAAGTTTCACAGTTTTATAATTTGATTTTTCAATCGATTTATGAATTTCTGTTCAAATGCATAGATGTATGTGATGCCTTGAATTCCCCCCTCTCACCCATCCTATCCTATGAACGGGGAGTATCGAGAGCGATTATCTTACCACTAAAACTGTCTTAGCCCTATCCTTCTATCCCTACTCTCTTTGGAAAAAGAGAGGTTGAGCAACTGAGTAAAAAGCAGATCTCGTAGAAACACTTCTGTTGAGATAAGCTCCATTAGGAGTCCATATGCTCCACATTGGGAGCGGACATGGTTAAACCAAACAATTATTTTGTTGACAATTTATTTGTTGAATTAGCTAAATGTTAATTTATTACATTTTTATAGTGAATAGATCTATACTGATTTTACTTTACATTACTGACTTTTTAACATGAAAATTGTGTGATTTTTACTAATGAATAATTTATTTATACTTGAAGCATGCATACATATAGACACTACTGCGTTGAGTTAAAAGTACATCCGTATTCATTCACAGAAGTATGCTACCGACGTTTTGTAGAATTAAATTATATTTTTACCAAAATAAATGTGACTTATAAATTAATTTATACTCTAAATTCAAAAACAGTTCAAGGATTATGATGTTATTATATTATATTTAAAACATATTCACGTTATCTTTATAAAATATTTTGCAACAAAATAATGTTTTTTCGCAATATTTTTTCCAGTAAAATAATGATAACCTTCTTTGCAGTTTTCTTAATAGGTGAAGGTTAATATATTTTAAGAAATGTGTTTTATTTATTTTACCAAATGGTTTTTATAAACAATAAATGAAATATTTTATAAGTCACTTAAATTGAATCCGTTTTAAACGCAAACCATATCTACTATTGAAAATATGAAATTATTCATGTTTCTATTACATCACATTAGATCGGTGTCTGCCAAACTTTTTTAGTTCACGGCACATTGATGAATGGAACTAGTACCGCGGCACACCAAGATGCCGCAGATTATCTCCAAACTCTTTTTTTAGCTCACCGAGGAATTTGAAATCCTCGATTTGGTATACTTTTTCCCCGATTCTCACAGAACCTCGTTTTTTTTAGCTCACCTAGGAATTTGAAATCCTCAATTTGGTATACTTTTTCCGCAGATTATCTCTATAACTCCTTTTTTTTTAGCTCACCGAGGAATTTAAAGTCCTTGATTTTGTACCGAATAGGCATTATTTAAAATTTACATTTTTTAGGCTTCTTCCACCGCGGCACACCTGAGTCTTCTAGCGGCACAGAAGTTTGCCGCGGCACACAGTTTGGCAGACACTGCATTTGATCATTAGAACATTTTACAATGCAACGCAGATTAAAATAAGTAATAGCTGTTTTGGACTAGATACGTGAAAATGTCGCACAAAGATTTATAATTACAATTTTCCTTGTATGAAGCAAGGGTTCACTTGAAAATTTCTCAGACTAGATCTACCTATTAGATTGTTATTTAAATTAACCGTTTGAGGGGCATCACCGTACCGTGTCGTTACGGCTAAGTATTTTTTCATCTATTATCCAGTGCAATTCTCATACTTTTTATTGAATTATTGTTATTTTTTAGATATCGATACTACACACATCAGTGATTTTTGGCCGTCACGTTTTTTTATTATTTGTTGTATTTACAATCATTTGTTCATTTGAACAAATGATTTTTTTAAAAGGTTAATATGTGTAAGCCAATCAATAGCTTAATAATATTAAGCGTTAAATTACATTTCGAGTCGATTCCTTTCCTGGATCAGTAGAGCGGTACATGCTCACAGATAAAAGCAAAAAAAAATAGCTCTTCCCATATATGAAGTTACAGCTTCTAGAAAATTATTTAAAAGTAATAATAAATTAGTACACTTTTAACTATTCTTTTTTAAACCATGTCCGCTCCCAATGTGGAGCATATGGACTCCTAATGGAGTTTATCTCAACAGAAGTCTTTCTACGAGAACTGCTTGTTACTCACTTGCTCAACCTCTCTTTTTCCAAAGAGAGTAGGGATAGAAGGATAGGGCTACGACAAGACTAGTGGCAAGCTAATCGCTCTCGATATGCCCGTTCATAGGATAGGATGGGTGGGAGGGGGGAATTCAAGACATCACATACATCCATGCCTTTGAACAGAAATTCATAAATCGATTGGAAAATCAATTTATAAAACTGTCCGTACCGGGATTTGAACCCGTGCCCTCCGTAACCGAAGCCAACGACGTTGACCACTCGACCACACAGGCTTTTTAAGATTCAAAAAAAAAATACTTCTTGAAATAATAAGTAATATTCTACGCGGATTGAAGCTGTACTAAAAAAACATATTTTTTGTTTATAGCAAATAGTACAAATAATCAATATAATCAAAATAAAAATAACTCACCACTTAAAGGGTTAAGAATAAGATAGTTAATTATAAATCATATTACATATCTGCTACTGTAAAATTAATGGCATACGCTAATTCACTTAAATATATAATTTATCGCAAATTAAAAACATATTAATTTATTTAGAATTAATTTTGTATATGGTATTTAGAAAAATTTGTTGGAATTATAGACAGAGTTAGATATGTAAGGGAGTAAATATTTTTTTATATTTACTGAATTAGGGTACTCGCGTGTAGGATGAGTGAAATCAGTAAGCGGGTGACATCTACTTAAAAAGGTTATCAAAGTCAACTGCTTTATCTTTCCTTGCACTGTATCACTGCATTAAAAATAATTATGAAATTATAGAAGCGTTCGACGGAATAATATTTTTTTACCAAAATATCACGTTGGAAGTCCTAATCTCAATTTTATATGACAGAATAATTTTTATGTCGAATATGAAACCCTAGAATAGGGATTTTAATACATACTAGTGATACCAAAAAAGAAATCCCGTCAAACAAAACTGATATACATGTACCAGCGTAACTTGACTGCCCGCGAGGGCGCCACCATCGCATCATTAACGTTGCCATAGTCAACACGTCCTAGGGCGACAATTTTAGTTCTGAGCTCCGCCACAGTCAAGTTAAAATGGTACATCTCTAACGTCCTGCAAACCGTCAACAAACCATTAGAATTACGCAGAATAACAGAGCTTATGAGTTGTGTAAATCTCACATAAACACTTTCTCGAATTTATGAGTTTTTCAATTGTTTTTTTTTTATTTTACGTTATATAAGAAAATCATTCATGAAAATCAACTGTTTTAATGATGGTATTGTATTTTTTTTTATCCATGTTCGCTCCTAATGTGTAGAATATAGCCTCCTAATGGAGATATCTCAACAGAAGTTTTCCTGCGAGAACTGTTTGTTACTCAGTCGCTCAACCTCTCTTTTTCAAAGAGAGTAGAAGGGACAGAATGATAAAGCTAGGACAGAACTAGTGTTAAAATTATCGCTCTCACTACGTTTAGTTTTGAAAGGATTGTAAATGGTGTGAGGGAACTTTAAGACATAACAAGCAACCATGCTTTCAAACAGAAATCGATCGAGAAATGCTGTTCGTACTTGGACTAAAAACCCGTGAGGTCTGGCACGGAAGCCCACAACGCTAACCGCTACGCTACAAGACCCATAGGAGGAGGTACTGTGTATACAATTTTAAAATTCCGATTTAGATTTATTTGTCCGGTATTGCTATCTAAATTGCTTGTATTTTTGTCTTATTTAAACTTTTTTTAAATTTCGATATTGATATTATATGTATATTTGTCCCGTATTGCAATTCCTATACTAGATATGTATTGCACGCATTTAATTTTCAAATAAATTTTACACACAAAATAAAGGAATAAATACCAGTTATCACTGACAAAAGACATTCAATTGAAACATTTTATTATTAAGCATATTAAAGTGAACGAAAGGTTTTTTTAAATCGCGACGAAAATAAATGAGAAGGATCTCTAAGTATTAAGAAAGCATTTTAGATGAGTATTCAACTTTGAGTCATGTATATACATGTATGATTACAATTTTATCGATAAAATGCTGTAACCTACTTTAATATGGATATTTTTTTCATAACAGTTAAATAACGCATTACGAAAGTATCCGAAATTAAAAAAATAGTCACGAAACTATTAGGATGCGCACATACATAGCAGTCTTAAGTTCCAAGCAGTGTCGTAGAAAAAACAGCAAAAAAGACCGGGCCGTTAAATCCCAGCCGCTCCTAACAAATTGTATGGCGGCTATGCGTATATCAACTCTAAATTTCAATTTATGAGCTTATTTTTCGTTGAATATAACATGTATGTTTGAAAGATTTCGATGTATGGATATTCTGTGATTCTTTGGTGTTATTAATTTACAATTTACGATACATCGGAAGGGTCATATATGCAAATTAAGATTAATGATTGTAAGAAATATAGCGAATGGCAAGAAATGCGATGTGTGGTAAAACAAATAAAATTAACTTCCCACTATTAAATATCACAGTTATATAAAATATTGATTATAAATAACATAAAACAACAGTAACAAGCGGAATTCATATTATATTATATACGATTTTGACGCCTATTGTGATATTATCAAATAAATGCTGCGTCGTATCATATAATAATGGCAATATGCCAAGTAAATGATGATTTAATCAATAATAATATTTAAAAAATAATGAAGTGAAATGTGCTACCTTAGTTTGACTTACTGATTTTTGATAACTGATATGACTTGAGAAATCCTATGGAAAGATTGAGTAACGAACCAGTGTGCACAAATAAATTTTGAGATTAATTATTAATTGATTAAAATCCCAATAATGACGTTGATTTTTTTAATGAACTATCCAGCTTCATATTCTGTATTGAAATATTGTAAAAAAAAGTAATTTTAATAAAATGATTTGCCTTCTTTGCTTGCTTTTGTTCTCCGAGATTTTTCTTCAAAAACCTTAGAAAATGTGATTTTTTCTTATTTTGAAAAATATGTAATTGAAAAGATATGTAATTACAATATAAATATGTATTTCCTACAATATATCGAAAACAAATGGCTTCATAATGGTGTGATATTACTTTGAAAATTATGACGCCGGCCCGCTTATCTGAAAAAAGTACCTGTTTTCAGCTCCATAGCATGGCTTCCACTATAGGGGGCTTTGGCACATTGCAACCGAATTAACTGACGAAAAGAAGTATTTTCTTATTAACATATATGCTATTGCAGCGTATCTATTATTGTGCAAATTACGCATTGCAAAGGAAATGTGCAATAATCTTTCATGCATAAAAACGCAATTGAACTTAGATTTCAAGTGGAAGTATATTATTTTATTGCATTTGTATACAATCCAACATATTAAGTTTTGACCAAAACACAATATAGTAAACTTATATTGTTTGTTAAAAAAATGTTGTACTGTTTCAACAATAGTATACGTTACTAAAACAAACTGTATTTTTATCATCTAATCCCTATAAACTCCGTCTAAATCAGTGTTCCTCAAACTTTATGGGAGTGTAGCCCCTTTTGAGTGTCTTTATCTTTCTGTGGCCCCCATACCATTGTTTTGTCTTCCTATTAAAATTATAATTTCAAAAACCCACCTTTTTTATAGCTCTTTCGAGATTTTAGAATCTAGAATGCCAGTAATTTATTTTATTTACGGATTTACAAAAAAAAAGCTGCGCGACGTCCGCCATTATGCTCTTCCTTGTATCGCTTTATTAATACCCGTGGCGGCCGTGGCCCCCCTAAACTGTGTTGTGGCTCCCCAAAACAAAAATAAATCCCCCCTTAGAACACGCTGTAGCTCCCTGGGGGGCCACATGGCTCACCGTTGAGAAAACTTCGTCTAAATAACATAAAAATATTTAATAATTAATCTGCTTGAACCAAGGTTGAGCTGAAGCTTGCGCGAGCTCCTTTTTAAATGTTGTTTGTGCCGGCGAGCCCTTTTTTTAACTTAAGAAAAAACAATATTGTCAGACTCGTTATATAATTTATAAATATGCACTGTAATTAAATTGAACACAATGACGTACATTTGGTGTTTCTGACATCAATATTATAGGTATAACGTTTAAAATATTAAATTGGAGCGAAAGAATATATACAATTTTTGTGTCAATCTTGGAACTCTTCATTTTTGCACTCTTGTGTAGTTTAACTCAATTTTCAGCTTCAATGTTAATTATATTACGTTACATTTATTGTTTTTACTGAATTTAAGTTTATATTGTAGTAACATTCGATATTTTAATAGTAATTGCGTATAATTGTATGAAAAAGTGTAATGAAAAAATTAGCCCCTTCCATGGACACCCGGAATAACATTTAGTTTCGGGATAATATGTTCTAATCCCGGGATTCAAATGTATTGAAAACCGTACAGGATCCCGGGATTGTATTCCTTAGTCAGGATCGCCTTAACTCATCGCGAACTTTTTTAAACGATAAGTTTTAGGACATATAGCGCAATTGATGATAACAATGAGCATCCAGTTCCCCTTAGCGTACATCAGTGATGCACAACCTTTACCTTCTAGCGGGCCGCATAAAACAAATTTTCGTGGGTTCGGGCCGCAAAGAAAAAATGATTTTAAGTACGCTCAATCCTTTTTTATACAGAGCATATGTATGTTCCATGTAAAACAGCCTTAATATCGTGTAAAAAAGATTAAGTGAATTTAGTTTAGATAAATGAGTAATAGGTTCCATTATATTATTTTGACCGTGTTATTTAGACAACAAATAAGCCATGCAAAAAAAGGATTATGAGTACTTGCTTATTAAAAATCGTTTTGTTATGAAATATTTATATGTAATTCATAAGTTAATGCGTTTTTAGTCTTTGTTAATTTTTAACTTTTTTTTTTAATTTGACATAATATTTGTAAGCCTATTTCTATGAACCGATTTATTGTCACAAAATTCAAAAAGGGCCGTGGTTTGAGCATCACTGACGTACATGAAGATAAAATGAAAAAAAATAATTGTCTCAACTAGCCTTATATTCTTAATAGCAATATCTATGTTCGATTTTCTAAGCTGAGACTTTGTATCTGTTAAATAAAAAAGTAAACAACATAAAAAGTTGTCTATTTGAAAGTAAATTTCTTCCGCGTGGCTTAAAACATGACTAATTTTTTTTGCAAGTATTCGGTAACTAACATAATAATGCTTTCTTATGACACACGAGACAAAAAAAAAATACTGATTCAAAAGTCACGTTCATTGCTAAAGATGTTCTTGCAATCGCAGATGTTATTCGTATGAAAGTGATTGCCGTTCGGTCTGCTATAGTGAAAGTGAAATTATGCCTTGACGCATGCGCTTTACGTTATTGCGATTCGTATTTATTATTAACCATAACAGACGATAATGTATTAAGCCGTACATATGTTAAAATTAAATCGACGGCACGCTTTACAAGCAGTAAGTATTTTTGCCGCTGGCATATTTAGAATCAAGGAAGTTATTACATCAATAGAGGGGGAGGACTTATCAAATTTTGACAACTATAGAAATATAGTTCATTATAATTAGAAAACGGCTTACTGCTTTATCAACAATTTTGAATTAATCTCACAGAGTATCATTAGTTTTATGCGAACTTTTATAGATTCTATTGACAATATAAAATAATAATAATTAAACTCTCAATATTCTTGTACCTCTCAACTTGGATAACTAGCGAATGAAATTAAACAAAACCTCCTGATAATCCATGTGGAATTTATGTTGTTGCCTTTTTATAGTGTCGGAAAAATGTATTTGAGTCAGAACGATTTCAAATATGACCTACTCACCGGGAAAAAAACTTAAATGAGTAAATGGCTTAAGTTCAGGGATGGGTTGGGGGTGCTTGGAGGGGCTTGCGCAAGCCTCCTATTAAATTTAATCAAACAAATATTCTCGGATCAAATCAGTACCTGGCCGTAATCTCTCTAGATGATGTAAATGTATTGTGAAATATGAAAATTGACTTTCTTATCTTATCTTTGGAAATTTCTTGTAAAATACATTTATTAAGGTTGTATAATAAAAAAAACCAAGCCTACCCGTGTTTGTGTATAGTACAACAATGCTTAATAACAGCGATGTTTTATATATATCATATATATTGCTTCAAGGTGTTATAATATGTTCAACGTCACGCCTTTGCTGATTATCCTGCAAACTTCACACGTGCACATTTTCCATCTTTACTTACTCTGAGATCAACAGAGTCTCTTGTTAGCGTGTTGGCAGCCCACCGCTGCTTAGGCTACGTATTCAAATTGAAAACGAAATCCTTATTTTTTAGGTAACATACAATTTTTAATAATATTATCTCCTATTTGGGTGAAAATTTCCATTTGTGATATTAACTTACTATAATTAATAATGTATCGTAAACATGTTTACATCTGCAAAATGTAGGTCAATAAGGAATCTAAAGATGTAAACATTAGATGTCGGCCATTTATTTATTCAAATATATTTCTGTAACTCATATACAATTATAAATCTGAAACATAAAATAATTTAGGTGAAAATATCAAGAAAGGTCAGGAGGGTATGCAAAAGTTATGAGCTCAAGCGTGACCACAATTAAATTAAAATTCACACGTGTAGCACCGTTTAGTACAGCGATACTCAGCCTGCAATCCAATCAAATTTTATGTGAGGCCCAAAACAATCATTGTCACCAGCAGTGGCGGATTAACATATAAGCGAATGAGGCGCGCGCTTGGGGCCTCCGAATCCTGGTGGCCTCAAAATAGCTTATGTAGTGTAACCCATATACTGTTTGATCAGATATTATTATATATTAATTATTTTACAAGGAATTTCATAACATTTTCATGCTGTCCGAAAAACTCAATGATACAGTTAAGACAGGGGTAGGCTAGCGTGAGCCCCTTGTTAAATTTAGGCACGGCCGGCGAGCCCCTTGTTAAGTTGTGAAAATCATTCGTTTTTTGGGGCTTTTCTTTTTGGGTCCAAAATTCCCTATAACGTTTATGTTTCAATAGTACAAAACAAGTATGGGAGGCTACAGAAAAAAATTATACACTCAAAATAGCCACGGGCTCTAAAAGGTTGAGAAACACTGATCTATAGTGTGAGGGAATCATGGTTGACATTTACCGAGCCCTTTGTTAAGAAATTAGCAGCCCACCACTCGGGCCTTCATGCATGACATCAGTGTTCTTCAACATTTTTACATCCGCAGACCGGTAAAAATGAAAAATATTTAGCCGACCGGTGTCAACCAGATACACACATTTACGTACAGTCAGTTCTCGACTTACGACTATTCGCGGGTCGGTGCTGGTCCTCGGACCACAGGTTGAAGAACACTGCATTACATAACTGCTATGAAGAGGCTGCGTACGGACAGTTTTATAAATTGATTTTTCAATCGATTTATGAATTTCTGTTCGAAGTAATGTCTTGAATTCCCTATCCTATCCTTATAACGGGGCGTATCGAGAGCGATTAGCTAACCACTAGTCCTGTCCTAGTCCTGTCCTAGCCCTACCCTTCTATTTCTACTCTCTTTGGTTGAGAAACTGAGTAACAAGCAGTTCTCGTAGAAACACATCTGTTGAGATAAACTCCATTAGGAGTCCATATGCTCCACATTGGGAGCGGACATGGTAAAAAAAAAAAGAGGCTACGCCGCTATCAAGTACGCTTCATCAGTTGTTTACTATCCAAAGATTCCAAAGGATGTATAAAACACTTACCACCAACCCCTAAACTTATTTAGATTTTTATATAATTGATATAATTCACCCTCTCACATACCATGTACATTAATAGCAACCAAACAGCAACAGTTCGAGCCTTGCAAAAAAATTATCCACGGCAGTAACTTTTTTCTCCGCAGGTTGTCAATTAAGTGTCAATTAAAACTACTTAATCATTTTTTGAGGATTAAATAAAAAATAATCTACGGTATACTTTTTATTTCAAAATATGTCAAACCTTCAGATAAGATCGTTGATGAAAATGAACGCAGAAATATTACGCTGTCACAGCACATTGATGTGATATTTTTCATTTTTTGGTCTTATTTTAGAACTTCGCGGTCTAACGAACTCGACATTATAATAAGCTAAGCGTTTTTTTTTGGCACGTTCTTGATTTTGAGACCCAATGACCTTGTGAGTTATTCGTAAGTAAATTGGCAGATACGTATTATATCATATTTACGTGTCATTCAGTTATCCCGTCGTAGTTTTATATGAAATAATAGTGACCGATAATATAATTATACATTCCTTTCACATTAAAAGATACACGCAATCAATTTTTTTTTATATGTGTTGGTTACATATCGGTCGTTCAATGTAAATATGCCGAAAATTAAAATATTCAGCTATAGTCTTATGGTAGGGATCGCAACACCGCTATTATCGAAACCGGGATCCCGACATTAATGACATTATTTACAATAACCAAATATTGTTTATAAAAATGCAAAAATACATATGTTTCGGTATTGAAAATTAGCCGAAGCCGAATTTCGAATGTATGTACACATATCATATATTTTAATAAAACTGTTCACGACAAATTTAAATATTTTAAATCGGCTAAGAATTGTATTACTATTGACAGGTTCCAATATTAATGAGCTCTATTATTTTAGGAAAGTTTTTTATGAAAAACACCCGTTTGTGATCAGGGACGTCCCGAGGGCATAGGCGCGTACGCAATTGCCGAGGGGCGGCAAGTTATAGGGAGCGGCAAATGATCACAGATTTTTAAAATGATTACATATTTTTGACACGAATTTGGTTTAGAATAAATATAAAGCCTCAATGTTTTTAATAAGCAAACTACCAAATCACGAATGGACACTTATATAATGTAACTGTATTTTAAATTATTTTTTATGATGCGTAGTAAAATTAATAGTTATTTTTTCATAATTATTGAACAAAAATATGGGCTTTTGGATCATATTTGTTGAATACGGATAGAACATCTATGTTTGTATATGTATTCTTAGAATAATAGGAAATAATGAAAAAAATGGCCGCTATTAGGGTTCTGCCTAGGGGCGGCATATAACCTAGGAACGTCACTGTTTGTGATTATGAAATTTAAAAATGTTGAACTAACTGTTTTGATTTTCTCGCCTGGTATTGTGGTCCCAATCGACCCTATTTTTAAAAATACCGGTATTAATATTTGTAATACCGGTATTTAATATGAAATATCGAAATACCGGTATTGATATATTCTTTCGGAATTGCCATCCCTAACTTATGGTTATGGAGTCAACGAATCTTAAGCCAAGGAATAATTGAGTCGTCTGGTATCAAAAGCAGAACTGTTCCATACATGATGTATGGAACGGTTCCGCTTTTGATACCAGACGATTCAATTATAACTGCTAAAGTGAAACCCCGTTTTTACGTTTTTAAAAGGACCATTGAAAAAAATGCAATTTGTAAGTTGGAGCCAAATAACAGGAAAACGTAAAATCTGTAAATGAAATGTATTCTTCGTTAATGTCAGAATTCAATAATTTTCATTAAAAATATTTTCAGGGATATATTGCCAGGAAGATGACCAGCCGAAGAGAGCGGAAAATGTACAAGACCTCTTTAATACCTCATCATGTCTCAATCCGCCCTACAGATGCCCTCATCCGAGGATTCAGTTCTTTATGTATACTAGGTAAATATATCAGGTATCTTGGTACTAACAAGGGTCTCCAATCCCGGGATTGTGATAGTACTAATCATTGAAGATTGAAAAATTCGTGAGATCCAGTAAAAAAAATGTTGAAATCGGGCAGTAAGAATTTTTTTTTGAAATTAGCCAGAAAGCTAAAAAAGGTGTTTCATCTTCTTTTGTAGATTATTTTAAAATATCTCAATTTCTAATTTTTTTCTTAGTAATCGATCCCGGAATCCTAAAAACCTACATCCTTAATAATTGTGAATCCAAGAATTTCAAACAATTGTGACACGATTTTATTCGAAAAATTGTTAATCCCGATATCACAAAAAGGGTCCAGAATTGGATACCCTGGTACAAGGATGGCGATCCTATGGCACGTTTGAGAATTTGGATGGCACACGAACGATTTCCAAGTTCAAATTTTTTTATTTTCAAGTTTCAAAAATTAAAATTTGATTAAATAATCCGTGAATTATTATTTTTCAAATGTTTCCAAGATAAACGACAAACGTTTAAAAATTCACTTTTTATTTTCTCTATTTTGTTAATTTTTTTACTGCTTGGGCACACCAGACAATCGAGAAAAAATATTTGAAGATTGTTTGCACGCGGACCCAAAAAGGTTCGCCATCCTTGCCCTAGTACCAATCCGTCAAATGTTTACTGAATAACTATATACCTACTGATTTTAGTTTTCATGTTTTCTTAGATCAACACAGGAACTGGGTGAATTCATAGATGTCACTGATCAAAAATCACTTTTTAAATCCCAATTCAATCCCAACAATCCAGTAAAGATTGTGATTCATGGGTTTGGCGGAGGAAGAAACTTGTCACCCAGTACAGACATGCGAAAGGCCTATTTCACTCGTGGAGATTACAACATTTTTATTGTTGACTTTGCAACTCTAGTCAAAGAACCTTGCCTAAGTCAGGTGATACTGATTTTAATGTTTTTATATCCATTTATCAATATTTTTTTTTTTTATGATTTTAAATAATTACATATTTAACTCGCTTAATTATAAATGGTACTAAATATTGTACACTATCAATTCCACTTATTGGGGTAACATTAAAAAAAACTATACAAGCTAATAGTTTATTTTTGTGGAAACCTACCAAATATTTCAATAAAATGGCAGCCGTCTTCGATTATTTTATTAGTGCGCCGATAATTTTATTCATATCAAAATAATAATATTTTTGTCAAAATATGTACATACTTAATTGGCTGTAAATAAAAAGGCTATCACTTTGTTTATTTATATTAGATTAATGGGTGCTGATTGCAAGTGAGCAAGTGTGGGTAAAAATGATTATGTTTGGAGAAATATTATTTTATCGGGGTTGGTTACGCAGTGTTCTCAGTTTCACAAGTAAAATGGAGTTGATTTAATCGAATTGTATGAAGAATGATTATTTGAGCATTTTACAAAATTAAAAATTACAATCTATATTTATGATCGAAAATGGTATTAACAAATTCGCCAAAAAGGTGCTGCGTAAGGACCATGTTCTTTATATTCTAAGCCCCGGTCAAAAGGCTAATATAAACCTCTTCTAATATTCTATGACAATTGTTTTAGTTATCAACTTCTTTCATAATTATTGTACAGCAACAAATTCGTCCTCTTTTTTTTCACTGCTTACATTAACTTTATAAACACAACCATTTAATAGTGTCTTTGGTTTGACTTTGTGCTATATATAAACCTGGCTCACATTTAATATTCATAATGAGTATAAAAAATTACAACCAGATAGCATGGGGTCCACGCTTCTGCAGCCAATGTATAGCCCAACTGGTGGAATATCTTCAATATCATCCCCGAGGAGTCCAACCAGACCGCCTTCATCTGATTGGATACAGTGTCGGTGCACACATTGCTGGCCTAGTTTCAAATCACATACAAGTTGGAAAGCTTGGTAGAATAACAGGTAAATAATTGTTTTTACATATTTAAAATAGAAGACCATAAAGAAAATCAAAGCCTCTACTGTTGTGAGTATTGGCTACCAAAAGTAACATTTTTCAGTTGTTCAAAATAGTCATTTTTAATGTTGATTTCAGGGCTTGATCCAACAATAGTATTTTATATGGGAAACAATCGATCGAGAGATCTTGACCCATCGGATGCTCATTTTGTTGATGTATTGCATACTGGAGCAGGAATTTTAGGGCAATGGGGACCAAATGGTCACGCTGATTTTTATCTTAATGGAGGCACAAGTCAGCCAGGGTGTGCTCATGACACTATATTTAGTAAGTAAGCCAATAATTATATTGTTTTTTTTTATTACTTTTGAATTAAGTTTTAATTAATGCCATCTATACAATTTATTACAAAGCTATCATATACAAAATGTGTATTTAGCGAATGTTCAAACCTAAAGTATGGATATAATGATTTATTTAAAAACTAGGTTGTCTGTATAACAGATGGAACTAACTGTTAATGATTCATGGTAAATTTTGAAGAATTACTAGTCTACGAAACCTTCTTGCATTCTTGTTTTAGAAACACTTTCATGCGATCATACAAAAGTAACGCCATATTTTATTGAATCGATCAACAGCCCAGAAGGATTTTGGGCAGGTCCGTGTCAAAACCTTGTTTCTTACTTGATTGGTTGGTGCGAGCCAAAAGACACAGAATATGTTTTGATGGGTGAACATTTGAGCCACGAGTAAGTAATTCCTCTCCCTTATGATAAATGTACACAAAAAATTAAACTTTTTATTTGAAAGATACAAATGTCAATAAAATAACTAAATTTAAATATTAACCATACATCTTTTATCAATCAATAAAATTCATTATACTTTCAGAGCCAGAGGAATATTTTATGTTTCTACAAATGCTAAGCAACCATACGCCAAAGGGTTCCCCGGAAAAGGGAATGTCTGACGACGACGCAATACCTGAGTACCAGTATAGGAATATTAAAAAGTCATTAAGTTATTTAATAAAACTGTGATTAGCGATGAGTAGCAACATACCATTCTTGTACCATTTATATAGGATCTAGTTATATGAATTTTATCACATCATAATTTAATTTTGGTTTGCCATAATTTAAATATATTTTTTTTGAAATTTAATTAATTATACATTAGTAATTTATAAATCTATGTCGAAAATTTTGTTTATTTTCTTTTGTGCTGTAAATAGTCATCACACTTACTAAAATGCTATACAACAATATGAATCTAAAGGATTTCAAATTTAATAAAAACTAAGCTTGTTTATAGTTTGTATCACAGTAATAGAAATTTTAAAATTCATAATAACATATGGAACACTATTAGTGTTATGTACAGTTTCTAATGTGCGATTTTCGATAGTCAAACAAGACCTGCAGCTAGAGATGGCCTGTAGGGACTCGCGCAAGCTTCCTATTAAGTTTAACTTAGGCTGGTGAAAATTAACAAGAAATAATCTCAGATTAACAGCAATTGCTGTAGATTATTTACATTTGCTATGTAACAAAAGACTTTATAAATTTCTCCTTAAATACATTTATTTCGTGTGCACAGAAAGAGAGACCTAGATGATTTTTTTTAAATACATGCAACCTTTGATTGCATTTATAATTGTATAAGAATTAGAAAAATATCATCTAGGTTGCTTTAAATATATTTGTTGTATATTTATTTTTCCAAGTTATGCTATCATATTACGTAATTGCTCATAAAATACGATTATAGAGACATCATAATCGGACAAAAAATAAAGATATTTTGTGTTTCCTCTCACCGCATTCTTTTTGATGCAAACGCCACTGATATTATATGACGTACTTTATAAATTATCGCAGTTAAATGAATTGTTAACTACATTTTTTGATGAACTTACATAATATATTCAATCCAAGATTGTGAACTAACCTGTAGCAGACGATAAAACAATAAAGAAAACACTTGAGTTAGCCATACTAACGTTCTGTTAAGCTTCCATAATGACAAGTTTTTGGATAAGCAATGAAAACATGCCAAGCTTTTTTCATCACTAAACCTGTGAACATACTGGCAGCCGACTGCCGCCTGCCGCAATAGCATTTTCAATAACAGATTAAAATAACAAAGTATTTTAGCTCTACAGTTTTTAATAATTTTATTTGTTGATAGCTATTTCGGCTTGCGCCATCGTCAGAACTATGTTTAAACTAACTAAGCTGAGCAAAACATTAGTTTAAACATAGTTCTGACGATGGCGCAAGCCGAAATAGCTATCAACAAATAAAATTATTAAAAACTGTAGAGCTAAAATACTTTGTTATTTTAATCTGTTATAAATGGAGTTCTACCAAGTAAATGCCAAATCAATTAATAAGCATTTTCAATCTTACAAATACTTTCTGATATTGCTTGATAGCAGTGAAATTTTAAATATTTCCAAAAGCTAGAGCATAACTATTAACATGACCTTAAACTGATAGCTATTATTAATCAGATTTATAAATTGTCAGTAAAAATTTAATTAGTTCATAAAGAAACAGAAACTAGACAGAGTTATAGGTAGAGGCATAAATCATTAATATTAATTTTTAAAACATGAAAATCTTAATCAATTTAATTGTATTGCTTATACAGACATTGAAGTAGATTGATTATAGGATTTAACAAACCCTATGTAAATAAACAAAATGTATACTATTGTATATACCCAAAAGAAAATAACGAGGCTAGCAAACGTCTTGTAAAAATGTTATGAATTTAGTATTTATTATTATAAGATTCGACCTCACAATTTTCCAATATTATACATAGTTATAATTATTAAAACTATTTTTATTTTACAAGAAATATTATTGGCTCGGTAATAAAAGCTTTGGCTGCCGTTGGCTTTGGTTACGGCTTCGAATTCCAGTTTGGAAAGATTTTATAAATTAGTTTTTAGATTTCTTTCCAAAGACATGGATGAATTTGATGTCTTAAATTCCCTCCCTCTATCCTATGGGGCAATCCGAGATTGATAAGTTTAACACTAGTTTTGTCTTAGTCCTATCCTTCTATCCCTTCTCACTTTGAAAAAAAGAGAGGTTGAGCAACTGAGTATCTAGCAGTTCTCATAGAAACACTTGTGTTGCGATAAACTCCTTTAGGAGTACATATGACATGGAAAAAAAGAGTGTGTAGCATATTGTGTTTTATAAGAAAAGGGTACACTTTAGGGTATTGTCCATATTCATAATAATTCATAAATTTTAAATAAATATTGTTTTTCTCTTATTCTTTTTAAATATAGTTAGATTTAGTAAGATGTTATAAAATGAATCCAGACAGCTTAAACGAGAATTGTAATATAAAATAGTTGAATTTTAGTTACCGATTAATAGTATATTGTGGGTTTGCTGCAAGAAGTGATTAATTGATGATTAATTCTTTCTTATTTTTCATAAACTCAAAGGGTCACTTAGTGTCCATCATCAACCAATATTGTCCAACAACGTACTTTCAAAATTATTATATTATATTTCATGCACATGCTGAAATAAATGACATCATTAACAAGCTTATTTGATCCGTAAGAAATACTTGCTGATGACTTCTTGCATCAAACTGACGATATTTTGAAATAAGAATACACAACGGTCAAAGTTGAAAACTAATATTATAAGCCTACAAAACTGTATTAGTTTATCCATGAAAAAGAAAATTTTGTGTAAATAAAGTAATAAAAAAGAGTTTTTCATTATTTTTGCACATAATTTATTTCAATAATCTTTCATACACATTTGTAATATTATGTATTTAAACTTTTAACATACCTACCTGAATTCACATACCTGGTTAGAAAAGAATAAAATTTCAACTAATAAATTCAATAAACACCAACAACACGATAATGATAAAAAGTTATACTTTTTACAAAATATATAATATGATGCAGAAAATTCAAAATATGTTATAGGTATATGTATTAAATATTATAATACAACTTATGAGCCTAAAAAATCCTTGGAAAAAATGGATTTTGTATATATATATATATATTATAACTTTATATCTGCGATATGCCAAAGAAGAGATAAGTATAGTATACCAACCTGAAAAGCTACCAATATAAAATAAACACTAAATAATCAAAAAAAAATATGATGAAATGCGGTGTCGCATAAAATTATAAGCATATTATAATATCAATTTAAAAAATGATTTTTAATCTTGTACTAAAATACTTATTGCGAATGGGACCACTAGATCCACAAAAACTTTTGTGCAGAAAAATAGCTAGATACTATCCTATAAAAATATAAACTCACTAAACAAAAACTTTATAAAGTGCTTTAAATATTAGCTAACAACACGTCAAAAATATATTAAATATGATCAATTTATAATAATAAACTAACTCAAAAAAAAAACATTACATATTATGTTGCTAGTCTTAAAATGAAACTCTAGTGCAACGTTCCCTCTAAGCTGCGCGCGTGCGCGGCCGCGCAGCAGTTGAAAAGTCCCCGCGCACTCATTCCGGGTTGGCGCGCACTACAAGACAGTTGCTCAATTGATATTTGATCGGTCCGCGCAGCCTCCACGCAGCCTCCACGCATCTAAACCTTCGGCTTAGAGGGAACGTTGCTCTAGTGATTATCTCCCTAATAAATAAACAGTGCAATAATTAATACAATATAATATGATAATTCATTGGAAACGTCAAGTTTCTTTACATTATATTAAGACAAGCTACTCATTTCATATTGAACGTTTTGTAGGTCTGTTTTCTTGAAGTCTGCAAGACATACTCAAGAAGAAGTATTAATATTATATTTATTTTATATAGGTATTAGAAAAATCATTTTATTATCAATTAACATCGTTTACAACACACGGTTTACATACATAATATTCTTTTATATAAAGTGTAAACAAAAACTTCAGTATATTAGGTAATACATTTTACCGAAGGGTAATATGGCATTATCAAAGTGATTTTGTAGTTAAAACATACAGCAAATACAGGTTATGAAGATCGTGTATACAGTTTTATTATTAATAAATTCAATTTGCTGAAGATATATAATATATTATTATTACAAACATTGTCATAAACTTGCAAAGCTAATAGAATGGCAGAGTATTGTATTTTACAAATGCAATTGAATAAGCATTTAACTTTAAAAGAGCTATATTCTTTTTGCAAAACCCATTTAATATTTTCGGCGTTAACTTGTAATTTAAAAGCTTAAAAAAATTCGTCGCAATTGTAGAAGACAAGAATAGTGACATCTATTAAATAATATCAAAACCTATAACCAACAAACATAACATTTCATTATTTTCAATAAAATGCAACAGTTACATAAAAAATAATAAATACAACAGTATTTATTTATACTATTTGTTTTGACATTCGTACATTATACTTCACCCATACTTTACTATGAATAATTATAATAATTTCATGGTTGAAATATTATGAACTTTTAATCTGTGACTTTAAATTATTTTTACATGCCCAAATAGTAAGTACGATAAATGCCGATGTAATTTCACGTGGGAGACAAATATATTAAGGAATAAGACAGAGATGTAATAATCCATCAAGAACTTAAACAACAAGAACCACTAAATACTGAGAAAAGTGTTGATTACCATATTTTTTTACAATATTTTTCATTTAATATTATAAATTGCACACTGACCCAAAAATGTATGCTTAATCATAAAGCTACATATGCCTCTAATTATTAACGTAGCATTATTATTATATGAGCGCGGTGGTTACCTACGCATCCGTTTATTGTCCACACAGCCTTATAGAGTGAGATCACCCCATACCATAATAACAATAATAACACCTAGTCATGAAACTATGTAACACTAGAAATGAAATCTTAATAATTATTATGAAAAATTATTCAATGATTGCTATTTCAGCACAGCAATGGAGAAGGTTAATACAGATAAGCAAAGATTCAGTTGCAGCATTAATGTTTATCAATTTATTTTTGTGTTTTACTAAATGTCTTAAATGTTGCCTTTAAATAATTTGAGTAGTTGAAAACTAATTTGAATTGAAAATTTAAATTTGGATAGAACACATTCAGCCAAAAACAAAAACACATGACATATTGAATTTTGTTTACTTTCAAAATCTGTCAAAATTATCAGAAATAAGCAACATAAATAATATTATTAACTTTCTTAATACTATTTCTGAAAAGCTACAAATGGAATTATATGTGCCACTCAATTAAACAGTATCATAAAAAAAATGAATATTGCTGTTTATATTGAAATTTCTTACATTTTAATATGATAGATAAACGATATCTGGGAAGCATCAGTTTATTTAAATGCGATGCACTAGGTTCAACTATTCCAAGGATGTTATGTGAAATACATCACTTAGTGAGTGATAGTAATAATTTTATAAATTGACATATTTGTAGCTATCATTTAGTTCTTCAACTAATATTCTTATATTACATTTCATAAATAAATATATTATCTTATATGTGCACGATTAACAATTGCAGGGGGATCTTGTACCCTTTTCGCCATGTATAAGCTTCTACATTTTCATATTTTTCAAAAATTATATTTTAAAGCATTGTTTCACAAAAGCTGCTCCCTTAAAACTATTTCAATTTTGTTCCAAGAATTAAAAAATAACCAACAGGTTTAAACGCGTGCTCCAAAGCATTGACGAGTGCAAAAACTATATATAAAAATAAGTATTGTGCATTAGTGAGTGAGGTTAATAATTCAAAAGTGATTTTGTGCAATAAATTATAAAACTTGTGCATATTTAACAAAAAGTGCATAAACAGTGAATATTCTTATAGTGCAAGATTAAAATAATTATGTGCAAATTACCCAATAATAATAATTAAGTGCAATGAACGTAGTGCAAAAAGTTAGTGCAAAATTTATTTTGTGAAAATGCAGTGCCTATCAACCATCCTTTCGTCATGTGTATGTGACCTGTAATGTCACATTGATTTCATAAACCTTCTTTAACAATTTTTTATCTGTAATTTTAACGTTTGAATTAACACAGTTTTCATTTATTTATAATATTATTGTGCGTATCTTTATTTTATATATATATGTTGGACTTTACGTTACTTGCTCAGAATTAAATGATTACATATTCAAATTGATTTGATAAAAGACAAATAAGAAAGAAAAAAATGCTAAATCTGTTCATATCAATTTAGATATTATGTTGAGTTTTTGTCATTATATATTCATGTTTTTAAGAAAATATATGGAATCAATGCGATCATTAATAAGCCAAAGTTTTTGCTGTGCAATGTGAGTGGATTCCACAGCGTGCACATAAAATAGAATACATATTATTCTTAACTTAATACACGTTTAAAATATACAGTTCTTAATTTTTAAGTATTACGTATTCATAAAAAATATTTGAAATACTAATACAATCAATTTTTCACAAAAACTAACTAGAAAAAGTAATTATGTGTCATTTATTTGAAGATTGAAAATATTTCAATAAATTGATTAATATTTGATAGATATATACATTCAAGCATTCTAACAAGGTTACACGATCCATTCAAAATAATTATATAAGTCATTTTTAACTTTAACACAGATAATTCTTTGGTTTCTTTCCAAGATAGACTAGATAGATATAGATTTCAACAACGGTAAATTCATTTATATACAATGCTACGTATCAAGTATATAATACACAATATTATTTTATTCAAAGGTCTAACCAGAAACAGACAAAGTCGTTGATACGATATATTTCAATATATTATATCCACCTACGATAATACAATATGGTTTTGTAAATCTAAGTTTATATTTTATTTAAATATTCAAAATTCTAACAATGAAACATTTTGAAATTCATAAGCTTATAGGATTTTTGAAACATGTATTGCTACTTGACAATGATTTCAAGTGAAATAATAACAAAATTATATAAAAATAGAGTCAAACTAGTTACATATCAATTCTTCTTATAAAAATGCTAGTTATTATTTTCATTCCCAATTTATAAATAAAGTTTATTTGTTCAGATTGTATTTGAATGATGTATTCACAAGGAACTGATTTGTTATTTAAAACATAAAAATATGGATAAAACTATAACATAGAGGATCAGGTTTGTGATATCGCAGATATTCAGATATAATAATTGTTATATAATGCATTTTAATCCAGTAGCTTATGAATTTCATTTTTATTAATACAATAGTAGTTATAATTTATCTAATAGGTTCTGTCATCAACTGTTCCGTGCATATAAGGATCCTGCGCTTGCGGTTGGACTGAAGATTCTTCAACGTAACCTGCAGCGAAAGGATTGCCAGCCACATGCTTGACAGCTCCATAACTTGGCGGTGCTTGCTGGGAAACCATCTGGGAAGATGGACTGGAATCCTAGATAACATAAAAAATTCTTTTATTAATATTATCGTATATACAAAAGAAAGCCAATGGTTTTCTTAAATTTAAAATGAATGCAGTATTAATTCCAAGGGCGTGTGTACGTAAAAGTTCTTTGAGTCCCTTTCATTACTATTGTTATTGGTTGTTTGTAATCTTGTTATCTTTTTTCCATAATATCCGACAGAAGAGCGTGATCGATTCAGAGGTGAGCAATCTGCAGTGAAATTACTTCACATGAACAGCATATGCATTTATATGCATAATATATTGTTTATATACTTCTTCATATATCATGCCCATACGTTGCATACACCTTCCCATACATTCATACAATACATAAAAAAGCATACTGAGGGACGCTAGGGGCCGTGTTTGCAGCTGTATTAAATTTGAAAAGTCAAATCAATCTAAAGGGGGGGATCATCGAGCAGAATTTTTCTCGGTGTTGGGCGATTCTTAGCTATTGTGTCGTAATTATAATTATAGGGAAGGAAATCGTTGGGATATTGTGTTTGTCTACCTCACTGTGAAATATTTAAGAAACAAACAAACGATATTGGTCATAGTGATTTATTTTGTACAACCTATCCTGGATTAATGTACTAGGGCTTATACAAAAACCGACTTTTGAAAAACCGGTTTTCGAATGTCAATATTGTTCGAAAACCGGTTTTATCCGATTTTCTAAGTTTTACAAAAAATGGATAATTCAATTAAAACAGCAAGATAAAGTTCCTTTATTTTTTGTTGTTTATTTATATACATAATAATACAACAAGAAATTATTTGGTGTTACTCGTCAGAAAATATGATTTTAGAAAACACAAACCGTCCACTGATCGTTATGTAACAAAATTTCCTGATATTGAAAATACTCTTTTGCTGGGTAATGATGTGGGGCATATGGTCTTTAAGCCATCAAATAAAAGACCCAAATTTTCTGTCCTTTTGTTTATAGACTCGCTTATGGAAAATTCGGCACAACCGGTTACGAAGTTGAAAAACCGGTTTTCGAATGTCACAAATTTAGCCAAAAAAACGGTTTTTTAAAACCGGAAAGCCCTGGTGTACACCATTATTGGTCAAGTAGAGCAGTGCTTCTCAAAATTTTCATTCTTTCAACATTCTTTGTGATAAAGTATGAAAACAATTTTCGGGGGTCTGCAGATTATTGTTTTCAGATTTAGGGGTCCGTGCCATGAAAAAGTTTGGGAAGCACTGAAGTAGAGCATCTTTCTTTTGAGAGTAAGCGTCCCCCTCATGTTACTAGTATCCAAAGGGTATTTTTTTCAATGATATGAAGGACTCGAGCAGCAGTAGGCTGCCAATATGATAACAAGGGTTCCCTTCAAATGTTTCATCTTAGAATTATAATATAGCACATATTTTTTTAGTGTTAATTATCGAATTTGATAATTGTAATTAAGTTTTTTCGTTGACGATGCAGAATAAATCGGTTCATAGAAATATGTTTACAAGGTTTAAGGGTACCCTTTTCAGCTTCTGCACTGCTTATTGAAATAATAATATTATTTTCAACACGAGAGATTGCTTGCGACTGTCACTAACGTAGATTCAATTCCAAATTTGGACCAAGATTATTCCTCAAATCGTGGATTTCTAGTTCCAGTTGGCTTAATAATCTCAATATGTTTTTTTTTTCGACCTCGACGAATATATTTCGTAGTTATAAGAAGAAGGCTATAATAAAACCAAAAGGAAATAATAGGAACCTGTCTGACAAAACTGTACAGAATAATAACGGTAAAGGTAGGAAAATTAAAATAATGTGCCCGGCTATAGGAAATACGAATGCAGGTTCAAAAAAATGTAGCGCAGTGCATTTTAGAATATCTGTAAGAAATATAATAACAAATATCGACGTTTAAGCATTGTTAGACGATAGACAAAAACAGTTGGGGCTTCTTTTATTATGCACCCAAAATAAATGTATTGTACAAAAAAATTAAGAGGCAAGAAAGTCTTATACATATTTCATAATAAAATTCAACTAAGTTTCTTAAGATTCATAAAACAATTTACACATCTTCAGAAATTGTAGTTAGGTACTGGTTTGATATGAGACAAATGTTTTTAACAAGGGACTCTAGCGAGCGCCCCCTCCAGCCCACCCCTGGACTCAATATGTTGTGAGAATAAAATAGTACCAAATTGGTTTCCTTTTCAGTTTCTGGCCTTGTAACAGGCTTGGGTCCATTTTCCCAGCTCAATTGTTGCTCTAAGGTTGGCTCCGCCCATGGTTGAAGTTCTCCTGATGCAAAAAGTCCGTAAAAGGTTATGCCGACAAAGTGCACTGTCGCAGCCATTATAAAGACGGTCTTCCAGCTCTCTCGGTCCTGAAATGACAAGTAAATAGATCAAATTAAATAAAAGTGATGAAACACTCTTAGATAACCACTAATATATTTCTTTTTTAGAGTGTTCACTGTCAATACTTAATAATAATTTTAAGTTATTTACTTTAGTAATGTAGAATGTCACTTTGTTAAAAATTTCCCAAATTTTAATTGTGTTTATAATTGCCATCATTCACCACTGAAGATACGGTATAATTTATTAGTCTTTGATGATTTTTTAATTGTATGTTATAGGTGTTAAGCATTTTGATTTTGTGTAATTTTAGAGTCACTTATACTGTAATTTGTAAATTATTTTCATTATTAATTGTCGTTTACACCTTTTATTTCAATTTAATTTTGTATAAATAGCATTGCTAATATATTTTTTTTATCAATTGACAATTCTTGCAATGAGCGAAACTGGTCCTGACCAATTAAATAAAGTGGAATAAAGTACAAAGGAACATTGTCCTTTTTATTAACTAATATATTTTCTTTTGTTGAAATATTTGAAAATAAAATATATAGCCGTATTAAACCAACACCGAAATTCGAACTGTGGTAGAATAATATGGAAAAACGCTTCACCAAAAGAGCCACGGAGATACCATTATTAGGCAAAAATTTATTCATAGAAGCGTGAAGAAACTGTGTAGCGATAGGGTATGAATGGCTGTTTCATTTCCAGCCATCAATCTCCCGGCAGTCTACGGCGCGGCGCTCCCCTCAAAGTCACCCACCAACCCACACCCGCTTTATAAAGCATTGAGTTTTCCAATGCGAAAAGCCAGTGATGCGTGACCCCTTGTACGTGATCATAATGTGGTATGAATGTAATATACTGACGACGGCGACGAATCTAGCAAGGCTTCCCAATCGAAACAGTCGACGAATCTTTATTGTCAATAATATTGAATAATACATATAATGTTATACATTGCCTTTGATATATGCATACATTTTCTCACACAGAACTGTTCTGTGCATCAGGAGAGGGAATAGCTGTGCAAACTGAATCTTCCATTTGATCGATTGACCAAGCCGACTAAAGAAAATTTTCAGGCCAGTAAAAAGCAGCAATTCGAAAAATCGAGGTGTCATATTCATAGAATTATTATATTTAATTAGATCCTACATTCAACAATCTACAAGGATTTAATTTTTGTGGCACCATCAATTCTTGGAGATCAAAAAACAATGCAACTTGATTCACTTAACGCTTTTTACAAAAATGAACAGGTGGGAAAGCAGTGGCGAGCGGAGAGGGTACGTAAAGTGTCTTTGATATGATTGAGTGGTTGGCAAAATTATTAATGCAAAAATCATATTATTGTAATTATAAACATAAACATAAATTCAAATTCAATTATAAAAAATTAATACTTTTGAAATAACACTTTCTATTGAAACAATAATATAGTAATGAATGTCTGACGGTCTATTATTCGGCGATCATTAATAAAGAAAATAGAATTTATGAAGAAGAAAAGGGTATAGAACTTTATTATTAAAAAACATTTTCGAATAATGTAACTATGAATCGAAAAATCTATTTTTGAAAAAAATAAAACTGACACG
Source organism: Himalopsyche tibetana (assembly GCA_030503985.1). Taxonomy (NCBI): domain Eukaryota; kingdom Metazoa; phylum Arthropoda; class Insecta; order Trichoptera; family Rhyacophilidae; genus Himalopsyche; species Himalopsyche tibetana. The sequence continues at coordinate 10,600,593 of JAPJYX010000009.1, read as the reverse complement.
AAAATTATTTTAATAATGAGCAGTTACATAACTATAAAATGCATCCTAAAGCAACAAACGTTACGGTTTTCCAAGGTGTGATAAATTTTAAAAAAATTAGCAGATATATATATATATACTAGCTGACCCGGCATGCGTTGCAATGCCACTCAAAGAAAGAAAGTGTTTGTGTTTTAATTATGTTTATTGAAGTGCTTTTGGATATATTTTGTTTTTTTGTCTGGTACGTATATGAATAGATCTTAAGGTTTTTCAACGTGTGAGCAGGCCAGATACAGCTGTCCATGTGTGAAGCATGGATTTTTAAAATTTAGTCCACACACAGCGATTGTCCAAATGCGAGTCGCACCGGAAACTGCAAACATTTTAATTCTAATGGCCTATCTGTCGGAATTATTGGAATGCTTGGCAACAGTACATCGTTTCCTTTAAATTTTCCATTTAAAATTGAAGCTTAGATGATACTGTTCATTAATTTTTCACTGAAAGCCTGGTACTGTTGCAAAGTCGTGGTGGATTTATATTTCGGAGAAGAATGATAGGTACGCCAATTTTCAGTGTAAAAACGTGCAGTAGCATGCCTGGCAAATCAAGTGAGTTTAAGAATTCAGTTGGATAATTGACAACTTCGTCTTGATCAATTTATAGTATCGATGGACTTATACGTTGTTTCTTTGCCTGGTATTTTGTTTGGAATCCTGAAGTTGATGGCATTACCATCGTTGTTTTTGACTGCTAATATAACACATTCACTAAGCCACTGATGATTTTTGTAATTCTGTGCGATATTTGGGAAAACTTTGTGCATCAATTCGCTTACGGTTCTTGTAATTTTATAGAAGCTTGGTGGTAATGTGTGGATTCATCAATTTCTATTTTTCATTACCAATATCTGACAATTGTTTTTTGAAATGTTCAGCGGATGCATCATATTGTAATTCTACACGCATATTAGCTTTCAAAGTCAATTTCTGCAATTGTCACCATAACACTGATAATTTGAGACATGCACTTGATTCATCAGCAGCTGTTGAACGTGGTATAACTGGTAGAGTTTGTCGAAAAACACCAGACCATAAAAAAAGGTTCGCCACCAAAGACCTGTTCATTTCCTCTCAAATCTTTTAGTGTACATATAGTGAAGATTTTCCAATGCCTTTTTGTGCGCCATAGTAAATTGGTCCCATTTAATGAGTTGATATGATTAAAGTACTTCATCAATCATATATTTTTTTTGATATTGCATGTTGGTGTTCAAAGGCAATTTCTTTGCTGAATGCGCTGTTTGACCACCATCCAAAAGATTTGCTGGTGATCTATTCTACTATCTAACAAATAAACATTAAATATATCAACAGCCCTGCAGTATTTAAATTGTAAATTATTTAATTTTTGGAATAATGTTTAAGTTTGCTAACAACCATTCTTCGTAGTAGCAAAAATTTCGTAAATTATTATATTTTGGAATAATATTTGAGTTTGCTAACAACCATTTTTCGTAGTAGCAGAAATTTCGTAAATTATTTAATATTTGGAATAATGTTTAAGTTTGCTAACAACCATTTTTCGTAGTAGCAGAAATTTCGTAAATTATTGAATTTTTGGAATAATGTTTAAGTTTGCTAACAACCATTCTTCGTAATAGCAACAATTTCGTAAATTATTATATTTTGGAATAATATTTGAGTTTGCTAACAACCATTTTTCGTAGTAGCAGAAATTTCGTAAATTATTTAATATTTGGAATAATGTTTAAGTTTGCTAACAACCATTTTTCGTAGTAGCAGAAATTTCGTAAATTATTGAATTTTTGGAATAATGTTTAAGTTTGCTAACAACCATTCTTCGTAGTAGCAAAAAATTCGTAAATTATTATATTTTGGAATAATATTTGAGTTTGCTAACAACCATTTTTCGTAGTAGCAGAAATTTCGTAAATTATTTAATATTTGGAATAATGTTTAAGTTTGCTAACAACCATTTTTCGTAGTAGCAGAAATTTCGTAAATTATTGAATTTTTGGAATAATGTTTAAGTTTGCTAACAACCATTCTTCGTAATAGCAAAAATTTCGTAAATTATTATATTTTGGAATAATATTTGAGTTTGCTAACAACCATTTTTCGTAGTAGCAGAAATTTCGTAAATTATTTAATATTTGGAATAATGTTTAAGTTTGCTAACAACCATTTTTCGTAGTAGCAGAAATTTCGTAAATTATTGAATTTTTGGAATAATGTTTAAGTTTGCTAACAACCATTCTTCGTAATAGCAAAAATTTCGTAAATTATTATATTTTGGAATAATATTTGAGTTTGCTAACAACCATTTTTCGTAGTAGCAGAAATTTCGTAAATTATTTAATATTTGGAATAATGTTTAAGTTTGCTAACAACCATTTTTCGTAGTAGCAGAAATTTCGTAAATTATTGAATTTTTGGAATAATGTTTAAGTTTGCTAACAACCATTCTTCGTAGTAGCAAAAATTTCGTAAATTATTATATTTTGGAATAATATTTGAGTTTGCTAACAACCATTTTTCGTAGTAGCAGAAATTTCGTAAATTATTTAATATTTGGAATAATGTTTAAGTTTGCTAACAACCATTTTTCGTAGTAGCAGAAATTTCGTAAATTATTGAATTTTTGGAATAATGTTTAAGTTTGCTAACAACCATTCTTCGTAGTAGCAAAAATTTCGTAAATTATTATATTTTGGAATAATATTTGAGTTTGCTAACAACCATTTTTCGTAGTAGCAGAAATTTCGTAAATTATTTAATATTTGGAATAATGTTTAAGTTTGCTAACAACCATTTTTCGTAGTAGCAGAAATTTCGTAAATTATTTAATTTTTGGAATAATGTTTAAGTTTGCTAACAACCATTCTTCGTAGTAGCAAAAATTTCGTAAATTATTATATTTTGGAATAATATTTGAGTTTGCTAACAACCATTTTTCGTAGTAGCAGAAATTTCGTAAATTATTTAATACTTGGAATAATGTTTAAGTTTGCTAACAACCATTTTTCGTAGTAGCAGAAATTTCGTAAATTATTGAATTTTTGGAATAATGTTTAAGTTTGCTAACAACCATTCTTCGTAGTAGCAAAAATTTCGTAAATTATTATATTTTGGAATAATATTTGAGTTTGCTAACAACCATTTTTCGTAGTAGCAGAAATTTCGTAAATTATTTAATATTTGGAATAATGTTTAAGTTTGCTAACAACCATTTTTCGTAGTAGCAGAAATTTCGTAAATTATTTAATTTTTGGAATAATGTTTAAGTTTGCTAACAACCATTCTTCGTAGTAGCAAAAATTTCGTAAATTATTATATTTTGGAATAATATTTGAGTTTGCTAACAACCATTTTTCGTAGTAGCAGAAATTTCGTAAATTATTTAATATTTGGAATAATGTTTAAGTTTGCTAACAACCATTTTTCGTAGTAGCAGAAATTTCGTAAATTATTGAATTTTTGGAATAATGTTTAAGTTTGCTAACAACCATTCTTCGTAGTAGCAAAAAATTCGTAAATTATTATATTTTGGAATAATATTTGAGTTTGCTAACAACCATTTTTCGTAGTAGCAGAAATTTCGTAAATTATTTAATATTTGGAATAATGTTTAAGTTTGCTAACAACCATTTTTCGTAGTAGCAGAAATTTCGTAAATTATTGAATTTTTGGAATAATGTTTAAGTTTGCTAACAACCATTCTTCGTAATAGCAAAAATTTCGTAAATTATTATATTTTGGAATAATATTTGAGTTTGCTAACAACCATTTTTCGTAGTAGCAGAAATTTCGTAAATTATTTAATATTTGGAATAATGTTTAAGTTTGCTAACAACCATTTTTCGTAGTAGCAGAAATTTCGTAAATTATTGAATTTTTGGAATAATGTTTAAGTTTGCTAACAACCATTCTTCGTAATAGCAAAAATTTCGTAAATTATTATATTTTGGAATAATATTTGAGTTTGCTAACAACCATTTTTCGTAGTAGCAGAAATTTCGTAAATTATTTAATATTTGGAATAATGTTTAAGTTTGCTAACAACCATTTTTCGTAGTAGCAGAAATTTCGTAAATTATTGAATTTTTGGAATAATGTTTAAGTTTGCTAACAACCATTCTTCGTAGTAGCAAAAATTTCGTAAATTATTATATTTTGGAATAATATTTGAGTTTGCTAACAACCATTTTTCGTAGTAGCAGAAATTTCGTAAATTATTTAATATTTGGAATAATGTTTAAGTTTGCTAACAACCATTTTTCGTAGTAGCAGAAATTTCGTAAATTATTTAATTTTTGGAATAATGTTTAAGTTTGCTAACAACCATTCTTCGTAGTAGCAAAAATTTCGTAAATTATTATATTTTGGAATAATATTTGAGTTTGCTAACAACCATTTTTCGTAGTAGCAGAAATTTCGTAAATTATTTAATACTTGGAATAATGTTTAAGTTTGCTAACAACCATTTTTCGTAGTAGCAGAAATTTCGTAAATTATTGAATTTTTGGAATAATGTTTAAGTTTGCTAACAACCATTCTTCGTAGTAGCAAAAATTTCGTAAATTATTATATTTTGGAATAATATTTGAGTTTGCTAACAACCATTTTTCGTAGTAGCAGAAATTTCGTAAATTATTTAATATTTGGAATAATGTTTAAGTTTGCTAACAACCATTTTTCGTAGTAGCAGAAATTTCGTAAATTATTGAATTTTTGGAATAATGTTTAAGTTTGCTAACAACCATTCTTCGTAGTAGCAAAAATTTCGTAAATTATTATATTTTGGAATAATATTTGAGTTTGCTAACAACCATTTTTCGTAGTAGCAGAAATTTCGTAAATTATTTAATATTTGGAATAATGTTTAAGTTTGCTAACAACCATTTTTCGTAGTAGCAGAAATTTCGTAAATTATTGAATTTTTGGAATAATGTTTAAGTTTGCTAACAACCATTCTTCGTAATAGCAAAAATTTCGTAAATTATTATATTTTGGAATAATATTTGAGTTTGCTAACAACCATTTTTCGTAGTAGCAGAAATTTCGTAAATTATTTAATATTTGGAATAATGTTTAAGTTTGCTAACAACCATTTTTCGTAGTAGAAGATTTTAAAATAAAAGTCGAAATACAGTTCTATAAAATATCCATACTGTCATCAGAATATTCCTAATGCAAGTAAGAAATTAAAAATATTTTCAAGGCCAGATGCAAAATATAACCATACCTCCAATAATCGACTCAATGACGTCACTGATCAAAATCTGTCGTCCATTTCAATTGTTTGAAATTGGAACGACGAATTGTCAGGAATATTGAAAAAGAATTCTGGATCGGGACACCTTTCACCTAGCGCGATTAAATATAGTTTACATTTGATTCTCATATCTAGCAGATATACATAAAAAAAATCATAAAAATCGGTCAAGCCGTTTCGGAGGAGTTTGGAGACAAACACCGTGACACGAGATTTTTATATATATAGATGTATTTAATTATTGTGTTTATTTATATTTAATCGGCTTACCAAAGACTGACATCAATGATAATTATATAGCAAATGAGCAAAAACTTTTATTTCTAAAAACTTATACCTCGCTTAGGAGGTATGAGTCACCAGTTCCAAGGGCCGTTCGATTAATCAACGCATTGCCTAGAGAAGTGGACATTTTAAGTGATGGTATTTGTGAACTGTTTGATAATTTTTTCTATTGTATTTCTTGATTTTTTATGTTGAATTTGATGTACTGTGTATTTTTATTTTATATTTTGTCTTATTATATTTTTCAAGTGCATGGCGAATTGACGTCAGCTGTAATGTCATGTACTGTAATTTTAATTTTTAACAATAAATATTAAATATTAATAACAATATGATCATAAGTATTACGGTAAGGTCAAACATACTACAATTAAAATAATACGTCGTTATTTAGGATGACCATTTTTTAAATTTTATTTGCTTATAAATATCAGTGCCGATTTGAATAATTGAGAAGCGCTGAAATTGAGGAAGTATCCATCGCTGGGTCCAAAACGCGTCGGCAGCATTGTTTGGAGGCGCCGAGCGCAAGTTATTTGATCGTGAACATATTATTATATATACACGAAAGCACCGCTCTATTCGGATCGGTTAGGAATTTTCATTTGGTTTCGGGCGATTTTAAAATATTTTCTGCCTGAATCATGACAAACATATCTCGTAATAAAAACTACAAAAAACAATACGAGTTGTAAAGTATTAAATTAGAAGAGTCATTCGTAGTTAAATTTTATCGCAGATGTAAAAAAACACGGTATCTGTTTTCCAACTAAGATATAAGACATGTTACAATGTTCATATAATACAATTTATTTTTTTAAATATTTTTTTGTTTGACAAAAAGTGTTTTGACAAATACTTGAACTCTTTTGGTGTAAAACATTTTAAGCATCATAGAAAGAAAGGTAACTTTATTATACAAACAAAAAAAAAATATTTTTACCACGCTCATAAGCGCTTTTATAATTTATTTACCTATGTCGATTCAAATTTTCACTTCCAAAATATAGCCTTAACCGGCTTAAGTATCACATAAATATGGGCTCTCGAGAGGTGAAGTGATTCAACTCAACCAACTAGTAAAATGGTAAAACAAAATCTTGAACTTTTAAGTACTCGCGTCTTTATTTGGTGTTTGCTGGATTGAATATTTTTATTTTATTTCTGAGGTTATTTCACGTCTGTGATACGTTAAGACATGTAGAATATAACAACGCATCTAACTTTTTTTTCGTCCAAAATACCACTTGACTTCATTTCTTATGGGCCTATATAATATATTAATTTTATTAACGATTATTACTTTTATTAATATAATAATACATTTTTATTTTCAGAATACGTATTTACCTAAGTAAGGTTAATCGATGGTCTTTAAAGAGAAATTAAAATATTTACCTTGTGCTGTGTGATGTTGTCAATGGCTATGGGACAGATGAGGCCTGCAATGGTTCCTATGCCATTGGACATTCCCATGAGAATACTCGCGTATCGTGGAGCGATGTCCAGATGGTTCACGTTGTACCCCGAGATTGCAAATCCGCTAAATGCCACGCCAAACGTGAGGGCAGTAGTTGCAGCAATCTAGTAAAGAATACCATTTTTTTTGAATTAAGATAATATACAAATTTACGAAATATGTTTCAAGATTTTATTTAGGTATTGGTTCACCGGACTGTAGCCAAGTGGTTAACGCTATAACTTTTCGTCGCGATGCTCATGCATAAATTGAGAGCAAGTAATGACGAGTGAACTTAAAATAAATAATAGCCTTTTGGTATTTTTATTCAGAAGTTGTGGGTCCAAATTATGAAGTTAATCGCTCAAATATAATACTGAATGTTGTCATTGTCTGCAATACGTTTATATAAAAAAGTGAACTTCCACAAGGTGACAGCCGAATCCATCGAAGACATATAATTTGATTGTTATGGAATCACGTTGATTTATTATATTTGTATTGCTACTATTTTTTAAATAAATTTTTATGAAATAAAATTTAGAACTAATTTAAAGTGACAACTTACCGCTGTTTTAGAGTAAGCAACGACAAGGAAAAAGAGTGCTTCCAATCCAAAACCACCGCAGTTGAAGATCTTCCTTACGTTTGTGGTGGACAGGTATCCAGATCTTCTTACATAATCCGCTAAAAGACCACCCAGTGGTACGATGATTGTCATAAGAAGATGAGGTAATGCTCCAACCAAACCAGTCTGAAAAACACAATTTATGCTATATTTTATGGCCATATCCATTAAAGTCATTGTAATAAAAAGGCATTTATCGATGCCAAAAGAGTCGTGTGTCGTCCATGTATTTATTATGAAAATTTTAAAATGGCTTATTAACATTCAGTAGCGTAATACAATAATTCAGAGTTTTTAAAAGGCAACATTTTTTACAAGTGTTGGTTTTAATGAACTCATAACACCTTTCTCGTCCGCCTTGTGGGGACAAGCTTTAAGCTCTTAAAAAATATCTCTTAATCATTCCAAAAGACCAGGAATTCGAAAGGGAAGGAAAAAATGTGGAAATTCACAAAATCTTTAAAAAAACTGATACATTTTAAATAGTATGTCAAGTCACTGTTGCAATATTTTCACATCCAACAAAACAAACCCCAAAAAAGATATTGATTGAATTTCCATTTACTTGATTAAACTCCATTGCAATAAGGTGAAAAAATAATTATATTAATTTATATTTTAAAATATAGTATTTTATTTAATAATTAATTTAATTCAGTGTTTCCGTAATCCGCTATTCTTCATCGTTACGAGAAACGCTATAGTCAATTATTATAAAAATTACTATATATTTTAAAGTATCAATTAGGAAGTAATAGTGGATGAGAGGATGAATTATGTTAAGCCAGTATAATATATAGCTAATTATTTAAATTAAAACATTGTTCTGATAAGAGCATTGTCCGTAATAGCTTTCACCCGTGTATAAAATAATATTTGAAGAATCAAAATACCCTATTTATTGTTTCACCTTATAACCCACAGGTAAATTTAAGCCGCTTGGCCAGTGTAACTCCGAGTTTATACACTGTAAGAAATTACTTGAAAAGTTTCAACTCTAGTCGATAATCGTTGTCGCAACTTACTTCCTCAATTTGAAAGCCGAATGTGGTTTGTAAGTACGACGCCTGGAACAAGACCAGCAAGTAGAAGTTCCATGACCGGCAAAAGTTAGCTACGATGATGGCGTAGACGGGAAGCGACGTCATGAAATCTCGCCACGGTGTCGTAGCAATGGTCGGCATCGGCGCCTGCGTGGATGATCCCAGAGACTGCTCGATGTACATCAGCTCTCTGGCGGATATAGTCGGATGTTTGCACGGCTTTTCAAACGACAACCAAAGCCAGAAAAGATACCTGATCAACATAAAAAAAGCCACTTAATTTTTCTTGATTTCGTATATGTCATAGCTGTGATATATGACCCCTCGAGAGGTGAAGTGAGCCAAGTAGTAAAATGGTAAAACTTTTCTAAAAGACTTTTAAGTACAGCCACGTCTTTACTTGGTGTTTTAGTGGATCGTATATTTTTATTTTTGGGAGATTACCTATTGCAGTGTTCATTTACTCATTTCACTTGACTTTTATGACACCTCAAGACTTTTAGAATATTTTAACACGTCCAACTCATTTTTTTAATACAATACCACTTCGCTCCCTTCACCTTTCATTGTATCTGTAATTGACGGCTTAGAGCAGCCATACTCAACCTGCGGCGCAATCAGATCTTATGTGCGGCCCAAAATAATTATAGTCACCAATTATTTTGTCTCTTTTGACCCAATATTAAAATTTACGTTAATTTTTAAGTAAACGATTTAAGATTTTGGATACATTGGTACAATAATTATATTTTTAACAAAATGGTTTATTTCAATTTGGGTTGCGCCTTTATCACCCAATATATGTATGTAACTGTCACTGATTTAACAATCTGTATAACGTAATAATGGTCAAGATAAAAAAAACTTGGAATCCGGTTGAATAAACTAAGTTTGCTCGTCAAAGAAAAATACTGACTTACCATACTAAGCCGGCTGCTCCGTAGAAGTAAAAAGGCGCTTGCCAACTAATCCATCCGGTAAGGTATCCAGATAAAGGCATCCCCAATACTACGCCGGCGTAGGAGCCGCAGAACGCAAGCGTCGCCAGTCGTGAACGCTCCATTGGCGGCGCCCAGAAACGCCAGATTCCGTGACACGCTGGGTATGTCACTCCCTGAAGAAGAAGGACAAATATTTAAAACATATTCATTCACGTTTTTAACCATGAATCTTTGGGTTGGCTTACGTACGGTGGCAACTCAGGTAAGTTATTAAGGTGTCACATTCCGTCGCCAGACATTCATTTGTAGTATAATTCATAAATTTACAGACTCGGATTTTTTTTGATCACTAAGTAAGAATTTGGGTTTGAGTCCCATTACGAACAGTATTTTTTCGATTTATATTCAAAGGCATTGGTGTTTGTGATGCCTAATGAGAGCTATTAGTTATCCACTAGTCTTGTCCTAGCTTTATTCTTCTACCCTACAACTCTTTTTGGAAAAGAGAGGTACTGAGTAACAAACAGTTCTCGTAGAAAAGGGTAAGGTGTTTGTTCAATATTAATTTAAAAAATATCATATTATTATTAATGTATAAAATATGTATGTGTAGCCCATCAGGGATATTATTTTATTTGGCTCACCGACAGATTTTAGTTGGGCATCCCTGTCTTAAAGGTATTTATGAATTCACAGTTAACACTCAATAACATTGTTTAAGATCCGACTGTATTTGGTAAACTTCATTTGGAATGAAACAATCTACTGCCGTCTCTGTGCAGTGGTAATGTTTTTAATATACTCGTTCTCTTTAAGTTCGTAACACTGAAGTAAAATGCATTGTTCAAACAGCACTATTTGGGAGATTTTTATATTTATCTACCAAAAAAATAAATTCATTACATTATTACCGATGAAACATATATAATTACTTATATTATAGCTTCCCAGTAGATAACTGGTTTCGAAATATATTAGATCAAAAATTGAATGCAACTCCATGTACGCATCAGCTTCAATGGTATGAAGATAAAAACACACGTCAGTAAGTATAGAACATAGGCTTTGTATGGCGAGCTATCCAAGCGGATATGAGCCCATAAGATGAGCCGAGATTTACTTTGTATTGTGCTGTAGGAACCCTGCCAAACAAGCTCAGTTTCTTTATGTCATCAAAGGAATAAACTTACAATAAAATCTGATATTAAGCGGCTGTATTCAGCGCGTCCGCACGAACGATCTCTTTTCAGACTTATCTTTTAAATCTGAATATGACTACTGGATACGAAATCAGATTATATTCAAAACTTTTTATGGGCCTGTTTTATATTTCAAAAGACTGTCTATCCGATTTAAAAAGGGAGAAGAAACCGTAACAATAAATTATACCATCGGTCCAATGAGCGCCGAAGTTTCTTTGTATCTGAATTTCATTTCTCGCTTTATTGTGAATATTTTAAATTAATGGATTGCCGGCAACTGCGACGTGATGGAAATGAACAACTCATACTGCAAATTGATATCATCAGTGTCTTGTCACGAGCAGCGGAAAATCGAGTTTAAAGTCAGATAATTGATTTTATTTGGCTTATGCAATTATATCGCAGAGAAAATGTATTATAATATTGAATTAAATTATTTAAAACGCTTAACAAATTTTATGATCTTTTATATTGTTAATTTAAACATTTATAGAAAAATGTTTAGAAACTATGAATTATGAAAAACAAACATTGCTTTTTTAGACGACATTTGAAACGTAACAAAGGTAATAAAGTTTATCAAGAGATTGGAATTTTTCCTAGAAAAACTATAAATATTATTTATTTTCAATGTTTTAAAACTTTGACGTATCTTGGTAAGTTTTTTTGATAAATCGTGGTTGAAAGTGTAATAATTTTAATTCAGTCAATAGTAAAATATCAAAATAAAATATGTCATATAATTACTAAAACACGACCTATTTTGCATATAAAAACAAGATGTAAATGAATACGAATTTAATAATTACCACACATTTATCATTTATAAAATAGTTCTTTCAGCAGTCTTGTTTGGTCATTGATCATTATTTTTGGGCAACAATTTACATGATAACTAATTGAACAATCATTATCAAATTAAAGGCAAGATTTAAACAACAAATCTTATGAAAGGGGAAACAGTTTTACTCACTTCTACTAATCCCTGCATAACTCTTACTACGATGAGAGCTGCAGGGTGAAGCACTTTTGCTCCAGGAACCAGTAAATTGAGGAAAGCTGAGCAGGCGATTGCGGTTCCAAATATGCGATTCGCTGGATATAACGATGCTAAGAAGCCTCCAGGGATTTGAGTAACTAGATAACCCCAAAAAAATGAAGAATCCACTGCACTCTCGATTCCAACTGTCCAGTTAAATCTCACTTTCTGCAATAAAATATAACATTTCGTATAACAAAACAGTGTACAATCATTTTAGTTGTTATCCAGTCAAATGAAAAAGTCGCTTAATTAAAATACACCAATATGTAGTCATAAAACCACATTTTAACCGGCATTTGTAATTTACGGGGAACACCGATTTGCGTATAGGGTTGTTAATGGGCAGAGAGTAGACACAAGTCCGCGGGACTCCCCTCGTGGCGATTCATCGAAAGATCCCCTGCCACCCTTGTGATCCCTCAATCCCCGTCCCCATTCAGGACACGGGTGTTTGCGGCCTTTTCGCTTAGTTGGGACATCAATGCAATCAGAATTACAAAACACTCGGGGGTGACTTGATACAACATAAGGGAATTATTATACCAGACACTTATATTTTTATTCGAACCGTATCATCGTTTATGGAAAATAAGTTTTTACCATCCATTATTACTACATTAATAATGAAAATTATTTGTATTTAAATTTTTGATAATACACTTCATTGTCAATGCAATAAATATTATAAACCACTACTCGAAATTACGAGAGTGACTTTTTGAAATTCGTGTATAGAATCTTCTTAAAAGATAGACAATTTCTTCGATAGTATCTTTATTAGTATGTTGTTTTCACTGTTTATTAATAAAAAAGTTATATTGTATTTTCTTTTGAAAAAAATATATTCTTTTCATTCATACTCTCATACATCCCATACTTGTACATCCTTCCAATCTTTCACTAAGATAGCTGGTAAAATTAAAATTAATTAATTTAATTCAAAACACCTGGATTGATCTCTTATATGACACTCGAGAAGTGAAGTGAGCCAACTATTAAAATAGTAAAACTTTTCCTTGGAATTTTAAGAACAAGCACGTCTTTATTGGGTGTTTTGGTGGATTGCATATTTGTATTTTACGGAGATAGCACTATTGCAATTGTTTTAACTGAGGATACTTCACTTTTACGAAAATTTAAGACGTGTAGAATATTACAACGCATCTAACTTTTTTTTTATATACAATACCACTTGACTCACTTCATCTCTAATGGGTCAATATGTATCATTAACTTCTCCCGGTGATTATTGAACTTTTTTCATTATATAGAAACAATTGGTCGTTTATGTTCTAATCGTTCATCTCCTGTAGATTTTTGGTTTGAAATTTTTACTTGATAATTTAAATCTGAAAATATTCGATAGGTAATCTATGTTAATTTAAATAAAACATTGGAATCTCAATTAAGCAATTAGATTGTCTACGTTTAAAACGCGTATTCACCAATCTAGAGTGCAAAAAATCTAAGCCAAAAAAAGCTCGTTAGAGATTCATATATCACCTCACTGTTGATTATATTATTATTAAATATTGCTTAACAGTATTTGTTTGAAAATACTCTTTTCATTTGAGCTCCAACGTCCAAATGATAACTGATTTAAAAAAAAACGTAGTATTATAATTAAATACAAAACGATTCAAAGACGTTTTAAATGGCTACTGAATAAATGAAGTGTTGAAGATTTATCATGTTGTGCCAGTATTATGTGATGTTTAAATATTGTGAAATAAACTTATCTTCTAATAAATCGTGAGATTTGATTCAATCCATTAAAATATTCTCATTTGTTTCTGAGTCCAGTAGCCAAAAATAGAGTCACGTATACATATTGGACTGAATACACGCATCGAGCATTACCAAGGGGGCGGCCGAGACGACCCTTACTTTCCACCTTTCCCCCCTCGACGTGAAATCCCTCCCACACCCAATTTTCTAACGGAGGTAAAAAGGACCAGTGGAAAAGCTGATTAAAAGTGAACTTTGCAAAATTTATGATGCGCACATTAATTGCAGTTTCCTTGCAAAAAGATTATGGTGTTCATCCTGAATGAAAGGGTGGAAAATAGTATTTAAAAAAAGGCCGTTTTCTGTACGATATACCAAATGAAATGTATAATATTTTCCATGGATTTGGCGGTAACTTTGTGAAATTATATTTTGAATATAAAATCAATTTGATTTCTTTGTTATTCTATTTGTTGTGTTACAAAATGTGACACATGTTTTGTCTCTTTGAGAAACATCATCAGACCGAAGATCACAAGTTTTACGAATAAACTAATAATTGATTTTTGAAACTTTTATTAAATAGTAAAAATAAATTAGAATCATTTAACCAGAGCGGTATCTATAGCCTCATTTATCAAGACTGTCAACTTTGATGTAAGAAGTCTAGAATTTTTTTTCAGAGTTTGTTAATCATTTGATTAGTCAATGATTACAATTTTCATAAAAATAATTTTCTTGAAATAGTCCATCTAGTAAATAATAAAGGCTTGACAATGAATAACTTCTTTTCGAATTTAATAAATTCATTTTATGAAAAGTAACATATAACAATAAGTTAGGCGGATTAACATAATTATGTAACTGATGCAAGTATTTAACCATTTCAAATTAATATTTTAAAACTGCTAAGTTTCAATGGCGTATTGAACTGTTTTTAACTTCAAAATTAGATAACGTCATAATTGAGTCTTACACATTTCTTCCAAACAAAAAATCTATTATTCACACATCTTGAGAATTGCCTTGAATGTTTTAAATTAAGACATTTAATTCTACACGTATCATAATAGTTATATATCGACTGTGGAAAGGAAAAAGGACGTAGCCCACACATATCAAATTTTACAGGAGGCGCTAAAAACGTATTTTGATGATTTTGTGACAGGCAAATTATGAATTATACACAACCTTGAAGTGCACGGAGACTTCTAAAATGGTGTTTAATTGACATAATCTAATATAAATAAAAGAAATTGTCTAGGAAACCCCTTTATTTCAATCTTTTTTCTTGGATTTATATTTTTACAAGGTCATCTTTTTCAAACTTAACAGCTAAATCTAGATACTAATTCGGCATTTGCAGCGTGCATCCTTTTGATATAACGTGTATCATGTTTGATACATTGTGATTATCGAAAAAACCTGTTTTGAAAAACTGTGGGCTACGTCCTTTTTTCTTTCCACAGTCGATATGTATCAAGGAGAGATAATTGATAATCATGTATCTATAAAATGATTTAAATTATTCATGTGGTATGAAAATCGAAGGAAAATTTAAAAGATATTAATTTATTTTAATAAGACAATTTTATTATGAAATATCCATGAAACAAAACTATGTAAATATGTTTATGAGATGTTTGCCTTCATTTTGTTTTTTAATAAAAAAAATCTACTTTCAGTTCATCATTATTTTCATAACTGACTTTTCCTTACCTGATGTACGTCTTGCAACTTTGCCATGCCCATATTGCAGCGCATACCAAACGAGATGACGAAACCAAGGCAAGTGAGCACGGCGATGGTAAACCGCTTGCTGAGACAAGGGCATTCGGCTCGGACGTAGCGGTCAATATGGCGTAGAGGCGGCCTCTCAGGGGAAGGAAGTGATTCTGGGGATCCAGCCCCACCACCGAAAGTCTTCTCATATCCTTCCTTCTGGTCGAACTCAAACTCCTCGTACTGAGGATTTCTGCGACAAAAATAAAAGTTTGTTATTAGCGGAAACTTAAAAATTAAATTAGAAATTTCAACTTGGTTTCATTGGCCCACTTTGGTCAATGTTTATTTTGTTTAAATGTGAATGGTTTTATTTAAAAATGTCAGTTGAATTCTTTCCGGCACCTTTTCTGTAATCTTAATATTTATAATTTATCAATCTTAAAATCTCGGAATTAATCATTCATTAAAACTGCATGTTTATAATTGTTGCGATCTGAACAAATCTTTGATTATGTACACATGTTTGAGTATTATTATTATCATCTGAAGGAAGAGAAAAATTAAGACAAATCTTTCATGATTTATCTTATATATTTAACGTTATAGTAAGACGAAATTTTGAATATTAAAAAAACACAATTTGATATTAAAATCAGCTGCAAGCTCTCAGTCAAATCAGCTGCACGTATAAAAATATAATTATTTTTTGTAAATAGTAATGTAAAAAAAAAAACAGTAAATTTCATAGTTGGCCAACATTACTACCAAGAGTACATCGGCAGTTTTTTATGAAATAAGCATTGAAATAGCACATTCAATTATTTGTTCACAGTGAGTTTCAAAATACCGGTAATTTCTAAACTCCGTTCCTTGCATTTTTGGCACGTTTTTTGTAAAAAAAAAATAACTTTCGGCTTTCTTGATATTTGTTAAAAATGCATATTCAATTTTAACGTTTTAATAACTAAAGGCCATTTATTTTTTAAAAAACATCTCATCCATATCTTAATGGAAAATAGTTATTTTTAAGGCTTGATACTGATTTCTGGCAAGCTGTAGTATTATTATCACCATAAAAATATTGAACTTACTTCCTGTTAAATATAATATCCGTGCAATGAAAAAATTATTTGACCATCGCTATATATGTAAATAATTATAACAATAGAATACACCCACGATCAGAACAGTAATTATGTGACGGTAAAGTAACATCAACGTACCAATGTCACGAAATGCATTAGTCAAATCTATGTACTATATTTATTGTTCGCGTGTTGCTGACTTTGATTCACATTTTAAATACCCTTTTAGTGTATACAGCATGACACGTTATCCATTATTTTATATGATAGTATTCTGCGTATAAAAAAGTAAAAAGTTTGTCGCACATTACAGTTTATTTTAAAACTGGCTTTATTGTAGAACAAAATTTGTCGTCACGAAAAGAATTATTATATTTAAATAATGATAAATTGTTATTTAAATATCGTTTGAAAATATCTTCGCGATTGTATTTATTGAATGTAATAAAAATATGAAAAACACATCTAGTAATGTAACAAATAAGGTGCCAGAAGTTTTGAAATAAAACAGGATAAACTCAAATGTTTTGTTTTAAATAAATCAAAATCCATGCATGTTTGAGATCCCAAATTTGAATTGAATGAATATAAATTTGATTTTGATTTTAACAGGAGTTGATTTCAGGCTCATCTTACTGATTATGTAAAGCACTTATTACAAAGCTGCAGACACTGACGTAATCAAGGAAATAGTCAACCAAAGACGATTTAATTTTGAGCCTTGAAAAATATATGTTTTTGAGTTTTGTTAAGCTTTAATTATATTGTTCTATTCTTTCAACTAGTAGTAATAGCTTTTTACAGTAAGGCTATACATTAAACAAGTTTTATAAAGCTTTTAATAGCAAAATCTAAATTCTAAATCCCATTTTTTTTTCATAAAAGCCATCTTTAAAATATTGACAATTGAATCATAAAAGACACGCTATAGATGAATTTGATATGGCAAAAATATCTCAGTACCAAAAAAACATCCCCCGACGTTTTGGAGTTCAGCAGCAACCCCCTTTCCTTTAGGGAATGGGTGTAATGGTCGCCTTTTGTTGCACTAATGCTCCCCTAACTCCGCGACGTATAATTTCAGAAATTTAACATCGTTTTAGGAATCGATTGTGGGGTGCGTGGTATGGGGCGTTACTTGTCATGTTTTTCTATGTCGCAGGGTAACGTTATCTATATAATTAAGTAAATCAAATCAGGTAGGGGGAAATTGATTTCATTATTATGAGTTTAATGTTTAAAATACACACAAAGCTGTATGAAAATGTAACATTTAATATAAGTGAAAGGTATTTTTAAGTCTGATTAAAATTGCGTTGATATAAAACAATTACGTTTATTTATATTACAAAGCTTAAAATTCACAAATATACATTAATTTTAATTTAAAACTGTTCTTGAATACACAAGCTACTTCTTTAAGTAAGTACTTCCGAGAAGTAAAATACAATATTTTCAAATCATTTATAAAATTATTTGAGTATTTTTATTTTACCATTTTTTTAAATTTTTGATTTAATATTTCAATACAAGTATCAATTACAGGGCTGTGGAGTCGGATTCGGAGTCGTGGAGTCACGGTGTTTTGACCGGAGTTACAAAAATGTGCTGCTCGAATTAATATATATAATATATACATATATTTAATGATGTGTATTGAAACCACAATAGTCCGTAGTGTTAACATTGCATGCTTGGCTGACTAAAAATGATCTGGTGGAATACATATAATATATGCGTATAAGTTAAAATGATTTTTTCGGAGTCGTCTTTTTTTACACGACTCCACAGCCCTGATCAATTAAAATATTGTGTTTTGTTTATAGATATCTTAATTATATTGATCCATAAATGTTAAAAATGAAATTAATTTTATCGATCGATTCAAACGAATAATACTGTATGAAGCTTTGTTAAAAGTAGCTAAAATCTACGAAACAGACAATGTGTTTCTATTTTTTACGAAATTTATTTCATCAGTTACAGTCACTAAAAAATAATTGAATGGTTTGACATATCATTATAGAAAATTTACGTTCGCTCTTCGAACAGATACTAAATGGTGTGCTATATTTATGTTAATACAATAATAAAGTATTAAGATGTATCTGGCGGCAAGACATACAACCCCGGAACGAGAAAATGATGGCGCCGCCGAGATGCGGTTAACAATATGCACTTCACAATCTTCAGATCGACAAAGCACGCGCCTTGCGTATGAATAACTCTGAAGCTATACCATCAGATATGAACTGAGAAAAATATTATAGATACTATTGTTTTAATAACATTTTGTGGTTATATTTTTATGTTGCTATAAAAAAATAACTTACGTAAAAAAAAAAGTAAATTAAAAAATTAAAGTAATCTTAATTATTTTACACCCACAAAACTATTCAAAACGATGAAGTGATGAAGTCGATGACACTTCATTAAAAATCATGCTATCCCAGTAGTTGAAAATTTGTAAAACATCAGGATTTTTAGATGCACTGAAAAAAGAATTTTATCATATTCAAACATAGTGACAAATAAATGATAAAAAATTTAGTTTTATCGACACTAAATTTGAAAAAAATACTGTTTATATACCGGCGAGTACTTTGTCTGCTGTTTTGCCAAGTTTTACTTGCGTAAAAGGTTTAATTCAGATAGACATGTTAATGTAGTAACCTCTTTAACATATTATTTTCATATATATTATAGATAGTCATAGCCATAATCAGCGTTTTGCTAAGAAATCTTTCAATTGAAATAGCGTCATTGAAATTTTACACATTCTTTTATTGATTTATATTCTTTTCTTTTTTTAAAATACTG
Source organism: Himalopsyche tibetana (assembly GCA_030503985.1). Lineage (NCBI taxonomy): Eukaryota > Metazoa > Arthropoda > Insecta > Trichoptera > Rhyacophilidae > Himalopsyche > Himalopsyche tibetana. Next base: position 10,581,355 of record JAPJYX010000009.1, on the reverse strand, counting down.
ATAATATAATAGTATTTGCGATACCGTAATATTAATATATTCATTTGGTATGGTGATCTCTAATTCTCTAGTAATGAAACATATTGATATGGATGAGTTTTACAGGCATAAGCTCCTCCTACCTATTTTGTGATGACAACTGCCAGACATTAAAAAGTTTCGCTTAATTAATTGTGCTTAATTTTTTTTTTCATGTAACCAGTATAATCGATTGTTTTTATTGTTTATGACCGTAAATGGCAACACTGTTTTTTCTCTATACCCGAAGTAATTCTCATTTTTTTCATCCTTGCTTTTTGTGACGCGGAACGGACACAATGGGTGTCCGTGTCTCCCGGTACTGGAACTTGGTTCCAGTGGCCTTTAGTTTTAAATTCACTTGTGGTTTTTTTCTTTGCGGTTTTGTGCGATATGTCGATATAAATATATTGTGTTTGACAAATACGAATGATTGTGATCATTTTCAGCTAACTGCATCAAATGCTAATTTAAAATTAAAACAAAGATACGTAGTAAAGTGAATAATTCTAAAAATCGAAATATCGATTGTAATGTTTACGTAATCATATTACAGATTTAGTCATACTTCAAGTGGATGCAATGTGATCGATTTAGTCATAGAATGATTTTTATGTTGAGTACAGCCCTGCGTGGAAAACAGACGGAAGTGACATCAAGAGGCTACCGCGATATTGCTTTCAACTCTCACACCTTCAGACCCGATTCCGTATATTTCCATCCAGTTATAAGTGCTGAACGTCTACACCGCCATCTGTCGGCGGAATTGGCGCCCCTGCTAACTAGCTTGTCGATTGGGAGCGCTTTTGTCATATTAATTTATTGCATAATTGGTATTTAGGACAAACACTTGTTGATAAAATTGAAATTAACCGTCACAGGCATGGTTATTCTAATGGATACGAATTTTGCATTAATGGTTCTATACCGTTCACAATTCAATATTCAACAGTTTAACATTCATTCAATTAAATACCTGTGCAGTTTATTCATTCATACTAATAGTATTAGAAATAATCATCAATAAATTATATTTATTTAATTTTTGATTGTACGAGTTAACAAAATATAATATTCATTTTATAAAAAAATATTGTCAGCAAAAATATAAAATTTATTTTAGGCTTGATAAGTGCTGTGGTTTTAGAGTCGTAATCTTTAGCATTTTATAGTTAATACAAGTTGTTATACATAAATAGTCTTACTGTTTCTTTAATAATTGATTTTCATTTGTATAAGAATATGTTTATTTTTTTTTATTTACTTATATATTATCATATTCTTGTAAAGATTCAACAATCAATCGACTATTCAACAATCACAACATTCCTGAATATCATGCAATTCTGCATAGATGTTTTTTTTTATGATAACGAAAGTTGAAGTATAAGGTAAAAACAAGTTATTATGTTTTAATACATATTTGTTTAATAACTCTGGTACTATTTTTTTATCGAATTTAATTTCGAATATGAATATATCAAATATGATATTAAAGTTCCATCATGCGCAAGTCAGTGGATATCTTTAAAATATCTTGAGTATTTTTGTTGCTCAAAGTTCAAAAATATACTACTGATTTTCACTTAAAATCGATAATGAGCTTTATTAGCAAGTGTGCGAACGTTACGGAATTTAATTTAAAATATTTAAACATAAAATAACATATTTTTCGCAAAATCTGCAAAATTGTATGAAAACAAAAAATATTACGGCTTAATATAACAAACAAACGATCGAGACCGAGTATTCAATTTCCCGTCTAGTTTCCGATCGCCACTATAAGTAAAGTTATCCCGTATTGAATCGAATCACCTCCCTTATTATAAAAAAATCCCTGTCATCACATCCTTGTCCCTGGGCACAGCCAGTATCCGAACCCAAACCCCGCCCATCTGATTTACGAGCTTCTGTGCCAAGACTTGTTTCTTAGCATTATTTCTTTCGCATTATATGGATACAGCCGGGTTCTTATGACCGCGTCATAAGAATTATGAGTTTGGAACCTGAGAATTGCCTTGTTAGAGGTTTTTATTTATGAGCAGATTTATTTTATGTGCGCTGGGGATTTGCCGAGTGAATTGAGAAGCTCAGTCACCACAGGGGATCGTTACCTATCTATGGCGAGAGATGACGTGGAAATTCATAGCTTAAGGTATCTACCTACCTTTTACTGGGCAGCGTTTTTATTTGACAACTTAAAGCTTTATTTAATATTTATCGATTTCTCGAAAACATCTGAATTATGCTTTTTGCAATATGTGCAATGTCTCCATGAGCTCAAATATCATTTAATAATTTGAACAAATACAGAAGAAAATGACTGACTGTTCATCGTATACTTAAAAAAAATAGTGCTTTGCTTACTAGAAGAACCTCTTTGTCAATAATAACGAATTTCGTAGTATAATCCAACAAGCTACATATACGTAAAAAAAATATAACAAATTTTTCAACTTTAAAAGCAATTTATAAATACAGCTCTCGTTAATTAGATATTTAAATAAATACTTTTTTACTATTGAAACTTTTTCTGAAATAAATTTTTATCAGCGAAACTTATTTGGAACATGATTGAGTTGTGTTTAATTAAGTGTAAATTTACTCATCACTTTGAAAAATATTATACTTAGCTGAGCACAATATGTATGATTTATTCCAAAACTTTATATCATGCTCAGAATTGGATTCGCTAAGCGATGGATATTAACTGATATACAATTGTTTTAGAATAAATTTCTATAGTAATTTCGTATCTTGAACGGTTCTTGAATAATTATTACTAACAATCGCTTGTAAATGCTATTGATTAATTGAATATTGATTGGTAAAGACAAGTTATTCCATCGTGTATAGGTGCCAGGAGATGAAAAGTTATAAGGAGTTCGTTGCAATCGTAACAGACGAATCGATTCCTCACAGAATTGTGGGGCATTAGGTTAGGCAATAAAACGCCGTATTGAATATCTCACGGACGTGAGAAGAGCTGTGCTACGGAGATTAGGGGAACACTTCAATATCAAGCTTTCTCGGTCATCAACCCCTAGAGAAAACTCTTTTATTTTTTTCACCTGTCATTTTGTTACACTGTTATTTCATTTATGATATAAATATCAACAATTCCGTGTAAAAATTTATATATAAAAGTAAATTCAAGTAATAAATTTGTTACTTTTTCTGTAGTCTTACAAATTGTGATAATTGTTTCTCTTCATTAAAAAGCATACTCAGACAAAATATTATAAGATTGACGAATAAACAAAACAGATTGAGTTGAATTATGGATAGTTTATTTTTAATTCAGTTTAAAATACTTGTCATACATGGAAATAGTACTGATCATATTAAGTAAATGTGGAATGAGAACAAAACGATATTTTATTTTTAAAATATATTTCCTTTCCACTTAGCGTCGACAGAAAATACATAAAAACATATTTAAAGGCCCATTTGCGAAACTACTTTATGACAAATTAATGCTATGTATGAGAGCCTAGCGAAAAATGGGGCCCAAATTTCTACACTCTCAGCATGACAAATTAATTGTCTTGCTTGACGTTTGAGTTATTTTGTTTGCATGAGGGGCCCAAATTTCTAGCAACGCAACTAGCAACGGCGTATCTACCTCATACCAGAAGTCCGAAATTTCTAACAATGTCACTGGTAAGATCACATGTCAAGTAACAAAATTATCGCTTTCACAACTACCGCCGAATCTATCGAAAATATTAAAGATTAACTTTATTTACAATATGTATATTATAGCAGAAAAAAATATAATTTTGGTAACAATTGAAGATAAACAAAGCATAATTAATATTAATATTTTCAAAGATTTAAACAAAATACAAAATTATGGTTTTTATTCAATATTTTTTTCCCCAGAAACAGTCTGTAACTGATGAAGATTTCAGTAACAACTATTTATAAACTACACTATTTATTATTAATATAATTAATGATTATAAAAAGGATAATATAAAAAAAAAAAAATTAAAAAAAGACCGAGTGAATATTTCTTCATTTAAAAATGAATGTTTAATTAAAAAAAAACAAATTATAATCTAACTTTTTCTTGTTTCTTATTGTACAGCTTAATAAAAGTTTTCAGCGTTTATTTAATTCAAGTCGGCAGTAAATATCAATTACCCAGGTGAGAGGGAAGATTTACATAAACCTTAATCTTAAGTCCTATTTCTCAGGGAAATCTTTTCAATTTGTCGCACAACAAACGTAATTATACTTTATTGCATCTCACAGTTTACGAATTCGACAAAAAAAGACTCGGTGTTTAGATAGAGTTTTTTTCTTTTCAAGTGACAATTTTATACAAATTTTAAAGGAAAAAGTAAACTGATCTAGATACCTTTATATTTTTGTATTGAAAGTATACAGTAAAATATCGGTGTAATTTAAATTTTCTTTTTTTAACAAAATAAAGTATGTCACGATTTATAAATACGTCAATCCAATAGATAAACATTTCTAAATAACAACACAATTTTTGACGTATGAAAAAATCAATTCAATTAAAAAAACTCTAAAATCATTCAGTGTTTTAATTTTCTTGAACGATTTTTTTAAATTAAAGCTGCCTTTAATATTATGTTCAATATGTATAATTATAAAATTGATTAATTCAGTTCTTGAAACTCGTAAAAAAAGGTAATAAAATGAATTGATCAATTTTACATCAATCGTTCACAGGTACATTGGCTATGTTTTGAAAGTTATAATAAATCCGAAATTCAATAAATTTACATATCATGGTTATACAATGAATGTTTATAGTAAGTTTTAATGTTAAACACATATTCATGAAATTTCATAACAGAATATTTAGAGCTTAACAACATATCAAAAAATAAAATCCCCACCTGTCACTTTGCTTACTTTACCAAGCACTTGTAACGTTTAACGTAACCTACAGCTATAGCCGTGCTGGATTCAACAGGTTGTTACAACCGTGTGATAGCTCCCGTGAGACTCAAGGGGTGAAAACGTGATATTTGGGTAACATTTAGATGTAATAAATGCTTTTAAAGAGGGATTTCAGTCGATTTTTATCAAATTTTATTGAAACAGGGATATAAAGTAAGTTTTCAGTCATTTATAAACCACCAAATGTGTCAGATTTTCACATAAAATGAACAATACCTGTATAGAGTTTGACGTTTCTAGCGAAAATAAATAGCACATAACAGTCTATAAAGGAAAGATTATGTGTCTATGAACTATTTAAATTTTCTAAGATGTAAAATTGAAATTTACTGTTTGTTAAAATAAAATGTACATATTTAAACCTAGAATAATATTTAAAAAATAACAACTCACACTATCCATTTCCACATTTTTTCTATCGTAAAGCACTTGCGGCGAACAATTTCAATTACAACTACGACTCTTAGTATACTTTTCAGTCTTTATTAGAAGACACTAAGCCATAAAGGGACATTTTAGTCAATAAAATTCAATTTGGTTGATCCGGCGCGTAGAGGCTCGTAGAAGCTCGTAGAAGGGAACAGTCGGCGTAGTAGGTTTAACCCGGCTCGACTGGGTCCAGCATACTGCCGGCAGCGCATCACCCTTAGATGTGTAAAGCCGATCTTAAAACAGTGATACTCAATTCTGTAGATACCCATATATCTCTCTCTACGATGTATCGTCATATTCGTTTTGTAGAAGGCAGCGATTATTCACAACAGATATCTCGTTAAACATGACAGTGCTTTCATTACATTAAAACGATCTATGTTATAAAATAAGAATTATTTCTTAAATTTCTTGAACAAACATAGCATTCTATCAACAAGTTATTAATTATTATTCAACAGTTAACTTTTCGCGTTTATTTATAGAAACGTATTTTAAATAGCTCTAATAATTTTTAATATCCCTCTTTTTGAAATAAACAATTTTAAGTTATCGGCTTGAAACTTATTTTGACTAATAGCATTAATCTAAGCTGTGTTATCGAATTTTATTATAAATTTAACCTTTTGTTTCGAAAATTAAATATAAAGATATATTTATGGAAGCTATACTGATTATATACCTCATTAAAACCATGTATTATATTTGTGTGAACAGCCTGAATCCAAATATCATTGAATTGATTCTTTTAATGAACAATTCGTCCTTCACCTTAATGTTACTTCTTCCATCTCGTATTTCAATGCGCGTTGGTCCCAGGGGATATCATATTTACCCACCGATCTCCTAACCCAAATTAACGTTCACTCCACGCGCCAGGATCAGTCCTTTTCGTCGTCCCCTATTCTCGCAGTTGCTAAGCAGCCTTTCAATGGAAACGTTCCGGTGAATGAACGTAAAATGAAAACCCATTACGATGAATGTGAGTACTTCTGGCGGGCATTATTCTCATAGCAACGCTACTTCCAAGGCGTATGTCCAAGCCATACCGTTTAATTACTTATTCAACTAATGCTTACTCAGCACATTACGATATATAGAGCTTGCCACGAAACATGTGATATAATGTTGAGTAATAATGCATTTTTAATGACGATAACTCAAATCAATATGACAAATATTGCTTTGTGAAAGTACCAGATTCATTGTATTATATGTGTGATTACTGATGATATTATTGATACGATATTTTAACGAGATATTGTTTATAAATGTGAACAATATAACAAACGTAGACAAAAATGCATGATTAAATTTTAAGCTTCAACGGCTAAAATCCTTTCATTCGTGTCTAAAGTTTGGTAACAGATTCAATTAGTTTGATTATGTTGATACTTTTTTTGCTATTTGGTATCGAGGTAACGTGATAATGACATATATAACGACCTATTGGTTGAAATTGTATAGCTTACACGCTGCATATTCAAACATTATTTGACCTTATTACCCAAATAATCTATCTGTCTTTTTTAAAACATAAAACGTATTGAATTTAAATCGTTAAATCGGTCAGTTTAATTTCATCCATGCACTTGAACACCTTTAGATGTCAAAAGGCGAATCCCAGGTCGTTAGTGACAATACTTGTGTGAATGTACATGATTTGAACGATTCAAATTTAATATTGAAATTCCACCAAGCACCTTCAGTCGAAATCTTAAATTATAAAACGTATTTATTTATTTTTCACTGTGGCCGTATTTCTTTTTAATCGACCAGTTACCTACCTCTAGTTCTATCGGAAAAACTCATTGTTTTCAACGCATTCTCAGCGTGTTATATAGAACCGGTGAAATAGTTTGAGGTTTTTTTCTTATTGCATAGTTAAAATGCGTGTGATGTTTGGGATAGCTCGCCCCCTAGTTCAGAAAGATAGAAAGCTTCGCAAGAAGTGAGATGCAAGAGTTCGTCCTCTTTCCTCTTCCGATCAACACTTAGCCACGTCAAGAAGTAAATATACTAATAGTACCCTACAACACTTTTATCTTACTGTTTTATTATTCCAGCTAATACATCCATGTTCTCAATAATGCTTTTGCCAGAACATTTCTTATAAACTAATTGTTATTTCTCGACCTAAATAATTTTATCTTAAAAAGATTTTCAAGAGAAATTTCACAGGGACTCTCGAGTCGTTCAATTTTCGGAAATATGTTTTTTAACCCTGTGAATCAAGACTTTAGAATCATTTTCCTTTGAATGGTTAAATAATAAATTGTTTAATCAATAATTTATTACTGTATAGTCGTATTTTGTGTTTAAGTAAAAATAGTATACTTTTTTAAAAAAACATTTATAATTAATTATTAAAAATAAACAAACCTTCAAATAAATAAATTCTTTTCAAAATATTTTTTTTTTATATTAAAACATACAATTATGCAGATTTAGTGAAAGTGGTTCATTCGGTCTTTCTAAAAAAAAATAATTATGTAGCACAAATATGATAAAAAGTCATTGTAAATGCTGAGAATTATTTTGAGAATTAAAATACACAATAAAAACATTGATTTTAAGTTTTATTGAAAAAAACGACACCAATTCTAATATTCGAAATTACTGGGATATACTATTACGAGAAAACATAACTTTTAATAAGGAATTAATTTGGAATTTCTTTATCGCGCATTTTCGTACATGACGTTGAAATCATGTGATCAAATAAATTATTACAATCGAATATAAAATTCATATTTATACTAAATTTCGAGTGTAAGCTCCCTGTGCTTCACTTCGGTAAAATTAATCTAAACTTTCCCAAGCAAGCGGTTTCCATGTGATCTAACATGCATCCACCTGTACCACACCATTAATATCGTCGATATGACCGGTGATATTATGCATCGATGCTCTTGGAAGTCATTGGATGACAACGCCAGATAATCGATTATTGCATTACACTTCCAGCAGCTTTAGCGGTATTCAAAGGGTTAACGGTATAAGAGTTTCCAGAGACAATGACGCAACAGATCAAATTTTGATAAATAAAACTGTATACAGTTTGAATATGAAGAAATATATATAATCTTATAATGATCTAATGAGATGCGTGGTTGAATGGTCAACAACGTTGACTTCAATTACGGATGTCACTGGCTCAAATCTCAGTACCGAAATTTTTTATAAATTCATTTTTAATTGCTTCATAGATTTCTGTATGGTTTCATAGAAGTTGTGTATGGATGTCTTAAATTCCCTTCTACCATATCTATCTTCAAAAACGAATGAAGTGAGAGCTATTTGCTTACCTAAAATTCTTTTCTGGTCATATCTTTATATCCCTACTCTTTTTGAAAAAAAAAATGGTTAAGCAACTGAGTAATGAGTTGTACCCGTAGAAATACTTCTGTTTAGTCCATTAATAGTCTTTATGCTACACATTGAGAGCGGATATGGTTTAAAAAAAATGATCTTAAAAATCAGTCCTAAGTTAAAAAGTCAATTTTAATTTAAGAAAAAATGCTGTGTATTTTACAATACACAATAATAAAAATAAATCAGAATTTAAATGAATTGCCAGGCTCAATCAGTATATTTTTGTTTTGGTGACGATCTTGTCGCAGTTATTCACTACTATGTTTTCCTATAAAATCATAAAATATATAATGATTCACTAAATAATACATTTTAATACAGACCAAAAAGGGCTTGTAAGTGTTACAAAGATACATTGCTTCTTTCTTTTCGTATTATAAGAAAAATCTTTCTTATAATACGAAAAAGATTTCAAAAATACGATTGATAATCTATACAAAAGAAAATTTGTGAATTCTTTTCATTGTATTTAACATATATATGTATGTACATATGCATTTAATATATCGACTGTGGAAAGGAAAAAGGACGTAACCCAGTTTTTTCAAAACAGGTTTTTTCGATAATCACAATGTATCAAACTTGATACACGTTCTATCAAAAGAATTCAAGCTGCAAATGCCGAATTTGTATCTAAATTTAGCTTTTAATTTTTAAAAGATGACATTATAAAAAATTAAAACCAATAAAAAAAACTGAAATAAAGGTTTTTCCTTGACAATTTTAAAAATTAATATTAGATTATGTCAATTAAACACCAGCTTAGAAGTCTCCGTGCACTTCAAGGTTGTGTATAATTCATAATTTGCATATAGCCCAAAATCATCAAAACACGTTTTTTGTGCCTCCTGTAAAATTTGGTTTGTGTGGGTTACGTCCTTTTTCCTTTCCACAGTCGATATTTATATTATAATATAACAAAACAAATATATTATATATAATAAGTATCACTCATTTTATTTCACTTAAGTAAAATATTTGAAATGGTCTTAAGTTTTTAAACTAAAATATATGTTTATGATATATATATATATATATATATATATGATTATAGAATTAACAAAACCAAATTACCGAATCTTCCATTCACTTAATTAATTAAATTTCTTCTGTGAACCAATTGTATAATGATACTCAATAAAATAACATGTGGTTTTCTCTCCCTCATTGTAAAAGCTCAACTTCCGATCGATGAGCTTTATATGAACGAACTCTATTTGGGAAATGAGGTTTGCTTATCAAAGAAATGAAGCTTAGAGATCGTTTTTTCGCACAATAGAAGCTTTATATCTTTCCAAACCAGTTCAAAGACTGGCCGCAATACAATTGAAAAAACAGCAACGTATTCGAACGAAAAAGATCACAATCAAGAGGTAGGATATATTTGTTACTTGTAAGGCTTCTTCAGATATTGCCAAAACTTTAAGGGGCAAGATGTTAGAAAATAATGCACTGTATTAAGGTTTCAATGCATTTTAACATTGAAAAAATACACAATAGACTTTTCAGGTATTTAGTTCACCCACATATTTTTTTAGGTAGAATTAAACTCTTTCATTTTCGAGCTTGTATTTTTTCCCAAACACATCTAATTATGCTCGTCTAATTAGATTGTTCGGAAGACGTACTATATTTAACACTTTTTATAGTAATTCAAATAAGTACGAACGTATACGCGAAATGCAATCCATACACGATGAAGTAGTTAAATATTACAATTCAATTATTTATAAAATAATATAGCAACTAAAACTGTAGGCCTTTTTAATTAATTTTATAATAAAATCACACATTTCACAAAGATTGATGCAATATGATTTAATATACAGATTTAGAATTAACTTCTGATTTTGAAGCTCAGAATAAAAATAAAACAAATACATGTTATAATTGATGCTGTATTGATCAAATATAGCATAAATTATAACACGTGACTCTAAAGAAATGTCCATTTTTTTTAAATCTAAGTACAGAACATGTACATTCTCAATGACAAAATTCATTTTTTTATATATGTACCTTCGTTAAACTTTATTAAATTTAAAGTATAAATGATATTACTTAGTAATATACTCTAGCTTTTAATCGATTCATTAACCGATTTCAGTAATAAAACTGTGTTTATTTATTTAAATACTTTATATTCTGTAACATTTATGTAACAGAATGTAACGATGTAAGTATGAACAGTTGTTTACCGAAATCGTCTACCAAATGTTTTTCTTCCAACATATACATCTAGAATTATGTAGCATCTAAATGAAGTACTTCAAAATATTTTCAATTTACTCTTCATTGTTAGTCAATCAATAGTTATTTATACAAGAGATAATAATTAACAAAGTCATTTTAACTATGACACTTGACTAAGATGGCAATCAATACATTAAATATAAGTACTTAAATATTTTCAAAACTTTCAATTCTAAAAAAAATTATGTATACAAACACACATTGTTAAAACATAAACGTAAAATATATCAAAATATATTTTGTTTTTTTTTGTGTAAAAAACTTCTTAAAAATACTTGTATATTACTTAATAGCCTCTTCAAGATGCAGTTAATGATTCAGTGTAAGAGAAAAAAGCAACGGCTCATTATGATGCAAATATTATCACCCGGAAAGTGGAAGAAAGGAAGTCACCCCTCAGCTAACTACCGTTTCCCGCTCAAACTTGCCGCCAGAATACTGAAAGCTTCTTTTTCCGTATGACCGGCACAACGAGTCACATTTAAAAGCTCTCGCGGATACCTTCTATACGTATACAAGAACCCATTTTTCGCGAGGACTTTTTAAAAAGGAGAGTAAAAAGCGTATCACATTTTTCTTTGCCCAAAAAGAGGGAGGATTTTTGGAGTATTTTTATTGTTATGTATTTTCTTTTAACTTTCTTTGGGACGTCACATATTATTTGTCAAATTTGAAAAAATCGTATTTTTAAGGGTCAATATTCATCATTTCAAAATTTGCACACTATGCACAGACATTTTTTATGATACTGTTAGAACAGATGGGCATCAAAATGTTTCGATTAATATTTTTTTTCTTCTTTTATATATCATTGTTAAAAAAGTGTGTTCCTCCATACCTTTAAGATTGGAAAAACACGGATTTACATGAATTTAAGTCCAATTCTAGCACTTTACCTGATAATAATGAAATATAAGTACACGATTGTGTGTTCAAAAGATTATTTTACAATTTCAAATATAACTGAGAGAAAAACGTATTTTTATAAAAAAAAAACAAATATACAATTCTTCGAGCAAAGTAGGGTATAGAAAGATAGAGCTAGAAAAAAATAGCGCTCTCGCTGCGTTCGTTATTTTACGATTAGAAGGGCGGAAGAGAATTTGTTGACATCAAAAACTCCCATGCACACAAACAGAAATCGATAAATCGATTGAAAAAAATGCTGTTCGTGTCGGGATTTGAACTTGTGAGATACGTCACGGAAGTCAATGACGTTGACTGCTGCGCCACAGACTTGGCGGTAATATCAACATCATTCTGGAAAAACACTACGCCGATAAATAATTATAGTGCCTTCTCAATAATTCTATTAGGTATATTTCAATGTCTTTAGGATACTTTTTGAATGTGATTCATGTATTATATGAATATATCATACAAAATACCATTTTTCATATATTTTTTAAATCTAAAATTTTTGAATACATTTTTTTTAACAATGATCAAATCAGAGTGACGATATGTTCAAACGAATTTTAATTCGTTATTTTATACTTGTTATACAGTTGGAAAATGGATTACCAGTAAAGTAACTTGCACGAGCAATTTCAGAAATCAACAAATGTTAGCTTGATAATAATGCTCTAATCAAAGTCTCGGCATTGTATTCATGTAGATGAAAAAAAAGGAAAAAAATATTTAGGAAGTAACAAAAAAAGTCAGCAACATCCGAGATACGTATGAGGCAAAACAAAAAACAGTGATATGGTCGACAAATGTTATTTTCATTCTGTCAGATCTTTCCGCTTTAGGTTCATTAATAGTTATTTTTTTTAATGTAACGGACGTGTAGAAATCATGTATCGGCATAACGTAAATCAAGGTAAATATATTTATATGTTTACTGAATCAAACAACAATGCAACATTATACGATAAATACCCTATCAGTTATCGATTGCTTAAAAGCTTTTTTGTTTTATAAGTCTTCATTTCCGTAAAGTTATTTATTACTATGGTGGCAATATAAAGAAACCTAGCATCTATTTAGTGTATGACAAATTTGCTAACTTTTAGCGGCAGCACTCAGCGGCCTCCCCCCTCAGTCATCGCCCTTAACAGGGAAAGCGTCTCTAAAAGCCACGCTATTTTCATGTTCCACGGTCTACAAATGGGAAACCCATTTAAATACTCAACTCAATTTCAATTCTACTCAATGCAAAGCTTCGGAAAATGTAGCCAAACATGTTTACGCAAGGTATCTATAATACATTGCAGCTGCAATATTTGCATACGGTAGTTGATAATTTTATATTTCTGTATCAGTTGTAACTTAATTAGGAAGTGAAAAAAAACTTATTGTTAAAAACATTCTTTATTGCAATGAAATATATACATATTTGACTTTTAAAAATTGTATCCAAAAAAGTGTTTTTGTCACATAAGTTTGATAATAAATTACTTTTATAGCCCATAGTATCCTCAAGTAAAAAGCATACGATTTGGTCATTTTGGTTATTTTCAAGAATAAATTATGAGAGTAGATTTTAAAAAAATATATACAAACTGATAAAAAAAAAATAATTATATTAAAATGAATTTCTACAAATTTACCGCCGAATTCATCGAAAACACATTGATGGCCAATTTCCATAGAATGATAAGTCAAAAATTTGATGTTATGAATACAATTATCCATTCTAATCGAATATCTTCTTTCTATATCTCCAATAGTTTTCTCTCCTTTAGCAGATGTGTACATATGAAATTAAATAAATACAAACAATCTTCTCTCAGTTTCACATAAGTACAACTTGACAATTTGTCAATAAATTTAAATTGAAACGAGATAAATAACTAAATATTTTACTGAAAAGATGAAACAAATTCACTTTTTTTGTAACTCAGTATAGATGTGTCAAAATTTTGGTAAGCCATATATCAAAATTAACAATTTCTAGTTGTACCACTATGTAACTCAGCGATTGAGCTAAATATACTTCTTTTTAACCATTTTCTTCAACAAACGGCAAAGAATATCCCATTTTTGAAGAGCGTTCAATGCACATTGAATATTTTGTAAAATAATTCTGATTTTATTAAATAAAAAAAAACTCGCAGTGATGTGAAGCCAGTACATTTGTATGTATATACGTAGAAGCTATACGGAGTGAAACCTTTATTTGCTCATGCAAATTGTTTTCGATTCTATTGTACATCGTGAAAACGTTTCAATATATTTTACATTATTGCTGCCGCACGATCAAAAACCATTTTATAACAGTGAATGGAGAAGGGAGAGAAAAGTGAAGTGATGGTTCATTTTAAAATATCCAAGCTCTCAAAAAAATTGGGAAAGTATATTCATGGAAAAGGTAATGTTTAAGTTATATTAAGTTACCAATAAAGAAGCCAAATATTTGTTTAATTTATTCAAGTTAACATAAAAATACTTCATAAATGCTTTTTTTATTTAGAATATTAAACAATGTTTTACTGAAGAGTTTTTTATTAATGGGAGAAGTCTTACTGATATTATAGTAATTGAACCTATTTAATTCTAAAACATATGAAACGATTTACTTGAGTTTTGCGAAATTCTACCTCCTTCTTTTGATAAAATCTTTTATCACGAAACATTGATAAGCACAAATCTATGAGTTTAAGATTTATATCAACGAATACAAAACAAGAATTTAATATCTGATGAAATTGAAAATGATAGCGAATTTCGGATTCAGATTATTACGGCCGTCAAGAAATGATCGTAATCTTAAAATCTCAACCGACAATGTTGCCACTTGCTGCTGAAGCAGAAAAGCTTGACTATTGCATTATCCAGATTAGATTTTCCTCTTTAACCTCACCCTTGTCTATTTTGCCAGCCATTGTTTTTATGTTATGTTTTACAGTTGTTCAAAAAAACAACCCCGCAAAAAGAATGTAGACTTAACAGAGCTTTTCTTAGTATGTGATGTGAGATCTAAGAAAAACTGACATTCGCAATATTTACATAATTTAGTTGTATGACTTTTAAAACACCGCGTCTATTAAAATTATAATATGTAACAAACTTTTATAGTCATGAGAAACTTCATACTTGAATATATTCTTTTAAATTAATAAAAAGAAGCGCTTGTAAATGTCAAACGAAAGCATAAAGCAATGTCTACTTGACCATGGGCCAGTAATTTATAGTACATTTTTTAGCTAGTCTTTAAAACTACTATGTTTTATAATCAAACATCAAATTACTCCTTCTTGAATAACAAAATTTTACAAGTAAAATGATAGACACCGATTGAAAACAACTTTTAACTTCTAAAAAGGGGACAAATAATTGAATCATATCAGAGCACACTAATTGAATAGAGCACTTATAAAATTGTCTTAATTTGATCAATGATGAATTTTGTGCGTTTTTCGCTGAGTCAACATCGAATATATAAAAATGAATGTTTGTTTGTTCGTACTGTATGCGTTGCTACACCGCTCATCTGATTTCAATAAAACTTTGACAAACTTTTTGCTTACACTTACGGAAAGATTATAGGCATAGTGAAATTAACTTACAGTCGGTCTTATATATACAAATTAATGTTTGTATGTCTGCCATACAGTTCATTTTGACAACGTATCCTTGCACTTGCGTGAAGGTTATAGTGCAATTAATTTACAGTAGGCGGCGCGTGTGTTGTACCATAGACAATCGGCAGCAAACGTCAAACATACGGAAAAAGAAAATATGCAATTCAATAAACACAATAAAAACGCAAACACTTCCTTTTTAGCGGCATTGCAACGCTTGCTGGGAACCGGCTAGTATTTTAATAAAAAATGATTTATAAAATATATTTGTTTTATATATTTTTTAAAAATTATATACGCTTTCAATAAGAAGCATATGAGTTTACATTTAATCATATCAACAGAAACTATTTTATGATAACCGTTTATAAGTCAGTAGCTAAACCTCTCTATTTGTAGGGTAGAGAGAGAGGAAGAAATTTCAGAAAATTAAAGCAATTAGCTTACCAAATCGGATAGTTTAGATAGAATAAGATGATGATTTAATTTGTTTTCAAAAAAATTTCGGACAACCCTTGAGAAAAATTAAATATTTTTATTTTAATATACATCATTCATAACATTCGTATTGATATTAAATATATAAACAAAAAAAAATGCATTGAAATTTATTTAAATAATATACAACAGTATTTTTGTATCATCTAAAGGTATTAAGTCAAAGAATCGGTCTATTCGTATGCAATACTGCCGTCAATAAAATAATTTTATCATTAAACATATGTATTGTGTACTACGAAAGACAAATTACGCTTTTCGTTTCAGTATGATAAAAAAACACCCTGTAACACTATTGGGGATGAAATTTTTTGATACGTGATGTATAAATTCACATATAAACATTGAAAATGATGGAAAAGTAAAAATCTGGTTTTATTGTTGTGGCGCGCCACTGCTGAACAATGGACCGAATACTGACTGGTACGGTTGCTCGTAGTGTCGTCAAATAACGTTTTAATATACAATAATTATTTAAAAGTTTTCTTATTCACATATTTGCTTCGTTTTACTTACATATTATACAACGCCTAGTTTAAATTTCGTCAGCTGAATACAAAAACTGAGATAACTGACATTTGTAGAATTACGTAAAAGATCAATTTAAAGAGCTTTAGAGTTTTTCATATTAAGAATTAATACTTCGATTCAATAGTTGAATCAAGTGAAAAATTGAAATAATAGTGAAACCTGTTTGATATATAGTCTAAATAGGTCTAAAAATTGTCTTTCGAAGAAATACTAGTAAATCTAATTTTGTATTCAACATGTTTTTATGTCATGTCATGATTTTTTACATAGATGAATGACACATTTTTTTGTGAAATTCGTATGTTTAATCAATTATTATTATTTTACAAATTATAAAGAAGCCGTGTTTTGTATAAAGTTATATAAATCGTCAAAACATCTTTGTCTCAGTGATTTACTTAAACA
Source organism: Himalopsyche tibetana (assembly GCA_030503985.1). Lineage (NCBI taxonomy): Eukaryota > Metazoa > Arthropoda > Insecta > Trichoptera > Rhyacophilidae > Himalopsyche > Himalopsyche tibetana. Next base: position 10,564,373 of record JAPJYX010000009.1, on the reverse strand, counting down.
TGAATCTTTAGCTTGGACGCTTGCGTAAGTGACAAGCGTCAATTCTTGATGGAAAGGCAATAAAATAAAAAGTATTAAAGTTTTTTCGTCTTCATTCTACATTTATCAATAAAGATCTGGACCAGTTTCGCCCATTGTGAACATTTTCAACTGATGGTAAATGTAGTGACGAACAACAACGCTCTTTATTTAGATAGTGATATTCTAAAAACAGTTTTTTCAACAAAAAAAGGGTTTTCTTTTTAATTTGATTTATTTAATTATTATGATGTAAAATAAATACCACTAAATCAATATTTATTATTTTTACGATGGATTTAGCGGTGATTTTGTGAAAGTTCATTTATAAAATGTATAACTTTGTTATTTGTAATGGAACGTGGAATAACAAAGTATGCAACATGTATTTTAAGACATATTTGATTTTTATTTAATAATGTGAAGATTAGGTAAAATTTTAATAGACCTGTAACCAGTAAATAATACAAAACTTTTCTCGGCAATTTTAGTCCTAAAATGGAGGTGGATTATTTTTGTAACAGCTACTTTTATATGTCACTTTTAGGGTGTTCACTGTCAATACTTGGTGGAAAGGCATTATATTAATAAAAACAATAATCCTTTGTACTTCATTCCACTTTATTTAATATGTCAGGACCGGTTTCGCTCATTGCGAGCATTGTCAAAGTGTGCGAAAAAAAAATGTGAGCATTGTGCTAAGAAAGGGGATGAACAGTCTTCATTTGGAAACCATCTGTTTCAAAATAAACACACTTTCGATATTGGTAGAAACTTTAAAGTTCTACATTTAAATAACAAGTCTGTCAAACTAGACAAGCAAGAAATCCTAGAAATCAATAGATTCAAATTTTTACCTGATTCAAATCTTTTAAACGATCAAATAATTTTTGCTAGTTCCCCGTTACTTTATCCATTGCATTAGCCTTTGTTAACTATTCTTTTATATAAATTAAAAAAAATAAAATAAAATAAATATAGATTTCTTTTGTTAGAATTGATATGGTCTTTGAAAAATTTGTTTTTCAGAATCTTCCTGGCTGTCGATTTTATTTAAGTGATGAATGAACACACCAACTACTTGGAAGCGGGGAAAACATAAAACTATCATTAAGCATATTCATATCATTAAGCATATTCACTTTATTATTGTAACATTTTATCACTTTGTCAAAAATTTCCCAAATTTTAATTATGTTTGTAATTACTTTCAATCGCATTCTGAATTTATGAATCTGGGATGACTTTTTAATTATATGTTAGTTGTGTTGAACATTTTAATTTTGTGTTATTTTAGAATCACTTTAATGTAATTGGCAATTTCTTTTCAATGCCAACTGTTGTGTATAACTTTTCAATTTTGTATAAATAGCATTGTTAAATTATGTTTCTTATCAGTTGACAATGCTCGCAATGAGCGAAACCGGTCCTGACATATTAAATAAAGTGGAATGAAGTACAAAGGATTATTGTTTTTATTAAAATAACTTTTATATGTAATATACATATTCGATGCTAAATGTGTTCTCATAATTTTTCCAAAAAAAGATTTTCTTCATAAAAAAAAATCATCCTCACGTGGGCCACGAATCAACCGTTCTAGTTTTAATCATGTTAATGGCTCCGCATGAATACAGCGAGCGGGGAGAGTGGAGAGGGATGGAGAAAGAGTGGAAAAGCGAGGAGGGATGGGGATTTCTAGCTTCATACTTTTTACCCTTCAACGCTCATCCCTTGCATTGGGATCTCGATACACAGTGCAGTACAATACTTCAGAACATATAATACGTAACATTAATAATTAATACCACTTTTTTTCACTTGTGCAAATATTTTATCTTTAAAAGCTCTATTTTTAAATAAAAGATTGTTCATGTTTAATACAACAAAATTATTGCATCTTGTTAGTTCTTACATTCTTTTTAATCGAACGAAAATTTACGATTTTCATTCGAATATAAAAACATGAGAAAATACATGACGAACATCCGTGTCCTATACACAATTTAAAAATTTAAAAATAAATTCATATTGGATATTTTTTGTGATTTAATTGATCACTAAGGTAAAGCATCTAGCATTTCACCACATAAATCAACGAAATATATAACTTTTGTTATTCAGAGCCAGATCTTTTGCAACTTGCAATGATGCAGTACACAGCAGTAACAGGCCTGAAAGTCTTCAAGTATTATTTCAATACGAATTAAACAAATTTCAGACAACCAGTTTTGAGTAAATCTTAGAAACAATTAAATTCGCCATCCAGTTTTTTATTACAGAACACTCTTTTATTGAGTAAAAACCTACATAAAAGGAGTTTTTTTTATCTAGTGTACACATTTATTAAAAATGAAAAAAAACTTTCAAATGGATTTTAAAATAAAAACCATTCATTAATAAAATTTAAAGAATTAATACTTGTATTCAAACATTCATTCTTTAAAAGCCATTAAATAGTAATAATATTCAATAAAAATATGATCGAAAACGGACTTACTTTTTTTAAATATTTTTTTTTCATGGTCGACTTTCATGTTTTTATAATCACAATGTATCGAACTTGATACACGTTCTATCAAAAGGATGCAAGCTGCAAATGCGAAATGAGTATCTAAACTTAGCTTTTAATTTTGAAAAAATGACCTTGTTAAATATTGAAACCAAAAAAAAAGACTGAAATAAAGATTTTTCCTTGACAATTTCTTTAATCAATATTAGATTATGATAATTTAACACCAGTTTAAAACTCTCCGTGCACTTGAAGGTTGTGTATAATTCATATTTTGCATATGGCCCAAAGTTATCAAAACACGTTTTTTGCGCCTCCTGTAAAATTTGATATGTGTGTGTTACGTCCCTTTTCCTTTCCACAGTCGATTTGATGAATAAAATTTCGCAACGAAATATTACAATAATATTATAACATTACACGTTATATAAATTCGTTGAATTAATCGGCTCATATCAACCAGGTCTCATACTTTATCATCATCACAATAGGATAAATATCGATCGACTCATCGAAAAATACTGTAGCATAATAAATGATCTCAATGTGGCGAATCATAAATATGAAATTTTGTCTGCCGCGAGAGACGAATGGGGGTTGGGGGATTTCCCCAAAAAGACCGCGACATGGGATCGTCAGTCGGATTATGTTTTCGCTGTGCAGGCAAAACGGGGATTAACGGGAGGGAAAACAGATTTATGGGATAAGTAACTGAAGACTCCCGCTTTGCGACATAAATGCACGAGACAAGTAATTGCATCTACGACAAGCGTAAGCCAAATTTTACTCGCGAATTGTTTTGGTATGGGTAGCAACTTTTTTTGAGGCATTTTTATCGTTTCGTATCATTTTAATTTGATAACATACATACGTTAAAACGTCAATCTTTTGTGGTAACTTAAATTATTAACGTTGTATTATGGTTGAACAGGTTTTTTCAATCAATTTAACGTTTTATTTACATTAAAGGCATGAGTTTTTGTAATATCTAAAAATTCTCTGCCACCACTAGTCTAACCATAGAAGTAACAGAGTATAAAGAGAGTGATTATTTAATCACTAGTCCTGTCCTAGCCCTATCTTCTAGCTCCTACTCTCTTCGAAAAAGAGAGGTTGAGTAACTGAGTAACAAAAAAAACGTAGACAAAGCTGAAGAGAGTCCCCCATTAGGAAACCATAATATGGTCGACGAATATTATCGACCCGTAATCGGCAGAACAACGTAAGCAACAATTCATAAATTTTACAAGAATGGTCAGGTTTTAATCATAACATAAGGTTCATTTACTTTCTCTCGTAATTAGTTCGTAAAAATAATTTCTTATATGCGGTTTGTAATCAATGTTCCCTCTAATTTTCGGAAGGTTCTTTGCGCAAAAGACATTGGCTGTGCAACTTTGCAAGAAATAAAGAGATTTGTGCGCCACATAACGATATTTAGACCTACTAAACGAAAAGGTTGATTTTTAATAATGACAATAATTAACAACATTGTTTAATGTAAATTAATTTATTCTGGTGGCGGCAGTGGCGGATTATCCCATAAGCGCAAGGCGCGCGCTTGGGGCCTCCAAATTTTAGGGGCCTCAAAAATAGCGTAAATTATATAAATCCTTATATTTTAATTTCAGTTTTCAATATTCATTATTATTCTACGAAGAGTTTTGCAACACTTTTATGTTATTCGAAAAACAGAACCTCCAAAATTTATTGCGCCTAGGGCCTTTAAAGTGATTAATCCGCCGCTGGGTGGTGGTATAGCTGGTGTAACTTTTGTGCGCTCTGTTGTTATGTATGTGCGCGCGCACACGCGCACTGCTTAGACGGAACACTGTTTGTAATATTAGGTCAATTAAAGTGTTTTTTTAGGTTGTTTTTTAAAAAAACAACCTTCTTCTGTAAAATTTATGAATTATTACTAATGATTTTCTGCCTACTACGGGTCGATATGCTCCACATTCGGAGCAGATATGGAATGATTAAGCAAGTATTGGTGAGACTATTTTATTAGAATGAATATCTAAATAAATTGTATCCGTTACGACATTATGTTTTGCTTATTCTTTTTCAATCTTATATACCTATACAACAATAGTTAAACTATATTTATCTCGTTTTTGAGATATTAATTATACATTTGAAAAAATCACAAACGTAATTCTATTTAAATTTGAACGATTCAAAATTGTATATTGAAATTCTACCAAGCACCTTCAGTCGAAATCTTAAAAAAATGTAATTATATTTGTAAAAAAAGATTTTGCTAATGCGAGATTGAATCAAAGTATTGAGGATATTTATTTCATTTCGCTCATGGCACCGTTGGGTACTTGGGTGTTCATATGATGTTGTTTAAAAAATAAATAATTCAAATGATATTTATTTTTTTATACTCCTTGATTGACGGCTCTTCTCTAAGTAAATATGGGCTATAGATAATAGAAGTAACACAAAGCCTAATGTCGGTTAATAAAGGAGCATATACCATAATATAGGTGAAATTGTAGACATTATTATTTATTCTTGATAATATAATATAATATGAAATCGGTTCAATACTCAAATTCTGCGTAAATCAATACGATATCAGACGAACGTTTTCTTGAATATAATATGATTATATTCAAAATGTGATAATATAAAGGTTCCTTGGGGCGCAGGATCTCGTTGATAGCTTCATTGTAGCATTTCCGTCCTCACAGAGAGTCCTGATTGAATTTCCGGTTCAAGTAATAACTATCGTTGTAAGCCAAAGCTGATAACATTATTGTGCATCGCGATTGGTTTCGGATAGATCACTTTGATATTATTATATGAATATATGTTACTGATTTTACACTATTCGTATTTCTGGCAAAGGAGGTTATTTTCAAGCAATTTGCATAGTTTCGCGTTTTACGCTTTGAATGTTATATCTATCGAGTTAAATCGGAAACATTTACTACATCGTTATTATTTTCAAACAGCTGGATTTATTTTTTTCTTTGAATATAATCAAACATTTAAATATGTTTTATCTATATCACAAACAAATAGTTACAATAATTTTATATTTGTAAACGACCACATCTTATTTGGTCTTTTCAAAATATACATAGCAGAAAAACCAATATTGAGAATTCTCGATAATCTGAAACTGTATAAAGATTATTTATATTGTATTTATATCAACTTAAGTGTTGATTGAATGGTTTTACTATTAAAGTTTTTTAAAATTCATATAAAGTATGTGTTTTTAATAGAATACTGAAATATTAGTTGTTAAAAAGCAATATGTGTATAATCAAAAAACCATACATTGCACAATTTAAAAGTGATTTTTTGTTGGATAATTTTATTATTCAAGTAAAGAAAAAACCATATATACAGGTAGAAAATATAATTAAAATTTAAATTGATACCTCGTGAATTTATATTTTTAAGCAGCGCATAATAATACATCAAGGTTATTATTCAACCATCACCGAAGCCATTCCCCTTTGAGCGACAGTCACATAATAAAGCAAAGCTTCAAACCCTAAACTAAACACCAATTCTATGCGTTTATACTCAGACAAAACCATGACAATAATTATCGCTCAATTTATCATTTGACGCTTATCTCAGTCATTCCTGTCCATTAGGCAGGAACCCTTTCCACTTCTAGACGTTTTCATTTCCCGCCGTTTGCTATCGACGCGCCATCTCGTAGTCCGTGACGCTATTTAGTGTCACCGGGTAAGGTAGAAAACTACTGCACTCTCGTTTTATTTCACGGGGGATTTTCTGATAGTCCATTGTGAATTGTACTTTCCTCACACTAATTTAAAACAAATTGTTTATATCTCTGAATGATACCGTTGGCTTTAGTAATAATATGTTTATAAAAATAGCTAACAACACTATTTGATTATCCTCAAAAATACTTTTCACTGTCTACTAATAAAAATCTTTATTTACTATATTACAATTGTTATTGTTAAAAGTATAAAATACAGTTAAAAGTAAAATAAAATATAATCACACAATTTATACGTCATTTTAACAAAATATGTGTGTTAACTGTTTTTTGGCAGATAATATTGTATATATTATAACTTACAAAAATGTTCCATTTATTTAATAGCGTTTTTGATATTGTTCTTCGTTATTTTGATGTAAATTCACATTGCTCGTTTTCAATTGTTCTTATTTTTACCAAGCTATGATTTAAAATGGTAAATTAATCTGGTAATATTTTTTTTGTAATAATTTCCGCGTAGGTAAGTGCTTTAAAGACGATAATAAACACAATATATTTTTTTATTTCTAAAGTTATTAACGTGGGTATATTCATTTCATTTTAACTAATCAAATTCTGATTCGGAATTGTATTGTATCTCCATAAAACAACATTGGTAATTATTTTGATAGCTTTTTGTATTTATTATTAGCCAGAAAAAACCCATACATTCTTTGAAATATTCAATCAAAAAACATGGATATTTAAAACATTTTTGAGTAAGTACTGAATATTCGCAGATTTGCAAACAAAGAATAATCAAAATTCCGATACCGTCGGATGCTCCAACTTTTCAACCCCCACCCGCTTATATTGCTACGGGAAGAGGGATTCTGTCAATATTTGCTAAAGAAACTCCGATGGGCATTAGACGTTAAGTACACATCGATCCATATCGCGTTTGTGTCAATAGCCCCACGGTTTAATAACAGTTGAGTTTTATTTGAAATGCTCGATAAAGACGGAGGCCTCGGGGTGGGTAGAGATCATCCCTTATGAAACAGCGTAGCTACTAGCTCGGTGCACTCTATCTTTATATCATAAATCAGAAGAGGTAAGTAAATATTTGAAATTAATATATATGTAAATGTTTCTTGTATAAATTCGACGCTTAATATCGAAAGATTTTCCATCGGAAACTGTTAAAGTTATGAAATAGAAGTTTCTACATTACGTTAAAGTTAAAGTTTAAACTATGATAATATAAATATTACAAAACAAATAACTTTATAAGTGTAATTCGTACACTATGCATCATCATGTATACGTCATATTATTTTTGTGTCATTTTTACTTCTAATGAGTGATTCAGGAGATCACTGTTCTGTAAACAAAACAGCAGCAATAATTTGGAAGATCTTTTTGAACCTTTTTAATCCATACAAAATAATTGGGCCCATTAGAGGTGAAGTAAGCTAAGCGGTATTTTAGAAAAAAAAGTTAGACGTGTTGTAATATTCTACACGTCTTAATTAAAGCATCGTATAAGTGTAAAAGCAACCCTAAATAATATAAATTGCAATAGTTTTAGTATGGTATAATAAAAACACTAAATAATAAATCCACCAAAACATAAAGTAAAGATTTTATTGTACTTTTTAAGTCCAAGATAATTTTATCATTTCATTAGTTGTCTCACTTGACCTTTCGAGGGCTCAATTGCATTCTCCAATGTTGTGAAACAAATATAAAAAACTTACTAAAAACTAAAACTTGAAAAAGAAATATAATCACTTGGTGATGAAGTCGTCAATTATTAAAAACAAATTCAAACGAGCTAAAGACTTATTTTACGATAGAAATTTTTTGTCAAAGTCCTTATTATAATATATTTTAAATATACGTCAACCATATTACACAAACCATTAGTTCGAACAAATAAGTTTTGTTTGCTTTAATTTTCTTTTAAAGTAAATATTTTTGAAACTCATTACAAAACTACCTCAATAAAAGTTCTGCACACTAGAATATCCGTAAAGCTTCTCAAATTTAATCAATAACCCAGAATATGTAAGCGGAGAATGACAAGCGTAGTTTCCCACATAGTCTCAGAGTCAGGCAGTTTCCTCCGTTATCGAAAGCGAAGATAGAAAGACGCTCCGACCAGACAATAAGTTTGCACAATAAAAATATTTGTGGGGCTGCAGTCGAAGCGTCGCGACGCCAAGGCGCCACCAACTCGACAGCCTCCCAGGCGGCGGCGGCGCCGGGATGCTCCCGACTGATTTATCTATAACTGCCGTCGGAACCCCTAAAATAGAGAAGCCCTACTTTCTGAAACGTCACCAATTAGCTTGGTAATATTCTTTGGTCTATCGATTTAGAAAAAAATGTTTGCGGTCGATACAGGGTGTATTAAATGAGTTCGAGATAAGATAGTAAGTAACCAAAACTAACTGAAATATTTTTTCGATTTAGTAGAAGTAATTTTTATTTTGTTTTTACATACAAAACTCTCTTTTATGTCAACTGTCGAAAGGAAAAATTACACACGTAACAAATTTCACAGGGAGCACAAAAAATGTTTTCAGGTGATTTTAGGCCAAACCAAATTATGTAATATACACATCCTCAAAGCGCATGGCGATTTTCAAACTGGTGTTCAATTGACTTATTCTAATTTACATTTTATACATTATTCAAAGAAACTTTTTTTTTTAATATTTTTTATAGGCCCATATTTTTTTATTCTCAGAAGCTAAATTGAGATACTTATTTGGTATTCTCAGCTTAAATCCTTTTGATAAAACGTATATCAAGTTGTACACTTGAATACTGAAATTGAAAAAAAAAACTGTAGATATGTACTTTTTTCTTTCTACAGTCGATATCATATGAACACAGGATAAAGCTTATTTTTGTTGATAACAAATGCTTCTTAATAAAATTATAAGTATTCAAACGTAACTTAGTATATAATCTGTAAAAAACTCATCATTTTCAAAATCATTGAAAAGTCGCCTGATTTAGTAGAATAATTAAAATCACAAGTAGCGTAATTATTTTTTAACCTTAAATATGCGGTGTCTTTAAGTTTTTTTAATTACTCTAATCTTTCTGCGCCTAATGTGATATTTTTAATGAAGCTCAAATCTCCTTTCAAAGTCTCGATGAATACGTTTTCAAAGCTTTCATGTTTTAATTAATTCCTCTGAAATGTATCGGATTACTGAGTCATTATGAAAACGGCTTTTGTACTGTCAACCGTCTAAAGAATCGATACTGCGTGATTAGTGGTTTAATGAATGCTATGTAATCACTTTATTCGAGGAGAATCGTACTAATTGAAATTTTTAATATATTCGTTGGATTATATTTATCATCACGTCAAATAAATTATAATCAAACAATTATAAAAAGATATTAAAGACTTCTTCCTTGTGAACAAAAATATTTTTTTAACTGTCATTAAACGATAAAATAATAAAATCGCCAGTTTTTATGACGGTAAATATAATTATTGTTTTTATATTTTATTGTGAAAAAAGTTTTTATAGCAGCATTTTTAAATTATTATTATCATTCACCAAATATGATATATTTACTAAAATAAAACACATTGATTTATACAAATTCAACATGTTTTTTTTAATGACGATTACCGCTTTCTTTTGTTGCAAGCCTAACCAATCATGAAAAAATATATAATTGGTGTATAAGCCAGTGCATAACTAGTTTGGTCTTTTGCTGCAGATTCCACATGATATACATGAAACCCACTAGTCTCCAATCCGTCAGTGACCCTGAGAGTTCATCACCGCAAGCATTACTGTCTGATAAATTTAGTTTACTTATGTTATGAAAGTCCTGAAATGTGGACAAGTACAAAAAATGTGTTTTATTTCTATAAATATATGACTTTTTCATCAAAATCTGTCAGTTAACACCTTGAAATTGATTAATATTATATGTTATTGGCGCGTTCTTGTGTCTCATGAAACCCATGCTTAGAGAGAGAGAAAAACTGCTATTAAAAATATGTATTCAATTTTTTCGACTGATTAATTTGGAGACAATTTTAAATAAATCACGGAAACGTACAAAATTAGTATTGTGGTACGAGTACAAAAATTTTATGAAACAAATGAATAGGATATTTTGCCACAACTTATTCACAAAATAACTTTTCGTAAATCCTCATCTGTTTGAGTAAAATAAAACCGATTTCTCTTTCCCCCATAACTAAGTGGTGGCGACAATGGACGGCCAATCACCTAAATGCCTTGTTGGGTGCAATATTCAAATGGCCAAAACAATTAACGAGAGTGCTAAAAGACTGATTCATTATGCATTCCCTTGAACATACATAGGAATTTACAAACATTTCGCGTCAGCACATCATCCCCTTTCATATATCAATTATCATATTTACTACCCACTCTAAATATTCCATTCTAGCATCGGACACTTCTTTTAGTTTCTTGGGAAGAGTGTGGTCACTAATTTTATATAAAAATGCGTATAAATATAGCATTAGTATAACGTTCAATATAAAAACTGTAGCAAAAATAAAAACAATTTCTGATGGATGTAACCGAGATCTCTGGTGGTTTATAAATAAATTTTTGTGTTGTAATGTTAAAAAAAGCTGTAAGCCGTAAAAGATTTTGAATTTAATACCAATTAGCTACTTTTTGTTTAAAACTAATGTAAATAATTTGAAAAATAAACGTTCGGGAACATATCGTGTCTATTTTTTTACATGCCCTTCTCTACTTTGTCAATTTTGATGTAATAAATTAAGAATTTCAATACAACATATTCCTTTAACTCATATCACAAAAAAATATGTTATCCTTAATTAATTAGTTATTAAACTTTGGCAAATGATAGCGACTGTAGAAAGGAAAAAGGACGTAACCCACACATTTACAGGAGGCGCAAAAAACGTGTTTTGACGATTTCGGGCCATATGCAAATTATACGCAACCCTGAAGTGCACGGAGACTTCTTAACTGGTGTTTAAGTGACATAATCTGATATTAAATTTAAAAATTGTCTAGGAAAAACCTTTATTTCAGACTTTTTTCTTGGTTTTCATTTTTAACAAGGTCATCTTTTTCAAACTTGAAAGCTAAATTTAGATACTAATTCGGCATTTGCAGCTTGCGTCCTTTTGATATAACGTGTATCAAGTTTGATACATTGTGATTATCGAAAAAAGCCTGTTTTGAAAAACTGTGGGTTACGTCCTTTTTCCTTTCCAGGGTCGATATGATGTCTACGGTGGTTAGTTTAATTCGTACCGTATTCAACCTCGAGACGTAGGGAAACATATAAAACCATAAATTTTCTTTGTGACAGTTCACCCTTTTATACATAACGGGGTAATTGAGAAACTAAAATAGAATCAGTCTTTGATATATTAGGTTGAAATTTCTAGATATCTGTTTTTTGTTACGTGTTTTACTTAGACATGTGTTTTTTTTATATTTTTATATAAAAGTAGTCATTTTATATTTATTTTAACGCTGAAAAACTTACACATGGTCTTTATTTTAAATATAAACATTGATTTTAATTTAGCAAAGTGACATACGTAAATATCATTCTCGAAAACCATTGTTTACCATTATAGGTTATTATTTAAAATACAAAGAAAGATTATAATGCTGACAAGCAAATTTGATTAAACTTAAATTATTATTTAGTTTATCGCCAGCTGTCGAATAGTTGGTAAGACGTTTCCTTACTGATCAGGCGGGATAGGGCTCGATTCCCGCTAAAGTCAATGTTAAATTTAAATTAAATATCAAAGACGTGAGTGTTTATGATATCAATTCTCCTTGATTAACTTACACAAAATTCTTATCGAGTTTTTCTTGTATGATCATTCAGCTTTAAAATATCAGGCGCATTGGCGATAGCTGTAATATTTACTTATAAGAAAATATTCGTCTCTAATGTAAAAAAAAATTGCCATAGTCAAGGTATTTAAATGAATAAATGCACTTACAATTGAACAATTTTAGACGATACATAGAGGGGTTCACGAATCTAGGGTGCGCCGTCATAGTAATCGCAAGCATTTTTTTCTCTTAAAAAATGATTTTACTGACTTATTTTTAATGAGGTACATTGTTCAAATCCATGTCACTTCCCTGATGAACAAATACTGATTGTGAGTTACTATTACAGCAACCGCTGCTTCTAGTTTAGGTAGCAGTAGATATTTTAAAGTCACATAATCTAATTCTCGATATAAAAAAATGGAAGTTATGATTCATATGTATCGAGTAAAGATTCCAACTATTCGCCATTTTCAACTATCCGGATATATCCGGATATCCAGATAGTTTCAGTAATTATGAAAATAACAAAACATTACCATATATATAAATTTATGTACTAAAATAATACATTAAAAACGAGTTCATTTGTAGTATAAGTCATTTATTCAGATTTTAACAATTCATATTTTAAAGATAAGAGAGCATTGAATGTCTCATATTTTAAATTTGATCTTAATTTAGTTTTAATTTGTCCTGCTGTTGAAAATACTCGTTCCGTTACTGTTGATGTTAGTTTTATTGTTAGAAATGTTTTAAGCAACACGTCCAACTTTTCCGTCCTTTTTTATAATTGATCTAAGCATTTAAAATCTTCGACATTTCTTCAACGAATGAAATTTCGGCATTAAAGGTTTTTTTTTGCCTCGAGTCCGAGCCGATTCGTCGAACTTTTAAGTATTAAGATAACAAGATAAGATATTCATAATACCCGAGTTTGGGGAAGGTAATAAAAAACACTACTCCTAAGTAATGGTTTCTCCCAGGTAGTAAATACCCCAGTATTCATATCATCTTTCGTCGATTTTGTAAAATATTTTATTAAAAATTATAGCGAATACTATCCGGATATTTCCCCAAATATCTGGATATCGGATAGTTAAAAAGGGCCGGATATATCAGGATATCGGATATCCGGGTATCCAAGTTGGAATCCCTAGTATCGAGCTAAACTCTCATCTTGAATAGCATAGAGGAAACACCAAGTGTTACTTCTGTTGTACTAGAGGCTGTTATCAATCAATTATAATCACATGTTAAGTCTACAAAAATGTTTTTTCTTAGATAACAAGCTAATTTACAAAAAAAAATACAAAAAAATTAATAATAATAATTGGGAAAAATGCCGTTCATTATCTAGCCACTTTCAATCTATGTGACGAGTACACCAGAAACCTTAAAACGCTTTTAGCTGATTAGAAATCTTTCGATAAGTTTGAGACAAAAGCCATTATGTTTGATTCGTCTGATGAAGACTGATGACAACGTTGTAGCACAACAATAATTACTACGGACAGGTACTTCGCAGATGAGAGCATGCGCCTGTTGTCAAAAACTTTCAGGGAGCTTTGCTATAGAGCTTAAAGCTTTTAAATGGAAGGGAAGCGAGGGACGCTAATGGTTTGATTAAGAGATTGATACCTACAAAAGTGGATTTGCTCTTTGTTTAAGATTGAATTAGGCTTCATTCAATTATTGTTTGTAGTATACAAAACAACCACCTACCCTAAATGTTCACATAAGAGTAGCCGTTCACTGCAATTTTATTGTATGCATTACATACATTGTAAATATATATTTTTTGATTTTGTATGTGAAAAGCTGTAGAGTAGAATGAGAATAAAATTGTATCATAATTCATATTTCAAAATTAATTATGTAGAAATAAAGTAAGGAAATGATTTTGATTATTAAGTTTGTTATGAGTTTTTAAAAAGTCGGCTTTTTTAATGAATCTAGTGACACGACAAGTTGAATACAAAAGCTATACATTTATTCAATGAAAAGCACATTTTACATTCATATTGTGTTTTTTTACTAGTTGGTATGTAAATTTAATACATTTTTTTTTTCAATTCTACAAAGTATGTTATTTAAATAATTTGATAAAAATTAAACAAAAAATATTCATGCCCGTATAAAATTTGAAGTTTAAAAAAATAATATTTTAGAACTTTAAAGATTTTCGATTTATATTTTGAAACTTTATAAGGGTAAAAATTAACAATGTCAATTTTTTCAAATAAAGAAGATACGACTGAATAACCAGCTTTTATAATCACACTTTTGCTGACTTATTTTCTACACTGAGAACGGTCATGGTTAAAAAAAATGACAATGTACTATGCAATATAAAATGTATTACACATGTACATAATTTTAACGATTCAAATTTAATATTAAAATTCTACCAAGCACCTTCAGTCGAAATCTTAAAAGTATTTTATACATTTAAAAAAAGTAACCCCAGAAGAATTTTCATAATATTTGTATTTTATCATCATTAAATAGTACAATAAATATCAGTGAATTTTATTGGTATTTAGCGGATGGTTTCAATGAGATGAATTTTTTAATGAAAATCACCCCACTAGGAACTCGATGCTTAACGACCCAAAAACCAATCAAATGTTCAAATGCCACACTTTTTACGAGTATTTATCATTCTATAACAATTAACTCTGTAAATTTTATTTGCGCTAGTATATTATACTAGGCACAATGCTGAGCAAAATAATATGCAAGGGCACGGCAGTTTAAGTCCTAGTGCATTAGTGGACCATTAGCAGCAAGTGAAACATGTATACCGTTACAAAGTGGAGTTTACTTTGTCCCTACTTAATCCTTCTACTTTGTAGATACTTAACCGTTATTTGTGTAATTATACTCTTAAGAATCAAGCAAGGAAAAATATTTTCATTATGAAAGATGATTTTAATTCATGATTAAGCAATGTCTTAGCTTTTAAAATTCATATGTTTATGATAAAAATGTAATTTGACCATTAACCATACAATTTTTAAATGGTTATTGCAATTCAGTCAAATTTAAGTACGAATTAATTCAAAAATATATGCACGAACAAATAACAACGATCGGAATTGTTTAGTAATATTTTACTTTCGAAATGCACCACGTCAAATGTATTATACAATTATTTGTACAAAAGTAATTTTCAATGTTTTCTTGCAACTACAGATTTAAATTTGATGTCTTAAAAAGTACACTATTTTTCTTTTCAAACGACGTAAAAGGTTGTTTAGCTTCCGTATTGGTATTATCGGGTTCATGGCACAGTGGTCAACGTCGTTGGCTTCCATGCCAAACCTCACGAGCTTGAATCCCGATGTTTGTTTGAAAAATTCCCTCCCTCGCCATTCCAATCCTAAAATAACGAAATGTAGCGAGATTGATCAATCAATCTTAGTTGTTTTCTAGCTCTACTCTTTATATCCTCACTCTTTTCGACAAAAAGAGAGGTTGAGCAACTGAATCACTCACAATTCTCGTAGAAAATAGGTTATATTCAAGACATTAGGTGCTGATATGGGTGAAACAATCGTTATTAATTTAAAATCTGATGACCTGATATAAATTTAGTTTTATTGAATACTTTCAAAAACTAAAACATTTTTTTAATTACAGGAATAATTATGCGGTATAGATGTCTCTAGAATAAAACCACGCAATTAAAATAAGTTTTGTATACAATGGAAATATTAACAGATTGTTCCGTCACAAATACAACTAAAATATGAATACATTCATAGTGATATGTACATGAACCAGAGATGAATATAGACATATATAGAAAAATATCGCTACTGCGTCTATCGCTATTTTTCACGGATCGTTCGATATGGTAGAAAGCTTTTAGGGAGGTAACTCAATTTCATGCTGTATGCACAGACTAAATATGATTTTATATCAGTGAAATGACCGTCGGTAAATCAAAAAGTATTAAAAATGAAATTGCATAGAGGCTGCCATAGAAAATATTTAATGAATGGATGTAGCTCATTTAATTGCTTTAAGTATAAATACTCCCCATGACTCTATTATTTCTTAAAATCAATTAATTTTAAATATTTTTTATAAATATTTGTTTTACTATATATGTAGAATCGATTAAGAAAAATATACTTTCAACTTTTAGAATGTAGTTTTAATTGTCAATATATGAAGACTATATATAATATAGAAACATAATATGTTGTTTTGCAACAACATAAATTTCTTTTTTTTCTGAAACGTTTAAAGTAAAGA
Source organism: Himalopsyche tibetana (assembly GCA_030503985.1). Taxonomy (NCBI): domain Eukaryota; kingdom Metazoa; phylum Arthropoda; class Insecta; order Trichoptera; family Rhyacophilidae; genus Himalopsyche; species Himalopsyche tibetana. The sequence goes on along the minus strand of JAPJYX010000009.1, from coordinate 10,548,028 downwards.
ATAATCATTTTTATTCACATTATGCTAAAACAAATATAAGCCCTTTTTATTTATTTATTAATGAAATCTAATAATCCATTAAACCGTATTACAATGCAGTTATTTCAATTAAGCGAAATAAACTATTTGAAAGCTTCAAGCAAAGTGATCTGTGCGACACTTGTTTTTTAGTGAAAAGATAGTTTTTTATGAAGTTATTGCTAGCTTAATCATAACCAGTATTAAAGAAGCACAACAAATTGTTTCCTAAAATATAAAAATGTCCGTATTTTTAATTGTACAATAATTGGATATCCATTGGTTAAGTTCATCTGAGAGTAGTAAAAAACTGCAAGACAATTCCTTTTGCGCTGGTGGCCGGGTGGGGGTAGGTGTGTGCAAAAGGGCAGCCCGGGCAGAAGAAATGATGACATAAATCGGGGATAATGTCTGTTTGTTATCAGCGCGGCGCAGTCAACAGTAAAGAGGGATCAATTTTGAACGCTTGTTAGCGGAAACGGAACGGGAATTGATGGAGGGAACCAAATCCTGTAGAGTATGCACCATTCAAACGGATTTAATCTAATGACTTGCTAGAAACCTACTATATTTCTATAAGCTTATAAGCTCTTTGAATTTGAACTATTAAATATTAAATAATCATATTATTTTACAAGCCGTATGAAATCAAACTGTAAAACTATAAAACATCCGGATTTACGGGTTTGAATCTTTGTACGCAATGTTTCAATCGATGTACACATTTGTTTTCGAAAGCATAGACTTCTGTAATGTTTTTACTTCGTTCTACCCTCCAAATTCTAAGAACATTGCAATTATCAATATGTCAAATTAGTCAATCCAAAGTAAAAAGCTGTTCTCGTCGATTAACTTCGATCGAGAAAAGCTTCATTAGGAAACTGTGCATTCCTCAGGAGGTTTTCTTGGGCTCTTAGCATGGTTTATAACAAAGACAAACACTTGTTAATGTCTTCGACTCGTTAATATTGTATTACAATATTATTATTATTTAAATACACAATTGTCCAGATATGAAAATTAATTCATTTTTAAAGTAGGGTGTCAAATATATGTATTATATTTGACACTTGTTGTACTTTATCTTGTTATATTCATATTATTCGAATCGATGTAATTTAATTGCGAATTCTTAAAAATGTGTCCTGGTAATAAATTCAAATTAAAAAACATTGATAGTAATAAATTAAAAATTATTGATTACAATTGAACGAACGTAATAAAAAATCTTTATTAAATTAGCATGCAACACTTTAAAAATTACGAAATAATCGTTGTGGTATATTTTTTATATTATTCAATATTTTAAATAACGACTCCTTCGTCATTGCATAAGTTATAAATAATTATTTATAATTCGGTATTTTTTTACACAACCAATCATTTATTTACTATAACTAGTATTTTTGTTATCTTTAAACGATATTCGGTTTCAAAATTATGAATAAAAGATAAACTTACCGGCCGAAGACGCCAGACGCCTTCTCCTTAAAGGCGCCTAGCGATCCTAGCCCAGGCATACTGCAGGAATCTACACTCGCAGGCCCATTATTGAGACTCTACTACAGCCATCTGTACGAATAAAACGGAAATTCGTTATTATTTTTTATCCGAAGAAATAGCACTACAAAAAGACACACTTTCAAAAGTAAATAAGATTGTAATCAACGAAATATTATCACATTTAAAATCCACTATATTAACATAAATTTCCACAACCAAGCACGTTTTGTATTTTTCGTTATTTTCACTTTTGTTCTATCATAGTCATTTTTTTTTACTAAATAGTTTAAGTCATTTTTTACAATCTTTTTTATGTTATTAATACTGGTCTTATAATATAATATTGTGATTTGTATTGAATCTACTAGCATCAATACTAAAATGAGATAATTATAATAATAATAAATGACAATTAATTTTTATAATGCTGGCAAGTTTTGGTTTAAACATGAACCCGTCATTATATTATTTAGATCTATAAAATATATACAAATGATGTGTAATATATGAATACAGAAATCAATAATCGCTTATGTGTGTATGTGAATCATCACATATACACATTTGAGCTATGTACTCATGATGAAAAATGTACCTTCATGCAAATGGCAGCAAATCTGGCACTAATTTTGTTTGTTTTTTTGTGAAAATATTTAAGATATGTTAAGAAAACTTGAAGCAAACGTCCAATAGTGGTGAAACTTCATTTTTACAAGTGGAAATATAGAAAAAATCAAACTTACCGTAGGCTTGCAGAGAACTCTTCGTAGCAGGGCGCGCGTCTGCCGTAGACCCTGGCTGCTTCCCTTCACGGCACCCTCCCCTTCCCCGATCCGAGTCCTCTACGCCGACGCCGTCACTCTACGGTGCTACGCCATTGGTCGGCAGCGACTGGAATACGTAGTTAACGTTACTGAAAATTCCACTGTTCCACTTATTTCGACCAATAGCGAGACGCCGTTTTGTCGTGGGTGGAGCCTTGCGGTTTCAACTGTTTCAGGAACTGTGAAATCGTTGAAATTCATTTGAATGTATACCCGAAACTGTATATTCTATGCGAATGGAATACATAAATGTTGGTAAGATCACTGTTATGTAACGCTTTATATGTACATACATTTAACAAAATGGTTGCGTTTGAAATAATTATTTTCGTTAATCAATACAAACACTACAAAATTGTTCATTGAAATAAATATTACTTGCAATATTCTGATTTATTATGTTGAACTAATTTTAAACATTTAAAGCAGTCTTTAAAAAAACAACATTGATTTCAATGTTAATCAATGATTAACTACATCACATAGCTGTTACATAAAATGTAGAGCTGTATCTGTAAATCATACATTGCTTATATTTAAAATAAACAATCATTTAAACCACAAGCTATTATTGCTTATGAACAAAAAATAGTAATAAATCATAAGATTTAATTACCTTTTATATCTGTCACGGGTCTCGATAACTCAAAACATTTGTGTATTACACACATACGTCAATCATTGCAAAACATATAGAAACATTATCAAATATTATTTTATTTCCTTTAAATAAACAAGTTTCCGATTAGTTTCTCTGCAATCATTTATTTATAGTCAAAGCTTACTATTGTTTTATTTTTATAATGTGATTTGTAGATTTATTTTTTAACAACAAAACTCTTTTATTTTTATTTATAATACTCAATTAGGCAACATAATTTTCCGATAAAATTTAACGGCGTGACCTAACATATATCTTTGTTTTACGAGACACCTATTGAGGCTGATATCAGTTGATAATTCTCGTCATTAGAGAAACCCGTCTTGATTTTAATAAATAAAAGAATTAGTAAAAATGTATATATGTATTTCAATATAATACTTTTCCACCAAGTATTGTCAGTAAACACCCCACCCTAAAAGTGACATGTTTAACGTTAATTTTGAGTTCATAAAAAATGTAAGAAGCCATATACATATACTGAATCAATTACATAAATTGTTATTATAATTAAAATTAAAACAATTCAATAAAAGACATCGTTTTTAAGATTGTTATTTTATTTATTTGCTGCCAACTCAAATTCGATTTCATTTCCCTAATATTTTTGACTATATCCCTTTCGGAGATAAAAGCAACTACGAGGTTTTTTTCCTCCAATATTCCCATCCTAGCCACTATTATAAACACCTCTTATATCTTGATATTATCAACATATTAAGATTTTTATTCACAAATTTTCTTTTAAATCCATGTCTGCTTCCAATGTGGAGCATATGGCCTCTTAATGGATCTCGATGTATCTCAAAAGATTTTTTTTGTTACAGAACCATTTTTTACTAAGTCGCTCAACCTGTCTTATTCAAAGAGAGTGGTAGGGATATAAGGATAAAACTAGAATAAGAGTAATGGTTAACTTATCACTCTCACTACACCTAATTATTAAAGGATAGGAGAGTAGGAGGGAATTTTTAGACATCACAAACACTCATGCTTTCTAACAGAAATCGATAAATCGATCGAAAAAATGCTGTCCGTACTGGGACTCAAACCCGTGAAGTCCGGCACAAAAGCCCTCCACGTTAACCACTGCGCTAAATGACCCGACACATACATAACATTTTTTTTTGATTTCATGCTGTGCACTATTTTTTGCAATCTTTTTTCCAATAAATATTGTTACTCATTAAAAGTATCACAAACAGTTTTTTGTAGAAACTATTCGATTTTATTTTGGGTACGTAGTCTGCATAGTAACAATGAAAAGCGATTTTTAATAATTCGAATAAAAAGGGCACGTTAAAATTAATTAGATTTTTCGAACCAAAAAAGATTCAGTGAAACATAGCCTCGCGTATTGAAGCGTGGCGACTTCATTTACGAAAGCCCAGCCCGTGAAATTAAATTTTCATACAGTAATAAATTTTCCCTCGGGTACGTTCATTTTCTCTCTTTGCTTCTCTGGGGAAATATTATATCGTTAATATTACATTGGAAGAAAAATCGGTGATCTATTTTTTTCTTGGTTTTTAAAAGCTTTTTTAAATATAATGCTTCTTAATATTTTTGTGATTTCTGAATTTGTTATATATTGATTTTCACTAGTAAAAATGTTTCACTTTATATTAACTACACGTTAATATTATTTAAATAACGCAACAAACTATTATATAATAATAAATATAACAAAATATTAATTGCCCAATTTGAATTCCTCGTCTTCGATTTATTTAATGACCATGATAATTAATCAAATTATAGTATATAATCGTGCCAAGCATTACAATTTTTAAATTTAATAATACAAAATTGATGCAATTGCTATCATCAAAAACCAATCTGTTGTTATTTCAAATTCACGAATAATCCCAGAAAGACCAATGCATCGACAACAAGTCATCATTTGTTACGATTTTTGGTGGTTACGAAGGGTGTTTTAATTTAAAATATTGGAATTGACAAAATTAAAATATATATATATTAAATTGCAAAATATAGAGTTAAATGAATGGTGATTTTCATTTGATGATGATAAAATTTATTATGATCTCATTTTTAAGCGGTGTTATATTTAGAAATAAAGACAAAACATAGCTTAGAAGTTCTTGTATGCCAAGATATATGCCAAAAATCTACAAATTAACTTATAAGCGTATAAGACAATATTTAAAGATTCAATCGTTATAAAATATTTATTCACCGTTTTGTATGAATACCATTAATAACAGAAGAGTGAATATATTTAAATTCTACGATAATCTTACGAGTCTAAAGTGTATCTCATAAAAACAATCATACGTAAAGTAAGGTGAGGTTTAGTAAAGTAGTTTATACTTAACATATACAATGTGGAAAGGCACAACAACTTAAGCTACATTATTATCTATATATAGATCACATAATTTTACGGTTGTCACAAAAAACCAAAATATGAAGTATACGCAACCTTAAAGGGCAGGAAGAATAATAAACTGGTGTTTTATTGACTCAATCTCGAATTGATCTAATATTTTTTTAAAGAAAAACCTTTTTCCATATTGCAATTTTCACATGCTTTACTTTTTTTAAACTTCAAAGCTATTTTTTATACTAATTTAGCATTTGTAGCTTACCGAAAAATTCGAAAAAGTAGCTTAGAAAAAATCGTCCTTTTGCCTTCTACAATCAGTATAAACAATAATATTATTGCCATTTCAAGATATAAATGTATTTTTTATATGTGCTTCACACTTTTTTAACTCCAAATTTTTTGAAATTGAAGTAGAGTTGTATTAAATTATAAGCAAAAATCATCAAGAAACATTCAATTCAAAACTCATTGATTAAATTCATATAAATGAGAGGTTTAATGTGGTGGAATATGTTACATTTAAAAAGTTGCATAAATACAATATTTGAATATTCTATCCTATATTATTTTATTAATACCTGTATTTCTTGTTTGCTTACTCAAAAGATTAAATTGCAACCTAGAAAAAGAATCAAAATAAAACTTGAACGAAGAGTCGTTCTCCGCTTTTATCGTTTATAAATAAGCTTTCATTCCCAAAGGAGCGATCGGGATGCCAAATAACCTGTTCGCAGGACTTTTCAATGATGTGGAAAAATACTCGGTATGAATTGGAAAAATGAGTTTCCAGAATGAAGTCATTTTTTTAAAATCCTTTTTTAAATATGATAACACAATATCTTTTGCTATGCTTACTTTTTTAGTTAATAAAATGTTACAGAATTTTCTTTGATTCTACACTATACGTTTTACCAAAAAGATCACACGAATATGTTTCGTCTTAGAATTATATATTTTGAATTCACTACAAATTAGTAGGCCTTTTATAGGACGATTCATTAATACATCATTTTCCTAAAATGTATTGAAAATATATTTATTTTACTTGAATAATTAAACCGATAAACATTTTCATAAAACGTAGTAACTTCTTACTTTAAAACTTTTAACAGCGTTTGAAATATTTTTTTACAAATGATTTAAAACAAAATATCAAAACATTTTTAAATTTCAAGACAATTTCGTATGTATATTATATACTAATGCGCAACAATGTTTTTTTTTTTAAATATAACTCCATGAAATATATTTAAATATAGATAGTTCATAAAAAAACTTTGTTTATAAGTATATTTAATATTCGCTCAATAAAATTAATTTGTGATGATATATAATAACGGTTCAAGTGACCTTATTGGTAAAATGTTTGAAGTCAATCTTATCAGACCGTTAAAACTTCTCTTTGCAAATGTTAATCTGCTTTTCAAAAAACCACACTAAATATTATCAGGTATAATAACATTTATTTTGCGTAGTTCTAACATATTCAAAATAGTTATATGTGTTTTCATCAATATCAGAATGGTACGAAAATACATACCCATTCTAATAAAGTATAATTCTCTAAAAGTATAGTATTCTTTTTTATTTTACACCAGTCATATTTGTCCAGCAGACACTCTTCTTTATTTTCACAATAATAATAATTTGTAAGAAGATAATCTAAAAGATTAAAAACAGTTCTTTTTTCGACACGTTTTTTTATATTCATAATCCGGACGACACGTAGTTCAATTCTTTGAGAAGCATCGTTAAACGGAGTCTGAATATTAAAAACAATTAAACTTCTACGAATAATGTTCTAAATACTTCCACTTCAGTTAAGAATTAGTTTTATTTTTACATCTTCAATATTCTTGAAATGTTTTTCAAAGTGCCTTAATCAATATTAAAAAGCACAGTTTTACGCAGTAACTGTTTTATATTGAATACGGACTAGGTATGAGAAACAGTCGCCGAATCGACGGAAAATACAATAAAACAAGAATCTTCAAGAGTGTGATCCTAATCTTTATATTAATTACTGCATCCTTAACTTCAAGGTGTGATATTTATTACTGTTAAGGTATACCCGCAAAATATATCACATTCAGCGATGCAACACTACGTTAGTTTCAATTGACTTCACATTCTGTGAATTAATTTCCAATCTAGGGTGGCGAGGGACGTTCGGAGGACAAGGGGGCTGCACACCGTCTGTTGCCAGGCAACCTCACTTTGAAGAGCTAATAACTTGTATTTGTAAAAGCACCGATACCTGTGGGGCTACGTACCATGAAAAGCATTTCTCGTATCAAAGACTGTGGGAGTAACGGTGCGGATGGTGAAATAGATGATAAGTTTGAAGTAGCATATTTCATATTGAAGAGGCACGTGACTCAGAGCCGATTATAAATCTGCCCGCTTCATTAGCCGTGATTTATTTTAATTTTGAATGTTTCGTCAAGGGTGGATTTACTAACGCAAAATAATTGGACAACCCGTAAAGTCTACTCATATAAAATAAAGATTTAAATGTAGCTGGCATATTAATAAGTATAAGTATAACTGTCTTTATTTTGACGACTTCAATTCATTACCTTAGTATACAATTTAATGTGAAAATACATAAAAAATTAACTGTAATTCCTTGGGAAAATACTGTACATTTTATGAAATATGTCAAACTTCTCATGTTTTTTTTTTTAAATATTTACATAAACTATATGAAACAGAAAAAATACATTTTTTGTCAAACGATGTCCGCTCCCAATGCCGAGCATATGGACTCCTAATGGAGTTTATCTCAACAGACGATTGACGAGACGAGAACTACTTGTTACGCAGTTGCTCAACCTCTCTTTTTCCGAAGAGAGTAGGGACAGAAGGATATGGCTAGTACAGGAATAGTAGTAAGCTTATCGCTCTCAATACGTCCCGTTCATAGGATAGGATGGGTGAGAGGAGAGAATTCAAAACATCACATACATCTATGCCTTTAAACAGAAATTCATAAATAGATTGAAAAATCAATTTATAAAACTGTCCGTACCGGGATTTGAACCCGTGCTCTCCGTAGCCGAAGCCAATAACGTTTACCAGTCGACCACACAGGCGGCAGGATATGTATATGGACTTCTAATGGAGTTTATCTCACCAGAAGGGTTTTTAAGAGAACTGCTTGTTGCTCAGTTGCTCATCCTCTCTTTTTTTTTTAAAGAGAAATCAATAAATCGCTTGAAAAATCAATCTGAATAAACCGGGATCGGAACCCGTGACCTCCAAATTCTAAGCCAATGGCGTTGACTACTCGACCACGTACGTGGCAAAAGGCTCACTATTAATATACAAAAAATCGAGAAAGGTTGAGAAACTGAGCCACATCGGTTTTTGTAAAAAAACTTTTATTGAGATACCTTCATTAGGAGGTCATATGCAACACGTTGAGTTTGAACATGGATTTAAAAAAATGAATGGTTCATTATTGAACAAAACTGTTTCTCGTGACATCTCAGTGTATTTGTTTAGATCGCTAGTCAGTGATCTTCCGAAACAACCCGATAATCCCAGTACTTTTTGTTCGTATTAGTCCTGAAATCATCAAAATATAAAATTACGAAAATATAAAAAAAATAATGACTCGAGTTTTTAATATTTATACGGTATATATAATCGCTTTTTTTGTTATTTACTAAAATCGAAGACCGATTCCCATTCTGTGTATAATTATTAAGAAATAGCCTAAAAATTAAAAAATAACTCACCTTCTCAATATGCCACTGTTGCAAAGCAATTTATTCTGAAATGATATTTAACGAACAAAAATGTGTTCTCACTAATAACGAAAACTTTTGTCATTGTTGTATAATAAGACTTCAAGGAGAAATAACACTTTTTTTAAGGGAAACGTTAAAAATAGTTATTCATGGATTTGGTAGTAATTTATTATAAGTTCATTATTGATAAAAAAAAATTGGACAACTTTGTTATGCCACGGTTGTGTTAAAAATTGTTACGCAAGTGTGTGTCTTTAAAAAGTGAAAGCATCGAAAGGGTTTTCAAAGATTAAAGTAAATATTTATTCTTATTACTAACGTACAAAATATAATATCGATGTTGGGATTTTTCTTTTCTACTAGACACAAAATTGGGAGTAGGAACAAACAATAAAAATTCTAATAATTAATAAATGAAGAGTGAGTTTCTTAAAAATCAGCTATGGTGAACTGCCTGTCCTACATGACATGCTGCTAATAGTTAATTTCTCAAAGATACAAACTGTCATAATTGGTTACAAAACCAGTGGAATAACGAATTTATCAAATTATTATTTTACAATGTTTACAATGGTCTGCATTTAGGACTATATTTTAACTATACATTTTTCATGCACATAATCTGTCAAATAGAATTCATAGTAGTTTCATAAAAAAAATCTGAATTTAAAAATTGTTCTTTTATAATTAATAATATAATTAATTTCTTTTTGCCACTGTCTTGAATACATTGTTTGACAACGACACAAATCTGAAATACTATTTTGATTTAATTGAAACTTTATATGTACAAGTGTAAATCTTCATAATCAATTTCAACTACACGTCAACTAAGACTCACTGTTTAACAGAATAAAGCTACCGTTATTAACTCCCATACTATTTAAACTAAAAGAACTCAATTACTAAGCAAGTATCAGATAAATACCCGTTCACAATGAATTCATTTACTGGTTTATAGGAAGTAAGTACTAGAAGATTTATTTACCGTCCCCCCTTTTGCAAAATATACGACTTTGCTTCTACAGCAAGACTGTCACGTAAAATGGGTTGAGATTCAAAAGCAGACTTTTCAGCGATAACCAATTTTTAGTAATTTTGAACACGCTTTTGTTAACATATTTTTTTTATTCGTAATAAATAAAAAAATATTTTATTTGACATACTATCAATCTTTTGGATAATTTAAATGAATTTTGTTTTTTGAAAAATCTAAAAATTATCACGAAATTAACCAAATTATGCGGTTCAATAGACAACAACTTAATCTAAAAAAAATATTACTTAAAATTAGAAGGTCTGACAACCATTGCAAAAACATTATAAATATATTCGATATTCATATTTAATTCAATTCAAATATTTTTTTTGTCGCTTGAACATATATATATATAAATAACAACATTAGTTTTAAACTATGGCAAGCCAAAAAATGGCATTCTGGGATAGTTAGATTAAATGATTGATATCGTTTTAACTTAAACGTAATTCTTTCTTGAAATGCTTAATTTTGATTGCTTGCCATGTCACCGTAGTACTTTTGGTATACCAAAATATTTATTTATATTTTTTCCAGTACAGTTACCAAACTAAACTTTTAAAGTAACGGTGTAAATAGATAACTACCAATTTAATTAGAAACCAGCCATTAATTTACTTATACTTGACAATAAGAATAATAATGTATTTTACTTTTCTTAATTATTATTTCAAGATTATATGTAATCGCTTAAAACTAAGAGTGCGATATGTTCAATGCATCAGCACCAGAAGTAATATTTTTCTTTTTTAAATAAGTGAACAGAAGTATCTCACCTAACGTTAAGATAACAAGCTGTCTTTTAATATCAAGTACGTTTTGGAGCAGACATTGCTTAAAAGAGAAATATATAAATTGCTTACTAAATGTATAAACGATTTTCTTATTGTTAATTTGAGTCCTCATTTAAAATGAAAAACTGAATAACCTATACATCTGTATTTTATTTTCTTTTAAGCTTATTCCTAAACATAAAGCTTTATAGTAGGTGTCCAAGCCAGGGCATAGACTGGTTTGGTCATGCACTGCAAATGATTCCAAGATATTTCGTATCTTACTTGTCTCTTCTTCCAATTTGTCATATATCTGTAGAATATATTCAACAGGGCTACGGAAATACACTAGAATGACTTAGCAAAGCGAAAAAACAGGCGGAGGACAAATAATCTTAGAGGCACCATATGATGGCCACACGCTTCGAATTGTTGGTTTATACTAAATTCATTTGGTCAAGATATGTATTAACTACTATTCCTTTTTAACAAACGTTTTAGCGGCAATTTATGTGAGCTTATTGGCTTTAAGGTTATGTTTATTGAATTTAATATCTGACGAATTTTCCAGTTCGTAATAAGTTAAATTATTATATTCATTTTTTTTATTCGTTAATTATATCTTGACAGCCAAAAACTCAACTGAAAACTGTCACCTATCTCTTTAGGGGGGATTAGATATTGTAAAAAGTGATGACGCCGCTCTACGCCTACGATTTTGCTACCCTTCTAACAGTCATCTAGCTTCTCTTACCCTCAAATACCTCCCTGTTTTTCCAGCATCCGTAACATTTTACCCCCTTCCATTTGAAGCTACTTTGCATCGATTAACTTTATTTTTGTGCTTGGCTAACTTATTATTTAAATGCCGTTTAAGCCAACTTTAATGTTGTATGCTAATTTTAAAATCTGTAACCCTTTACAAGCAATTCAGCAAGTACCTAGACAGATAATAAAATAACTTAAACATATTTGAACTGGTAAAAAAATGCTCAAACCCAAATATCCTCGTCTGACTGACGATCAATTTAAGAAGATAAATGTTTCGTACTGAAATTAGGAACATTTTACTGTAACAACAACTCGCCATGTAATAAATGCTTCCTAAAATGAAAACCTTTGAATGTTGTAGTTAATTTTGATCAACTAGTAAGCGATATACAAATTCTTAAAGAATATACAAAAATATTCAGTGGGCTTTACAGCTCAAATCTCAATCTAAAAATATTTAATTTCGTATGCGGCTTAAAAAACGCAGGAATCATTAAGAGGAAAATTGTGCAATTTTGAACGACCGCCAAGAGGATGGCCGATGCATTTTTGATCTTTAATTGTATAGATAATTTTTGAATTTATTTACATTGAGATTTACCGGACCTAATGTATCTAATTAATTTATAATTAGTACTATCAATGTTTGTATCTTACAGTCGCTCAAAACTTTTAAAAACTTCAGCCTTCATTTCGTAATTTACTACTTGAAAACTTGTGCGATGAAGCTTTTTAAAGAGGTGAAACACGTGTCACATGTAACACAACTAGTGGAGTAACAAAGTTATCAAATTTAATTTTATATTAGAAATGAAACCTTCACAAAGTTACCGCCAAAGCCTTCTGAATAAATTTATAGACTTTTGTATATTAAGTGTTATATAAAATACTCTCTCTCTTTATACCTGCTCTCTTTGGAAAAAGAGAGGTTGAACAACTGAGTAACAAGGAGTTCTCGTAGAAATACCTCTGTTGAGATAAACTCCATTAGGAGTCCATATGCTCCACATTGGGAGCGGACATGGTAATATATATATATATATATATATAAAATACCTGTCACATGAAACTAATATTATTTAAAGACTTTATCAATTTATTCAATTTATTTGCTTATATACTGTTAACTATTTTTTTATGAAAACGAATAAATCCATTATAATTTAACTACCATTCCATTATTAATTTATTTCAATTTCTTTCGTGTATTGATAATATTTTGATAGCCGTATTATTAAAGGGGGAATCGTTAAGCCAAATGATTTCGCTTTCGATCGGCAGTTTTTATCTCTTTTCTCTCTCCCTGCTTCGATTCGGTTGAAGGGGGTGAATCTTAATAAACACTTCAATGTACTTAGCAAAATCTCAGATGAAGGCAGGCGCTTAGTACTTATAGTAATAAAATGGGTATTTCAAATTCTACGTATACCTTTATTTGAGATCACATTTCATTTTTTTTAAATATAAATTGTCACTTTAGTTAAGCAAGACTATACAAAAAAAAATAGATAAATTATTCCAATTTCTACGAAAATATGATCAATACAAATAAATATTAAATATTTTTTTACCGAAGAATATGGAGACATTCACAGTACTGTTTATTAAAATATTTTGTAATCGTTCTATTGTGTCTAAAATTGATGATTGTTCGCAATGTACCACTTCAGTTTATTTTATGATTCGATGATAATGATTTAAGGAACTTAAGTTTTGGATATCAGATAGAACTGAAATATTTTTGTGCAAATATTGGTTGCTTAGATTTGAGAAAAACTACTTGGCAATCATATTATAAATCTGGTATAAACTTCAAAAACTGATTGAACTTAATTGCGACTAAGTGATAAATATAAGAGGTGACAATTAACTATGTATACTAACTATGAATCAAACGTGTTTTGAATTATGTTGACCTATAACGTATTACTTCACACATTGTAAAAGATAATCAAAGCTAACGTTGAAATTGGTTATATTAAGCATAAAACAATTAATATTTTGTTACATCGTATAATTTAGTTTCACAGAAATAACAGACAAATGAATTTAATAGCTACTTTAAAATATGTAATACAAAATGATACATATTGTAAATGAGCATCTAGAAAAACTTTATTTAACTAATAATATATTATTTATATTCAATCTTAGTGGTATCAGAGTTTTTAAATACTAAAAATACGACGAAATAAACAATAAAAAATCAACTATGTTGACTACAAAATCTGACTAATGAAAATATTCAAAAACCGTAATGAAGACATTAACTTCAACAAGATTGTATTTTCATTTCAGCATAATAAAATCATTGCTCAAATCTTACGCTGATTATCCTATCTGGAAAACTGAACGTTAGCTTTATTTTCTCCAAAGTTTGCAATATATTCTGAAGCATCCTCTGAAATTTACGGTACAGTAAGAAAACACAGTTTCACTTTCTTAAAAATAGAGACTAGATTGGAGTTGAAACAATTGTGACAGCATAATATGGGGCTATCTATTTTTGATATCGACTGTGGAAAGGAAAAAGGACTTAACCCACAGTTTCTTCAAAACAGGTTTTTTTCGATAATCACAATGTATCAAACTTGATACACGTTCTATCAAAAGGATGCAAGCTGCAAATGCCGAATTAGTATCTAAATTTAGCTTTTAAGTTTGAAAAAATGACCTTGAAAAAAACTAAAACCAAGAAAAAAGACTGAAATAAAGGTTTTTCCTAGAGAATTTCTTTAATTAATATTAGATTATGTCAATTAAACACCATTTTAGAAGTCTCCGTGCACTTCAGGGTTGTTTATAATTCATAATTTGCATATGTCACAAAATCATCAAAACTCGTTTTTAGCGCCTCCTGTAAAATTTGATATGTGTGGGTTAAGTCCTTTTTCCTTTCCACAGTCGATATCTTAAGATAGTGCTAATTTTCACTTGTGATAAATATTCATGTTAAATTGTAACATTTTTTTATAATTAAGAAAAATGGTGCTCCTGTGGCTTTTTCAGTTTTTCTCAGTTATAATACTAGACCCCTCATATATGAAGAATTTGTAAGTAAAAAAAAATATTTTTTCATTGAAATATCATTTAAGATGAAGAGTTTTTAATGATAGCAACTATTGTGAACACAATTCTTATTGTGACTGTTTTAGCAATACAAATGTAGGCAATAATTTAAAAAAATGTATTTCAACCATAAATGGTTTTGATTCAACCTCTTTTAACTGTCTGGTGAGGTAACATCAAATATGATTAAAGGATGAGGAATAATAATGAAAGCCGGTAACTTGATTATTAGAGTGGTATATTATTTATAATTGTGAAATCGTTCAGGTATACATATTCTCATTAAAAAAACAATGTATGAAAATGTCTAAATGGTGGTCTTAAATGTCAGCTTAGAGCAATGCACCACAATTGCTTTGAAAGAAGGGCCGATTTATCAATTTTCTAATTTTTCATGGACCGCAGAGGGTAAAAGTGTTGAAAAAAAAATACTAGTCGAGATAGACATTTTATGTATAATTTTACATTTAATAGTTACATAGTTTTATCAGGTGCTTCAATCACTCTATCCAATCCGCATTACGTGCATATTTGCACGACGTAACTTAGTAGTAAGATTTATAACACTGCATACTGACAGCAAGCATTTTGATGTCGGGTTTAATGTCTGTGGTTTCTATACTCAGTACAGCACTGAGGTTATCGTTGCTCAAGCAGTTTCAAGTCCGTGGCTTGTGAATCACTGGCTTAGAGTATTCTTATCTATTATTGAGATATCTTCTCATCATAGAAAGGTAGTAAATGTCATATTCTATACAGAACTATGATGTTCTGACGTTTGTATCACTATAGTTCCTATAAAATTTGCATGTTTTACCTTATTTTTAAACGAGCAATCTTTTAAGTGCCAGTGACCAGCAGAGGGCTGGTGTAACCGGGATACACGAACGAAAAATCAACCGACCATTACATGAACTACTCCAGATCCAAAATAGATTAATTGAGAAATCAAATTTCGTGTTTATATTAGGTAAAACTATAAGGAATTTCGTATTTTAAATGCTTCAATTTGTGCCGTAGTCACATTTTGTCTTTCGAAGTGTGTACACGAGCGTCTTGGTTTACATTACGTATCCATATAGAACCCATGTTTTCATAATAAATCAGTTGTTTACAACCCTCCATTTTAAAGCCGAAAAGATTTTCTATCGGAATAATATTAAGAAACATGCATGTTGTTTGAATTTCGTCAAAATTTCAATGCTACAATTGTCACAGAAGAAATACCTTTGCTAGTTTAAAACAAACGTGTTGAAAATTTTGACCTCCGTGATGATAAACATTTAGGGAGACCACGAAAATTAATTTATTGTTTTTGGCCATAAAAATAAAAAAAAAACAAAATTTACAATTAAGGAATGATCAAATAAGCTATAGGTTTTATATTAATAAAGGAATAAGTTAATATCAATTTACAAAAAACTTGTAAAACGTGGCGAGGGATGTGCTCCACGACTTGAGCATTGAGAACAAAGCGACTCGTGTCCTCTTAAAACGTACTGATAAATCTTCAATTAAACGATATTTTGTCGATACAAAAATACGTAAAAATAATGAGAGAAAACAACAGCTTACTCGAAATCGAGTGGCAATGTCGATTTTAAAGCCCGAATTACACGCAAACGGTTGATGCCGAATATATGGTGAATTTATAAGGGTCCCATTATTGTTTTTCTGCACGACACCAAGTTTTGAGCATTTGTTCTTAAGGCACTACTAATCAAGGAAAAAAGCTGCAGATACTCTTAACGTTGAAAATATAAATATGAACATATTTATATGAAAATAAGAAATTACTTTTAATTTCACTAAATATTTTACACTACGCTTAAGTTTATATACACAGACTGCAAGAAATAACTTTGTGCGATAGCTTAAGGATTTTTCCATTCTGCTATATTTATTAAAAATATGAATATAACGTAAATGGTATAGAAAAAATATATTACCACTCAGCTACAGTGGTAAATATAATAATTTAACGTCATTATTAATTGTTTTGCAGACATATGAATAACCATGGAAATAATACGTGACAGCTGTTCTTTTTGAGAAAAAAATATTTTTTATTGGAAATTTTCTTTTTAAATTATTTTTGAGCAATTGCGCTGACATTGCTGTGACTTTGCAGGCAGTATGGCTGGGTAGTTGAAAACAATTGAAGCGGAAATCGTAGGCGGTGCTACGTGCCCTGGCTACGCCCACTGCTACGCTCTAATGGAATATTGAAGCTCTTGCTACCTGCTACGCTGCCTACCTGACTTTGTGCTATGTCCCGTACACGTATTTTCGTTTCATAACTTTATCCATGAAATAATAGTCAATTTTCAGTACATTGAACGATGCTGTCTATTGTGGTTGTAATTATTACACACGAATAAGGAAAAAATATGATAGTGTGTTTAAAAATAACAAATCAGCCTTTTGCGTGTTTTACTTTTCTTTCTGAAATATGCCAAATTGAACAATTGCCCGTCAGATTTTCTTGATGAACCCAAAATGAAGATCAGATTCTGATTCGTTTTACCTTTGAGATATTAATGAGTCTATTATTAAAGCTAAGATTACAATCATCGGTTTTGTATTGGTTGAAGTGTTCTCCTAAGAAAGATGATTCATAATTCATAGATCAATTCTCCAGTATTCCTTAGATGCAGGTTTCTCAATGTGCTCTAAGAGCAAAGACTACAAATCAAAGTCCAAAAAACAATCGAAATAGTGTTAAAGTAGAGGTCTTAATGACTTTTTTTAAGGCCAAATCTGATGTGCTGATTAGTTATTTGAATCAGTTAAATATATGATTAAAATGACACGAGCAAAGAACTATTCGCAACCCGTAAGTTTCCTTATATTTATTTATATTTTAGATAAAAAAAAGTCTTAAGGAAAAACTTCACTTAATAAATAGTGTTGAGGAGTATTTTAAATACGTCGACGAACCTTTCAATCAAAAGACATTATTAGCTGTCAAACAATTAAGATTTTTAAAAAAGTTTCTAAATGTATTTATTTATAATTTTAACGTGAAAGAAACTAAATAAAGTCTTGTTGTAAGTGTCTATATAGAGACAATCACGTTACATGAATTAAGGTATAAAAAGGAAAATGGCTTCTCACACCAACAAATTTTAATATACACATTGTATATTTACTGGGCGACCGTTATTAAATACCTGTCTACTTTGATGTATGTAAAGGAAACCATTGAAATAAAGCTTTACAGTATATGAAGAAAACAGTAAATAAGCTCATTGTATTTTCCTGGAAATGTTAAATTTATCGATTTTGTATTTAAATTTTTGCTAAAAAGCTTAAATTTATTTTATTTTATGTAAGATTTTTTTTGAAAATAATAATTTTAACGTTTAATTTGTGGAGTAACAAATAAGCGAATGTTTCATTTTATATTACTGTGTATCAATTTATCCATAGCTGTTTTGGCATCTTGCCATAGTATACGTCTGGCACTTATCTCGAAGTACCGTGTCAGGAACGCTAAAAAAAATTTAGCTGGCTGTTACCTAGCAATAAGAACTCATTTTAGGTCATCGAAAATCAATGTCAATATCAAACATTTAATTTCAAATATTACATTTTATTTTTAATAATTGGAGCGGAAATTTATCTGTAATAATTTTTGTGTTTCTCTTGCTTGTATAAGGCGTGAAAAATATTTAACTTATTAGCAATCCGTGATAGGGTAAAATTTTATTTTGTAATACATTTAAAAAATCTTAAAGCAGCAAATTAATTAGGTAAAAACATCACGTATAAACAAACGAGGATTTTAAATAAGTTGGCAACTATAGCACTTGTCGATTGTAATATATTTTTTTTAAATACGCATCTGAACTTAGCAAGGTATACAATAATCTTCTCATAAGTTGCCAACTCAAACAATTACATTTTAAAAAATAAACTAGTTTCGTTTCTTAACAACGCTTCTTTATTTAATGATTCATGATTTTAAAATATAATCAAATATTAACTAATATATGTTGTACATGCAAAATATAACAAAGCACTGTTCTTTGTACTATTTTTCATAGTAACAAGAATAAATAAAAAAAATCAAGCATCCAACAAAGAAAGGAAAACAAAAACAATTCAACTTTATAAAAAATTAGTAGAAGGATATATATTCCAAAAATTAGTTTTGACTTCAAAATACTTTTCAGTGATTTGTTGATAATAATGTATGTAAATATATCACAATGAATCTCATGTAATTCACCTTAAGCAAAATGATATTTTAATTTTCAACTTTATGGTTATTTTATATTCAATGCAACAATGCATCAAGTTATTCACTCTAACATCCTAATTATTTGAAAAACTAGAATCACATTTGATAAGTGTAATATTGTAATTATAATTAGGATGTTAGAGTGAATAACTTGATGCATTGCGTATCTCTTCAGAGCCAGTATATATAGCTGAGCAAAATATTAGTTTAAACATAGTTCTGACATGGCGCAAGCCGAAATAGCTATCAACGCATAAAATTATAAAAAACTCTAGAACTAAAATACTTCGTTATTTGTAATCTGTTATACTTATTAGATATGATTTTGGGTGCATGATAAATGTATATGGCTTCAAATATGTTTTGTTTACGCAAATATATAACAACTTATCTGCTATAATAAAGCAAAAAAAAAACTCAAAATTGTGATAGTTACTATATATTTTGAACAGTACTTACAAAAATCAGGAAACTTCACCATTTGCACGAATTGAATGAACCAACTAAGTATTTAACGAACATTTTTACAGTTACATCTAATATTATGAATTATTTTTAAACATTATTATTTTTTATATCATAGACAACGATAATTATAATTGGATAAAATTTTCATTTAAATAAGATATCAATCGTTTATTTACTGATATGTAGTAAACTGATATTCTCAAAAGTTGAATATTAAAGAATAAGGATTATATTATTATTTATGACCATCGGCGGAAACTACTCGTATTTATGATAGATAATGGCGGCGAGGCGGACACTTTCACATTTATTTCCGGACCTGCGAATAAAAAGGTTTCAATTAGAACTAATAATTAGTGCAGCACATAAATAGAGTAACACAGATATTAAAATAACTCATTGTATGGGCTATAAACATATTGACATTTGTCAAAGTTATCTTAATATAAAATTGATATTAAAAATGGTGTATGTATAATTATGTTTTTTCTACAAAATGTATATTTATAAAAAAAATTTAAAGCTCCACTGTATTTAATTTAAATAAATTGATATTGTTTTGATTATTGTAAGCGATCAATCAAAGTTACCGGATTATCTTACATTTTAAAAACATATGGTTGTTGAATATATAGATAAGATGATGTCTAATTTAATGCGAATGCAATTCGACAAGGTAAAATTTTGCAAGCTTAACCGGGGTGTAAAAAATGTGTTGTAAAAGTAATATTTGTATTGGATTAGTACCGAAAAGTGACATATTATCGAATAAATGTTGTTGGAAATAAATATGAAAGCGTCCGCCGCGCCGCATGCGTCACCGTCACGTGCTCACCGCGCACTGACAGACCGGCGTGGCGTTGTTTACCTCTGCCCCCGCCCCCGGGATTTCCCACTCACTTTTCCCCGCTGTCTCTAGCAAGGACCATTATCGTAGCACCAGTTGGTAACAAAGAAAAGATTTCGGCGGGAAAATTGATGTACAAAAAAACATATTTTTATTACTTCGTAGACATAGTTTATTTGTTTATTAATAACGAAGAGGAAAATACAACAAAATAATTATCATCGAAATTTCGAAACGCCGTGAAGTATTAAATACCAATTGTGATGCAAATGCTTTATAAAACAGTTAGGTTACAGAAAAAGTATAATTAAAGAATAATATTGCTTACCTTCTTTACTTGTATTGTTTATATGCAATAAATAAATACATTTGATATAATATCGATAGAACAGCTATAAACTTATAATTAGTACAAATAAAAATGTATACATTTTATCTGTTTTATTTTGGAAAAGTTGAGAAATGAGGGGACTACAAACAAAGACAGCAATCTTGAAAAAATATAATCCATCTATGGATACAGAATCAAACAGCTAAAAATTCTTCAGCTTGTGAGCTGATACTTTCGTAGAAAAATTGTTTTTGTTCCAAAGAAAATGTTTTTTTTTAATTCACTTTAAAAACAAGTTTAGCTGTTTTATTCTTAACGTTCTTTTGAATACAAAATCCTCGTTTAGAACATTTGACGAATTCATCGTAAATAACAATATACTACAGTAAGGTATGGCACACATCTATTAAATTTATTTGTAACGCCTTTTTAAATTTTAGACATTTTTCTTAAGACTTCTGTGGAAGATTGCTGTCTTTGCTTTGACCCTATCAAATATTCCTTGATAAATATCATAGTGATATATATTAGTGAAAAAAAGTACAATTTATATCGTACATATAAAAACCCGTATAAAAATGAATAGGAAATGTAACAAAGGACACTGCGCACTGTCTCGTTAGGAGATTTCCGATTTCTCGCAAAACGGAAACGACCGCCACCCGGCGCTTTTTCAAAAAACGAATGGAAAAACTTTATGAGCTTTACGAGGGTAAAAAAATCGGGTGCATTAGTGTTTGCATAAAAATATTTGTATTTCATTTTACAAAACGAACTGCATTTTTATATTACTCAATTGTATATAAAAAAGGATATACATATCAACGTTCACATTCGTATAAGTGCAAGTGACTGGCAGCAGAATTACAAGACACTACCATCAAATTTACAAATAAATTTCATATAATGATGAGTCTAGTTAAAGATTTTTTACAGGAAAACGTTCACGAATTATCTTAGAGACAATGTCTATAATTAACTGCTTTAAAAAAATACAAATCACATCATATTGAATATCACCTTTTTACAACTGATATGAGAAAGCCACCTTCCTAAAAATTATAGAACAAATCAATTCATTTTCTTTGAATCGTAAAATTTACTATTTTTATTCAATTTTACGTGTAAATCTTTCACAAATATGTTAGTATACTGCTTATTGCTGTTCTACACTTTCAAAAAATTATCATTCTTTCAAGATAGTCTTGGCTTTTAAGGTTATGTATAATGCATCTTAAGAAAAACAAAACATTTAAATTAGCCTGAGATAAATAGTTGTATTTAAAAGAAAACATACGAAACGTGATCACTTAACGTTTTTATATTATCTTTGATAAATATGTATGTGTTACTAAAAATACCATAAACAAACAATCTGTTGATTGCTCCATTAGCAAGTTTTCGATTTTTTTCGTCGCTTAACTTTTGTAGTAATCACAAAATATTTATTACTCTTAAAATCGCATCG
The DNA here is from genome assembly GCA_030503985.1 of Himalopsyche tibetana. NCBI lineage: Eukaryota > Metazoa > Arthropoda > Insecta > Trichoptera > Rhyacophilidae > Himalopsyche > Himalopsyche tibetana. The sequence goes on along the minus strand of JAPJYX010000009.1, from coordinate 10,525,905 downwards.
GTAAAAATAATTTTCTAGCAACATTTTTCGTCAATGGCAGTGATATGTCTATTCAAACAGTCTCTAGGGAAATCAGGCTAAGCCACGGATTGGAGATCGTACCGCGTATACAACGCTTCGTGATACTGTCGAAGTTCCAAACGGATCTGAAACATCGTCTGAAAAAATATTTTACAATGTCCACCCACATTATCGAAGTGTTTTTTTAGAGTAATTTTTTCTCGTTAAATTAATCTACATTTGTGTTGTGAATTCAGTAATATATGACATATTTCACTAAAAAACAATGAAAATATTAAATTTCAACATCTTGGGTTGAATATTTAAAACTAATTTATTGAATTATCTGACAAGATAAGATGGAATGACCTGGGAGACAACAGAGACTAGCGAAGGATAAATAATCTCGGGGGAGCCATGTATGTTGGTGATCATATTCTCCGTATAGGGATCAAATAGGAAATAAAAAAAAATCAAACTTAGATGTATTATTACATTATCTAAATCTTAAATCAATAAAATATTTGAAATGTTATTTCCTTGATACTTCTTTATGATAACGTAAAAATGAATAATTTATTAACTTTAAAAGAATTAAATAAATATGTCAGCATCACCCACCCGTCAAAACGTATTATTTAAAATATTTTTTTATCAGAACTGTCAATTTTATTAGATGATTTAAATAGAACTACATAGATAATGTACTTTACTTTTTTTTGTTAAATCTTGTTTAAAAAATAAGTAGATAAGCTATGAGAGTATATCGCCATATTATATTATGTGAAAATTAAGAAACAATCGTAGTTAGTTTCTTCTCGTACAAATTTATTTAATAACAATTATCCAACGAGCAAGCCAAATTGCATAATTAATGAAATTACTCCAGCCATATAAAATATATCAGTCAGTAACCTTGTTAAATTTAAATCGTTCAAAGTATGTACATTCACACAAGTTTTGTCACTAACGACCTGGGTTTCGCCTTTCGGCATCCTGTGTGAAAAATGTGTACATAATTTGAACGATTCAAATTAAATATTGAAATTTTACCAAGCACCTCCAGTCGAAATTTTAAATTACAGTAAACTTATATTGAAAAAATATTTAATTAGAATGAATTTTTGAGGGGCAACAGAATCTTTACATTTTTAAGGTTATATGAGACTTCAACGTTTTATTAAAATATTTAAATTGAATATTTGAAGAGATACTTCGAAATCGTTTAAAATAGCTGCAGTGTATCATATAACAGACGTGTTTTATTTGCATTTTTCAACGAGGAGTGTTTATTTCAAAGGCAATCGGACTACAAGCAGGCGTGATTCCCTATCACGAACACAGGCGTCGCGAAAATCCTTTGATACTTCTGCCACCGTTTTCTGTGTAAACAGCGAAACATGCAAACCCTCACGTTTCATGGTATTATTTGCCGTTTCCTTTTTCATTGCTCAAAAATAAATGGTGAAATAATACTGCTTCTTAAGAGAGTGACAAGAAAATTGATAATATTTTTCAATGTTATTTACTGTCGCAATCCACCTCATTTGGAATGATAAACTAAGTTTTTTGTATTTATGTTTGCCACATGCCTTTTATATAACAACGAGTATAACAAATGTTTATTTGTGGGTCTCGGCAAGACGCTAGTGTCATTAATAATAAATAATCACTTAAATTGAAGCTAACTCGCTTCAAATATTAACATATTTGTTATCATTCTATGAAGCACTAAAGTCAGGTTATTAAATTAATATAATACTATAATTTGCAGTATAAATAAGGATGTTAGAATGTATGACATAACATATTGTATATCTCTTCTAAGCCACTACTTATCTGAGTTAATGTAAGCTTAATCAATATTCTGCTCAAGGTATAAGCCGAAATATCTATCAAATATTTAAAGAACTAAAATAATTTGATATTTTTTTACCTATTACAATGAACTTTTAAAAAGTAAATGCCAATCTTAAAAATATTTCTAAGGTTGTTGATTACATTCAAGCATAATAATATCCATAAACGGCCCTATAGAATTATAACCTTAAATAAATTCAGGTAATTTTATTGACTCAACGTACACTTTGGTGTGAACTTTTTATAGTACCCCCAAGTGTTTTTTTCCCGGTTTCGAAATAACGTGGTTAATTAACAAAAACGAATACTTTTTTTACAATAATTATTTTTTCTTGCACGAAACTAAGTGTATAGTGCACGGGTTCCCAACCTATGCGTCGTCAACTTTTTTCGATTTTGGATTTGAACAACAAAACTAAAACTAATTTCAACTAAAATTACCTTATTGAACAAAAAAATGCCCTTTTCAATTTCATCGGGGTCGCTGGTCACCTGGCTTTTATAAAAAAGGGTCGCCATTCGAAAAATTTTGGGAACCTATGGTATAGTGAAACGTATCTACAGTGTAAAAAAAATGAGTGGGCTATAATTAATGGATATTTCACTGATATGGAAAATATTGTTCAACGAATTTAATTGAACACTGTTTTTCTATTGTACTGGAAGACTTACTACAGTTTACTAATGAAAATAATAAATCTCTTTTTAATCTAAAGAACGTTTTTTTTAAATACTTTTCTTGAGCTTAAACTGTAAATATAAATTGTGAAACAAATACATCTTTTCAGTATATAACGCAAAATCATTATATTTATTGGACCGTTGGCAATATCATTTTATCATACCAATAAACTCAAATGATTTATCCTTTACTTTAGTTACTAAAATAAAAACAACCACTAGGTTATATAATAATATTCTCTTTGTCTTGTTTTGTCGTCAAGGTATATAGTGGATTAAATTTAAGGGGTTCTATCATACATGGGTATGCTAGATATTATTCCCAACATGTAATACCCTGTTTGAAAAGCACTTATACTGAACGCTGGACCACGGCTATTAAGTTCACTGTAGCGTAATATTAAGGGAACTGGCGCTATAACCCATTCCACAATATTTCGGGACGTCCATTTATCATTGCCATATTATCATTATTGTATTTTTGTTGGGTTTTTGATAGATGTGATATTTTCAAATAACCAACAAATGTTTTGTCAATACTGTACTTACATACATTGTTACTTCAAATCAATATAAACTTCAAATTTATAAAATATATTTGCTGTTGCTTAGTAAAGAATAGATTATATTACGTGTAATATTTATTGAGATATCTTTCTTGTTGAGATTAGTTTTAGCTTTATCAACATTCTGTATTTACCATATACCGATACGTTGCCTCCAGCAGCACATGTCACTTGTCAAATGCTACGTCCCATCTCAAGTCATGGCATTATTCTTTATTTCCTGACGATTTTTCAGGATACCAATACACCGACTGGAATATTAGTCAGGTTGAGTTGAGGTTCTTTCTAGTACTCGCGGAATGTGTCCCAGTTAGTTTCAACGTCATCCCAACAGAGTTAGATAAATAATCTTTTCTATCTTTGATATTGATGATTCTTTTATTCAGAATTATTTTTTTTGATTGCTTACATTTTATATATCTGGTCTAGGTTTGCACTGGTTAGCATTGTTGGATTACATTTTTGACCTCTCTCGTCGGAGCACTTTTTCGATCGATTTACCGATTTAGCACTAGTCCTGTCCCTACTTATCTTTTATTAAGTGACTAAATAACAAACAATTCTCCTAAAAAAAATCTGTTGAGATACCTCCATTAGGAAGCCATATTTTCTACATCAAAAGCAGAAATGGGCTTAAAAAATACAATCATAGCATATGAGTAAGGATTTTTTTTTGTTTCTCTTTCAGCTAGGGCATCCAATCCCGGAATCCCGTTCAATTTTCTGATCCGAAATTCCAGGATTGAGATGGCTGCGATCCCGGGATTTCGGGATTGAGAAATTTTGAGCAAATCCCGAAAATTTACACGAAATTGGCAAATTCAAGATTTCATACCAAATCGAGGATTTCAAATTCCTCGGTGAGCTAAAAAAAAAAAAACGAGTGACTGTAAGATTCTGGGAAAAGTATACCAAATCGGGGACTTCAAATTCCTCGGTGAGCTAAAAAAAAAAAAAAGAGGTTCTGTGCGAATCCAAGGAAAGAGTATAGCAAAATGAGGATTTAAAATTCCTCGGTGAGAAAATCTCAATCCCGGTATTCAAAATTAATCAATCCCGAAATCCCGGGATTGGAAAAAGGCTCCGGGATTGGATACCCTACTTTCAGCTACCGATAATAGAACGGTAATTTACGTATTGTAAATAATACAATTGAGCAAAAATTGAATAACTCTTTATTTATTAATGTGGCAAAAAGTTTATAATATTTAAAAGAATTAATTATTAAAAATACCGTTTAAAATCATGCATGTATTCAATGATTTGTTATGAAACATGAATAATATGGCTTAGCGAAAAAAGTTAGGGAAGATCAGAGGCAATAAAATATTGAATTTATTTTAATGTTGTATATCTCACGATATATGATTTCAAGCAAAAAATATGTATATCTTAAAGAAACCAGCCATGCTTTTACTTTTGCGGCACTTTAGACAAAGAGCTTCGACGCCCCCATCTTAGTCCCCATAATGTCAAGTGACGAGAAATCTTCGCGCAGGGGAAATTTAATGAAGACTTATGACTGTCGTCGACAAACGTCACTGGCTTTGCTTCATAATTATTTATCAGAGCGCGCCACGCGATCAAACTTTTTGGGATTCATCAGAAAAATATAATATGATTATATAAAACTCTCAAATTCTTCTGTCAAAAATCGACAAAAAAGAAGAGTTAAACAAATGTCAATTGTGTAATACAAAATCTACGCCATTTCACAGTAGGATACAATACAGAATATATATTACAAAATATGTTTGTGTTTTGATTAAGTATACTGCAAATATCTATACTGTGTATAAAATAAAAAAAACATGCATTGCGTACAACCAAAAAAAGTGCGTTCCAGTCAAACCATCAAATTGTATGTGACCTTTATCTTAGTCTTATGTAAACTTTTTCTTAATCAAAATAAACTGATCTATACGTGTTTACTCTGTTGTGATTATAACCATAAATTAACAAATTAATATCTTAACAAAGAAAGACAGTCAGTTGCAATATTTTTACAGAAAATATTATGGTAACCATGACGACACAACAAAATTTCGCAAAAAAAAATCATAATGTTCATGAGTTCTATAGTAAACTAATCCGATATGCAGTTTATATCATACTTATTTTTTTTTACGATAAAAAAATCATTAAAAATAAGGATTATTTATTTTCATTCAAAATATGCTTAACGACCATGAAATAAGTCAAACAAATATTGAATTAGAAGCCAATCTTACGAAAACGACCCTATCAACAAAGGAAAATAGAAAATATGAAAAGTATGTCAGACGATAGGTAGAGATTGCTGTCCCGCCAGCAGACAGTTTGGCGGCGTCGGTAGCCGTCGCGACGCCAAGCTTCGACGCCCGCCAGCCTACCGAATGATGCCCGCCGCCGCCGGCCGACATCTTCGATGGCGTCGCCGAACTGTAGCAGGAGGCAAAACAATACGTCATTTTGGCGAAAATCGATATTGCTCAGTCATTCTCTTCCTAAAAAGGACTCGCGATCGAATAATTTAAAAAAAAATAGACTAAATGTTCATACTATCCATGTCTTGTGTAATTGAGATATTAATTTAATACAATACAGTAAAATTAAACTTGATTTAAAGAATAAACTTGATCTTTCACTATAAAGCAGATGTAAATATCAAAAGGTTTACGTATTAGGCTTTTGTGTGTGCTTCAAATAGAAAAATAATTAAATATAGTCTAGATCATATTTTAACGATACTATTAAAATAATTTCAATGATTGGTGAATCAATTTGTGAATTAAGTGTCTCTGTAAAACGAAAAAACTTGATTCTACTAATAATGTTTCAAATACAATCTGTTTAAATGTAAATTATATGTGAAAACTGTTATTGTACAATAAATGAAACAAAGAAATTGAAGCAATATAAACTAAAGCCTTTTGTGATCAATTTTTTTTGTTGTCAAGATCTTTTCAAGCTTTGTCTTTGTTGGATACTCCAACTACGAGTGATAACTTGAATCTCAAATACCAAATTAATATTTGCTATCGAATTTTATTCAGGGTCGTTAAAATATCTTGTGTTGAAATAATAAATGACACGCAAATATATATCATGCGGAACTGGCAAGTAGTACATAAAGTAGAAGTTTAAGATTGTTTCAAGATTTCTGAAACATGGCTGAAGTGTGAAGCAGTTTTCCGATAAAATACAATACTTCTGAGGTTAATGTACCCTCTGGAGATTTTAAAAACAGCAGGTGCCACGTGTTTTTCAAGGCTGTTCTCTAAAAAAGTGTACAATGTGATAATTTTTCCCTCCTCGCCGACATAATACAAAGTGGGGAAATCCCTACGTGACGACACTCTTCAATGAGCGTTAGTTAGTTATATAAAGACGACATAACGCCGTAAACGTGCTTTGAATTCGTTAAACGGCCAAGGCTTAAGAGGAAATTGAGACGTTTGAATAACGGGAGCGATGCACGCGGCCACCGCATTCACTGCGAGAAGGCTGTGTTGAGATGAGTGACATCAGAAAAGCTTTCCTATAACATAACGTGTTACTTTGTAAAAATATTCTTGCATTAATTAAATTTATGTATCCATATAGAAACGTTATTCAGCATATCAAGCCAAGTTATTCAGCATATCAATCGAGTGATATCACTTTTAGGGTGTTCACTGTCAATACTTGGTGGAAAAGCATTATATTAATAAAAACACTATATTCCTTTGTACTTCATTCCACTTACCGCCACACGTACACACGCTTACATTCCACGGACCAGTTACGCTGTCGCAATAAGTTGACAATCAGTTGACAATGCTCGCTATGAGCGAAACCGGTCTTGACCTATTTAATAAAGTGGAATAAAGTACAAAGGAATATTGTGATTTTATTAATCGAGTGATAGTTTAAAAGTAATATTCTTGTGATTGTATTCTTAAAACAGCAATATCTGTTGTTACATAGATGAATTTTGTGTGCTTTTCTGAAAAGTAACTATGAAAAAAACAGGTGTCTAAAAAACTTTTAGCTTAATTAGATAATTCATTAAATGTATTATAACTTCTATCGCTTATTTATAAAAGAACTTCAAACCACGATTAAAATCAATGTCTACTGATGACAATATATCGAAATTTATTCTAAAACATTCATAATAATTTACATTTTTTAATTGATAAATATACCACAGTCAAAGCTTATTTTTGTAACATATTAGTTTTAATCAACGTTAAAGCTTTGTTAAAACTCCGCATCAGATTATTTGAGCCAGGTTTTTAACTACTAAATAACTTATAAATTTGAATTTTTAGAAAGAAATTTCATAACCTTAACGATCTCGATATTTATTGTGACTTAAAATGTGTTAAAACTTATGTTAAAGTAGTGCGTTTTAAAACATCAAGAGTTAAATTGTTTTTTTTCAGGCTCTACTTCTGTTTTCTATAGGAATAGTTCGTTTGAAATCATTTGAAAAGGAATTTTGGCTTCATGATTCATTCATCAGTAATAAATACATTTTTAATAATATTTCAACCCTTGAAATATGTTTTCAAAGGCATCGGTCACTTCTCATCATTGCAGCAGATGGTTATACCTAGATGAAGTAGATACAAAACAAAACAGCTGGCCTGCACCATAGAAAACGTATAGAACAAGTGAGACTGCATCGACCGTGCACAAGACATTATTCAAAGTTTTTAATGGGAAAACTACGAAGTACTCATAAGGAGAACAGTATTATACCAGATTTAAAAAAATGATAAATTATTGTAATAGGTTTTCGTTAAGTTTCATAAAAGAATATTTGATAGTTGTACGTGAACAATCAAAACATTTAGATAGTTTTAAAAATGGTCAAAAAAATTATAATGCGGTAAATGCAAATGAATGCATGTTTTGTTAATAATTTGCTTTATAAGTGAATATTGATTTACAATCGGCATCGAGATGATGTACCTAGGCTGAATTCAATTATTCTGAAATCGTTGCTCGCAAGATAAATTAAGAATTATTTTAACAATGTTTAGATGTTTATAGAGATATTCAAAAAAGAAGGTGTTTGTAAAACTTCAAAACATTGCAAAAAATTAAATGAATATATTTTTAAAATTAAATGAATATGTCATATATATCATACAAAATTTATTAAAGTTTATTTGATTTCAGCTACTAAAAATATTTATTACTTTTGTAAGTCTCATAGTAAAGTGAAATTGAAAAAGCTTTTTAATCCATAAAATTGTTTTGTATTGTCGATTTTCAATTTTTTCCTACTAGACGCCTAAAAAGATGAAAATTTTTATTTGTATCAAAATTCACAAACGAGTTGTTAAATTCCGAATGAATTCAAAGTATTAGTATTCAGTCCAGCAAGATCGATGTATTTGAAACTTTAAGAGTAAAAATAGAAAATTTATGCATGTTTGCCAAAAGCTATTTTATTAAACAGTATTTTTTTTTAAATTAACGTAACATTGTTGATGAATATACGCTATTTTAAAAACATCCCCAAAAATATTCCACCACATTTATTAGCCTTGTATTTTGCATACTGCAACGTCCGCCATAAACGATAGGGGAAATTCAAATATTCATTATAATTCACTATATCCTGTCTGTTTATTTGTAGCTCATTCTCTCCCCTTTGAATGTTGGCTGTAAAACGGTGCATCGAAACATCAGGACAAACAAGCCCCAGTACTGAGCACAAAGGACTACCGGATAATATTGAGTTACTACTGATTTTATCTGTCTCTTTTAATAAAGACAACCCTCTTGTGTGACTGTGATATCAAACATCCTTTTTATGAAAGTCATGTTTGCTATTTTTAGCTGTCAACAATTTGACATTTTTTATAAAGTTATTTTAGTCACGTACAGCTACTTTATCCAATTTCGTTAATATTTTTTCATTTAATCGTAAAAATAGTTAGTTACATTTACTTAACTAAAGTCAAAGTTTTTTCAATGTTATTTTATAACATATCATTAATTCATTGTTTGAATTGAAATTATCTTTGTAGAACTCTTTTAAAAAAGATGGAAAAATAATAAGGTCTTTTAATTTAATAATATTGATGAGAGCATATGCCGAAATAGCTACCAACCGTATTATAGAAAATAACATTTGTAGATCTAAAATACGTGCGTTATTTTTCACATTGTATATAAAACCAATCATAATTTGTTTCAATCATTACATACTTTCATTTACTGGAAATAAAAGATTTAAATTTACTGTTTTTAATACGATTTCATTAATCGATTAATGATTACAAACAGATCGATTAATTTCAATAGTTTATAGGAAATTATTTTTTTATTTTCACTACAAATAAATATAATATTGAAATATTGCAATTTTTCGACTTATATTCAAATATGTGCAATGCACTTTTTTAAAATACAATGCAGTAGGCTTATTTATCGAGCCGACAAAAATAAGATGTCAAAGAATTTATAGACGCGTTGCTATAATTAGCTATAATTGTAGTCTTTATAAAAGTCACATTGTTTTTTTAATGAAACCGATCAATGAACAGAAGAAACCAATAAAGAAACACATCAGTAATGTTTGAGTTTTTTGTGATTATTTTTATAATATATTTATTAGAAGACAAAGACACTGTTTTCAAAGACAATTTATCTAAACTATTCATCTCTGTATAATTTTCACATTCCTCCTGAAGCGACGTCCTTTGCAATTTACTCCACTCTTCGGATTTCTATTACCCTCTGCAATCTAGAGACGATCTTTTCATTTAATTTGCATTTAACTTGAGCAAGAAATTAATGTAGAGGTAGCTTTGTTTTCAGAGCAGTTTTTTTATAGAATAAAGCTAATTCGTATTTCTTATTTTTTCTTATTGTATAATCTCTTTACATAATATAAAATCTTGATAAATATTGTCATCTTGATACAAAATCTTTACTTTTATCGTAATAAACTCTAGTAGTAGACATTTTTTTACATTTTAAATAAAGCTACTGAGATCATAAAATGCATGTTCATGAATCTATTTCGGTAAATTCAAATATTTTTTTATAAAAAAGGATTTATATGATTTGTCAACATATTGCATTTTCATACACAATATTGCATTAAAGTTTAATAAGCCAATGATTAAAAAATATACACAAATTCATCAATTAACCAAGACAAGTAAAGACAATCAACACAATCTATAAATAAAAGCAATTAAAATGTTAGTGATGGGCCATTACCATCCATGTCACTTAACAAAATCGAATAATGCGTACGAAAAAATGTATATTAAAGTCATAAAAGTAATGCTTTTGTTTATCAAAAATTGATAGTTGGCAATATAAAAAAAGAAATTATATTTTGTTAGATGTTGAAAAAAAAGAATTAATATAATATAGTAATACATGTGCCGTTTTAACTGGTAAATAAATATATTTAGCTTGAGGCACTAGACACGTTTATCGTGAACTTTTTAAATAACAAAACGAATAGGAAAACAAGATATTCTTTGAAAGTCATGTTTTTCGTTAGCACCGTCGTTCATCTAACGTTTGCGTCTTAATTGAATTATTTCACTTCCATAAAAAAGGCTAAATTCAAAGCCAAATCAGATACATATAGCATTATATAAATGACACACCTGTACCTTTTTAAATGTGAAATAAAAAAACATAATTCATCTTTTCTTATTGTGTTCAACCGTCAAAAGCATAAATAAAATAATAACCTAATAAAAAAAACTATAATTTCAAATATAATGAGTATATTGATAGTTAAGTTAAATAATTTTGTTTTAGCACCTTTATAGTATGTATTAAGATAAAAAAAGATTTATTACTCTGTGAGAAAAATGGCGGGCAAATGGAGTTCTTGTGTCACCTAAGTATCGGCTTTCTTGGAAATATATTTTATAGAGTTTCCTACACTTACCTCGTGAACAGCAATACAAACCAATATAAATGGTCTTTTGGACGTGTGATTGATGTGAGGGTCAGATTTTTCAGCTACGAGATTTCACGTTCACATCTTTTCTCCCCTTTGTAAGGTAAGCATTTGGGGTTAAAGAGACTTTTGGGACTATACTTACCTTACCCGAACCAAATCTCAGCGGTTTGATAGTCTTCAAAATTTAAACTAATACATTTTTAACAATCTTTTCATTATATACAATGGTTATACATATTTTTACTTCACCAAAAAACTTCCTGAAAAATCTTTCTTCTTGTTAAAATTAGCTATAATTTGTTATGTCGGGTCCATGTCGCAGTGGTCAACGTCTTTGGCTTGCGTGATGGATCTCCCGGGTTCGAGTTTCAGTACGAACGTAGTTTTTCAATCGACTTCCGGTCGAGGACTTTAGAATAAAAATTCTCTCCCGCCCTTATTTTCCTTAAATAACAGAGAGTAGCTAAAGCGATTAGTAAACAATTAGTCCTGTTGAGTTCTATCCTTTTATCCCTACCACTATCTTCGAATAATTGAGATTAAGTGATTGCTTAACAAGCAGGTCTCGTAGAAAAACACATTGGGAGCGGACATAGATTTAAAAAAAACCTTCTAAAAAATCTGTTTTCGATATTTTTGTATCCTGCCGGCTTCGCATACAATTCGATAATTCTCTTAGCATGCATTCATTATCATGATTGATTGTATAAATCTCATAAAATCGCATAATTTCAATAACAGTCTCTCAATCTTATCGAATTGGTTACTCTTAAATATATCAATTGTCATTATTTTTCACTTGGTAATATCGATAGTAAAAAACGATAGTTAAAGCATTACTGGTATTTAACCTTTTAATGTAATTTAAACGTTTAATCAATATGTAGACTTAAGAAAAAAATTAATAAGACCCATCATTTACAACCTGTAACATATAATATAGTAAACATTGTGAATACACAGAAATTGCGCTATAAATACATCTAGGGGTTGTTTCTATACTAAATAGAGTGCATAAACCTCATTCGATTCTTTTTAAGTTTAGTGACGCGTAAAGAACTGATAGTGGTTTCAAGATACACACCGAAAAGCAAGGGTGGAAACTTTTATGCGTTATTTGATTTCGTACTGGGTTGTATAGGAATTTGAAAGCTTTTTTCTTGAAGTAGTAGTTGAAAGCTCATAAAAACATATTTGTCTTTTTTGGTACTTTATAATATTGATAAAATCAAATATATACAGACAAACATTTAAATTTAATTCTATTATATATTTATAATTATTGGAATAGTTCGGTATCATTCGAGCGGTTATATTAAAATATATTTTCTTAATATTTTTTTACTATACTTTCCATTATTTTTGTTTGTTGATATCACATTGTTTCTTACAGAGCAATCGTTTTCATTGAATATATTATCAGAGGGTAAAAATATCAAAGGATTGTAGTTCTACAGTTTTTAATAATTTTTATGCGTTGATAGCTATTTCGGCTTTCGCCATCGTCAGAACTATGTTTAAACTTATATTTTGCTCAGCTATATATACTGGCTCTGAAGAAATACACAATGCATCAAGTTATTCACTCAAACATACTAATTATAATTACAATATTACACTTATTAAATGTGATTCTAGTGTTTCAAAGAACGATTAACAATCTGGGTTTATTTCTTAAAACATAAATTAGGATAAAATTAAACTGGTATGTATTATTAATTAAATTACATTAAATTTATTAACTATGGCTTTATTGTTTCGAAAAACAATAAGCAATATGGGTTTTTTCAAGGTAAATTAGGATAAATTATACTAATATTTATTATTAGTATTATTAACATTAGGGGGCTTAACAACGGCGATGGATTAATAATGGTTTGTTCATTTAAGGTGTTTTGTTTATGCCTATTAATTTCAAGTTGTTCTAATAAATTTCGTTTTTTTACCTTTATGACAAAGATGCAAAACGGTTGGCTCTAAACTTAAACTCATGCCATGAGATTCGGTCAAAAAATGGTTTGCAAATTGTGAGTCTGATTTTGTATTGTTAAAAAATCTTATGTAAGATCCATAAGATCTTTTAACAAGTCTTTTAACAAGTAAATACCAAATCAAATAATGACTATATTATCCTTAATATTGTAAAGAAACTCGTATTTATATAAAATCATCTTAATTTATAGTACTCGCAACGACTGAGTATACTTGATTCATACAAAATTGTAAAATCAACCCCAGCGGAGATACAGATAACAATTTAACCCTGGCTAAAAATTGTCTAGCTTTATCCGGTCAAAAATATGACATTTCACGACGTGTATTCGAAGAAACATATCGCGGTCGCAATTACATTTGAAACTCAACCATGGAAAAACCGCGTAGCTTAAAAGTCATCGAGATGGGATTTGAGGCCATCCCCTGGGAAATCTCCCAGCGGGGGACTTCCCTCTTTGCCCGCTTTCCCCCACACGGCTCTCCGCTCTCACGCTTTCATCACCATCACACTTCATTTCGGTTGCGATTCAATCGCTCTAATGAATATTCATCCCGTCGGCGGCGTGGAGCACGGGGCAAGAGGTGCCGAGCGGGTAAACACTTTTCAAATGTTCACGGTGACTAATGTAAACAATAAAGACAGATACACTTTGAACCGCTTAATAGATGCAAACATGTGCCATAATTAAAACGTATGCTAATACAATCAATTTAAATAATTATATTTTTCGTATTGTTTACAACGCATTCGTGAGCAGTGCAACTAAAAAAATAACACAAAAATTAATACGTGTGATTTTTCGGAAATTTCATCTAAAAAAAAAAAAAAACAACATTACACGATTACACATAAACTATGGTTCATAGGGTGGATAGGTTACAAAAAAATCGTACAAATTGAGTATGAGATTCATAGCAAATTAAAAAATAGGTTATGGCATAAGTTTGGTTAAAACCTTGGACGAGTATTTATTGTTTTTACCCATGTGATATTTTAAAAAATATTCATCATCTTTAATACTCTCTTCCTTAGTAATCATTTTTTCTTGATCAGTTTAATGTGACTCTCGTCATTACTGTGTAGATTAATATTATAAGAATTACTGTAGTTTAATATTTGAGGAGCAAACATTCAAAAAGTGTTTTGTCACAAATTTTGAAAAATGGCGTTTTATATCAATTCTAATAGCCCATAATAAAACCTATGAATGGAAATCAAAATAAGTGTTCAAAAAGTTTTTTTTTCATATTAAAATGAAATCATAAAGTTGACACATTCATACAAACCGTTGCTTTTGCAACATTTAAATCATCATTTTCCAAGCTTTGTATTTGTGTGACAAAACACTTTTTGAATGTTTGCTCCTCATTTGTGTAACACTCATTGGTCATCTTTATTTTTTTCTTCATTTCCTTGTTTATTTATTCAGATTGAAAAATGTGAATGATTAAAAAATCATTTACATTTGATGCATCTTTTTTTACTGCGTCAAAATTGAAACTGGGTAAAAAAAATCCCGGGTATGCCAGTGTTTGGTGTATTTTAATTGTGTTTTATATGAAATATTCCATCTTGAATTAACTTGTATATTTGAATAGTCAAATAATTGACTGATTGAATTGAGCAATAGATACTTGTACCTGAAAAAACTTCAGTTTGTTAGGAAAACTTTACATAATATCTATGGTAATAAAGTATAAAGTATTTTTGAGAGTTAACCGTTTTTCAATACAGATTGCTTTCATACTTATATTTATATGTATTTTTTTCTCTCCGGTTATATTGGAAATCAATTTTCTATGAATATTATTATACACTTGTCTAGTGGTTCAAGATGCAGCTTGTTTATAGTACTTACTGTATTAGTACATTTTTACATTCATTGCTGTAAGAATACCGAAAAGATACTTTCGTCGTTTTTTTTGTAGAAGAGAAGAGAGATAAAGATGACTGTAACATAAAACAATATCAAGTTAATGGTAAGAGTTAAAATTATTAAAATTCTACACAATTTCTTAGTTTTACAGCTCTGCTTGTTTTAAAACGACTTGTTCAAATGCGATAGTAGTTATATAATATTTGCAGGTCCTTTGTATTCCTTATAACACAAAACTTTACAATCAAGTTCCTCCATGACTTCCTGCATTGAGCGGATTTACTAATATCCTGATTGACGCTTTTGTCCCCGGGCGATTTCCCGGATTATTGTGAACGTTCCCTCATTAGAGTAGTTGGTGCTGGAACCGTCCCTCGCCGCCCACGGCCTCGCTTATTGTTTATTGTCGAATAATTTCAATTTTAACTTTATCAGACGTCCGTCAGCCCCTAGTTATGTCCGGATATAATGTTTCAAAGCGCGTTGAAGGCGTCTGTAAATGCTTCAAGGATTTTGATTGACAGCTCGCATTGTTACGCAACGTTGCGTAAATTTTTATCTTTTTGTTCCCAATTTTCAGTTTAATAAATAAAACTTTTGTCTTAGCATTATCGTATTTTTTGTTTTTTCGAAGTAAGCTTTGATTAATCACAAAAACATATTTACGAAAAATAACACTATTTGTGCTGATTCCACAGTAGGTTTCTTGCAATGAGCAAAACCTTTTCTGATCTTTATAATGTATATAGAAAGAGTACAAGAAGAGTTATTTTCATTATAAATTGGCAGTGAACACCTAAACACGATGAATAAAATTATGTATACATGATAATCATATTACTGGGAATTACCACGAATTCTATCACAATAATGTTTTATAAGCACTATATCGAATCAATACAGGATTTAAAATTAATAGACAAAGATTCTTTGAAATTCATAAGAACATTAATAAATCTATAGTTCACTTTTAGGGTGTCACTAAGTCAATACTTGGTGGAAGGGCTGATCATCAGTTGATAATGCTCTTCGTGAGTGAAACCGGTCCTGATCTTACTTGATAAAAGTGAAAATTAGTACAAATGTATATAAGCTAGACCAATGATTCCCAACCTGGGATCCGCAGGTTTTTCACAAATCTAACATTCTTTTGTGATAAAATATGGACATGTGAAATAAAAAAAAATCGGGGGTCCGCAGATTATTGTTTTCAGATTTAGGGGCCGGTGGCATGAAAAAGGTTGGGAAGCACTGAGCTAGACAACTAACTCCCAGTCACAAAATAAATTTATTATGTTATGTTTGACTCATGTTCCCGCCCGAACACAATTAACTAGTATGGCTCATATTTGAATCTTTTTACATTACTTTTTGAACTTATCATATGAAGCAATGTCTAGAACCTAGAACAGGGGAAAGGAACCTTTTAATATCTAAAGACCGCATTAATTTTTTTGATTCGACATAAGGCCGCAGTACACATCGACTAGGGAATCTTAGACCGGAAACAGGACGGTCATAATATGTCAGCAATTTACATAAATTTACAGAATTGGTCAAATGGCCGCACCAGAGTAGCCTTAAGACCGCAGGTTCTCCACGCCTGATCTAGACTCTAAGTTATGATAAAGATATTGTAATTAAATCTTTTACAGAAGAGTTATTTTGAAAAAAGTCGTGTATTGCCTTGTAACACAAACAGTTTTATTAAAAGATTATTAATCACTTTTAAGGTGTTCACTGTCAATACTTGGTGGAATGGCATTATATAGTTTAAAAATTTAAAAAAATTAAAAGTTATATAATAGTTTGTCATAATAGTTTCATTGCTAAGTGGTCTTCAACTTTTTATTTATAGTTTATTTTCCTTGTATTTTACTTCAATTCTTTTGCTAGGTTGTAATACCAATTGTTTGTCATACCTTGTTTTTATCACTTAACTTTTGTATAAATATCACTGTTTTATTGTTTTTCTTATCAGTTGACAATGCTCATCATGAGCGAAACCGGTCCTGATCTAATAAATTTTATGTGGAAAAAGTACTAAAAATGTTTTATTATTTTTATTAAAAGATTATTAATTTCAATTTTATATTCAAACAAAATTTCTTTATAGTCTCCGCCAAATCCATAGAAAATAATATAAAAAATATATACTACATCCAGTCAAACAAAATACTTCAGTCATCATTCTACGCATTACGTTATCTCAACGAACCACGCATCATATGACTTCGCATAGCGTGGCAATCCCGCAAACTCATTTCGATAAAACAAAATTCGCAATAGTTTTCCACGTAGAAGAAGCCCGACAAACCTTGAAGCTGTAATCCTGTGAGTGCCAGTCGATCTGAAGTGTCAACACTGGCTCGTGTTTTATCACTCACTTGTCGAGGATAAGCTACCGCAGTGGTACCAACTTTCACGCCAGTCTCGCCAATTGAACGGAGAAATCAAACAAATGATATTTGACTTAAGGGAAGAATACGAACTCATTATTTTTCCGTTAGATGGCATCTATGAAATTGGTCTGAAACATAGCAGTCACATTTATTTTATTATTTAATAACGCTTTCTTATTTATACAAAGTAAGTCATACCAAATAAAATGTTTCAAGACCTTTATCGATTTATATCGATCGATGTCATTCAGATTATACATAGTATACTTAACGTGACCATTTATTTTTTCCCCAAACCGGGACAACTTAAAAAATTGGTACTTTAGGCGCCTCACACTTGCATACAATATAATCAGGGGTGGGCTGCAGGGGGCTCGCGTGGGCCCCTTGGTGAATTAAGAAAATCAATATTCTCATATCCAAGCGTTATATAATTTGTAAAAATGCATTCTAATTAAATTTAAGAACCCACTGATGAACATTTATTTGGCGCTCCTGACACATATTTTATGTACGACAACTTAGGTATGTATGTTATAACTTTTGAAACATGGAATCGGAGATGGGAAAAAAAGATCTAATTTTAATTGTATAAGAATGATACAAAAATCCTTCCTTTCCCCAAAACACCGCGAGTAGCTTTGAAATTAAGCGAGCCTCTTGTTAACGTATTGGCAGCCCACTGTTGAATATAATCGACTATGTTGTAATGTTTTTTTATTTCATATTAGGTTCATTTTTTATTGATTCATTAGGTTTTCTTGAATTTAAATGATGCTCAATATCGCTGGCACTTTTACGTGCTACGCTAAATTCTGTGCGACACTTTTCACATATGGACGACCGATGGAGTATTTCTTCTTTGAGACATAAAAGTCGGGTAGTTTACATGTAAACTTCAACTGCATTATGAGTTTAATACTGGACATCTCAAATATATAATAAGTATATTAAGTAATACTTATGAATGATTGTCGGATAAAATAATCGTATTCTATTGAAAGACGTAAATAGATGAAATAAAAACACATCACAGATACTAAACATACGATTCAAATTACTGATCAAAAAAATACATGAAAATTTCCATTTGAAGATGCCAACCCTGTTCTTTAAATATGTTATAAAGATTGAAAAAACAATACAATTTATGTCGATTTCTCGAAGTTTGTATTCAAACTCAATAAGTAAAATTAATACCTCAATATTACACAACGGGTCGATGAATAAGAAAATTGACGAGGGAAAAAAATATGAAATCAGCGTGCTACTCACAGGCGTTTCCATGGCAGGCTGAAGTGTGTTCAAGCCCTTGAAAGGCATTTAAGTTTCTCAATGGCCGACGTCAGGAAGGGAGAGGAGATACACTTGTGATAAAATCAGCAACCTACTCCTAATGAACCATAAAAAGGCTTGTTTAAAGGGAGAGCTTTTTGTATTATGAACTCAACAGAAATATTTTCAATTATTTAAGGTACACATTGTTATCTCCATCATAAAATCTTCTGTTATATCAAAATAATGTAAAGCTTTGATGTAAATTCAATGACCGAGTACATCAACAGTAGGGCTGCTATGCGTCCTGGTATTCCGGGTTTTGTCCCGGTTTCGAGTCCTCTATACCAGTGTCCTGAATAGACCTTTCGGGACAGTCTAAAATCCCGGTTTTAGTTTAACTATCATTATTCAGTTATACTGAATCCTAGCAGTTACCAAGTTGCAAAAAATGAAAGAAATGTACAAAAGCACGTGTAATATCATATTTTTAAAGCCAAACTGAATACAAAAATAAGTGATTTCCAAACTGGGGCGCGCAGGTTTTCAGATTTTAGGGAGTCGTGGCATAAAAAGTTTGGGAATCACTGACAAATATAGTAGCCATGGGATGTTGTACACACTGGTTGTCGTTCGATTGCCGGAATTAATCCCATGAGTCTTTTGAGCAAGTATTAACAATGTCCCGGTTTTGATGTCAAGAAATCTGGCAGCCCTATCTATACTTTGAAAATAAAAGGAGTTTTCTTATTTTTACAGTGATCACATTATTTAAATATACATAATACATATGTTAAAAAAACAATTAACCCTGTGTAACAAGTTATAAGAAAACATTATATTCTTTATTATGTCTCTTTTGTTTCGATATCTTCAAGTTTTGCTCCCTGTCACGCGCCAATCTTGTGTTGCCAATCCATGTTAGCATCTTTTTTTCACCCTCATACTTGATACCAGGCGGCATTCCGAGTTGTTGAAAATCCAAAGGTCTAAAGATAGAGCATCCATAGCACATATGGTCCTCCTTGTTTCCAATGCTATTCCACAAAAAAGCAAACAAATGTATCCGTTCTCCAATCTCCAAATGTTGCACTAAGTCACGATAAACTAACAATGTGAACATTACAGATTAATTTCATCATGTATATTCACATCACATAATTTCTAAAGATGACTGTTTGCCACAATAATCAAAAAACTCAGCTCCTACAGTAAAATTTTGACTGGGATTAAAAAAATACTTAGTCCATTCACTTGACACTTCAGTTGTTTTCATAAAATAATGGAATGTTTTGAGAGACAATTATTCAAATAAACAATATTTCGAATAAATTACTCATTTGCTTCTTGGCAGTTCCATGGGTACATAGTCTGTTTTGACATTTTCATACTAAATTGTAATGAGCCACGTAAAAAAAAAAATATTATTTCGACCGACCATATCTTATTATTTTGAGTGAAACCACAAAAACCTTTTTACGCATTTAATTTCGACTGAATAAGTTTTTTAGTTTCAATAGATTAAAATTAATATCTTATTATTTTATTGATTAGCAGTGACATCTGCTATAAATATTGCGTAACTAATTACTTAAAGTTGCCCAAACCGGTTTGCGTCTGAGAAAATGGTGAAAATTCAAAACAAAACATTACTTTATCATTTCGTTTTATCTCTAATCATTTATAGATGGCGTTGACTTTAATTTTAATATTCTTTGGTTGTTTTAATTTCGATTAATTTAACAATTTATTCAAAGATATAATTATAACACTATCTACAAAATTTAAATTTAAGTTTTATTATAAAGCCTGGATATAGTTTAAAAAAACTTAAAGTAAATATTGTTTTGAATCCCTGCTAACAGTACAAGTTTCTCATAAAACTAAAGTTTTGATAGCTATCAAATATTATTTTAGATGTCAGAACGTATACGAATGTAAGACGGATTAGGGAATCTCGATATCCTGTATAGTTCTCCTATTCACCTGTAAATCGCGAATAACTGAGACTAAGAGAGCTTTTCGGTAACGTATTGGCAGCCGACAGCTGATTATATATTATATAATATAGAATATTTTTTTTAATTTAATTTTCACCAATATTATAAAATTTTATTTCTTAAAAAAAATGTACTGATCCCGGGACCAGTCCCTGGATCCCGGGATCGAAAAATTCTAATCCCGGTATCAACATTTTGGCTCTGGATTGGATTCCCTAAGACGGATGAATTCGTAAGTTACGCCACTGTTTGAACTCTTTGGAAATTTATATGAGAAAATGGTACATAAATTTTTGTGGGCTTTTCCAGTAAAATAATACATTATTTTTGTTGGTTAACAGTAATGTTTATATGTTATATTTGGTTCAGTTACAATTCAGTTATACGGCTTTTTTGAGTTTTAAATTGAAATTTTAATTGATGTGTAAATAAATTGTGATCGATGGCATCTACATGTGTTTCGTAAAATATCATTCCACCAAAGTATATGTTAAATAGTATGTTAAGGATCAGTGTAAAGGTCTACAGTGAGACCTACAATTAAAACAAATTATTAAAAAACTTATTTACAAACATTACTGTAATTGATAAAATCTAGTTTGAATTTTCAAGTTGAGAAAAGCATTCTTTATTATTGTATTCCAATTAAATGTATTAGTCGAAAAAGAACATGGAGTCGGTGGCATGCTTGAGCTGTGACATCCATTTTTTTTTTTAAATCTCTACCGAAACGAACTATTTATTTTTGAAATATAATCATATTATTCGTTGACAAAATTAATACATTCATTTTTTTTTAACAATTCTCCATTTGACAGTCATCATTTCAATATTTAATTAGCTAAGAATGTACAATAAAAGCTTTTAAACATTATGTACACTTTTTTTATTTTTATTTAACATCGTCAAGCTTCCGAGAAAAACGAATTGAATATACAAAAAGTCTTGTTTTGAGTTATCTTGGTCGGTAACATTGGGTTTTTGTTACTTGGGTAAATACATTGTATTATAAAAAGAAACGATAAACACTACAGCATTAATACATTATTAGGTTCAAATATTAATTTATTGTAACAATAACAACACTTTTAAAATAATAATATATCTCTCTGACATTCTATTGAAAGCTTTTGGCTCAATTATAATTCTGCAGAGCAATAAATTTTGTCATTCTGAATTATTATTTCAAAATCTTTTGGTGGCTTTATTCAATAGTACTTTTCAATTGATAAAATAAAATAAACCGATCCGGCGGTAGGTACATGCTATGTGCACGAGCCACCCTAGCGACTACGATCAGAGGAAGTCTTGGAAAAGCGACGCAAAAAGAAAGGGTGCCTTATAGTCTATCCACTTCTCACACCCCCGCAGCGGCGTAGACAAAAAAGGTCGCTGACAAATAATATCATTTTATTAGTATAACAAACCATTTCTTTCATTCGTATGATTTCTTGTTAAAACTTTTATACACAGTGGCTGTAATTTACTTCAAAAATTTATGCTTGTCTTGCAGGTCATAAACAACAACTTAACTTATTTATATTTTTATTCAATTCAAAGAAATATCATAAAAACATTGAAATTTAAATTAGACTTACATATCGGCGTTAAAGTATATTTGCATATCGACTTACAACTAGTTGTTGGCTAATCACTCTTCTTACACCCAGTTACTATTTTATTAGAATGGTGGGAGGGATTCTGACTCCGACACCAACCATAGCTTAAATCACGACTTTAACTATTTTTTAGTCTTATTAGCATGCAATGACGCTTTTTTAGGACTCTAGAAATTTGAATACACAATTTATATTAGAAGGATTCGAAGTTATTAGTGTTCTTCGAGCACGACTCTAGTAAAAACAGTCCAACTTCACAGCCATGAAAATGCCGGAAAAAAATGAAAATTCTGGCTGAAAATGCTGAAAAAAAATCGTACTGGGATTTGAGCCCATGAGGTCCGGCATGGAAGCTAACGACGTTTACCACTGTGCCACACATCCGGCATTCTCATTTTGTATACCTTTTATTTAATCAATAAAAAGGAGTGAAAACGAAAGAGGAAACCAAATATAAGCTTTGCAGTTAGCCATGAACAAGAATATCACAAGTGAAAAAATAATTTATCATATCTCTGTTTTGTTAAAAGGTTCTAATAAAACGGAAAGTTAAGGTTAGTCAATATTTTAATAAATTAAAGTTAAGCCAAATCAATATCTGTCTTTTTGGATTACACTGAAGATTTATAATTAAAATGATTTATTTTTGTGCTGGCGATTTTAATATGGTGATTTTTTTTCAAATAAATGTATTGTTTATTACTTATTCAGGATATTTAATGAAAACATCATAAAAAAATCTAGAAAATGCAATCAAGTAGCTGGAGTAATTTGAGAAAAGCTCAATATTTTTACGATGGAAAATGTATTCTCTGAAAGTCTAAACGATAATACTCATAGTTAAAAAGTTATCGAAACTCGAGTGATTCAATAAAGTTGATGCGTAAGATTTGAAAGTATTCACAACGTTGTATTGTGTAACTTAATTTTATAGCCTTTAGTATTTTAATTAAACTTTTTTCATTACAATGCATTTAATGTTTAAAACAAAATTTCTAAAGTTATGCAAGTACTTTTTTTAGTTTTTCAGAATTAATACCACAGATTCAAAATGTATAAAAACATCAAATCAATATCTATTTAAACTTAATTGTGTTTTTAATATGTGAATATAATGACTATTGATTACACTGTGTTCGAATAAAAAAAACAAAAATATTGCTTCATGATTGATAATATATGATTTCCTAAACAAATACTATAAATCTTCAATACACATATAGAAATAATCTACAGTCTTAAATTAAACTTAAATGTCGGTTTCAAATGAAAACATTACAACCACAAAATTTATTTGCTTCTTTTCAGGATTTGGGACTAAATTTTATTTATCCCTACGATAACAAAAACAAGCCGAAACACAATGAAGTCTAGGTTGATAAATTTCTTGGCCTCAGATGTGCTTGCATCATCACAAAATTTATTTGGCTCTTCTTTGTCATTTTGCGGCATAGGTGAGCTGCAACATTTGCGGAACTTTTAAGGAAATTTAATTAGGAAATTTTAAAACTTGTATCCAATTGGATATATATTATATATTGTTAAATTGAATTATACTATACAATAATATTACTGAGTATATTTAAAAACCTTCTCTCTTAAGCGAATGGTCATAATATAAAAATCTGATGTACTTTCATCAATTTTGATTGACACAGCAGAAAAGACCATGAGAACTATCACTAAAATATTGAAGAAATTGTGTATGATTACAATTGCCGGAGCGAGGTTATTTGGCGCCCTATGCAACATTCACCATAAAATCTTGTAGAATTTCGGAATTCAGGAATAAGAATCTTGGAAGTTTAAGCATTTTTTAAACTGAAAAAATGAGAGACCTTTTTTTTAGACCTGACGGGGATTTTTCAAAAAAAAATATTCGCTGCCAGATTTTAAAAACCCAGGAATTCATAAAATTCCCAAAATTAAAAGACGCGACACTTTTTTTTAGCGTTCGCTCATTATTTTGTTGCAATATAAAGAGCAGTACTTTTTGTGATGGCAAATTTTTTTTTAGCTTTCAAGCTGCATAGATATTTAATATTATTAAAGTATAAAAAAATATTTCACTTCTCCATATATGGGCCCTCTTATGGTTTGTGCCCTAGGCGATTGCCTATTTCGCCTGTATGGTGGCGCCGGCCCTGATTACAAATACAATTGAATGTGCAATATTAAGCGTCATTTTTAGGCTCAGAGCATGTAAAATATATAATTCATCGACTGACGTCAGTTATCCTTTCATTTAAAACAAATAACGTATTACCCCAACGTTCCTCAACCGGGGGCCATAGAAGAAATATTAGTTATGAGGAGCCATAGCACGCTTTTGGGGGGCCACGGTCACTTTTAACACAAATAACTGACTTGTAAATTGTATTTTATTGTAAGTTTTCGAACAATAATTAATAAATAAGGTCATGGCTCTACGGCAAACTGAAAACGCACAAATAATGAATTAGTCGCCGGCGCGAAACATGGGACAATTGCACAATAAAAATAATATAGTCAATGGATTGCCGAAAAGTGTTTGTCGAAAAGAAAAAAATAATGATGCATCGCAGCTATAATAATGTGTATATGATTTAATAATATAGTAACTACACAACTCACAACGGTAAGTAGTATAGCTCCATTTTTTAAAGATCCTTCTATTCTCTCTAGCTTGCTTAAAAACCGTGAAAAAGAAATTACTTCTATGCTATTGATTTTAACGAAGAGCAGTAAAATTTTGTAAAATTCTCGAATACTTCGTGAAACTTACTTTTATTGGAGCTTAAAATAGTAGATTTGATATGTTAGAAACAGTTTCGCTCTGAGTTAACTTCAAAAGAGCTTATACCGTTGCCAAACATACAGAGGTAAAATTTTAACAAGGGTATTGAGTAGTAAGTACAGAATGTCCAAGGATACTCTCATTGTTATTGAAATTCTTCAGTTCGTTTTACTCAATACAGTCAAAAGATTTTTTAAAGTTTCGATATCAATATTTTTTTTAAGCTGATAAATATTTATTTAATACCGCATCATCAAGGCAATCATTCCATTCTCCATTAAAAAAAATTGAAAGGGAAAAAATGAATTAACATTTGTATCTTACATAATAATGATTTCAGTGGCAGATGCTTGATTTTAATAGATAATTTAGGATTATTTTCATTTTGATTCTGTACACTTCCATAAAATTCTTGGTCGAACACGACCCGGGTTTCGCCTCTCGGCATCTTCCGGTACTAATCGATATAAATTCTCGCTATCAATTAGGTTAACAATACGTATAGAGCGAATGTACTTGTGTGTTTGTATATAGACTGCCTGTCAGTTCGAGTGCATTTGCGCACTGATTAGCACCGGAAGATACTGAGAGGCGAAGCCCAGGTCGTGTTTGACCAAGAATTTTATGGAAGTGTACAAAATCAAAATGAAAATAATTCTAAATTATTATTAAATTTCCATCAAGCACCTTCAGTCGAAATTTTAGGTTAGATAATTTAGGGTTTATTTGGATTCTCAAACACATATTTGTACTATTAATACTTTATAACTAGAACTAACAATTGTTGCTTCAATGTACATTTGAATTTATGCATTATCATCATCGCCAATTATCGACCGGAAAAAATCCCGATTTTTGGCGACTCTATAAATTAAGAAATTCAACTATAAGTTATTATTCACCTGCTTATCGTAAATAAGAGATTTTGATTTAAAGTTATTTGTGCTTTAATTTTTATCCATATGATATACATGCAGTATGAATATGTATAGATACGATTTTTTTTTTGAGGATTTGTTAAATGCTAAAATTAAATACCAATAAAAAAGGTTAAAAGATGATCTTCATTGCAATAATTGTGTTCAATTTAAGGATTTTTAATTGTACTAATTTAACTTAGCGGTATCTTTATCGGACCGCTTATTTAATTAAAAAAAGATTCAATAACATTGCTTGAATTGATTTTTTAGTAGTTTTCTATTTTTGTCAGAATTAAGATAGCATCTTATTTATTGACTAGTATAAAGATGGACCAAATGACTACAGACAGTAAATTATAAAATTCCAATAAATTAAAAACTATTTTATATTTATTATCAAAGCACTGCTGAAACTTTTTAATTCTTTGTATGTATTGAACTTTCAACATATTACAATAGAAAATTAGTTTTAACTATCAACCTAATTTATATACAAAGCATTATAATAAATACATTGTATAGTTATACGAAATATTAACACGAAAATTCATTTCCAAATCATTATCTTCATACCATTTTCTTCTGGCAAAGCTTCTGTAATATTACCAGAGAGAAAAACATATAAATTGAAAAAATACTCCGAATCTCTTTGTGGCGTTTTCGGTTGACTGAAAGGTTCCAGGAAATGGAACTATTTTTTTAGCGTAGAAATCACTTAGACGCTTCCGAAGCTCATGCCAGCCATGTTCGCTAAAAGTTCCTCTTTACTGATATCGGTCCTAAGAAATAATATAAACAATGAAATCTTACTGATTAAAACGAATAAAATTTTATGAATATGTTTTCATGGACGTTAAATATCTTCGCATTAAGTTTTATAACGTTGAACGTCCTTCGTATTTTGGCTTTTAAAAGTTTACGAAACGGCAATTGATAATTCTTGCCATAAGTGGTAATATTTACCTTAGTGCTTTCGCCCTACTCGGTGCCGTGGTAAACGGTTTGTTATATTGTATTTTCGTGCTTTTCTTTTTTACTCAATCATCAAGAGAGCGTATGAAAAAGAAACATAGATTATTGAAAAACTTTATTTTCAGTTAGATTAATAATTACAAATTTTTATTCCGTCGAAAATATTTCTCAAACGTTTTCAAATCTATCATTGTAAATCTGACAGTTTTGTAAGAAGATTTTTCGTGTTATTGGTAAAACAAACATTAAACACATATTCCTTTTTTTTAAAAAAATGTGCTAGTTATACATGTATTTAATATGATCAGTACCATTTTATAGTTTTCAGTTTATAGTAGGTATCATTATATATTTTGTCAGCATTTATAATCACACTATTGAAATTTAAAAAAAAGCGGAAAACTGCGGAATAAGATTCGGAATTTCAATCCCTAACATTATAACAACACTTTGTGTTTTCGCATTGCCTCATCCTTTCGAAATCTAATAGTTTACAAAACCAAGTCACCAAATGACTTTGATGAGTTTGATCATTGTTTTTTTTACACTTTTTAGTATCTAATCAGTAGGTACACAATGGTAGAATGACAAGATTAACATTTTCGTGACGGTACAATATTATAAGTCGCTTCCTACGCCATCAAAAGCGTACAATGTTTCCAGTGCTGTAGGTTGTTTGGCAATAGTTTTTTTAGATTGAAGACAATAATAAGTCATTCAAAATATGTGTTCTGATTTTTAAAAAAAATGGTTTCGTATTATATGAGCGTAAAATAAAACATTCGTTTACTGTATAATATGAAGAAAAATCTATTTTATAACTGATGATTTACGGTAGCAAAGTATAGCACTTTACGAAGAAGAACCGTATACTGAGCTTTGAGAATATATGCTTATGTCAGATATTGGTGGTAAGTAGGCTTAATTTTGTGAAGATGCAGAAGACAGCGCCCTGTTACATCCACGGTCATAGAAAGACGTTGCAACTGGCTGGTTCACTTGCTGCAAATTTCTGTGGCGAGAATAGAATTCCGGATCTTTCTTCTCCCGACTGGTAGATTTCCAGTGACCTAGAAGAGCGTAGAATCCTTAGAATGAACTCAGGGAAACTGAAGGATGCTGGTATGTCATAGGAGAAAACAAATAAATTGTTGGGAGACAGGAAATCATAGAGGTGCCGCCTGGCCACAGTATTCGTTATAAAGGGTGATTCATTTAGAGGTTCTTTTTCATATTGAGATTTGATAATAGATATCACGTGAGTTGTGCCTAAGTGTTAATTTATTTTTGTTCAGTATTGTTTTACAATTCATAATGGAAATACTTATGCCGGCACAGCGCCCACAAATTATTCAGCTGTATTACGCAAATTAGCGTTCTGCGAGGAATTTTTTTCGTGCAACGTTTTTTATGTTTAGACATGAGGCCCATTTCTGGCTTAATGGATATGTCTATAAACAAAATTGCCGTATTTGGTTTGAAGATCAACCCGAAGAGGTTCAAGAGCTGCCACTACATTCACAAAAAACAACGGTTTGGTGTGGTTTATGGGCTGGTAAAATAATCGGTCCATATTTTTTTAAAAATGAGGCTGGCCATAACGCAACCGTGAATGACGCCCGTTATTGTTCCATGATAACGGACTATTTTGTGCCTAAAATTCAAGCCCATAATCTCCACGACACTTGATTTCAACAAGATGGCGCTACTTGCCACACTTCCCGTGAAAGCATGGCTTTATTAAGAGAGCATTTTGGTGAACAAATAATTTCACGCTTCGGATCAGTGAATTGGCCGTCTAGATCTTGCGATATAACACCTCTAGACTTTTTTCTTTGGGGCTACGTAAAGTCGAAAGTCTATATAATTTAACCGACTACGATTGAGAAATTGGAGGCCAACATTACTCGCATCATTACCCAAATACCAGTCAAAATGCTCGAACGCGTCATCCAAAATTGGAACTGTCGAATGGACCATGTTAGGCGTAGTTACGGTCAACATTTAAAAGAAATAATATTTAAAAAATAAATGTAGAAAATGGGTCTATTCTTTTATATTAAAGTCTATGTAATAATTATTTTTTTATAAACGTTTTTTTGTCTTTTGAAAAAAGTACCTCTTAATGAATCACCCTTTATAAGGATTGTATATAGTCAAAGAATAAGAAGAGATAAAGTTGGAATGAAAGTCGCTATTTATGGTATTTCTGCTAATGCCGGAGTCGTTGTGGTGAAATTGCAACTTTAATATACACAGAGTATACAAATTAATCTGACATTTTAAAAATAATACAATTGTTTGTCTGACGATCAAAAAAATTGTGACATGCTCTTTGGAGTTTTGATATAGGTAGCTTAATTTTTAATATTTGTTATCGTTTTTAGAAACACTTTAGTCAAGTTAATAAATGTTTTACTCTTAATTTGTAATATAAATTAGAATGCTAGCGTGGATAACAAGTTGTATTGTGTATCTCTTCTAAGCCAGTACGTATAGCTGAGTAAATGTAGGTTTAAACATAGTTCTGATGAAGGCATTCTCCGAAATAGCTTGATAGTTTTATATATATTATGAAATATATTTGTAGAGCTAAATACTTTGCTGGTTTTCACGTTATTACAAAATGTAGTTGTATCAAGTTAATGCCAATTAAATTAAATATTGTTTCATCTACGCTACTGGAAAAATAACATGAAGAGTTAGCGACAAATGAGAAAAAAAACCTCTTACCTCCAAATACGAACGATAAAAACGAATGAATGTTCGCACGGTTTAAAACGAAGTGTTCTGTTAAGCCCCCTTATTACAAATGTAGCTCGATAATACAAACCTGGTTATAGAATCGTAGGTGGAACCAAATATGTCATGGCATCATCAAAATCTTGCGTGTGTGTATACAAGGGGCAATAAATGTTTTGACACTCTTTAATAGCGTAAAATATAATTTATTGGCTTGCCAAAAAGAGCCGCGCGTGAATCTTCGTGTGACGATGAGCGATTTGAATCTGACACGTTGTTAAATCATAGAACGAAAATAGTATGATGTAACAAGTGTTACGATTTTCATAAATTTGAACGTGTATTCACAATTACAAAGAAACCAAATTACAGCAGCGGCGGGCTGCCAATACGGTAACAAGGGGCTCGTTAAATCGTGTAGCTATTCGTGATGTCCTGGAGAAGGTGTGATTTTTTTTATCACTTACATGCAATTGTACGCAATAATTATTGAAGCTATCTAATGTTGCTTTATACACTTATATTTTTAACAGTACGCAGTATATCGTAATTTAATTAATATCAATAGCTGATCAGCAATCCCAAATGTACAATACATTTTTTAAAAATTTAAATTTATCGCATATTTATAGATTATATAACGCGAAGATCTGAGAATATTGTTTTTCTTAATTTAACAAGGGGCACGCCGGCCTGAGTAATATTCAACAAGGGGCTCACGCGAGTCCCTTCGAGCCCACCCTTGAATTACAATATATGTATTTAACTTTATTTTTTAAGTACACTCGAGAAAGAATAATAATTTCAAGCCCTAAATATTATTTATTTCTAACAATAACCTTTAAGGGTGTTGACTGTCATAACTTAAGAAAATTATATTAAGAAATATACAATATTCCTCTGTAATTATTTCCTCCTTTATTTAGCATTATCAACTGATAAGAAATATAATTTAACAGTGCTATTTATACAAAACAAATTGAAATAGAAAGGTGTAAAAAAACGGTTCAATACCAATTGTTTTTGTATAAAAAGCACTGTTAAATTGAGCCATGGACGAAACCGGTCCTGATCTTGGTAAATAAAGGTGTTTTTCTTAATCTAAAAATAACATGAAATTTATTATATCTTAAAGCGTAGCATATATATTTTTTTAACAAAATACACAAGTATATACATCATACTAGCTACGCGCTCGAGTGGTCAACGTAGATTGCTTAGAACACGAATGTCACGAGCCCAAATCTCAGTTAAGACAGTTATTATATATAGATTTATGGATTCCTGTTCGAAGGCGTGGATGTATGTAATGTCTTGAATTTGTCAGTTAGCGATTTGCTTCAAACGAACGAATTCAAAATATGTGCTAGTTGTACTGATTTGTTGACGAATAATCTCAGTTGGTAGTGGTAGGCATAACAACACAAACTGTAAGCATGTTTTTAATTTTGTGGGGTACTATTTATGCATCAAATTTATGCTTCTCTACTCGAGCGATAACGTGGAAAAAACTTTGCAATACATATCGACTTTGGAAAGGAAAACGGAAGTAGCCCACAGTTTTTTCAAAACAGCTTTTTTTCAATAATCACAATGTATACAACTTCATACACATTGTGTCAAAAGAATTTAAACTGGAAATGACAAATTTGTATTCAAATTAAGATTTTAACTTTGAAAATGTAGGTTTTATGAGAACAGCGATCAGAAAAAATACATAAAAAATGTTTTTTGGAAAAATATCAAATTAATATAACATAAAGTCAACTAAACACCAGTTTATTGGTCTTCATGCACTTCGAGGTTGTGTGTATTTCATAATTTGCCTTTAGCCCAAAACCACCAAAAAACGTTTTTGTGTTTACTGTAAAAAATGTGGGTTATGTCCTTTTTCCTTTACACAGTCGATATCAAAAAATCATACAAAATAAACATACGAGACGTAATACCAAAAAACACTTTTTACTGTTTTAATATATTATGCCGCCTGTGTGGTCGAGTGGTCAACGTTGTTGGCTTCGGCTACAGAGGGCCCGGGCTCAAATCCCGGTACGGACAGTTTTATAAATTGATTTTTCAATCGATTTATGAATTTCTGTTCAAAGGCATGGATGTATGTGATGTCTTGAATTCACCCTTCTCACCCATCCTATCCTATGAACGGGGCATATCGAGAGCGATTAGCTTACCACTAACCCTGTCCTAGCCCTATCCTTCTATCCCTACTCTCTTTGGAAAAAGAGAGGTTGAGCAACTGAGTAACAAGCAGTTCTCGTAGAAACACTTCTGTTGAGATAAACTCCATTAGGAGTCCATATGCTCCACATTGGGAGCGGACATGGTTAAAAAAATATATATATATTATACATGATGGATTTAGTTTACACTGATATCAGTTCTCTCTTTGGCTGAAGGATGGATCAAAGAAAATCATAAAAATGTACATATTCGTAAAATTTTAAAAAGTCGTCCTGGACAACCAACACGTGTACGATCGCGCAATTGAAGATATAATATATACGTATTTATAGTGAGATAGTTTCTTATATAGAACAGCGAAGAGGAATTCGATAAGCTTACATTAAAATTTTGACTGAAATTAACTGGTTAAAATAGAATAATATGAGAACAATTAATTAATACAGGTGTTTGAATATGATATACCAGGGTGGGGTAAATTTTTCGGATGAAGGGCCAAATTCAGGAATTCAAAATAAGCGGCGGGCCGCAAGTAAAATACCACTTTTATATGTACATTATGTATTATCATGAAAAAAATAAAATCTAATGAGACGAATGAAACTGCTTTACGTCTTTTGACATTTTTTAAAATTCAGGTATTAATTCTGTAGTTAAGATTCTTAAAACTGCTTGTAAATGTTTGATCGTAAAGAGTTTTTATTGAGGTTCATGATTGAAAATTTTTGTTCACATATGTAGGTTGATCCAAAAATAACGATTATTATGTTTATTTTTAATATTTTTTTAAAAAGGCGTTAAAAGATAAAAACGTAAATCTTTTTCACAGATATAATTTTGCTCGAAGGTCGCAGAAAAATTCGCGGCGGGCCACAGTTTGCTCGTGCCTGTGATATACGATATTGATTTAAGAAATAAAATTATCTAATCATGTTTGTTTACACTTTGTGTATGAGTAAAAGTTTTGTTTTATATCGACTGTGGAAAGGAAAAAGGACTTAACCCTCAATTTTCCAAAACAGCTTTTTTTCGATAATCACAATATATACAACTTGACACACATTCTATCAAAAGGATGGAAGCTGAAAATGCCGAATGAGTATCTAAATTTAGCTTTTAAGTTTGAAAAAGATGACCTTGTAAAAAATTAAAGCCAAGAAAAAAACCTGAAATAAAGATTTTTCCGAGAAAATTTCTTTAATTAA
Source organism: Himalopsyche tibetana (assembly GCA_030503985.1). Classification (NCBI taxonomy): domain Eukaryota; kingdom Metazoa; phylum Arthropoda; class Insecta; order Trichoptera; family Rhyacophilidae; genus Himalopsyche; species Himalopsyche tibetana. The sequence goes on along the minus strand of JAPJYX010000009.1, from coordinate 10,492,901 downwards.
TATTAGGTTACGTCAATCAAACACCAGTTTAGAAGTATCCGTGCACTTCAAGGATGTATATAATTCATAATTTGCATATGTCACAAAATCATCAAAACACGTTTTTAGCGCCTCCTGTAAAATTTGATATGTGTGGGTTAAGTCCTTTTTCCTTTCCACAGTCGATATATATTACATTATCGGTGGATTCATGTTTTAGAATGAATTTAGTTTTATTGCCGAAGAAAATCATTCTAGCATTTCCATTTCAAATTATATCATGCTATTATTATTTAAGCGCGCATCTTTGATTCGTAATAAAATATTGATATTTAAAAGTCACTTCATTGCTTTTACGTACTGAAAAAAACTGCAATCAATGATGCATTAGAAGAAATGACTCAGTTTATTTTGAAAATCAATCAGAAGAATAATAAAAAGTGCGAATTTTCTTCACGCAAAGGCAGATGTTTCTTACTCATTGAGCTATTTTTGATTTTGGAGTTTGCATAAGCGAACAAACCTGACAAGTGATGCCAAATTCATTAAAGCTGTTTTAACAAGTTCCCAGACAGCGAGAAAATTGTGAGCAATTTAAACTTGAGTTATTCGCTACATCGTACTCTCTAGGCCGCCACTTAGCCATACATCTTTGATAGATTCCGCGGTAACTTTGTGGAAATTCATTTTTAATAGAAAATTGAATTTGATAACTTATTTACTCCACTTTTTTTCTACACCATGTTTCGCCTCTTTGAGAAGCATTATCAGACTACCGCAACGTTTACAAGTAAACTGAAAATTGATTCAAATCTTATGTTATAAATTACAAAATAATAGTCAGGGTTTGTCATTTTCTACTGAACGCAGGAAAGGAGTGAGATACAAATTTTGATAGTACTAATTAAATCAAATTACTATCATTTTGTGTGGCAAACCTCACAATTTTGATAAAAATAAAAATGTTGAAATACCCCAGAAAGTAAATACCAATGAATATATTTGACGTTTTTGGAAATGACTATAGATATTAATAGAAAGGAATTACAACTAAATAAGATAACCGCATTACCATTCTTGAAACTATTTCCATTAGGTTTTTCCACACTTAATGAATGTGATTAGTTTTTTAATTTGTACTATCGAAGATTTTATCTAATTCCTTCCCTATATCCAGTAGAAAAATACAAACCCCGATTTTTATTATGTCATTTATTTCATAAGATTTGAACCAATTTTAGCCATACGTTCTATTCAATGTTTTTTTAACATCGTTTAATTAATTTTTAAAAATATCAAATCAAAATATCCTGCTAACTTTAATTATTGAATTTGCAGTAATATATTTACAAAACGAAATTTCAATAAATATTTTATATTTTGCATATTTAAATCACTTTTCTTCTTAATTAAATTTCCCATCTCATAATCTTGCCGATTAGCATGAGTGATAAAATCAAATGCTATTCAAACATTACAAGACATTTACTCACCAAAGTGTCTTTTACTACTCCAGGGTACTAATAAGCACGGTGGAAAGCTTGAAACTCTCCTAGAAAAGTATATATAAATGCATATTGCAGCGCTCCACAATATATTATGTCGTCTGTACAAAAGCCATGCAGTTTTAAAGCATTCAATGTTCACATATTTTTGTATATGATTCTGTAAATAAAACTGTTATATTATAGTAATTTTCAATTGAGTTAAACATGTTAATTCAAAAATGAAAATATATTGTTCCTACATCCACATTCAACAATTTTTGTCAAGCGATTTACTATTTTTCTATTCATTATATATGGAAAAAAATGTTAATTTGTAATTTATAATGACAGAAACACTTTTACCAATTTTTTTTATTATGAGTATTATTTAGTATTATAAAATATAACTACAAATTATCTTTACCCGACTGTGTGTTTAATATTTGTCTATGGATGTGAACATTCACAATTTTTACAATTTATTGTGTTTTTGTGTGATCACATTAATTATTTATTAATTAGTAGATTTGGAAGTTATCTACTTGCTCAATCAGCATTACTAATATACTTTAAGTTGTACATCAGGAGTCGGGACTCAAAAGCGTTTAATAATTAGTAAATCGTCTGACATAATAATATCTGTGGTAAATTGAGTACAATAGAAACAAACAAACAATACTGCTAATTAATCATTTTATCTTACGCCCTTAGAGCGAGTCTGTTGCCAGATCGAAATAAATATTATATTAGTATGTGTTGCCCACCGACCAAATGGAATCTTGGTACATATTTAGTATGTATTATGATTGTGGCTACGTTACAGGCGCCATTAATTTGAAGATCGTCAGACACATATCAATATACATAGGGTTATTTTTATGCTCAGATGTAGTACATTTACTACGTAACGTTCAAATTTTGTGCAACTCTTCAAAGCAAAGAATAAATGAATTAAGTAGTCATATTTTTAAAATATTTCGTATTGAAATTAATTTCGCAAATAAATTTTTTTTTTTTAACAAAAACTCTTTATTCTTTAGTTAATGAATCCTCTTTTTACGGAAAAGGCAAAAAAAGAATGATTCTAATAAGCTAATTCACATTTAGTAGTCAGTCAATAGCTGTCTACGTTTTCGGTTCAAAGGAAATAACTTCAGTAACAGAAGAAGTAATCACCGCTGTTGGGCCTTTGTCCACTTGGTTGCAACTCTATTCAATCGTTTTATAGATTTTCAGCCCAAGTAAGGGTGTCATTGGTCTTCTCGTACATAAAAAAAACTCAGCCCTTATCCGTTTTCTTATATATAGCGCGGTTGGTATTGATTTTAAGCGTATTTTTTCTCAAATAATAAAGATAATCTTCACTAAAAAACAGTTTATATATTTTTTCACACTAAATAATAATATGAAATCTGTCATCTTTACATCTTTACATCGCTGACATTTAAAAATGCCATAGCATCACGCATTTTGACTAAGTACAAATCATATGTTATCAATATCTTTCAGCATAAGGAAACTAATCAACCAAATGAAGGTAAAACATTAAAATAATTGTAAGTCTTTGAATTTACACAGAGTTTATAAATGTCGATTTACAGCAACAGAAGGTAAAGTTCTGTAAAAAAAATATTAGTATCAGCTTCTTTTAATGTCATCGTGGTTTTAAAAACATTATGGAAATTAGTCCAAGCACAGTGGTTGATTTGATGAGTATCGTAACTTATTTAAATTTTTATAACAAGCATCTATAATAAAAAGTTTTCGGGTAAAACTTAAATATTAAGTTTATCTATCTTTTCGGCGGTCAATATTTAAAAATGAGAGTGCCTATACAATATTTGAATTAGAGCGGTTTTTATCCATTTGCCACCGTGCATTGGTCAATATGGGATCGACTGAGGTGGCGCCAACAGATTTTTTCACCGTCGAATCTTGTAAACCAGGTAGAAACAACCTTTCATTAAGAAGCTAGTTTTATTTGTTTTAATTACAAAAAAAATGTTGTTCGTTATAGTATAACATTCACAGCAAAAATAATAGTCAAGTTAATGCGAATGATTCTTTTTTATAATGAAAATGCTATTCTTTTTTATGGGTCCTCTTTATTATCCAACAACTTCTTTTTTTACTGTCCATTTTTCTCTGAAAAACGACCACGGTGAGCAAATCTACTATTTCAACTTCTATATTTGATTGGAATTTGAACATATGTAGATACACATAAAGTAAACAATCTACATTTTAGAAAGAAATTATTATCGCACTTCACTATCATAAATTGTTATTGATCATTAAAAATATAGCTAGAGCTAAAGAAACCTTTTATTTATATGATGTTAATGTTGCCGACTTTCATTTTTGGTTACTTAAAAATATATTACTATCTTTATGAGAAACAAAATCATCGAAAATCAAACGATTTTCTATAAAAGTATTCATTATTAAACAGTGCTATTTAATCAGGCATAAACAATGGATGGAAAAATGTAAGTATATTTCGAAAGCAATTTTAAAAAGACTGTAAGTGATTAAATCACCATCACTTAATACTTATTTTAATACTTGACATGGCTCTTTTACTTCCTACATATTATAGCTTATACGGAAAAACAATGACACAATTGACGAATATATAGTTTTTCATATAATACATTATATAGATAACATCTTTTTCATTTAATTTTTATATATACATAGATAAGTTACAGTTGAATCGTTATGGACTAGTTTTTCTCCAGTTCGTTTGTTCGTTCATCGTTTCCTTTTACAAATCGTAACATTTTCAAAACTGTTAATATAATCTTTTCTGGTAGTTAAAACCGATTTCGTTAACTATCGATTTCAAATCAACAAATTCATAAAAAATGAGGTTCACCGAATATGCTACCTTTGATTAGTAAAATGCGACTACTACACTATAAATTATTTAATATTGTAAGAATGCATGCTACTAAAAATTCTTCTTTCGATTGTTTACAAAAAAATAGTGCAACCAAACTGAAAATTGCTTATATTTCTATAAGTGGTTTGTGTAGCTATATGCTTTCTGCTTAACTACTCTCAATTATGGTCCAAAGAAAAAAAACCGTCAATTTAGTATACATAAACATATCCACTTGATTTTTTTGATGCTATCAAAAGTTTATTGGTGCATACTTTCAATGATCATGCCCCTCAACATTCTGGTTAATATAGTTTGACTTTTTTATTTTAATATTGCAGCAAAAACTAGTCATATAAAACAGGTTGTAATTTTTTTTACAAATTAAAAACAATTCAATTTTTAATATATTTCATAAATTCAAACGTTTTTTTTCATAATTTTAAAATAAAAATATAATTTTGGTTTGTGTAGCAATGGCGGTACGCGTACCACATGGCGCGATACCCTTCGCCATATTATTATTCCGGCAGACTGTTGATATATGGAGTACCTACATATTATAGTGCTATGACTCGTGCAGGTTTCTTCGTGACCCTCGCTACGCTACGATACTCCTGTCCTGGAGAGGTGAGGGTACCAGACTAAAGCTGAAGCGAAAGACATACATCATCCCTGTAAGCAAGCAAACTTTTTTTACGTACATACAATTTTACAAATCCAAAATACTACGGGAAGTTTCGTGTGGTCATTTTTTCTAATGAATAACAGAAATTATAAACGTTTCAAACAAAGCATTTGGCTATCAAATTAGTTCAAGTACACGACGTACATAATAAAATTTAGTAAACAGATCAAGTACTAACATATGGAAAATGACAGCCTGAACTTTTTGCACTACTAAATAGACAAGTCACTACTAAAAAATTAATCTGGCTTTCAATAACCAGTAGATTAATAACATTACAATTATATTATTTATTTGTTAACTGTTGTTTGTTTTTTTTTATTATTTTAGGCCACTTTTTTATATTCATGCTATTTAAAAATTTAATTTTTAAATCACCCTAATAGTTTTTATATATAAAAAATAGACTTTTAAATAAAAAGTTTTTTCCAACATAACTTTTATTTCAACAAACAAATAACAGTTTTAAATAAACCGAATTGCTTAACAAATATGATAATCAAATGCATTAACGCTGTGTAATTAATACAATTATCATAAAACAGATAATCACTTATAATATTAAACTGTTGTTGGTTTACATAAATCAACTCAAATTACGGCTATCTCATACTTTACTACAGTGACGGGATATGAACCGGTAACCGTGGGATGGAAGCCATAGTAAATTCCGGCCTACCTTTTGCTATGGCAGTGTTAGCTTCCACTATTACCCGTGCTAAGATTATTATATTATAACACAAGTAAGCAACTACCAAAGATATCGCAAGAAACACTTTACAGCACTGTGGTCATACTTAAAGGGATATATACAGAAATTTAATAAGATATGTAGTATTTATTATTATTTTTAAAGTTTGTAAAAATATTAAGCATTTTCAAGTGATGAAAAGTGGCCGTCTTCATTTTTATTACTTTCTTTTAAACTCTTTAAAAAATATATTACATACCTATGTATGTGAGCCATTGGCCGTATAAATATAGGAAACAGTTTATTTTCAAACGATTCTAGAGCTCTGATTTAATACATATCTATATTTAAATGCATGGGAAGTTATTTTTTTTGTTTATTCTTTTTTTTTTATCATATGTATTTTGTCCAACTTATATATAATATGTAGGCTACTAATATTTAGTTGAAAAATACTTTTTATTATTTACAGAGTTACAGCAATTTTGGTGACGCCGCAACTAAGCTGGTCCGACCGGAACAGATCGAAACTCAAAACTTTAAACGCGTTTTTCTCGAAAGTACTTTTTTCAAGCTGACGTACATAATATCTCAAGTTCTACCAAACCCATTTATTTGAAATTTCATGTGAACTTTATATTTACATTTTTCTAGAGCCCGTAGCAGATTAAAGTCAAAATTTTAATTTTTACTATTTTTAAAAAAATTTAACTGTGTAAAAATTCAAGCTTTTTTTCAAACGGCTGCCATTTTCTGAAAAATTTTTTTTTTACTTCGTCGAGGTAGAGGCTATAGCGACATTTTCATTAATTAAGAATCCGTTAAAAAAAATTAGATGACCAGAAAGGTTGGAATCGTGTACGTCAGGACACCACATTTTTTACCAATAACTTTTCGAGTTTTTTTTTTTTTTTTTTTATATATTTTTAAAATATAAATAAACGAATGGTAAAAATTGGACAGCAAATTTTCTTTGTTTATTTTTTACAGAGCTCGAAAAATTACACCCAAAATTCGTGCCTCTACACTAGAATACCCCCTTGAGCGAAAGTATTTTTTATATTTTATCTATAATAAATCTAAAGAATAACATGTTGAATGTCATTTAAATAGTTCTGTATAAAATAATCTGCTTAGTAATCAAATATTTTCAACCGAAAAAACACATTAGAAAAAACTATTTGACAGTAAATTATCTTTCTGAACTTTCAGATATAATTATTTATTACTTGGGGATATCCTTGAACTTTTTGTCTACATGGATAACATTGATCGACCTTTGCTTAAAAAGCTTCAATGTTTTTCTAATATACCTACCCTTATTGTATTACAAAGACAATAGTAAGCCGACATTTATAAAGCAAATACTGACAGAAAGTTTCTAAGTAAGCCATAGCATCTAAACTAGATCATATTTTTCCATCCGTCTACAAAATTTTTACGAAAACAATAATTAAAATACCTAACAAACTTCTTTTCTTCTTCGTTTGTTTTCGTCTAAGATGTAATAACATGTTTTCATATATTAGAATGTATTAATCCTATTGAAATCATTGCTCATATTTCACCCTTACAAAAACATTTCATAATTATTATTTCTCTATCATTATCAAGTGTTAGCAGCCAAACAAACATTTAACATACATAAATAATTCACTATCTTTATTTAGTAGACAATATTTTTCAATGCCAACTATTTAATGAAACTAAAAACTTTTTTGTTTTTCGAATACACAACTAAATTTAATTTTGGGATAATATCGTTATACCTTTACCATTATCATAATATGATATTAGATTTACGTTTTCTTTATGATTACAAGCACAAAACAAAATTGTAAATCATGAATATTTTAGATATATCACACAACAAATATCTATTCTTTTATTGGCGATGAGTGTTTTCATTTCCTTTTCATTCATGTTGGGTAAACTTAAACGAAAAAGTAGAAAAACTCATGGAAGTTTACCAAATTTAAATTTTATTATCGAAGCTATATCAAGTGTGTATATTAGTGAATATCTTCAATCAAATCACTTTAGAGTGAAAACAATTAAACACATTGCAATAAATTACCATAATAATGCCTATGGTACTCGTCATTTAACTTCCTGTAAAAATTGCATTCGAATAATAAATAATCTTGATTGTATACATATTAAAAATGTGTAATATTCTATAACTATGTTAGTTAACTGCATGAATCACTCATCTCAAATATCAATGGTTTTAATTAATATCTATACAAGTGATGCACAAACCGCGGCCCTTGAATTTTGTGGAGGCCCTAAAATCTTTATCAAACTTGTTTTTTTCACGTAAAACATTTATTGAACAAATGTAAGCAAGCTTTTTCTTCATTGAATGAGAATTAATCGGTTCATAGAAATAGGCTTACAAATATGATGTCAAATTAAAAAAAATAGTTAAACATTAACAAAGACCAAGAACACATTAACTTATGAATTGCATTTAAATGAAACATAAATATTTCACAATGAAACGATTTTTAATAAGCAAGTACTCATAATCTTTTTTTTGCATGGCTTATTTTTTTTCGAAATAACACGGTCAAAATAATATAATGGAACCTATTATTCACTTGATCTTCTTTACACGATTTTAAGGTTGTTATACATGGAACGTACATATTGTTCTCTATAAAAAAAGTATTGAGAGTACTTTAAATCATTTTTTTCTTTGCGACCCGAACCCACGATAATTTTTTTTATGCGACCCGCTAGAAGGTAAAGGTTGTGCATCACTGATCTATTCATTTCGTATATTAAATCTCATTATTAAATAATATATTTCGACAGTATACAAATATCAAATGTAATTTTTTGGCTAAAATGTTATATTAAGAAAATAAAACACTTCTTATAGTTGATAATAACGATGGGTGAAATCAGTTTTGATATGTAATAAATAATAAGAAATTTGTAAAAAAAGATACTTTATTTTTTAATATACAAATTTCAGTTTACATTAATCATGACTCGCATTGTAAATGGTAGTATCATAATATCGAATGTCATTTTGATGCCTGATGTAATGCTACTCAAAGCGGGCGAAACATTTACTACACATATTAGAAATATATAATGTACATACACTCACCTACCTAAATGCAAAAGCTCTGCTCAGAATATCGTTAACAGACAAATGCTAGACCGGCGCCTCGCAACTAAATAAAGCACCGATATGCACCAAGAGGCAAGACTGACACGAGCTTTTTTAGACACAAAGGTCGTTTACGATCATTAAAATTTATTTTGAATTTTTCAAAGATTGTTAACTTTACCTTTATGATACACAAAATAACGAAATACATTTAAATAGATTATTTTTTATTTGATTTCATAATTAAGTTTCGTAATACTTTTAATGTGTGAATTTTAATGAATCGCTTTTTCCTCTTTTGTGTAAAGTTCTTCATTTCAATAAAACTTTTTTCTAACCTGTCCCTACCCTTACAGAAAAAAAACCGACGAAATAATAAAGCAATCAATCATTAATATTATTTGAAGGGAAGGCGGTTACACAATATATAACTATTACATGTGCGAATTGAATTTCAAAGCCGATATTACACATTTGAATTCATACGATGCTTTCTACAAAAACGAAGTGTTTTCAATTTTTTTGAAAATAAGTGTAAAAAAAACACTCATATTTAACAAAAAGATTTGGCATCAATTATAAGAAAAGATTTTCTATTGAAAAGTATTTTTCACAATTTTCCACCCAATTGATTTTGGTTTTTTTGTATGCAAAGTTTTGGCAATAGAAATTTTTTCACATATTATCTACATACTGATATTTTGTATGTTTTCTGCAATAAAACATTACACGCGTTTCACATTTGATCTTTAACCAGCTCGCCTACTGATTTATTATCTGAATCATGTATACGTTTTGTATAAAAACATTTATGTATAAAAAATTGCTTTAATTAATGTTGCAAATAATTTTTTTAAAAAGTTTTCAATTAATATAATAATCATTTGTTCGTAAATATTTAAAAAATAATTATTGCCAATATAATAAAAACATTATTGACTAATGTGAACATGATAAAAATATTGTTTTATTGTATTCAAATAGAAATAATTTAAATCCAACGGAAAGTTTAAAATGAAAATATTATTTAACATAAAATTGTTTGTGTCTGGAAACCACACCCGTACTATAATAAAATCATAAGACGAGAGTAATTTGCTGTTTTCTCATACAAAATATGTCAAAATATGTCACACAATGAAACGCCTCGGAAGTCGTAGATTTGAAACACCTTTTGCATTATTCAGATTTCGCATTCAAATTCCAAAAACATTGTGTGAAATCGCATTCATCAAAACAGCGCTCCCAAAATCTATGCATAATAAGAATAGATGCTTTTATTTTATATTTCTTAATTTCTTTCGTGGGAGATATAATACAAAAGCGTTGTACATACAATTTCATTCTTTTACAGTAACATTAATAAGTTGATATTCACACTTTATCGATGGATTCAGAGGATCTTAGAAAATTCATTTTTACAATGAAACTAAATTTATTAAGAAATAAAAAAAATAGCACGTTTATAATTTAGATCAGGACCAGTTTTGACTGTCACAATAATTTGAACTAATAAAAATGTGCGAACACTTATTCATATTTTCTATCATTTTCTAAAAATAATGCTTCTTATAATTATATTTCCAATCCAATCCAATTGTTTGTTATACCTTTCTTAGTCTTACTTAGTTTTTTAGAAATTATTCTCTATTAATGTTTATTTTTATGAGCTAAAAATGCTCATGGCGAGAAAAACCGGTCATTATTAGATATTAGGATGTCAAGATTATTATATTTCAGGATATTAATAAATAAGTGTAAGATTAGTACAACACAGTGTTTTTTTTAGTTGTGTGTTTCCAGTTTCAACCAAGAATTGACAGTAAAAACCTAAAAATTAAAATTAAATTTACAAATAACATTCTTGTTGGAATCCTGCTAGAAAGTTTATATACAAGTTATATATCGTGAACATAAAATATTGGCATTGGGGATGGGATGGAAACCCTTGGGCCCCGTGAGCCGTATTTTGGTGACGACTGATCTACATTCTAGAGCAGTGGTTTCAAAACGTTACTACGCTTCACTTTGAAGAAAAAAGTTTTTCGCGCCTCCCCATCCTTTATTTTATAATAAAGACACATTTTAAAGGGTAAATAAATATTTTGGACAGTTAGCGTCTCCCAAGTTCGAAATCGCTGCTCTAGAGTTTATTTTACCTACACAATTATCATTACCGCTCAATTAACAAAAAATAAATAAGACATTTTATGATGTGGACTATTCCCTGAAGCTTTCTGGATAGTATTATATTTATCTTGTAAATGTTATCAAATAAATATATTTTTATTTATAATTAAAACAATTATATTATTATTTTTATTTTTATTATGAATAAATTTCTAACCTAAGGTCCATAACATAAGGTCTAATTGAGCATTAAAAGAATGGAATTTGGAGACCATTATCACAAAATTACGAAATGCTAATTTTATTTTTGGAAAATGTTTTGAAATAACCTTTTTTGACATTTGATAAAAAAAAATCGCATATTGTCTCATTTAAAAAAAAATGAAGTAAAATTAAAACATTGTCAATCTTTAAAAATGTGTATCAACGTGTATCAAAATACACAATCGCCTATCAATACTGCCGTAACTAAAAAGTTATATGTCAAGCATATACGCATGGAATTATTGTATTGGGGGGATTGCAAAAAAGCAATCTCTTAAAAGCACAACAAAATTATATAGTAAACAGTTTTTTTTTGATTGATTGATTGCTCGAATTTCCTTAGCTTTTCTGTATTTGAAAGAGATGCCTACATGTAATGTATTGGAATACATCAATCAGTGCTAACACCTATACAACAAATTAATACATCAGCCAATATTAAAATTCTTAACAGACACGTTTCACGATAGCAATAATTCAAATACTTTAGTAATATAATAGCAATGACAAATGTACTGACCCAATTTTTTCTATATCTGCTTACTATTTTTTGGTACGTTACTTATAGTAATTGTTTCTTTAACAACCAACTTTAGTTACCAAACTCAATTTCAACTCTGGATGTCTATGGCTATGTAATTTTCCAATGAATTTCAATAATTTACTTATTTTTAGATTTTGTTATTATGTATTAATATTGTGCAATTTTACTAAATTTTGATGGATTGAGACTAAAATAGTTCGACCTTAATAAACGGCTGCATATCTTCAAAATAAACATGGTATTCAATGTAGGTGTACATAGGTCTCTCTTCATTGATTTTCTACATACAATTAAACTGCAACTAGACCAGCGGTCACCAAACTACGGCCCGCGAAAGTTTTACATCCGGCCCTTTGAAGTTTTCAATTTTTGTATATAAATTATTCATATTAAAATATAAATTTCGTGAATTAGTAGTGAATTCACGACAACCATTTATTTCAAATTTGGTAGTGGATTCCACCAAATTTGGTAAAGTGAATGGAGTTACGAATAAAATGTGTTGTTGGAGACGTGGCGACCAAATGTTTTGAATATAACACAATAAATAAAAAACATCCATACAATATGTAAAACTATAAAACTATACAAAAAAAAAATGATTGGGGTGCCTTTATTATTACTTTCTTTCCTTTTAATTAGATTCACAGGAGGCCTTCTTTTAAATTGAATACCTAACATTATAATAAATATTTTATATTACGAATTCCAATATAAACTACATTATAATTAGCATGTAAACATATATAAATTTATAGTCTGATTGGGCTCCAATAAGAACTTATTTGTTATCCGACCCAGTGTGTTTATAAAATAATCAATTCTTTGCTTTGTGATCATTGTTTTTTTTGGTCTAATTTTTGTATATTTAAAATTTTTGATTTAATGAACTCAACAAGCTGAGTGTTGAATTGTTATGTAAAATTGATGTTTTTTTCAAAAAATAACAATAAGAACTTCTAAAGTTCCCTCTTTATCCGAATTTCTGATTAGAAGTTGTATATTTGTATTGTGGCTTTAAATGTTTTCCAATTACACGGAATACTTTCCTGAAATAGCGATAGCTCTGTTCTTCTGCGTACTTTTGACGATTTACTGACGGCTTTCAAACCGTTTTCGAATTAGAATCTAAAAGCTTACAATTCGATTATAATTTTAAAACAGTTATCAAACCGTCAGCAAACCGTCCGAAGTACGCAGAAGAACAGAGCTATGATGTTAATTACTGTTAGTTACCTGATTTGGTTTCCATCGGTTGAGATTTGGACCAAATAAACGATAGTTCCAACTAAGAAAATCTCCAAAAGATTATGCATACAAATTAAATTGATAGAAGTTTAATATCTTTTTAACTTTAATCGACTATTTACAACTAATCTTGCCTAGATTTAGTTTTTGGCCATTATAAATAATACGCACCAGAATTTTCCTCTTCGTTTCTATGAATCTGATTGGCTTATATTAGATGACATTCTTGTTCGTCACATAAATAAAGTAAACACAAAAAATATAATAAAAAAGTATTTTAACTTTTTATGACTAATTTTTAAAAATCTGTAACAAAACTGTGGTTTGGTTCTCAACTATTTGTCAGACTTAATAATTTAAACGAAATTTTGTGTGCAAAACCGTATTCGTGTTGCATTCAAATGATTTTTAAAGCACTTCAATTTTTACTGTTGAAAAAAGCATCAATTATTCTTATTCTTTTTTCCACATGTATAAACATAGTTAAAAATTCAGAATGATGATAATATTATATATCATACTACTTGATTGTGACACTTTCACTAACAGCAACCGATGACTTCAGAGATTCAATCAAAGAAACTTTAAATTTGAATCGTTCAAACTATGTACATTCTCACAAATTTTGTCACTAACGACCCGGGTTTCGCCTTTCGGCATCTTCAGGCATTCAAGTGCACGGATGAACTTGAACTGACGCTTAGTAAATAAAAGTTTCGTGCTTATATAAGATACAAATGCATCACTGAGTCCAAAGCCATTGCTGGCGAAAAGGATGAGCTCATGGGAATGCCAACAGATTTGTGTAGTGAGCAGTTTCAAGAATTATATAATCTGTTTGTCGGCAAAGGTTTTATGATTATTTTATGAAATTTTAGAAATCAATAAAGCACAGTTGCAAAGTCTTCCGATTTTAAACGAAATAACAAATTTTCCCACATCTCCTCTTCTATACCATATATAACCATAAAATCATATAATCATAAAACCTTTGCCGACAAACAGATTATATAATTCTTGAAACTGCTCACTACACAAATCTGTTGGCATTCCCATGAGCTCATCCTTTTCGCCAGCAATGGCTTTGGACTCAGTGATGCATTTGTATCTTATATAAGCACGAAACTTTTATTTACTAAGCGTCAGTTCAAGTTCATCCGTGCACTTGAATGCCTGAAGATGCCGAAAGGCGAAACCCGGGTCGTTAGTGACAAAATTTGTGAGAATGTACATAGTTTGAACGATTCAAATTTAATATTGAAATTCCACCAAGCACCTTCAGTCGAAATCTTAAATTATATCAAAGAAACTTTGTAAAGAAAAGAGTTTTAGTTGAGCTTTTCTTCTTGAATAACGCATGCAAGACAGTAATAACATTACATAGGTATTATTTATGCTATTACAAAATTATTCTCCTTTAGTTGTTTGGTGGTTCAAATAACCCATGCATCAATTCGTTTGCCTTATCGACTAAATAAATCAGCAATGTCAGTTGCCAATTTTCCGCAGCAAACAAACAAGGTGCATTTCTTGTTTTCATAGCCAAACAACAGTATTCATGTAAATATTGTAAATGTTGGCCTTTGGCATATTTTTCTGCGCAACTTAATATTACATATTGTATCAAATTTTTGTTCAACAAATTGGCATAAACTTTTTTCAAACTCTTTGATATCTAAATGTATCAAAAAATATAGATTTTACAATTATGAACGAACAAAATGATACTAGAAAAACAAGAGTTGTTATTTTAATGTCATATGATTTATACATATTCCATTCTCGGCTGGATGCAGGCTTTTCTCTGCGCTTCATTGTTGTCGCAAACTTTCGTCAAACTTGATTATTTTATCGAAGCAGTAGCTTTTTTTGGACTTTTTTATTGGTGATAAATTGCTAACCACATATACGAAAAACATCAATCATTTAACAAAAATTTCACACCTGAAATAAAATGAATTATGGTTCAAAATCTTAAACGTTATTTTAAATAAATCATTTAACGCAACAAGATCAAAATAGCACTACATTTTAGTTAAACACGTTTTTTTTATTAATTAAGCCGATAGTTATTTTGGTCTTACTTTCTCGTCAGAGCTCAGATAATTACTTATAAAATACAATGCTATTTTTACGATATTATAATGATGTTTAACCAAGTAAATGTCAATTAAATCGGTAATTATTATAATTTAACGCCTAGCTTTTTCGTGGTCCCAATCTTTAATCTATACTCTCTCTCGTTTATTTTTTATTGTAGTTGAAATAAGTCGTAAGGAGGTTAATTGCAGTATTATAAAAAGTGTAAATGCTTAAAAAATCATAATAAAAAACAATTTCTCGCAACCCGCTACTTTGACAATTATAAGTTTTTGATATATCTATCTTCTAAATGAAAATTTTGCACCAGAAAAATGATTTTAAATCTTTGTTTCAAATGTAAAGCAATACAATCAATTGTTTTTTCTGTTACTTAATTATTTTATAAATGAGATATCTTTTATCCTACGTAAACAAATCAAATGTGATTATTTTATTAAAATCTAGTTGGTTTATGATAGACAATTTTTTAATGATGAAATAAAGAATTTATTCAACAATATTGACTCATAGAGTCTTTTTTCGTCGCTCGTAAATTTTGTGTCGTGTGGAATACGAAAAAAATGACTGATTTTTTTAATACTTTGTTGTAGATAATTTTCGTCGATTACTTACCACTTGTTTTTATGAGTATTTGTTTAAATGAGTGCCCTACCTATTGGAGACATAAAACATTACATCGGCCAAACATCATTTCAAAAATGCGTACTTGTATATTGACAAAGCAAAATTTTCTCACGATATATACAAAAAAACATACATTTGCATCGAGCTCATACTCAGACCAAAGTGTATTATAATATGTGTGTTAAGAAGCTACCGCCACCGCGAGACTAAACTCCAGTTTTAAAATAAATATGCTCAAACACAATAATAATATTATGTAATAGTGCCAGGTTAATTCATGTATGTATTTACTTTGTGTATTTTAAGAGCTGATCATTTCGAATGTTTACTCGTTCGATTGTTTGACCGCTTAAGATGTTTAACAAAAAAAAAAAAACATTTTTCTTAACGCCAACAAAAATAATTTAGAAAGAAAGATTTAAATTGTCGCTATTGTCATTTTTATAAATACACCTCAAGCCCAGACATATCGGTTACGAGATGAGACCAAAACTACAAATACGTCGTGTATATTTCATGCCAATCCACGATACCTGTCAGGGAAAATACTTCGTGTCATGTACTCATATTTATCCATGTAATAATTTTACTAAAATACGAACGCTGTATTCCTCTAAGCGATTATTGTTATAATATTTCATCGGCTATTATTTTCCACCAATTGGTGCCAATACGCTAACAAGAGGCTCATTTAATCTCAAAGCAATTGTCGGTGTTCTGGGGAAGGAGTGATTTTTTTTATCACTCCTATGCCATTATATAAAATACTTGAATGAGAAAACGGTTGTTACTTAATACACTTATAATATGTAAAAATATGCAACTAAACTTACCAATGTAAATGACTAAAAATGTACTTATTGACTTATTGAAACTATCGTAGATAACATGAGTCAGAAATTGCAGCTATTTTATAATTTGATCTGAGAATATTGTTTTTCTTTGATTAACAAGGGGCTCGCAGGAGCCTTTCTATGCCCTCTACAGTCCACCCCTGTTGTCACCAAAATATTATTTTCTCCTTCCGTCATCACTGTGATTGTACCACAGTACGGGCCTGGTATAAAATTCTGTTGGCCTACAGTGTGAGCTTTGCCTTGGGATCATAAGATTTCGATTGAAATTGCTGGTAGAGTCATCATTGAAACATAAGACACCGCCATAGTCTTATTTTAATCCACCTCCCTTAACAATGTTTTAAGCTGAAAGCGTTTAATAAAATAATATTATTATGTCATACAAGTCATCAATTCACTGTGGTGTACATATTTGTTAATCAAAAACTGTTTATTTTTGTACAGAAACAACTTAAAAGTATTATCAGAGATTTTAAAAAATAGAGTGGAAACTCAAACGAAAGCAAATTAATATCAACATTAATTTTCTACTGAATATATTATGTTTGTAAACGAATACATTATTTTGCGGGGTCTGAGTGATTTGAGGCTATTTATCGTGCTTGAAGAGTTATTTATGCATTTTCTCATCCATCAGATTCTGAAAATGGGATGTACATATCTAGGGTAATTAGCATACTATCAATCTTTTTCTAGTCCCTACCTTTTATCATAAACTTCTAAAAAAATGAAGGTTTGGTGATTTGATAACAACCACTTTTATAATTAACCCTCCAAGGACGAGCTTTACCACTATTCATCTTTTTTCTACCTTAAAATTGTTGTTTTCACTCATATTTGGTTAAGAAGGGTACAGACTTCAGTTAATCATCAGCCGCGGGGACAAAAACGGCCACCAAAAGCATATGCATTTTTTTTGAATTTCCGTATTTTTTAATGGAATTTTTGAAACTGTTAGTTTTTTTTTTAACAAAACATCAAGTTATTTACAGTTCTTTTGCTAATATATTTGTACTGAAATTATGTTGATCCAAGGAGGTAAAATTGTAAATATTTAAAAAAAATTCACGTTTAGCTATATTTCAACCCCGAATATTTGTGTGCACATACGGTCACGCTCGTCTTTACTGCTGTCCGTACACAATATTACACGGTAATAAAAAGATGAGCATGACCATATAGTCATGCAGGGTTTCTATACAACGACTTTGCAGTTTTTTTTTTTAATTGTTAGGAATAAAAGTTATCCATGACTTCAATATGGCTTAGAAAATATTTTTTTATCGAAAAAAATCTCTCGTCTCTGGAGGGTTAACAAATTATGTTCATTTGCTATCTTAAGGAAAAAAATGTTTACGTCGTCAGCTGTCGTTTCGAGACCATTCCAGATTTTAATATTAAGTTTTTTAATGAAACATTAATTGAACTATATACAAATTTTAATTAATAAATTTTTGAGAATCTAAATCTGTTCTATCACTATATAGCGACCAAGGTTTTGTTTTTTCGTATCACCAAGTGTTCAAGCGCATAGTCAGTTAGTTCAAATTAGTACCAAAACGTATGAATTTGATATTGAAATTTCACAAACTTCTGTGGCGTATGTACATATATATATTTTCATTATTTATTGCTGAACGAAACATACTAACGTATCTTAAATGAGCGTTAAGTGAAACCCTTATTAATGCATAATAGCTATTAAGTGTGCAAAAGAAAATAACGTTAGATCGGTAAAATCGGTACTTACTTTACATTAGAGCCAAAACAAGATTGGTCGTTATCGAGAACATCTAAAAAATGTCATGGATAAATTTTAAATGAATTGTTTCAGTGACGTCGATTCAACTGATACTTTTCATCTCTATACATTGTAACTACAATACCATATCCAACTCATGTTCCAATGCTTAAGACCTAGAATCGTTTTCCTTTTGCACACAAAAGAATTCTTAATTTCATTCCTCGTAGATATAATATAATAAACATCCCTTCCTTATATGTATATGTACTATCTGAACACTGATTGAAATTCATAAAATCTTTGAAACTTTTTCGAGGACAATTGAAGCTTACTAGAAAATGCTTTTCAATACCGTATTATTCCAGTAGCATTTATACGTATGGAGATTTCAAAAGCTTTCATATTTGGGAATCTGTGTCACCGAAGAAAATGTTTACATTGCATGTAAAGTTATCACTGGAGTGCAACTGAAAATAAAATAAGTTTTCTAGACAATGGAGTAATACTTGAGGTCGAATCGAGTCTTTGAAGATTTTCATTATTTTCGAATAATACATAAATTTTCCAATAACACAATGTTACAAATTTGAGAACTTTATTTGATATTACTACAAGCAGTACAATGAAAAGGTATAACTTACTCACCAAATATTACACTTTTATCATTCACTAGACTAGATAAAGAAATTATGCTTAGTAATTTAAAAGTCATACAACACTGTTCAGGTCGATAATCGTTTTTGTTTTTTTGCATCTTTATTATTCTATTATTTATTCGCTCGACTTTAAATTTGGAATCAAAAATTTAGTCGATCATTAGTATGACAAATAAATGCTATGTATTAATACACATTAAATTGAACAGTATTTTCCCAAAATTCATTGTTTTTTTTACGTTTTTCTTTTATAAAAATAAGGGTTTTCGAAAGTAATTTTAAATTAAAATTAAACATTCAACACCGACACATTTCCACCCGATAATTGCAAGGTTTTAAGTGTTTTAAGTGATTTACTTGAATTTAATGATTACTATTAATGGTATTTGGAAGACTACCTCACTTTTTCTACAACAAGGTTCTACACGTAGAACCTTGTAGTTCTCGCATCGCTATATAACTATACCAACTTAAAGATACGATATGCGTAGCCATGCATAAACTTTATCAATAGTTGCCGTACGCTTAATAATGATTTAGCTTTTTCAAATTTAAATTACTGTCTACCGGATAAGCGGTAAGCTTCCGCAGGCTATATGATGCGATAGTTTTGCCGCCAGTCTAATCAAATATTGATAAAGGGGAGGGGAAATCCAATTATCACTACAATAAACTTACATGCTGTAACTAAGATATTTTACTAACACAAAAAATATTAATGGTCTTTTCATAGAATAAATTTCAAAATGGGAACACATATTTGGATTTTTAGCTTTGGGATATATTTCATATTCAGTTTTAAATACTTTTTCTACACAGTTAATGTCATGTGTAAGTGTGCTTTCTTTATTTTGTATAATCATTTATAAACGCTTTCTGTTAAAACGTGAGTTATTCTAAGCATTGGCTTAAAAAATATACTGAAAATGCAACGCTTACAATTTTAACAAAAAAAGGTATTATTTCATTATTAAATTTAAAAAAAGTTATACATTTTTTTAAATTGTAGTATTATAATAAGGTACGTGTCCATATAGTTTGTGTAACTAAAATACGTAAAACAACTTGTAAATCGTTACAAAATCATAATTATGATACTGTTTTTTTTTGATTTTAAGAAAATATTAAAATAAAAATCGTTTTGAAAGTCTGGTTGGAATCTCATATTATGTGTTTTAGGATTTACAAGCTTTACGAAATGTAGTGGTTGTGAATTTTCATTGTTCATTTTTTTACAATAATTATATAGTTAATAAGTATAATATTGTACGTATATGCGTCTAATTTTACATAAATTATTTATTTCATTTCCATAAATATCTTTATGTGATGCGCAAGTGCTAGCATTATTATTGTAATCGGATGAGCGGTGCGGCAACGCATAAAGTTCGAACAAACAAACATTATTTTTTATATACTAGATGGATTACTGTTTGAATTATTTTTTGAGTGATATGTTGTTACACATACATACACCTTTATCACGTAGCGACACCGGTCGTAATCAAATCATAGCGCAGTGATAATACGCCTCCAAAGAGGGAGTTGAAGGGATAAGGCGGGATTACACGGCAGGCGGCACATGGCGGCTGGCGAGCCGAATGTTCCTTCACTAACACGCTCGCCGGCCTGTTGAACGCATCTTTCGCTCCATCAATCGAGCGAACATGTTCGATTCTTGAACGTCGTATTATATTATTTATTCGAATATTAAAACCTTCCAAACAGTGACAGACGCAGCTTTTCACAAAACATTATATGTGATTAAACTGATAGTGCGTTAAAAACTTTTTTCGTGTTCAAAAATTTATATTTGCTCATAGAAACTTTTAATATTATTTCGCCACAATATATTCTAGGTGCGAAGTTTTGTCAAATGTTTGTGTTCGTCATAAAAAGTGAAAATCAAACTTTTTGATTGATAATACACTTTCTTTGTAAGGAGGAAGCGAGAATAATAGGAATAAATCAAGCCGACGTTAGTTAGTTGATATCAGAGAAGAGAAATAAAAAGCTTCCGGGAATGTCTGTGAAAACTATGTTTTGGTGAAAATCTGATATTTCCAGCTTCCTTATAGGACGAGTAAGTAAAACATTTATCACACTTTATGGTACCATATTATTTTCTCAGAAACACATTATTACATCATCGTTGATGTAAATTATATTATTCACGTTTAATTCATAAAAAAACATATTTTGAATCCGTCGTTACACATATTTTTTAGTTTGTATGAAGATAATTTAATGACAATAATAATTTGTATATTTTTCAATTACAAAAATATTTATAATAAATTAATCATTTTAGTTAGCTTGGTTTTAGATCATTAAACAAACACAAAGTTGTACTTTTTTTGTAAATTATTTTTTTACGACGGACGTCGTATAATTATTATAAAACATTTTCTTTGGCTTGTTAAAAACAATTTTAATTATTTCGCCAGTTTTACTATTTTTTAAAACATTGTCTCTGTATGTTACGCAAAATAATAATACAATTAGATTTTATTCTTATTTTTAAATATTTTAAAATATTTTTGTCATTTGTTAAGCACGATAAATCACAAATTTCAGTTCACAACAGAAATTTTTACAATGAAAAAACCTATCCCCCAAAAAAATATTTTATATGTAAGTTATCGAATATAACAAAATATGTATGTACGATGATTTTTTGTGTTACAATACGCGATCAAATAAATGTATGTATTGCTTGTTTCGGATTTATTTGAAATAAACAAATACTTACTAGACAAGTCAAAAGTTAGTCTAGATTTCCCATAAAATAATATTACATATAAGATTTGGTAACTTGTTTATTGTCAGTAAATATATGATTAATCAAAGAATGCTGTCATTTCGTGTTATAGATTTATTGCTTTTTGAATATCATCATTTTTTTCACATTAATTTTGATATTATTATACATCTCTTAAAAAACAATTTTAGATCAGATTTAAGCAGTTGACTTTGTTGGTTTTATTTTACTAATTTTCTTTACGTATTTAACACACCCGCTTATAAATAACGTATTTTATACAATATGTAGGATGTTTTTTTTGTTATTTTAATAAATTGTCATCAATAACATTTCTTAAAGTAGTCTTACAATTCTTGGTCACACCTATTATTTATTGTTAATTATTTTTTACCTTCAAGAATCAATCCAATCTTAAAATTTTAGTATTGTTTGTATAGATTACGAAATAAATGTATTCAACTATTGTGTGTAAACAATAATTTTATCAAAATAATATATTATAAACGTCCATTAAATATATAAATTGTTTTAATTTTTTTCCGGTTCAATAATATCTTAAGCGTAAAGATGGATGTTCAATCAAAAACTGTATCGTTCTAAAATATCATTCATATTTTGTTTTAATTGTTGAGTAAGAAATGCACTCGATTTGGTAAATTTAAATAAATACATATTTTACTTAAGGTATATTCATTTGTAAAATAGATTTTCAGAAAGACCATTTTAATATCAATTAAACTGTACATATTTCTAGGCGTTTTGCGTTACATAATAGAGTGTTTACATATATTTCAATAATTAATCAATGGATAAAAAGTTATTTGAGTGTTTTAGCTTTATATGATAAGTAACAATTGAAATATTATTTAAAATATATTGGTTAATCACAAGAGCCCTGCTAATGATTACGAATATTTTATATAATTTAGGTGTTTTCAATTATTTAAAAAACAAACAAAATCTTGTAATAATTTCTCACCGGAACCGGTGTCGCTTATTGCAAGGATTAACAACTGATGATGTACACGTACGAAAAAAGTTTTCTACAAGTGATAAATAACTACATATAAAATAACCACTCTACAAAAACTATCAATTTCCTATGTTTTTATTTTGTAACGTGACAACATATAAAACAAAAAAATATGAACATTATTTACAGAAAACTTTTATTACCAAAAATTCACCCCTACGACATTTGTATGTGACGCTGTCAAGATGTAATATTTCTCGACCGTGCGAATAGGTGGTTGATTTTTTTTATTTTACACGTATGGAAGTGAAAAGTTACACCACGCTATATTTTTTCGGCGTTATGTTTTTTTAGTAAACTTGAAAAGAGCGAAACTATACATAATATACATAACAGTTTTTGCACAAAACAAGTTCGATAAATCTGTATTATTTCCATTTTCGCTTTACGAGTTCCTAACAACTATGCAAACTAAGATTAAATAAAGTACGATACTTTATTTTAATGTTATTTTTTTATGATTTCAACAGCGAAAAACATAAATACTAATACTTAATACCCAGAGGCGGATTACCCCAAAAGCCAACAAGGTGCGTGCTTGTGACCTCCAATCTTAAGAGCCTCAAAATACCATATTTGGAAATCAAAAATGTTGTATTTGTTTTAGGTAATATAATATATTCCCTAACACTTATATAACATGTTTAACTCAATCTTAGCAATTCGAAAACAAGGGCCTATAAATTGTATTGCGCTTGGGGCTTGGGGTTACTATTTATACCGCAAAAATATCAGATATTAATAAAAACACAATATTCCTTTGTACTTTACTTAAAAAGATCAGAACCGGTTTCGCTCATGGCGAGCATTGTCAGTTGGTGAATCCTCGCCATGAGCGAAACCGCTCCTGAACTTTTTAAATAAAGTGGAAATAAAGTACAAAAGAATATTGCGTCTGGGGATTGGGGTCGCTGTTTTTACCGCAAAAAATATCAGATAGTAATGAAAACACAATATTCCTTTGTACTTTATTTCCACTTTAATTAAAAAGGTCAGAACCGGTTTCGCTCATGTCAAGCATTGTCAATTGATGAATGCTCGCCATGAGCGAAACCGGTCCTGGCCTTTTTAAATAAAGTGGAAATAGAGTACAAATGAATATTTCGTTATTATTAATGTAATGCCTTTCCACCAAGTATTGACCATAAAAGTGAAATATCAGATATATAATTCCTACATGAAAAAATTTCACACGACATGTATAAAACTTCTAAATTATGACATTCATAACGTGGTAAACGGATTCCGTAGTAAACAAATTCTCCTTATAGAATACTTTGTACGCGTATTGTCAGAACCAAACAATTCCGTACATTGATTTTTTCGTATACAAAAACTCTGTACGTCGAACGTTCCAAACGTCAAAAAGAATATTAAAATTATTGTTGTTTTATTTTATTATTCAATGTCCTTAGGCCAAGGGTGCCGAATAGTTTCAATCGAAAGATTAATTAAATTATTTTTTTCCCGTATGCTTATATAGTGCGTATATTAGCGATGTCGAATCTCGAATAATAAAAATATTCAAATGTGCGAAATATTTTTGTCCGGTGTTTTCTATGTGCAGAAGTTTGTGTGTACGGAAGAGTCTTGTACGGAATATTTTGTGTGTGGGAATCGTAAACGGAAGAATCAAAAAATCTCATAAAATTCATTTCTTACTTTCCGTGGAGCATATTGTTAACTTAAGGATTATTTAAATAAAAATACTTAAACGTTACTCAACCACAATTTTTAAATAAATTAAGAATGAACAACGAGAAAAGAATTTAACGTCTTGCCTATCTTTCTTTTGCAATTCGTGTTTCAGGACTGAGCTGAAATAAGTGATGATTTGAAAACATCATAGACACCTATGTCGTTTAATATATTTTTATCGTCGTAGAATAAAAAAATGTTCGCAAAACGGATTATAACGGATCCTATATGCGTTTATTTATCGAAAACGTTGTCCATTGGTTATTAATTATGATGAATTGAACTAATCTATTCAATCTACTTTAATTACCAATAAACAAATAAATGTTTTCAAAACATTTTTAACGATCTATATAATGGTCTGGTCTTGTAGAATATTTAATTACTACATTTAAACCATGGTCCATGACATATTTTTGTATGTATATATATTATACACATCATAAAATATATTTTTCAATGTTTATTGCTTTTTAAATAAAACTACTAATTTAAACACTGTATAAATTGAAATTTCGCAAATTAGGTTAATTGAGTAAGTTCCGACAATATCTACTTTAAATATAAAAAATAAGATACGTCTGAACTCATTCAAGTCCACGCAAAATATGCGCAAGATTTGGACACCGTTAAAGTTTCTTTTATTTTCATCACCATTGCCAGGCTAGTTCTACACTTTAGAAAAATAACCAATTCATCTCCATGATGTTTCACAAAATGATTTGAAACATATAGTTTTAACATTCTCAAGAATCAAAAAAGTATCATGTTAACCTCGTATAATATACCATAAATATCCATACTGAATTTAAAATTTAACGGACAGCTTCGAAAAAAACTGATTAAACTTTCTATAATTAAAGGTGATGTTATTTTATATTCTCTCTTACTTTAAGATACATAATAAGCAAATCATGGCACACTGCCAACGCTTACTAAATTACCGTGTAATTAGGAACAAAAATGAAAGATCATAATAAATTGCCAACTTGCCAAAACGTACAAACTTTTGGAATATCTTTGTACCTAGGGAAGAATTAATACAGTTTCATTATTATTACACAGTGGTACGTAATTTCTCATTGGGCTGTGTAGTCAATAAAATTATCACGATTCCGGCTTTGCCTTACACTTTACTTTGACTTCAACAATTAAAAAAAAAACTATTATTTTTTTACGCGTAATATTAATGACACGATTATAGGCAAAGTAATTTCAGCAACCTTTGAGATAAATGGACTATTTTAACGCATGACTCGTTCTCGACTCAAATATTATAATATTACATGAGAAAAAATATATTTGCCCAAAATACCACAATTCAAGGACAGCAACTAGACAACCCTTATTTAAGGATAGAAAATGTTTTTAATGATAATAACCACATATCAAGATATAATTGAGTGTAGTCTATTTCTGTATCTTAATGTACATTTATATTAAATGTAAACCATAATTAAATTTGAATCGTTCAAACTATGTACATTCTCACAGATTTTGTCACTAGTTAGTAACAAAATCTGTCAAAACACTAGCTGTTAACGACAAAATCTGTGAGAATTTACATAGTTTGAACGATTTAAATTTAATATTGAAATTTCACCAAGTACCTTCAGTCGAAATCTTAAATTAAAAAAGTAGACCTTCATGTTGTTTTTTTATTTAGAAGTGTGACGTTTACCCGACTTGTTTTGCTTTACATCCTTTTTTGAGAAAATCATACAGTATAAACGATTAAAAACATCAGATACCCATGCTTCGAAATAAAAATATACGTAAATTTAAATTATTTACATGCAGCTGGGTTAGAGCCCTGTCTTGCACAACATTTATGCGCAGTAGAAAATCAAATGAATATTAGCGCTTAAATATATAACGTATGACAATCATTAACAATAATCTAATATTGTGAGTAGGTGTGAAAATATCTATTAAAGTAAACACAACAATATTTATGGAATATAAATTTTAAATCAATTCGACAGACGATTTACCGGGCAATGCTTCACAGCTACGTAAAATCGTTATCATAATTCAGGCGCGAAATCCGGATAATTTTACTTTGTTTGAATTGAGTAAATTTAATATTATTATGGTCATTGTAAATACGGTCGTTCGCTTTATTACAAGTGTCGTGAAGTGAAGGTACACGACGTGTAATTGCACGTAATTTACCTGTTTCCATAAAACACGACGCTTTGGTAAGACATGTTCTCTATTGAAAACGACAGTCTTTGGGCTGATTTTAATTGATGACGACACTAATGCGGAAAATATGCTAATTGAGAAGTAATTTTAATGCAAGCTTGTAACTTACAAATGCTATTGCGAATAACACTTCCAGTCTCGTACGATACATATTATTATTATTAAGTCAATTTCTTTGTCGTGGAACCTGAGGTTGCAATAAAACTAACTGTAAAAGAGTATCATTGAGGAGATTTTTGTCTTCGGTGTGATACAAAGGCAATAATGTTTATTATAATTTGGCAGTTACTTTGTAAAAAAAATATTTAAATGATTGATTATGTATTGCATAGTGAACGGATTCTTCCGAATACGAATTCTACGAAAAAGAATACTCCGTACATAGGGTTACCAGGCGCCCCAATCAACAGGGACTGTCACCAGTTTTGAGTCTCGTGTCCCGGTGTCCTGAACAAGCCTCTCGGAACGTCCCGGTTTACGACCCAAGCTGGTGTTTTGGGCAAATCGGTAAATTTCTGGGTTTTTGGAATCGAAAGCTTTGGAAGAGCTAAAAAAATAAAGCGAGTCACGCTGATCGGCAAATCGGACAAATGTCCCGGTTTGACTAGCAAGAAATCTGGCAACCCTATCCGTACACCGAATCTTCCGAACACAGAACCTTCCGTACATTTAAATATTTGGAATATAAAAGTTATGGTTTTAGTATAATGTGGAATGTCGTATGACAATTATGCCAAATATTTATAAAATAAAAATATTTCATAGTTTTGTAGTCTGGCGTATTAATTTAGAAAAATATGCTGTATTGTAATAGGACCAATTTTTTTGATAGTATTGAAAATTAATATCATTTATATATTTAATTGTTTTTTTTTTCAATTCTTAAAAAAAATATTTGACATTACAGCTTACGCCAGTGCGTCAAATATTTTGAAGTTGAAAGATCATACGAGATATACTCGATGAGAATTTTTGAAATTCATATGAGATTAACTCAATGAGAATTAACTTCACAAACACCCATGTCTTAGATCTCAAATTAAAATTGAAAAAATTCAATTTGATACTGATCTTACCGGGAATCGAACCCCGACCCACCTGATCGTTAGAGCAAGCTCTAACTAACTAGACCACAGCGGGCGACAAAGATTGACATAAACAGTATGTTTACATAATCTTATTATACTCATATATTATACATTCACTTGACAAATACAAAAATGTGTTTATCAAGTTTTAAACATATTTAATGAATCTTGTTCTGAAGAATTACCGAACCAGTTTATATTTTAATTCGTTTAAACGAATCTTAATGGCTATGTTTCAGGAGTCTACTGAAAATTACAATGACGTTTTTTTAACTCTAGATAGGCTTGTGAATAATCACGAATCATTTAACTGTCATCACGAATTGTAGAACATTGAATTTGTGATGTCGATCAACGCAATGTATGTAAATATCGAGACAATGAGGTCATACTCTCATTTATGTTTCAAATCAATATTCAGTTAATATGATTCGAACGTCGTTTTCAGGTGCATATTTTCTCATAATGCGATACTTTAATTTTTTTACAAATACCTCCGCTACAATAAAAAGCTTTGTAAAATAAAATCGTAGCTTTTTTCGTTGTTTCGTCCAGAAACTGGTGATTCATCAAAATTGATATGTTTAATATCAAACATTGACATTTATGAAGCAGCTATTGTATATACTGAATGGCGACCAATCTACAGCCATGTTAATAAAAATCCATAAATTAAAATTGTATTGATAACTCTTTATTTCTATACGCAACGCAGTGTCTATACAAACATTATTGAGTCATATCTTTATAACTATTCTAGAAACTAAACCCTGTATTCAATGTTTACTTCCTAGAACAACTGTTGATGTGTTATTTGTGCTAACAAACATTAATAAGTAAGCCGATATTTTCTATCAATAGTTTTTGGCAATAATAGTTATCGAACATGTACAATCCACAGGGATTCGATCCTTGATTATATATTATATAAGTGAATGAAAATCCATTTCAACATTGTTCTGAGGAAGGTAATTTCACAATTCTATAAGAATGAAAAAAAAATGTTTTCTTACACGTAACGGAATTTTATCAACTGGGTATAAATCAATTAATCAAATGAAAGAAAACACCTAATAAATTAATTACTAGTATTAAAATGCATAAGACTCTAGAGCAGGCATGGGGAACCTGCGGCCTTTTGGCTACTCTGGTGCGGCCTTCTGGCCAATTCTCTAATTCTGTAAATTTTTGTAATTTCGTAAATTCTTGGGATTTTTGATGTCAAAATCCTTGAAAGACTTATAAAAAAAGGTCCCACGCTGGTAATTTTGAGAAATCCGCAAATTTCTGGGGCTTAGAAATTGGTATGAAATAGTCAATGTTTACTGCGGCCTTCATGTCAAATCAGAAAAATAAATGCGGCCTTTAGAGAAGAAAAGGTTCCCCATCCCTGCTCTAGAAATTTATAAAGAGTTATATTTCTCGCGTTGCAAACATTTCTTAATATGCACCCGGGCTTAACCAAAATATATTAAAATTCATAGAACATATCTAATAAGTATTGTTTTCCAACGATGCATTAATTATTTTCAATGACGATAAATAATATTCTTGTTGCGGAAAATTTTATTAAATGATTCATTATATTAATCGGTTCCATAAAGCAAAATGCAGCCAGCTCAACAATGAATAATTGTTATAACATTCTTAATGACCATTAACAGAACATGAAAGCATTCTTTGTTTACACTCCTAGATCTAATGACAAGTTTGCAGCGCACCATCTTAGAAGACGGATGCAAAAGTGTATCATTATTTAAATGAAACAAATTAAAGTTTATCTGTTATTGTAAATATGATATTTAGCATTTTACTTACGTAATGTATGCACTAACAAGATTTATCATAATAATTCAGGTGCATTTTAGAATTTTAATATATAATGAATAACAGTTAACAAAGGTATATATAATATTATTCACCACACATTATTAGTCGAATTAAAATTCGTTGCTTCAATCTTTTGTGGTCGTATTGATATATTATTTAAATGTAGTGCAAACTAAGCTCACACTCAATGACAGCTTTAATTAAGACCAAAACTTAAGTTGGCTTAAATTTGTGTTTGTTTTCTTCAAAATAAATGTTAATATCACTATTCTTCCGTAAAAACAAAAGGTAACAGATATCAAATTAATTCGTACTTCATAAGAATATGATTTTGCAATTCAATGAATTATAAAATGTGTGTGTGTTTCTTAAGATACAATTATCTATGTTATAGAAACTGTGGCAAATCAATTAAAATAACCCTTTATATGACGATTAGAAGAAAAAATATGTATTGCTAAACTGATGGTGATATAATGCTGCAATATTTTTTTACAAATGCTTTTCATGCTATGGACATTTCTTCCCCATCTCATTTTTTTAAATCTTGATGTAAAGTGAACAATTAGCCAAAAACTAGTCCCAAATTATTTCATTCTTCTATCTAAACCCTATGCAGAAGGGAAAATTGAGTGACTGATAAACACTTGACAAACACAGGGAGTCAAAATATTGCGCATAAAAAACGTACCTTTATGACTGATATAAATCTAAGACTCGTTTTGTGTTTTTTTTTTAATCTATATCCGCTCGCAATGTGGGCATATGGTACTTTAATGAAAGTATCTCAATATAAGTTTTTTCTATTACAACTGCTTGTTACTCAGTTGCTCAACCACTTTTTTTGAAGAGCGTAAGAATATAAAAGATATGGAAAGAACAGGACTAATGGTTAACTAATCGTTTACGCAACGGCTCGTTTATTTAGAATTTTAAGTGTGGGAGGGTATTTTCTGGTAATGGAGGGAATTTTTTTCTAATATCCATGCCTATGAACATAAATCAATTGAAAAAGTGCTGGGATTCGAATCCATGAGATCTTTCATAAAAATAACACAAACAATATTATTTATAATACTTTCGATGGTTTCGGCGGTAACTTTGTGGAAATTCATTTTAATAGAAAATTTAAATTAACTTTGATTATTCCACGTATTCCACTTTGCGATAGTAAGTCTGAAGATGCCTCTGAAAGAGGCGAAACACGTGTCACAGTTAGTAACACAATACGAGGAATAATCAAAGTTAATTTAAATTTTCTATTAATATTATTTATAATTAAAGATTCCTACTGAAGATATTAATTCAATATTTAATCTGAACAAATAATATTAATTTAAAACTGCAGAACATTTCAGACTGTCCACAAAGAAATAATAAATAACTTCAACGAATGATTTGATTTTGAAAATCTACAAGTGTTACATTTGGTCATGGAATATCGTTAACAATTTTATCAAACTTTTTATAAATAAATAGTGCTCATTGAAAAAGTGGAAAACTTTTCGACGTACAAAAAATACCCGGTCTAATTCCCCATATTTATTTCATATACCAAATAATTTATAGTAACACTTGAGAATGGTCATCTTTATTTAGATATAACATCTTAAATATGATTTTAGCATCACATTGATTAATCGTTTAGAATTTTAGATAAAACCCAACACTTGACGCGTTGATAGCAATCACTATAGTAACATTTAAATGATAATTACCACTTAAGACTTCTATGAAAAATAGGTACCTACGAATTTCACCATATTGATGTGTATTTTCCCAGTTGGATCTTAATATCAATTGAATATGATATAAGAATATACATATATAAGAATAAGAAGATGGTAATACGTGACGAACAATGGAAAAACCATTTTTATTTAGCTGGAAATCAACTAACCAGGTTGACCTGTATTTAAACATCACTCAGACTTGAACACTAAATACACGTGTCTTATTTGTAACTTCGACGCTGTGCTTAGTAAATAATATTCATAAAATTCCTTTAATTAACCCATGGTTCGGCAACTCTGCAGATCAACTAATGAACTTATCTTATTGTCATTTTTACTCTGAAAAACAATATATATTGTATATGTACCGTTTTCTGATAAATTTGCTTTCCTTTTTCTTGGTTTTAAAAAAAAAAAGCTTTTTTCAGTTGAAAGTCTGCTGACCAGGCCCGTCCCTGTCAGGCATGCGGCACACGTGGGCTGCAGATTTTAGAGGCAGCCAAATAAAATGAGAAAAAAAATCTGTTAAATATAATGCAATTACTCGGTACGCATTTTATAAAATCAACTTTCCTTATCATAATATGGTAAAGTATCAGTTTGACGTTATACAAAGTACATCGCAACTATTTTAGTCTTGTTTAAATATAATTATCATTACAGACTTGGTACCGCTATTTAAAAAAAAATGCCGAATTGGTTAGTGAAGGAAGGATATTCCGAATTATTGTGAGATCATTGTCCATTACTAGTTATGTACTCATTATAATGCATGTCGTTTGTCTGCCACCTCCATATGCACCGGTTATAGAGTGGAGTTCATAGTTATCCGAAAATAAATTGATTGTTATTATTTATTCTATTGATTCATCGGATATTACTCTCGATTGCGCATTTTGAATTGTATACGGTACGATTTTTCTTACAACTCTATTTTATTATTACGAACTTCTTATTATTTTTTTTATAAATAGCAGTTTCGTACTCTTGTCATATAGTTAGTAAGCAAAAACAAAAGGTTTTTTTTGAGAAACTTTTTATTTCGGTGTTAGGATCTCGTTTTACACGGGTTGGAGTTTCGTAACGATCTAACGTAGCATACCTACACTTAAAAAAGAATGATTGGTACGATTTTGATTCTTATACATATCAATGGGGGGCGGACGAACCCCTAGGCCCGGCCCTGCTGCCGACTTTTGCTTTAAAACAATTGATTACAACTTATTTTAATTGCTGCCGCAAGTGTGGTCGAGTGGTCAACGTCGTTGGCTACCGCTACGGAGGTCACGGGTTCAAATTACAGTACGGACAGTTTTATAAATTGATTTTTTAATCGATTTATGAATTTGTCTTCAAAGGCATGGATGTATGTGATGTCTTGAATTCCCCCCTCCCACCCATTCTATCTTATGAACGGGGCTTATCGAGAGCGATTAGCTAACCACTAGTCCTGTCCTAGCCCTTTCCTTCTATTCCCTATTCTCTTTGGAAAAAGAGAGGTTGAGCAACTGAGTAACAAGAAGTTCTCGTAGGAACACTTCTGTTGAGATAAACTCCATTAGGGGTCCATATGCTCCACATTGGGAACGGACATGGAAAAGAATAAAAAAATATATTTTAATTTAAAAAAATTGAAAAAGTTGCAAACAAATAACGCAAACCAATGGCTTCTTTTACACTTTCACGGCTCATATTGCAGCTTTTTAAATACAGCACTCACTCTGGTCTCGCATTTTAACACTACATCCGGAAAGGCTAAAGGCGGGGCAAGGCGCTCAAGCTCAAGCTATGTTGATTAACATTTGGAATGACACATATTTTAATGGAAATGCCTTGGAAGATGCAATTATTATTTGCAAACAGGTGTGGGAGGCATGATTGACATGAACAAATACCCATTCGAAGAATAAACAATTATGCATTTAAATAGTAAATTTGAAATTATGCGCACTAAGAATTCATAAAAAATGGTGGTGGTATCAAGATTATAAGATAAGATTTTTTTCTATGAAATTTTTGCAAATCAAAATTTAAGCTTCCAGTTAAAATTAAATTCCCTACAATTTAATATAAATTTACAATGCAACAAAACAGGTTTATTTTAAATATATTTATTGTTTTGGCATTTACCTGTTAGAACTCCATTATAATAGGGTAAAAATATCAACGTATTTAGTTCTACAGTTTTTTTAATATTTAAGAGTTGATAGCTATTTCGGCTTACGCCATTAATTCTAACAAAATACGTTGTTATTTTTACCCTAATATTTTCAATATTTTAATATGAATAATATTTATATGTTTATTTATTAATTCAAATTGAACTACATTTTCATTTAAATAAATATGTATTATAGCAAAATATAGTCAATGAGTAAATTAAATTTCGTAATAACTTTATTATTCTATAGAACAACGGTTGGCAAAGTGTGGTTCGCGAGAAAATTTTGGTGGTCCACAGAGATATCTGACAGTATTTTAATTTTCTTATCTTTCTGATGAAAATTCTAATTCAATTCTTCCACAAAGGTTGCAAAAAGGCCTTTTCATCTGTCAGAGCAATCAAAACACGGTATCGATCTCACCTTGAAATACATTCAGTTCTCTGTCTTGCTACACCATTAGAGCTTATTATAAATTTTATCATTTCAAATATCCAGGAACATCAGGAAAATCAATTAATGTTTCTTTAGAACAATTATTTTTTTATTGTTTTATTTCACCAGTATTTTTACATCTTATAACTAACTGCTGCTTTCCACAGTGTGCTAGGTCACTGTTTCTTAAACGGTGGTCCGCGAAGATTTTTGAGTGGTCCGCAAAAAAAATATTCAGTTTAAAAGTAGTTAACATCCATTTATAAAAGGTTATATTGGTGGTCTGCAAAACATTTTTTGATATTTTAGTGGTCCGCGGATGTAAAAAGGTTAAGAAATAATGTGCTAGGTGACAATAATTAGGGCTGATGAAATCACAATTAAAACAAAACAATTTCATCAAATACTCCAATGTTCTATAAGAATTACATAATTCAACATAGTACATGTACCCAGCGGTGGGCTGACAATACGTTAACAAGGGGCTCGCTCAATCTAAAAGCAATTCTCGGTGTTCTGAGGAAGGAGTGAATTTTTATATCACTCCTATGCAATTATATGCAATACTTTAATAAGCAATCGATTTTTACTTAATACAACTATAATATGTAAGAATATGCAGTTCACATTAAATTTATCAATCCAAATGGCTAAAAAATGTAGTACTGTGTATACTGAAGTTGACGTAGATAATTTATAAATCAGATATTGCAGTTATATACTAATTTGATCTGAGAATATTGTTTTATTTTAAATAAACAAAGGGCTCGCCGGCCTTAGTAAAATTTAACAAAGGACTCGCGCGAGCCCCTCCGAGCCCCCTCGTTGTATAAAATTAATTTCAAAATATTTGATTTTTCTTAATAAACCTAAAATTAAAAGAGATTTTGAAACTAAACATTTTTTTACAATGTATACAGAATGAAAATATAATACATATTTAGCATGTTCATAACGAAAAAATCCTGACCTTCAAAATTGTACTTTGGTGTCACAACAATGGCGCCAAAGCGTTTAAAAATAATAACTGTAAATTAATCCTACAGATGTTACCACACTTCAATAGCAAGCGAAATTTTACGGAGGAGGGTGGTCAATTCGTGCACTTCTTGCATTTCGTTTTGTTCTTATTTCAAGAAAACAGAAAATCGGCGCCTCAGTCAGAAGATAACAAGGCAAACAAACAATGTTATAGCGCCAACGTAACTATCACATGTGTGTTCCTAGTAAAACCTTAATGCGATGTTGTGCCAAGGGTCTACGAGATAATAAATTTCTCGGGAAAGTTTTATCTTTACAGTTTAAATTGAAGCACATGTTACTAATTTTACAACCTTGGCTTGTTACTAAAAGTTTTTCTAAGTATATTAAAATTCAGTCCTTAAGGTACGTCGAAAATAACACGAAGTATTTATGTTAAATCAACAGTTTAAGAATAACGACTGTTTCAGATGATATTTTTTGGAGATCGGTTTACTTAAGGTATTGGTTTGATGAATTGACTATGCATGTTTAAATATGTGATAATTAACGTTATGAATTAGCGTAAGAGTTTGTTAATGGTGAGTGCAACTGTCCACAAAGACATCTGTAATTAACTCAAATTGTTAACTGAGATATTAAGTCGTGAAATAGTTAAAATCCAGCATAATATGACAAAATCTTTTATTATTATTCTTTTCCACTAAGTTATATATAAAAAATAATAGGAAATCAGCGGAGTGCTTACGTAGAAACTTTTTTTTTCAATACACAAATTTATATCGATCAAAATCGCACTTTTTTTCAAATCAGTACTAATGATAAGTAAAAGATAAAACAATATCATTCCCTTTTTGTACATTTTAAAATTCTCCATTTGATAGTACTTCTTCAACATATTATATAACCAGCAATCGTATTTATTATATTTCAAACTGATTGATTATCGACGTTTATAAACTAACGTATGGTTTGATTGATAATATTTGGTAATTTATTTTGCATTATATAATAAATAAATTCCACAGAAAACTTTATTATTTTTTTAAATTATCTGAAATTTCTTTTATAATTGACGTTACAATGACAAGTTGTATCTATTTAATATTCACTATTTCTATCATGTTTGTATAAATAAACTATCTTAATGTTATAAAATATTTATTTTAGTACAATACTGCTTGCGTCTCATATGCAAATGTTTTTTTTTCAAATAAATCTTTTTAAATAAATAATTTATAGCGATGACATCTAAAATTTGCATTATTTTAAAAACTGATCTCAGAATTGCATTGATATTTATATTGTCATAATATAAATCTTTAGGATGACACCGCGGATGACATAATGAATTATATTAGTCAGTTGTATTCAATTTAATAACCGTGAAAATATTTTTGAATAATTCAGAATATTTTAAAATTATTTGTTCACTTTTTTATCACCTTGGATTTTTGAATTCACAATATTACTTTAATATTTTAGAAGACTTTCAATCGCTATGATTCAATATTGAATCTATAAATAAACAAATATGTCTTTAAAGAAAAAAATATTCAGTCTGTATACACAAAACGTTATAGTGTTGAGTATTTCAGACCATCCAAAATAAGTGATATGCACGCGGTAATAGCACTACAGACGTGACACGTATTTCACCTAGATGAGCATCGTCTTCAGGTTTTAATATGTAAAACTAATCTCTCTTTTCCGAGAAATATAAAAATATAGCAAAATTATTGACACATCACATATATTTTGATATTTTTTTGTAAAACATTTTAGGCATAGTTTTTAAGTAAATAACAAGATAAAAATGGTTTAAAAATCATATACAAAAAACTCCTCCTACGTGCGTTTCAATTTTTTTAATAAATTGTTTATTGTACTATCAATATCAATTCATCGCAATTACATAAAATAAAAATAAAAATATCATTAAGTGCGGCTTCTCTTCATCGGAGAGAGGCGAATCAAAACCCACTCTTGTCAGTTGCTATCAATGTTTCATAGTATTTTTTTAAATCATACAAAATATGTATTTTTTATAATGGTGTTTCTACACGTTATTATTTTTGTATAATTCTGTTCATATCTATTAAATTATGGTAAAATTAAAATTTTAATTTTGCGTAGGAGTAATTACATTTCTATCAAATAATAAAACCTGGCATTGTCTAGTAACTAGCTGAAGCGCCACTTTGTTATTCCCACTTAGGCTTATTGGCGAATTTTACATACTAATTCTCGTTTAAATTTGTGGGCGTATGATAATAATATCGTATTATTTTTTACACATGCAAATTTTCGTAATCCTAATAAACATAACATATAAAAGGCTATATCAACAAATGGCGATTTATTGTTTATATAACAAATTGTTAGCGCCAAATCGATTGAAACACTATAAAATTTAAACAATTCAATTAAAGAGCTTTAAAATATTACTTATATAGTATACATACTTTATAATTTAAATTAAGATTTTTTTAATATGATGATATTAAAAATCTTACATCTTTTATTTCTTATTTGCATGATCTAATAATTTATGATTCATAACAATTAAATAAGTGTCATATGAAAAGATACAATCGAACATCAAAATAAATAACTGTAAATCGTTGAAAAGATCATCGTATCTTACATTACATGTTTATTTTTCAAAAGAAATGCCTCAAGAAAAAAATGTTTACGTATCTTCGATGGATTCAGCATTATCTATGTGGAAGTTTTTTTTAAATATATAAATAAAATTGAAAACTAATAATGCATAAAGGTGAACCACGGGTCAAATTTTGTAACACAAGTGAAATAATAATGTTAACCAATTTAATTTTATCATATTTTCCTGATTTCCAATAAGATAAATTGTTAAATTTAAAAAAAACTTTCTATTGGCTTAATCTTGATTTTAATGTAAAAATGTTAAAAATTATAATAATCACGGGAAAATTTAGTACTAGATTAACAACTCTATTTAAATTCTAGTTTTGTCTAGGGTGAGTTTTTTTAAAATTATCTAAAACTAAACAAAATTAATTTCACAGTGTATCTGGTTTTTATGCAATTCAGATAAATATAATAAAACTATTTTCAAACGTTTATATATTTGTAATGTTTATGGTTTGTTGCTGTTCAAAATATACCATTCCTTATATCAGTGATATCCGGGGTTCAATAAATACCTTCTTCTTATCGCTTTGCAAAGTAAAATCTTCCCCTTTAGTACTCGTTGTGCTTTTCTCTAATTTGGCAGATAAAAAGAAAATTATTTTATCGTAGCATATACAACATATTTGTTTTTCTTTATCCGTTTTTTTATTAGTACACTATTGATTGTCAAATTTTATGTTGAAATAGAATTTTCATGAAAAAATCAGTAGTAGTTTTATTATCAAGAAAAAAAACATACACGATAAAAAAAGATATATTAATACATATTATAAACACATGTGATACAAATTTACCTGTTTAAAGTTGAAGAGTACATTTCTTATAATTTATTATCCATATTCATGACGATATTTATTTAAATATTATTGTTATCATTGTGATACCTTGACAACCATCTGCTGACGGAGCTTCAAAATGACAGGTAAAATCCCATCATACAAAGCTGACCCGTTGAGTGTGAATGGGTCTTAATGAAATGTGTTTTAAATGGAAACTTGCGTGATTAGTTTTCTCCCACGGCAAATTCAACGAGACGAACATGGGATGTAGGATGGGTTTCACACAACCAACATATCTCACACGAGGAATTCCCTAGCAAAATTTTACGGATAAATTACCTTTAACATGTTATATACTGCCATAAGTAAAAATACATCTAATGACACACGGTTTGTTTACAGCAATGAAACAATTCAACTCTACCTGCGTTATTTAAAGTTCGATTAGGACTTTATTTTCAATCTACCTGATTTGGGTGAGGTGGTATTTTAAGTGAATACAATGCAATGAAGGAAGATTTTCAATGAAGACATGTTAAGAAGAGGATGGCCTCAGTTATCTTTAAAATTACCTTTCAATTAATTTCAATATTTTTTTTTTGCCTTTCCACCAAGAATTTCTGACATTTGCTGTCTTTTTAAAGGTTCTTAATAATAAAATAAAATGATTATGATTTTACATTCATTCTAAAAATGCCATTTGAAAAGCAAAAAACCTCTTAATATTATATTAATATAATGGACATTTTTAATTATACGCTAATATCTTATTGACAACAAAATGATTTATATTAATGAAATAAGATGGATAAAAAAACATTTATTTTTTATTTTTAATCGGTTTCGCTAATGAGAATGCAATTTAACTAATAAAAAGTATATTGCTATGTAAAAATTTATTGTTTTTATAGAAGTATATTAAATTATCAGAACTTCATGAAGCTATAGCAAAAATGATTATACAGATACATTCTGTGACACAAATTGACTTCAAATTAAACAGGCATATTATTACAATATCTTTATTAATATTTTTTACGTGGAAAGATTTTTTTTGATATCGCCTAATTTTATTACGGAGTTGGTCAGTCCGTATTCTGGTCTACCAAAGCCCCCTATAGTGAAAGCCATGCTATGGAGTTAAAAACAGGTACTTTTTTCAGATGAGCGGTCCGGATTTATAATGTTCAAAGTAATATCACATCATTATGAAACCATTTATTTCTGTTATATTGTAGGAAATACATATTTATATTGTAATTATATATCTTTTTTTAATTACATATTTTTCAAAATAAGAAAAAATCACATTTTCTAAGGTTTTTAAATAAAAATCTCGGAGAACAAAAGCAAACAAAAAAGGCAAATCATTTTATTAAATTTTTTTTTTTACAATATTTCCATATAGAATATGACGCTAGATATTTTTTTTTTTAAAATCAACGTCATTATTGGGATTTTAATCAATTTATAATTAATCTCAAAATTTATTTGTGCACACTGGTTCGTTACTCAATCTTTCCATAAAATTTCTCAAGTCATATCAGTAATCAAAAATTAGTAAGTCAAACTAGGGTAGCACATTTCACATCATTATTTTTTAAATATTATTATTGATTAAATCATCATTTACTTGGTATATTTCCATTATTATATGATAAGACGCAGCATTTATTTCATAATATCACTATAGGCGTCAAAATCGTATATAATATAATATGAATTCCGCTTGTTACTGTTGTAATTTATTATAATGTTTTATATAACTGTGATATTTAATAGTGGAAAGTTAAATTTTATTTGTTTTACCACACATCGCATTTCTTGCCATTCGCTATATTTCTTACAATCATTACTAAATTTTCATATATGACCCTTCCGATGTATCCTAAATTGTAAATTAATAACACCAAAGAATCACAAAATATCCATACAAGAAATTTTTCAAACATACATGTTATATTCAACGAAAAATAAGCTCATAAATTGAAATTTAGAGTTGATCTACGTATAACCGCCATACAATTTATAAGGAGAGGCTAGGATTCAACGGCCCGGTCTTTTATGCTGTTTTTTCTACAACACTGCTTGAAACTTAAGACTGCTATGGGTCTACACATGCTGTGAGAGAGGCTTTATGCGCGGAGTGATTGAAAGCTGCGGAAATGGAAGTGAGGAAATTGAAAGAATGCCTTATGTCACCGTAATTTATTAGACGATAATCGTTACAAGGAGGCGTTACGTCATATTATATTTGAATTATTTTGGCGTATTGAATAACATCACCATAATTTACATGGAGCATATTTAATTATCTAAAAACGGTGAATTGTAATCAGTTTTTTTCGGTGTATCCTTATATTATTTTCGAATAAATCATATTTTCGTTTATGAATTGCTTAAATTATTATCAATTCATTTATTTTTATTTGATTGATTTTTTTCGTAACGTTTTTATTTATCGGTTTCTTATACAAGTAATACATTTTTGTGGTCTAGTGGTAAAAGATGGGCTCAAATCCCAACAAGTTCAATATTAAACTAAGATTTTTTTCAATTATTTCAGATCTTGGACATGGATGTTTGTGTAGGTTTTCCCTCGAGTCAATTTTTCTTTAAAGAGAACATTTTTAGATGGACGGGGCATGAATCGCTTTCATCGCTATAAATGTCTGACGCGTCTTATGTTTTAGGACATAATGAAGTTTTTTGTTTGTTATTACTAGCTTGTGAATTTCTAGTTTTTCTCAAATCCATAAGGCGCTTCTATGTTTTTCGTGCTAGAACAAATATTTCGTGTAAAAATATAGTATTCGTTATTTTTAGTGGACCGCGTTAAAAAGAATGGTGTATCTACAATCTCTAATCTATCGTTTTTCAAAATCGTATGTTATGAACTTTGAGTGCGTATAAAAAAAATCTAGTTAAATCGCGCTCACTTAAACTTTGTATTGTAGTTTATAAATAATGTATTCAATTATACAACAAATAGTTACCCCTTAATGAGACGTCCTACGTCAGGATATGATTATTGGTTAACCGTCCGATGTAAATACATCATAATGAAATTGTTAAGTAATTTCTCGGAAGCTATAATTTATTGTGCGATTAAATATATATTTGACTGACAGAAGCCGTATGGTGACCTGCTCACCAACTTGTACCTATATTCGCGTGGGACGAATATTCTATTTATAGAGTGAAATCACGTGGGCATTGCACAACGCATCTTTCTTTTATTTAGTATTAATCGAGTTGATAAAGTTTATGTTTCAAGCCTAAGTGTTCGAATTTCTTAAAAATCTTTTTAAGCCAGTACTTCTAAATACTAAAACACATACGTATAGTAAAGTCTGCATCTACTATTTGTATTTTGATTGACGGTAAATTTTTTCAAATAATCAGTGGTCCACGGACTAGTGTTAGTTCATCAATAATTTGTCTACCGAAACGCTAATATAGACACGGTAGCTCATTAAAAAATATATTTTGTCTGAAAAATATGCAAAATAGTAAAAACCGAAAAATTCGCAAAATAGTGAAAATCGAAAAAGTCAAAAAAAATTATGTCCACATGTTTTTTCAATCTCTTAATTCTGGTGCACCGCCACTTTTTCCCATGGTCAAAAGTGCACCGTGACTTCGAAAAGGTTAAGAACCACTGGTCTAGTAGGTACTTGTTCTTAAAATAAATAACTCACTGAGTTTGTACCTATAAAGGTGTAGGTTTTCGAGAAATGAGAATTCAAACTGAGAATTTCACTATTATTGAAAATGTTAATCATCGTTTTTGAGAAATCATGGACATACATACATTGTTTATTCTTCCAATGTGAAGAACCAACCTGATAATTGTAATGCCACTGAGGCGAGTTTTAACAGTCTTTAAAAATACTGCTTCAGATATTGACAATTGACATATTCTATGAGGACTTGATTGAGTTCAGACGAATTCTATTTGTAACAGATTAAAATAACAAAGTATTTTAGCTCTACAGTTTTTAATAATTTTATTCGTTGATAGCTATTTCGGCTTACGCCATCGTCAGAACTATGTTTAAACTAATATTTTGCTCAGCTATATATACTGGCTCTGAAGAGATACACAATGCATCAAGTTATTCACTCTAACATCCTAATTATTCTTATAAGATCTTTTAACAATACAAAATCAGACTCACAATTTGCAAACCATTTTTTGACCGAGTCTCATGACATTAACTTAAGTTTAGAGCCAACCGTTTTGCATCTTTGTCATAAGGGTCAAAAATTAAATTTATTAGAGCAACTTGAGATTAATAGGCATAAACAAAACATCTTAAACGAACAAACGATTATTAATCCATCACCGTTGTTAAAACCCCTATTGTAATTAATAATAAATATTAGTATAATTTATCATAATTTACTTTGAAAAAACCCATATTGCTTATTGTTGTTCGAAACAATAAAGCCATAGTTAAGAAATTTTATGTAATATCATTAATAATAAATATCATTTTAATTTTATCCTAATTAATGTTTTAAGAAATAAACCCAGATTGTTAATCGTTCTTTGATTAGTGTAATATTGTAATTATAATTAGGATGTTAGAGTGAATAACTTGATGCATTGTGTATCTCTTCAGAGCCAGTATATATAGCTGAGCAAAATATTAGTTTAAACATAGTTCTGACGATGGCGTAAGCCGAAATAGCTATCAACGAATAAAATTATTAAAAACTGTAGAGCTAAAATACTTTGTTATTTTAATCTGTTATAAATGGAGTTCTACCAAGTAAATGCCAAATCAATTAATAAATTCTATTTGTATAAAAGTAGAATTTCTCGGAGCTTAATTATATTGCTTCTTTACCAATTTCAATTGCTTAAATTGATTTACTTCTATTTGTTTAAAAATATTCGGTTTTATCTTGTTTTTTACATCGCAAAAGTAATAAATTAATAATTCGTAATTCTTTTTTTAAATAAATAAATATATAAATAAACACGAGGATACAATCCGGCTGTTATTTAAGTATTATAAATATATCTGTTATAATATAGTTTATAATATTTCAATGTCTTTTTATATATCGACTATGGAAAGGAAAAAGGACGTAACCCACACATATCAAATTTTACAGGAGGCGCTAAAAACGTGTTTTGATGATTTTGTGACATATGCAAATTATGAATTATACACAACCTTGAAGTGCACGGAGACTTCTAAAATGGTGTTTAATTGACATAACTTAATATTAATCAAAGAAATTGTCTCGGAAAAACCTTTATTTCAGTGTTTTATCTTGGTTTTAATTTTTTACAAGGTCATCTTTTTCAAACACTAAAGCTAAATTTAGATACCCTTTTGGCATTTTCAGCTTCCATCCTTTTGATAGAATGTGTGTCAAGTTGTATACATTGTGATTATCGAAAAAAAGCTGTTTTCTAAAATTGAGGGTTACGTCCTTTTTCCTTTCCACAGTCGATATGTATAAGAAGGTTCGCGAAATATTTATCGTATTTATACCAATTTAACAGAATTAAAAGCTTGAGTAACACTCACCGAACTATGTAAATTAACACATTGGTAAAAGAAATACGTCAACATAAATAAACCTAGAGATAAAATCAAAAAAAAAAAAAACTACTGCTAATCTTAAAAGAATAAGATTAAAAGATTATAATAATTCTAGTAGACAAGCTGGTTGTAAGCGACTATTTGTTAGTATTTTGTGTTAAATCGTTGTGCTTAGCAACATTTTTGTGTGTCCAATTTATAGAAAAAACTTTATTTGAATTTATACAAGGTTAGAATAGAGCAGCCGCAATATGGGAATTTTAATAAGATTAATGAAACCTAAATCACTTTTATCTTACGTGTGGTAAAAATCAATTTTCATTTTTGATTTGAAGTTATGTTGTATCGAAATATCAATAGTTATTAATAAATTTGTCACTACCCACCAGGGTCTCTAATCCCGGGATGCCTAATTTCTTGCGATCCCGTTATCTCGAGATTATCATAGTAGTAATCCCGGGATTTCGGGAATCAGTATAATACGTGAAAAATACGTTTCATCCGCTAAAAAAAATACTGGAGTCACTGGCAGTCGCCAAAAAATAGCTCCCGCGCTTCTAAATAATTGTACAATCTCTCAATTTATAAATATATCTGAGGAAAGACCTAAACAAAGTTTTACATTTTTAAATATCTGTGGTAACCGTCCATTACAAGTGATTTCCGTTATCACATAAAGGATCCGGGATTGGATGCTCTACTACGCAATACATAAAAACCGTATTTAATGGATACATTATTTAACATTATTAACCGTTTATATTGTGATTTAATTCTTAGTTTTTAAAAGCTT
Organism: Himalopsyche tibetana; assembly: GCA_030503985.1. Taxonomy (NCBI): domain Eukaryota; kingdom Metazoa; phylum Arthropoda; class Insecta; order Trichoptera; family Rhyacophilidae; genus Himalopsyche; species Himalopsyche tibetana. The sequence goes on along the minus strand of JAPJYX010000009.1, from coordinate 10,448,134 downwards.
TTTTTCTAATAATTAACGAATCAATAAACATTAATTTATTTAAATTTGAATCGTTCAAACTATGTACATTCTCACAAATTTTGTCATTAACGACCCGGGTTTCGCCTTTCGGCATCCCGAAAGCGAAACCCGGCAAGGCGAAACCCGGGTCGTTAATGACAAAATTTGTGAGAATGTACATAGTTTGAACGATTCAAATTTAATATTGAAATTCCACCAAGCACCTTCAGTCGAAATCTTAAATTAATTTATTTTATGCATGGTTGTCATATTCGGGCGCCAATTTAAATGTCAGTAAATAAATATGAGAGCATTAATAATTGCAATGAAACAAATTTTTATTTTATTTGATGTATTATTGATTGACAAGGCACATACAAGAGATGTTAAATTTTATGATCTACATCAAAATTAAATCACTTATTGAATCAACACTATGATCAGTGGGGGGCTGCAAATAAGCTAACAAGGGGTTCGTTGAATCTTAGAGCTGTTCGCGGTGTTCGGCTTAAGGAGCGGTTTTTTAATCAGTCTTATATAATTATGTCATATTATGTATTTTACCTACCTTATATTACAAGAGAAAAAAGTGTTAAAATCGACAGAAAAACATATTTTACTATTCTTAACGCTCCAATTCTATGCTTGAAATGTTATACCTAAGTCGTCGTTGATAGTAATATAAGTCAGAAATGGCAGTTTGGTAGTTATTTGATCTGAGAGTATTTATTTATTAAATTTAAAAAGAGGATCGCAAGTCTATGTCAAATTTAACAAGGGGCTCGCGATTGCCTCTTTAACCCACCCCTGATTATGAACAAACTAATTATTCAGACCTCGTATAACAGGGATGGCGAACCTTTTTGGGTCCGCGTGCCAACAATCTTCAAATATTTTTTCTCGATTGTGTGGCGTGCCCAGCAGAAAAAGAAATTAACAAAATAGAAAAAATAAAAAATGATTTTTTTTAACGATTGTTGTTTATCTTAGAAACATTTGAAAATTAATAATTCACGGATTATTTAATCAAAATGTTAATTTTTGAATCTAAAAAATAAAAAAAAAACTTGGAAATCGTTCGCGTGCCATCCAAATTCTCAAACGTGCCACCTCGGGCACGCGTGCTATAGGTTCACCATCCCTGTCTTATAAGATCTACCCTATTTGTACTGTAACAGGCTGTGAATGAAATTATTTTTCATTCTAAACATTTTTAATAATAGAATAAAAGAAATATTTCAAATATTTAACACCTCCTATTTATTGCTGTTCAACACCTAACAAAATGCCAGGCGTCATCATAAAACTTTACACATTGACAAAAAGATTTTTTACGCCAAACATTCCATCCAGCCATTGTCCTGTCGGAGCTGAACCTCACAATGAACGTTAGTCAGCCCTGTTTCCCCGAAAAATCTATTGAGTGTCGGTAATCGGAGATCCTTTTCTACTATAAAGAATGATCACTGTTTCGATGGCACAATTCAAATTCTCAAACCCCCAGACCTGGCGTATCAAAAGAATGAATTTAAATCCTCCCAGTGACAAAACATCGACATTAAATTGTATGAATATGAGATCGTATAGGGGTATTATGTATATAATGTTAAGCGCCGCCATAAATTCAGCCAGACGCATTCGTGATATTCATAATGGGTAAAAGATTAAACCTTCGCGGCTCGCCTGCTATACGAGATTTCGGCCATACTTTAGCGGACTTTTCCCATCGATTTGATAAAAAAAAACTTTTAATGTAAACCATGAATTTAAGAAAAAAACATGTCTTAAATTATAAAAAAAAAGTATGTGCGAAACCACCATACAGGCCTAAAGCGCATGGAGGTGCAAAATATTTTTTTAAACTTTAACAATACTAAATATCTTTACAGTGAGGTTCAAGCAGTAGCTCTAAAAATCTTTGCTGTCGCAAAAACGACGGCTCTTTATAGTGCTACAAAATATTGAACGAGAGCTAAAAAAGACTCCCAATTTTTTCATTTCGGCAATTCCGCGGATTTCTGTGTTTTTGAAATTGGGAATCCTGAAAGAGCCAACTAAAAAAAGGGTTTCGCGTCTTTTCATTTTAGGAATTCCGTCATCGTGTTTTTGAAAAATCCCTCAGGATTTCAAAATCGCCGAACAAAATTTTCTCAATCCCGAAATTCTTCACGATTTTATGTTGTGTTGCCCAGGGCGCAGAATAACCTCTCACTGACACTGCGTATGTGAGAGATTTTAAGATACTAAGATTTTATGGTCTAGCACAGGAGTGGGGAACCTTTTCTTCTCTAAAGGCCGCATTCATTTTTCTGATTCGACATAAGGCCGCAGAAAACATTGACTAAGGAATCTTTGTCCGGAAACAAGAATTTACGGACAGAATAAGGCAGGAATTTACGAATTTACATACATTTACAGAATTACATAATTGGCCAGAAAGCCGCACCAGAGTATCCAAAAGGCAGCAGGTTCCTCATGCCTGGTCTAGCACGTCATAACTGATACTTGTTTTGTTTTCACTGTGGCTCGCTTAAAGATCAAAAAAAAACATAGGAAAGAGTAAAATAATTCTTGTTGTACGTTGTATGATTTCATAAAAATGTGAAATTTCTCTTATTTTCTAGTAAATATTTTCTTAATATATCAGATGATAGTTGAGAATAGAAAAATCTCGATATGAGTTTTCAATGTTAGACCATCCATCGATAAGCTAATTGTGTTCTCGTTACAACGCTTCGGATTAAGAACCATACATCGGACGCAAATAGTATGCCTTTTTCGAAGTAAAACACGGTTAAAGCGCGGCGAGAGATGAGCTCAAAGTGACACCAACGTTTTCTCTAACAAAAGCGTGAAAATAAAATTCTGTGTGGCATGTTTGTTCCGTTGCAAACAAATTCGAAGTGTCAAGGATATTACTAATAGGCATTTTTTTAAATAACAAACTGATTATACCGAGGCACGCATGCTTCCGGCTGGCTTTCAATAGATCCTGAGATATTTATTATTCTCATTGAATAGCATGTTTCGGAATGTTAGAAGTATGTGCATGAATAACTCAGTTGAAGCGATTGTAATTTTTCGGTACTAAAAGCAATAATGAATTGGCTCATCGGCGCCTGAGGGTGTGTGTACCGATAATACTTTTAACACCGCAGCGGTCTAAATATTCACTTTTAGGATGTTCACTCTCAATACTTGGTGGAAAGGCATTATATTAATAAAAACACAATAATCCTTTGTAATTACTTTCAATCGCCATTCTGAATTTATTAATCTGGGATGATTTTTTAATTATATGTTAGATGTGTTGAACATTTTAATTTTGTGTTATTTTAGAGTCACTTTAATGTAATTGGCAATTTCTTTTCAATGTCAATTGTTGTGTATAACTTTTCAATTTTGTATAAATAGCATTGTTAAATTATATTTATTATCAGTTGACAATGCTCGCAATGAGCGAAACCGGTACTGACATATTAAATAAAGTGGAATGAAGTACAAAGGATTATTGTGTTTTTATTAGTCTAAATATTCATTTGAAAGAAACTTTTACTAGGCATAATAATGCTGACACTATTTCAAACAATGTTTTATCCAAAATAACCAAACATTAAATAATTTCTTTAATGCGATAGCAAAAAGAGACGTTTTTTTAATAAAATTTGTAATAATTATAATGTTTAAAAGTCACTATTTTCAACATTTATCAACTCGTCTAACGGTAGGCAAAAATATTTTTGCCGTTTAAATCTGATTTTAATAAATAGCTTTATTTTTTAGACCAGGGTGAGGAACCTTTTCTTCTCTAAAGGCCGCGTTTATTTTTCTGATTCGACATGAAGGCCGCAGTTAACATTGACTATGGAATTTTAAGCCGGAAACAATTTCGTGCCAATTTCTATCGCCTAGAAATTAGCGGATTTCCCATAATTACCAGCGTGGGACCTTTTTTTTGGTCTTTCGAAAATTTTGACATATTAAATACCAAAAACTTACAGAATTAGAGAATTGGCCAGAAGGCCGCACCAGAGTAGCCAAAAGGCCGCAGGTTCCCCACGCCTGTGTTAGACTAATATTCAATAGAAAATTAATATTGACAATTTTATCATTCAACCATCAAAATCGAATTCATGGAATCAAATTTTGCAAAAATAAATGGAACAATTAGCTTTTCCATAACTAGTCAATCAATGTTGTCGTTTTTTTCATTCTATCTTAATAAAATATTTTTTCATCGTTGAATTGTTTTTTCCCCAATGTGGACTTAAGCGTGTTCTTTTTTTACAAACAAAATATTATTTAATATCATAACTTACCCTACTAAGTCAGATTGAGTTGAAATGATAGACAATATTTTTACAATAGATTTATTTAAAGATAGAATGAAGATCTATCTGATGACACCAGTAATGTTAACCTGAATCCAATTTTTGTAACTAAATTTTACACATCATTTTAGGCAAACAAAACTTGTCCTTACTTATTTAATACGCTCAGCCTTGCATCAAACCTTGACTACGGGTCGCCAATTCATTCATTATTTATTGATATTCTAAAAAAAATACCTTTATTGTTGTGTTACGGTGTAACATATGTATGAAGGCTTGGTAAACAAAAGCGACAGTTTTAGTAATCTTAAAATATCGGCAAATCAATAAAATCATTTATTTTTTTTTATCGATAAAACTTTAAAAAAAACCTCTTTTTTACTAGCTTAATATAATTAATATTGTTTTTTTTCGGCTTTCAGTAAAGCGATACCACCCCGCCGCCTATTTAAAAAAAATAATCAAAGAATAATTTGTTATGAATCTACTACTATTGAAATAGAATAGAATTCTTATATATATATATACATGTGCTATGCAAATAAAAATCTAACTAATTGAATCTAGCTCAAAGCCACTAAAAATTTAAGAATGAGATTCAATTTGAATAATAGCGCTCTATAAGTCAAAACAGTTACAAATGTAATTTGTTGATTTTTGGTCAGTTATTGGCTTTATTTGGCGACATTTGTTTTATTTGATCATAATTTAAAAGTACATATGCTTTGATTGCGTATGTAATCAAATAATCATTCATATAACAATAAAATTAATTTAGAACGTTTTAATCAGAGCTGTGTAACCGAACTGTTTTTACGGGAATCAAAGTCAGAGCCGGAAAAAATCTAACGACTATTATACATTTTTCATTCTTTGTGTATACAAATCTCTAGAGTCAAAAGTAGTGTGGCCTCTAAATGCTACGGAGTGAAAAAAAATATTACATGTCCGAACCAATTAAAACATAAAAACGAGTATTTGGTAATATTACAAAAAAAATCATAGAAGAAATTCTCAATTCTTTATCGAAATAATGAAATAAAATATTGATACATGTAGAGAATCCTCCCCAAGCCAAATTAATTAGTCAGCCAAATATATTTTAAATAATTCATCAATCTTATTGATTCGTGAAATTAGAATGTATTTACAAGAAGAAAGGGAAATTATGAAAAATTAAAGACCATTTCAAGGGAAGAAAAATGTTCTATATTTTTTTTTATCTGAATTCAAAGTCAGAGTCTTAGTCGTTTTATTTTTAAATGACTGATAATAATAAAATTACAATACATATTTTGCACAATCTTTCAACTCAATTCTGAGTTCTAAAAAAAGTGTTTTGAGTAGATGGTTTTTATATTATCTGGTCATAGTGATGAAAGCTGTAAATCAGCGGTGGGCTGCCAATATCTTAACAAAAGGCTCGGTAAATGTTATACATTTTTTTATCCATGTCCGCTCCCAATTTCGAGCATATGGCTTCCTAATTTATGTTACTTAGTCGCTCAACCTCTCTTTTTCAAATAAAGTAGTAGGGATAGAATGATAAAGATAAGACAGGGCTAGTGATTAAATACTACTAGCGCCCAGTTAAATTGTAGGATCGGAAGAGTGGGAGGCAATCGTAAGACATCACAAACACGAAGGCATGGTCGAACAGAAAAGAGATACATCGATCAAAAAAATGCTGTTTCCAACACGTAAGCCTACAACGCTGAATGAAAAAATGAAGGGAAAACTAATTTTCAAATTTAACCATTACAGAAATTGCAGTAATGTGATGATTTGATCTAAGACAAATGATTTTTTTATCTTAGCAAGGGGCTCGCCGGCCGCGCCGAAATTTAACAAGGAACTCGCGCGAGCCCCCCATCCCCCCTTCAGCCCGTCCCTGCTGTAAATCATATAGAAACGGATACGGGTTACACTAATTTATTACTAAAGCGAGGTATATACATTTTATTTTGAGGATTTCAAGACCCGAAGTGAGGGTGCATTTTAACTATCTTCGTCTTGCTAGAATCTAGTCTCTGGATTGAACAGTTGCATTTCTGAATTCAACAAAATTTTTGCTTGCAATACTTAAGTGGTACACGAAGAAGCATTTTTTTACTCTTGATAACAAAATAAACAGATTCATAATTGGCTATTGTCATGTTACTGCCAACGTTGGCCGACTAGTTCACAAGCAAAAACATTCGATATCAAATGTGGCAATATAATCCTAGATGCTGACCATATCGTCAGGGAAATCGGAGAAATAATCAAACTGGCATATTGGTCTTGACCTCATCAGACACATCGAAATCAGGAACATCATTTAATGCATATTACAACGCATTCAAATAATACACACATATTTTCAATCGCCCATACTTAACAAAAAAAAATTACATTTTACATTTTTTAAAATAAATATTTGGCATTACAGCTAATACCAATGCGCCAAATATTTTAAAGTTGAAATATCATACGAGAAAAACTCTGTGAAAATTTTAGTATTGTAAGTCACTCGAGATAAACTCGAGGTAAATTGACATCACCAACGACCATGTCTTAAGTCTTAAATTTTAATCTAAATGTGACATTGACCTTACCGGGGATCGAGCCCAGACCCACCTGGTCGGTAGAGCAAGCTCTAACCAACTAGAACACAACGGGCGACAGCTATACACTCAGTAACAAAAACGCAAAGACGAATCTTCATTTGTAATACATTATTAAGAAAAACACAATATTCCTTTGTATGTAACTATTTCCCGCTTATTAATATAATGCGTTTCCACCAAGTATCGACAGGGAACACCTTTAAAGTGTAATACATATTTTTAAAAACAGTCAACTACGTTATAAATTTTTCAAAAATCGTAAAATAGAATATTGTGTTTGTGAATGCATGATCGCTAATTTTGATTTATTGTTAAATTCTGATAGTTTTTGTGATAAATAAAAGAAAATAACGTCAAGCTTCCCGCCCAACTTAGCGCCATGTATATAGAGACGTAGTATGTAGGTGCTAGGTGGTCACGATTTCATGCACCACTAATTCCATATCTGACAATTATTTGCTTGAAGCCTTGTTCGAGCATCGCGGGCCACACCGGCACAGCAATATGCTTTTACGGTAACCTTTTCACATACGAAGTAGGTATGCTTTCAGTTTAAGGGCACTCTGAAACAGCTGAAAGTTATTAAAATTTATGAATTTTAAGTGAAATTCCTTTAAATATGTGCGGTCAATCTTAAGACAGATAATAACAGTACGAAGATACTTACTAAAAAGGTTTACAAGTAACATTATTTTATTGTTCATTACCTCTTATGACCATATGTTTGTACTTAAGTCGTATACTAGGGATAATATTCGTGGCGCCAGTTAAAATCACTTGATTTGTAAGTAAATGAAGAAACGAGTAGTTAAACAATATAAAATGATTTAAACTAAAACGCATGCAGAAATAAAAACATTTTTATTTGAAACAGGATAATATTACGAATTAACATTAAATATTTTTGTTTGTATAACTTTCATACGCTTAAATTTTTCTTTTTAAACGTATGTCAACGTAAGTTTTTCTAAAACTCATTTACAGATATTACTAATCAACAAGGTTAAGTTATAATAAAGTATTTTGAATCGTTAAAGAAAGGGTGTAGCGATAGTGATAAGCCAATCACTAGTCATGCCTTGCCCTATCTTTTCTATCTCTACTGCTCTCTCCTAAGAAGATAGGTTGAGCGACTGAGTAACAAAGATACCTCTTTAAGAAGGCCATACTCTCCACATTAAGAGCGTGCATGGGTAAAAAAAAGAATGATCATTTCAATGAATACCATTCATAAGAATAAATATTGTGCTGTGCACTATTGTCAAACTTTTACACATTGGTGCAATTTAGCAATTTATCATTTTTGAACACTCTTGGAATAACATTTCTTTTTTCCTTTCAAAATATTGATTCCATGATGCTCTTTTATTTTAAGTTTTCTTTCTTCTGAATAAAAAATAAAGTTTTTAAAACAAACACTTGGTAAGTTTTACATCGAACAAAGCTGTACTTTAAGACTAATCGACAAAAAATCTGTCACTGGAGCTTTGAAAAGTCGGTCGACAATTAATTTTCCCGCTAAGGTGTTTGCGTGTGTGCGCGCACACCTCTCAAAATGTGCCCGTACACATTTTTCCATCCCCGAACAAGGCAGCACACAGAAATATTGTAAAAATGAGTTTGCTCCACCAAATTTTTAAATTTGCGCACATTTTTTATTTTGCTGAAAAGTTGATGGTTCGCACACACAATAGAAAAATTAGAGGGAACGTTGCCGACAATACCACAAAGTAAGCGAATAAACATTTTCCTCAATATACTTATTGGAAGGTCGTTTATCATCCCCATTCGAAAATAAAAGTGATGTTCGCAAATGAAAAAATTACCATATGTGCAGTGTTTTCAGTGATGACATTACATGTCAGCTAATAAGAGAAACGGTCAATAAACACATTGTTTTTATCGCCGCATCCGACGTTTGTCGACATAGGTGTCACGTTAGCACGGCGACGTCGGCGTGGACTCTCTCCGGACACGTGGGCACCCGCCCACCGGTGCCCATTCATGCCTTCATTGCACGCTGCACGTCGCCCCCGCACCCCCGATAGCCCACCCTTTCGCGTCCATTCATTCGAGAACAGGTTGTCGGTGTAACCCTCTTACGAGCAACTAAATATTAATCATAATAAATTTAATTTGTACATACATTGGTGCGAAAGCGGTACGTTTGAGATTTCTCGTGCGCAAGGTTCCTGGTGGGAGGGTAAAGTAACGCTTGTTAACCAGCGATCGTAATTGATTTCAAGCCAATATTAATTGTGCTATATAATTTGACTACATTGATCATTCCTAGCTTATTGTATGTATGAATTACTAGACGACCATATATTTTATAAGAATTCAGTACTAACGTTTGAGTAACCAAAAAAAAAAGTCTTTATTTCGTTGTACTGGAATAGCTAAAAAAAGTTCTCCTGTCTTTTTATTTTAGGAAATCCGTAGATTCCCAGGATTTCAAAATCGCCGAGAAAAATTTTCTCAATCCCGAATATCTACACAATTTCATAATAAATGTTCGATCCCGGAATCCCAGGATTTGAGAAATTGTCAATCCCAGAAATAAAAAAGGGACCGGAAATGAATGCCCTAATCCAGGGATGCCCAACCGGTAGGTAGCGATCGACCGGTCGATCCCGAAAGCTTCCGTGAATTTCAAAAAAATATATGGTTTAAATATAAAAATACAAAAATTTAATATATTTTTAGGCACATACCTATCTAATGAAATGTATTTCGCATTTAAAATAAACATTTTTAAGTTTAAAGAAGGGAAATAACCTAAAATTTCTTATAAGAATCATGTTAGAAGTCGATCGCGAGAAAACTCAAAATTGAAAAGTCGATACCAGGGCAAAAAAGGTTGGGCACTTTTGCCCTAATCTGTAATAAGCAAACGTTTCCAGAAACGGGTCGGATTATTTTTTTCAAAAACGTTTGGGGGCGGACAAAAATGGAATATTATTAGAATTTTCAAAAATCCGATATGTAAAGTTTTTATATATTAAAAATCAAGGGACGGATTGAAATTTTCGGATGGCTGGATCCAATCCGCGGGCCGTAGTGTGATGACAGTTGTTATACAACAAAACATCTCTTACAAACCTAAAACGTTTGATAAATACCTAATACTAATACTAATAGATTGTTATTTTGATTTATTTTTAGAGCAATGCGTCATAAATTTTCAAATCAAAAAACCCAATGAGAATTATAACTTCTTGTGGAGACACAACACTACAAGAAGTTTTTTTTTCACAATTTTATTCTGAAATTTACGTATACAAAATTTCTACTAAGATATCTACAGTGAAAATATAGGTATTCGTATTAATTATAGACTAATTTCTTTTTTTAATCTAGTAATATTTTTGATTAATAGTTAGAAGTATTATTAACAGGTCTCAAAAAATTTCAATTATACATATATAATCTAGTGTCATTTTTTTATTATTTTTATCATTATTTCTTTTAAGTATTGTTTGGTACTCCGTGCTATTATTCCAGCTCAATTTTGTATAAATAATATTAGTAGATGATGCTCGTGATGAACAAAACCGATCCTGATCTTTAAAAATAATGCCTTTCCGCCATGATTACAATTCATAAAACCATATACCAAGTAACATTATACGAAACGTTGTTAAAAAGTATGTAGGTGAAATATCTCGGATGTACACTGAAGAATTAATTAGTGATATTGTAAGGCATTACATAAATACGTGAAATTATTACAATAAAAAAACATTATTGGATACTTATAAGAATAACTGTGGAATCCGATAAGCTGAAGGAACAATAAAATTTAACTAATAAAAGGCTGTCATTTTAAAACGGAAGGCCAGCATACACGATATTTATAATATGTATTGAAATATCATAAAAAAATAGCTTGTTTAAGTTATTTATCATAAATATTTAATTATACTATCAATCAACGTTCCCTCTAATTTTTATTTTGTGTGTGCGGACCATCCACTGCTTTGTTCAGTTAATTTTCAGCAAAAACAAAAAGTGTGCGCAAGTATAATAGTAGGTAAAATCAATAAGGTTTATGAAAATAAAAATATTATTCATACCCGATTGGTTGCTGCTTTATTACATTACACTCCAGCATATTTTCTATTTACAATATTTATGTGTAAAGGCCTGTGCGGGATATGTGAAAATGTGTGCGGACACATTTTGGGAAGTGTGCGCGCGCACACGCGTACACCTTAGCGGGAACATTGCTATCAATATATAATATCATTATCATTATTACAAATCTATTAACACTAAAAATTCTATCTGTATAGTTAAATACTTGAAATACGAAAAACGTGACACCTTTAGCGTGGATACTAAAATTCAAATATGTTTTTCTATTTTGGCACGTAACGTATTACATTGATATGTAATGGGTTAAATTTGCACTCATTCAATATTCAATACGATCACATCACATCACAGATGTGCAATAGCAACAGTAACGTTAATTGGACAATAAACTTGCGTATTTAATGTAATTTATCAATCAACAAATCTTATAAACTCATAACATAACAATTAACATTATTAAATTATTATACAGGTGTTTAGTAAAGAGCCACAAATTATAACATTAAATATATCTTTAGTCACTTATAACTAAAATGGTGGATACAATTTTAATTAATTATGTATATTTCTTGTTTCAACCAAACCTCCTTAATTTATACCAATGTCATATCCGCCTCTGTAATAAATAAAAAAAATTTTGTTTACTGGTAAGTAATTATTTAATAAAAATAATGTTTTTTTATTACAACACTCATCTCATTTCTTGAATCAAAATTTTAGCAATGAATTTTTGCGGTGTTTTAACGTTCAGTTACTCAAAAATAATTGTTGCGTACACTATTTAAGAATGTTTCTTTTAAGAACCTAATGTTTAATGAAGATACATTCAGTCAATAAATATTAAAAACGAAATTACAGATGTATTTATAATAAATTACATAGCAGTTTTAACTAAAAGTAATTCGACATATTTTTATAACCAGCTTATACCGGTTTAACGTAACTGATTTGGACATTAATACAATATAAGACCTAATAAAACACCCGCGTATTTTTCTAAAATACCACAGTTGTCCTTAAAAATTATTCGCGAATCGCGCCTGCCAATTAGAGATGTCTTGGTAAGTTTACAAAACAATATTGCCGTATAAAAAACGCAATATAATACATAAATATGCAATCGAAAACGATTTGTATTAAATGAAATGACGCAGTGAGCAATGAAGGAATCCTACGGTCAAAATATTTCTGGTTTGTCAAACATCAGTGACACTTCACCTGTGCTTTAATAAATTTAAATTTAAATATAATATTAAGGCACTTGTAATCACTGCATGATTGTGTAATTTTAAACTGATCGTAATTATAAATTTGTATTATTTTTTTTAAATGTTTTTTCTGAGAATCATCAGACTTTCTAGTAAGTTAATTGTTAAAAAATATTACCTGGGTATTGATTAGGTAACGGAATGTTTAAACGGCTTATTGATAACATTATATTTTACTGCAATCACAGTTTCTTATTTATTATAAAAAAATCCAGCCACATAAAATCTACTTTGGTTTACTAGAGAAAACTATAGAAAAAGTACGAGTTATTTTTTTTTTTAAATTATATTATAAATAAATATAGTTTTATTCTACATATACTTGACATGGAAAACAAATCACTTTGGGTGATTCATTCACTTTGAGTCGATTACCTTCTTCGGTTCTTTTTCATTTATTCGTTTTTAGATTACTACATTTATATCGTTTAAAAATGAAAAAGACGACACACGGTTCAACTCTTAATGGATTCTACGGGAGTCATTTGTTTCCTCAGTCTGCCTGCTATTCCTGAAGCAGTATTAGAGTGTGAATACAAGTAAGTCGCAATGATTCTAATTTTTCCTAGGCCAACAAATTAAGTTAAATTTATATGTTAAATACTCAAAGGCCTTGATAACAGAATACGAATCATTGATGAATAAAGTCTAAACCACACCTGTATTGACTATCCTTAACTTTATGACTATTTACTCTTTCTTAAAACTCACGGCACATATTCACAGCGGTGGGCTGCCAATACGCTAACATGGGGCTCGCTTAATCTCAAAACTATTCGTGGTGTTCCAGGAATAGCACAGTAATTATCAAAACTGTCGAAAAACTGTCTTTACAAAACGCAATGTACCATCACCTGAAAAATGAATTTACCTACACGAGATTGTAAGATTGACACTGAAATAAGTTATATTACTTTCGCTCCAATTGATGTTCCAAATGTTATGAAGCCGTTGTACATATTATTTATGTTAGAAAAATGAAATTGATATCACTGCGTCCTTGAAATGAGTTAACATCACTTAACGCATAAATCTAAGAATACTGTTTGTCTTAATATAACAAGGGGCTGGCCGGCCTGTGTCAAATTTAACAAGGGGCTTTCGCGAGACCCATCCAGACCACCCCTGCATAACCACCATGCAATGTCAGTTTTATCAAAAACACACCTTAACTGGAAGCACTGGATACATTTTTTTTGGAAAGAAGGTAGTCTGTACGGCAAGTTTGAGAGTTGGTGTCTTTGGCAAGCAGCAGCCACTTGAGTCCGCGGGCGGAGTGACATCACCGAGAGCGGCGGCGGCGAGCACTCTCCCGCCCTCACTCGACCGTTCTTCATACTAGCAGTGTGGCTCGCAAGCCGCCTACGCCTTCAAAAGCACTAATACAATCCAGCACGCACGTCAAGCCATGGACCATGTTGTTCAATTCACCGTATGGTACTTGAAAACAGGGCCAAATCCAGAACAATACCATAATCATAAAATGGAAGCATAGAAAAAACAACAAAATAATGAGTAGTCTTATAATCTGCGCTGTACATATATTTGAATTAATTAATTTCGGTGGTCTTAGTATTTGAAGTTTTGATATCCTGTGACACGAAAATTATAAAGAAGTTTTACGTCATTTCTGTAATGCTGTTTGTTTTCTTAATAAATAATTTATTAAAAAAGTAACTTTCGAGTGGTTTTTAAAATTCCATTAATATTAAAACTATTATCAATGTCTCAGTGACACAGGAAATCTAATATGTATATGTAAAAACACATTTTAAGTTTTTCACATTTTAACCATATCGATAGGAAAAAGGACGTAACCCACAATTTTTCAAAACAGCTTTTTTTCGATAATCACAATGTATACCACTTGACACACATTCTATCAAAAGGATGGAAGCTGAAAATGCCGAATAAGTTTCTAAATTTAGCTTTTAAGTTTGAAAAAGATGACCTTGTAAAAAATTAAAACCCAAAAAAAACACTGAAATAAAGGTTTTTCCGAGATAATTTTCAGGTATGTCAATGTCAATTAAACACCAGTTTAGAAGTACCCGTGCACTTCAAGGTTATGTATAATTCATAATTTGCATATGTCACAAAATCATAAAACACGTTTTTAGCGCCTCCTGTAAAATTTGATATGTGTGGGTTACGTCCTTTTTCCTTTCCACAGTTGATATATTAGTTATCTGTAATTGTTCTTTTATCGTACTAATTCCTCGATACGTCTCTTTTTCCACTCACGCGTCGATATTTCTAGGTATTTTAAACCTAGTGTATATTATATATTTACCATTCGGCATGAATGCATACTAAACACTAATCAGTTTAAAACAAAAGCTTTAGTGAGAGCTAACTTAATCAATTCAATCACTTGGGATTTTTCAGTAATTATTGCCATCTCATACGCTTCGCATTGACTGATTTTCTTTTTTCCATAACAAAGTAGGAGTTTTTTAAACTGATAATGTTATGTTGAAGTAAAAAAAAAACAATAGAGCTTCGTTCCACGAGAATCCTCTAAAATAACTTTTTCGGCAACACCCAAATACACCATTTTCTGGTAGTGATATTGGCGGGATACCACCAATAATGTTTGTTGATGTTTTTATAATGTACTGTTTCCCAAACTTATTGTGCAATGGAACACTCCTGAAATCTGGAAATGTTTCCGGAACACAGCTTGTTTTTTAGGTCAGGTAATTCATAATAGTAAAAATATTGTAAAAACATATGTTATCAAATCACTTATTATTTATGGATTAATTATTTTTAAAACATTTTACATGAAAAAAATGTGTAAATAAATCTTTTAGTGATTCAAAATCTCCGCCTGTTCCTAGATATTTGACCTCTTAAATTAAATCTTAAAAATTAGTGGAGATTTACGAATAAGAAGTTGCTTAAGCGTGTTGCAGCGTATATTAACCATTCCAAATTTTGACGAAACACCTATTTAAGTCCCACGGAACACCAGTGTTCCGCGGAACATAGTTTGGGAAACCCTGACTTACTGTATAGCTATTTTACTCTGTATAGTAGAGTTACTATTAAAAACAAAGTTATTAAACATAAAACCAACACTCTTTCCTGATTTTTTTATTAAAATATGATACAATTTTTGCTATAAAACATTCGGTTGAACAAAAAGGTGTAACTAATACAATAAGAAAACAACTAAATACAATGTTTCGCCATTCCGATAAAAATATGAATTTCATGCATATTTTTTTCTTTTTATATTTTTGTATTTTTACATTGCAGTAATGGTTTTTGTTTTCAATTACAGATGGCGCCCAGTGTAAACGGATTCACCATGAGCTTCTCCCGAGTGTGTGCCATGATCGCTATGACATCGGTGCTTACCTTTGCTACCACTGTGGCTAACAAAAGAACATCAATTTTTCCCTCCATATCAGAGATGATCAACACTGAAGCAGTAGAACAAATAATTGCAGCTCGACGGATGAACGCGTCTCGCCCAGATCGTCGGTATTTAGCACAGAACGATCTGGATGACGAGCTCCTAGAATCCAATTCTGAAACCGTACTATACGAACCGCCCGACACACCGACTGATTTTGAAAAACGAAAAAATCTAGAAAGCAACAACAGGATTGGCATAAATATCCTTATGAAACAATACAACGCGTCAGCACCGTTTCAGTCTCTTGAATTTTTGGCCGAACTTTCACCTTACAGCGGACTTAAACTTTTAAAATCAAGCAGAAACGCTTTAGTAGTGACCGAAAAAGAATACTTAAAAAAAGATTGGTGCAAGACAGAGCCTCTAGTGCAGAAAATTAAAGAAGATGGGTGTCTCTCGAGGACGGTTATCAATCAATTCTGCTATGGTCAATGTAATTCTTTTTATATTCCCAGAAACCCCGGAAGACGGCGTCGTAGACCGTTGCAGGAAGAAGATGAAAGTGATGACATTGATCAAACTGGAGCGAAATTCAAATCTTGTTCGTTTTGCAAACCGAAAAAATTTACATGGATAACAGTTACTTTGGTGTGCCCTTCCCTTAACCCACCATTAAAGAACAAAAGAATTCAGATTATAGAACAGTGCAGCTGCTTACCGGTTAACGTTAACTGAACTTTTCGGTGTATGTATATGAATTGATTTTTGGAAGATAATATGTAGCCGTCAAACCCAGGCAAAGGAAATTAGATTCGCAGTGGAACAATCCATCTTGTAAATGGACTTATCATCAATGTTCAACTGTAACTTAATGATTTAGTCCATATTTATGGGATATAACTTTATGAATTTTTGAGAAATCATAATTCCAAATTATTCTGCAAAATATGAATACGAATATATTTGTGTTTTCGTATTTTATGTAGTCGCGCTGGTATGATGCTTTTGTACATTCCTCTTATATAGTTATTTACCTAATGAAAACTGTTTTAATATGTTATAACAACTGTTCCTAATAAAATAATAATCATGATTGAAATTCTTTGTAAACAAGTGAGTTTTGTGTTTTTGTATGATCATACCTTATTTTAGTAGTGAAAGATTAATCGGTGTAATATTTTTACTGATCAATACATAAAATTGTATATTGTCGAACAATTACTTAATACATTGACCTCACTGTTGAAAAACATACAAACATACTTAATTATCGAACGCTTCAAGGGAATTTAACATTAAAAATCTATCTTTTATTGAAGTTATTCATATGTAGCCATATTAAATTTATAAATATTAGATTTATTAAATTAATTAAGGTTTTATTTATATAATATTAGTTTTACCAAGGAGTATATTGTTTATGTTTAGTCGTTCAATATATTATATTAAACTTATTTGTAAATACGAATATTAAGTAAGAAATGTATTGGCTTTTAATTATCAGGGCGAAAATCACATTAAAGTAGATTTAAAAAATCACTAGACTATCCAAATAATGTGTATCAAAATATTTTCAGTAGATGGCTTCAACGTTCCCTCTAAGAAGAAGGGTTAGCTGCTCGAAAAATTCAAAAGCTGAGCAGGCCAATCCAACCAGTGCGTGGCATAATTTCAACTGTTTCAAAACTCTAACGAGTCACTTGTTCAGTTTGTCTCAAACCGGCGAGCATTTTGTTAAATTAATAATCAATATTCTCAGATATATGCGTTATATAATCTATAAATATGCATTTCAATTAAGTTTAAGAACGCAGTGTATATTTAGTGTTTCTAACATACATATTGTCATTGCGCTCTAAAAATCCGCTATAAAGAAAGGGATTATGATATTAGGCGTCCAAAAATTGCTTTACAAGTTAGTCTATTTTGTCAGACATTATATTTCGTACCGTATTTGAACATGTTTTGAAAAAAAATAAAAATCGGATTTTAAAAGCGCAACAACGATATATGAGTCGTCTGGTATCAATAGCAGAACTGTTACATACATCATATATTGAACAGTTCTGTTTTTGATATCAGACGACTCATATAAGAATTACAACGGTTTCAATATTACTTTAATATAGGCTATATGAGTGAAAATGATATAACCTATTTCTGTGTCAATCTTAAAACTCTTCACTTTTCTAATCTAGTATAAAAAAATACATTTTCAGTTGTTGATATTAATTAAGAAACGATACATTAGATCTGTTCTTCTGCGTACTTTTGACGGTTTGCTGACGGTTTGCAAACTGTTTTCGAATCAGAATCTAAAAGCTTTCAATTCGATTCTAATTCGAAAACAGCAGTCAGCAAACCGTCAGAAGTACGCAGAAGAACAGAGCTAGAGTGTCTTGTTAAATACTAAAAGTAACTATATTTCCGATCGTTCGATAGCTTTAATAGTCATTGCGTATAATTGTATGAGAATAATAAAAAAACAATCCAACCGAGCCTCTTCTTATCGTATTAGCAGCCCACCGTTGCATATTTGATATAAAAAAGTGTTTTTTTGGTTTTTCTTTGCATTATTAGAATTACTATCATTTAATAATTTATAATAATACGTTACATTCAAATAAAACATAACAAATAACAAAATCATTTGTTTATAAACATACTGCTTTTAAAAACAATATTAAGCAAGAATTAAGAAAAAATAAGTAAAATGAAACAAATAATAATTGTATTAAACTAAAACATGAAAAATAACAGAATTCATGTTTTTACAAACAGTAAAATCAAAAAAAAAATTGTGAAAAAATAAGCAGAATGAATCAAATAATCAATCGTTATAAAGTTATTACTGTTTTATAAATGTATTTACAAAAATTGTCTAGTCTTTCAAGTCGTTCCTTACTACTAATTCATATATTTAATATTATTATATATGTACATACTTCGTATAAATAAATTTCTTGTCCGAGTAAAAGATAGAATCAGAGGTGGGCTGGAGGGGTCTCGGAGGGGTTCGCGCGAGCCCCTTATTAAATATGACTATTATTAATTTAAGAGAAAACAATATTCTCAAATCAAATTAGTGTATAACAGCAATTTCTGACTTATATGTTATTAACGACAGCTTCAGTATACACAGTAGTTCATTTTTAGTCATTTAGATTGATAAGTTTACGGTAAAATGCATATTGTTACATGTTATAAGTGTATTAAGTAACAATCGATTGCTTATTTAAGTATTGCATATAATTGCATAGGAGTGATACAAATATTCATTTCTTCCCCAGAACATCGATAATTGCTTTGAGATTAAGCAAGCCCCTTGTTAACTTATTGGCAGCCCACCGCTGGATAGGATAATTCCTTTACAGTGTTTAGGAAAACTAAATAATTAGAAAAACTTTCTACATGTTATTATAATAATAACCGTAAAAAAATATTTAAATTTCATTCGACGGTCATCAGGACCTTTTTTCGTTGTATTGCAACATATTCTCAGAATTTATCGGCAAAAAGAGATGTATTGACGATTCAAGATAAAGACATCTGTGTTGCTTCAAACAATAGACATTTCGGTCAGCCGGCTTTACAACGTTCAACGCATGTCTAAACAAAATGAGAGAGAGAGTGTTGTACATGATTTAGGATTATAACAATTTTATTATTTGTTGTGTAATTTGAGTGCGCGCCAGCCCGGGACGAATGCGCGGGGGGATTTCAAACTACTGCCCGGCCGCGCGCAGCTTAGAGGGAACGTTGGATGGCTTTACATATTATAGATTTAGTTAGCACATTCCAACATTATTTGTATTCACCGATTTATATTTGATTGCAAAATAATTAATTATCAATTTTGCATTGAAAAGCTTTCACTTTCTCATTTAAATAAATCTATTGTGTTTTTCTACACTATATTATTCTGGACACTTTTTATTTTATCACTGTGTTTTACGTTTTACTATATGTTTCAATGAATTTGAATTTATATAAAATAATATATATTATTTATCTAAGGAAAGTCATCAGTAAAATGAAAACATAACTTATTAAATATTTAAATTGCTGTTTAGTTCGTATTAATAGGCGAATTTATAAAAAAATAGTGAAATAAAAATATGAATACAGAAAAGGAAAACTTTCATGTTTGATATCATTTCGTAAAATATGACGAATTTTAACTGCCATATCTGGAAAAAAACTAAAACTATTTTAATGATTCAATGACTGGAAAATCTTTATCTTAGCTGCTAAGCATATTTCTTTTCATTTTTATGTAAATATGTTTATTTTTCAACCTCTGTTTATAGTTATCATTATATTTATTTAAATGTTTTTGCTTGTTAGGTGTTCTACTTAAATCAAGATTTCTGTTGTCAATAACGAAACTTTTGAGGTGTTCACTACCAACCTTTGGTAGAAAAACAGTATATTGACAAAATGCACTGATTCCATATTTTAAAACATACTATAAATGGTTTCGATTAAAACGATTACAATACTCGTGATAGACGAAACCGGGTCTGACCTGTATTAAAAATGTGGAATTAGTACAAAATAGTGTTTTATTTTGAAAGCCCATAATAACAACTTAAAAAACAATAAAGACATGACACTCTTTTCTTAAATATAAAAGGGAAACTTTTAAAAGTTTTATTATTTGTATATAAAAGTGCTGTAAAACAATTGTGTGACTTAAAATTTTAAAATAAAAAAAAAGTGATTTATCATAGCGTTTTTTTTTTATTTTCGACCACTAATATTTGGTAGAAAAATCTGAATAGTGCTATTATCGAGTTATCTGTTATTGTCAGTTGTGTGTACTTTAGTAGGCGTAATGAAAACACATCTTTAATATAAAACTGTGAATTGAGCTTTAAAAAAATGTGTTTGTCAGCTTTGTCATATACTAAGCTAAAGCTTTGTCATATACTGTTGTGGCAAGTAGAAAGTATTTTAAGCTTTATCTCGACACTCTAAATATATTATTTAAGTGATATATGTTTGTTTTAATTATCAACTTAGAAAGAAACATACTTACTGTTGTATTTTTTCTTACCTTTCCATATTTCCCGGTACACCGATTCATTTCATTCTTTTTTCTGGTCTAGTTAAATAGTTAGTCAATGCATTTTCAATGAAATAAAAACGACTTATTTATTTTATTTACATAAAAGAATAAAAAGTTCAACGTTGAAAAATATGTGATGAGTATAGATACACTTCTTTCTTCTCTTCTTTGGCCATGTTCGCTCCCTATGTGGATCATATGGCCGCCACGCGGCACCTCCATGTTTCCCTGTCTCCCGCCAATAGCGTTGCTTCCTCCCGTGACATGCCAGCATCCCTCAGTTCCGCCGAGTACATCCTATGGATAGTACCCGACGGATGTCCGGGACGCCGGAATCCCACCGGTCGAAAGAAGAGGCAGGCAGGATTGACGCTTTCCGGAGGCATCCGCAGCACGTGACCCAGCCAGTTCCAACGTCTCTCCATAACTACTGAAGTGACGGGACGCTGTCTTGTTCGCTCCCTTACAAGCTTACTGAGCTGACCCTTAGAACCCTTATGACCCAGGCCTCGGGAGCGCAGTGTTAATCACCCCGCATCCTTAAACTCAATACCGATTAGAACACTGCCACAAGCGCCTCGGACACCCGGAAGTCAAAATATAGATACACAATGCATGTTAATTATTGCACCATTCTTTTATCAATATTACGTATCTCTGATAAAGTAAATGTTTTTTTTTGTTGTCTTAAAATAACTTTATAATCCATATTCTATTGTAGAATGGCCTGTGGATGATTTGATGAAGCAGACTATTGTTTTTGCATATCAAAAAAAACGCAACAAGGTTTTTGTAAAATATATTTTAGTGCCAATTTAAAAAAATATAGTATAATGTTTTCCTTTGCGATGAAATCAAAAACTTTTCGAATGGAATATCAATGGCATTATTTAAAAGTGATGTCATGTTTATCTAAGACTTTTTATTTTTAATTAATCGTAATCAATAATAGGGTAATTTGCTGGAGGAAATGAGATATTATTTATTAGACTAATTTTATTGATAACATACATTTTATATTTTGTAATAATAAATATATATTCAATATTAGGATATAACATATATTAAAAATCATATTTATTATATTTACGTGTTGCTATGTTTGGGTCAGCGATCTTTCATTTTCTTAATCTAAACATTAATATTTTAACATTATACTAAATTAAAAACTATATATTTTTGTAAAATAATGGAACATCCGAATTAGGAGTTTTTTTTCCATATTTATACAATTACTGTTTTTAAGTACATGCCGCGGAGGATGCCGCTAAACATAGGAAAATACTAAATTATCATTAGTATTACCATTGGCATTACCAACTATGTATACCAATAAATATTCCTTATATATCGATGAATAACTATTGCTAAATATATTGTTAGATATATTAGAATATAATAAAAAAAGTAAAACGACAATGTTCTGAATACAGTGCCTCAATAAACAGCAAATACGGTATCCTAATAATGACTTTAAAAAGAAAATGCCTTAGATTGTAGATAGCTTACAACTAGCTTACTTGCACTCATTTGATCAACACTAGTGCTTTATAACATAACACATTTTATTAATTAGATATAAAAAACAGAAATGCCACCCACTTTATGTGTTCCACGGTGAATTAAACTTTATGGTGTCCAAAAAGTGCGCTAGACTATTTTCCGAGTTGACCAAACGAATGAGCAAAATATTCGTGGACCTGTCGAGAAGCAATACGGCCCACGACTAAGTGGCTCATTGCATTATGATTCAACTTTGATTTTCTCCAGCGCATACGTGTTCAATATAATTAAGATGCCTCCGACGTGCAATACAAACATATTGCAACCATAGGTAATGGTATTTTATCCAAGAATCAAAGCAAGAACCCATAAGCTTTCATTTCCTTTCATTGACATTGTGAAATAATATTAGTAAAATAAATGCCTCAGTGCTTTTACTTATTTTTTGAGAATTTTTGTGTTCTTTTTGAGATTCAATTCCAGGATAAAACATTTTTTATTACCGGCAGATAAATCAATTGACAGCAACGGTGTATTAAATATCGCGTATCAGATGTATACTTGACAGGTGACAGTCTACTAAATACGTGATTTTATGCAAAAAGTACCGTGAAGTATGACACCATAGGGCCACTACGCGATACCCAATACAAAACGTTCAATTTTAACAGAACTATACCATTCTTTAATTTCGTTTAAAAAAATATTTTTTCACGACAGTGCTATCTTCCGCATCTTGGTACGTTGTAAACCATAATTGTAATGATATTTTTACACTGTTTTTTAAGGACACCGCACTGTACCAGCATCCCTTACGATAGTTTATTTATCAATTGTAGACATCGATATAAATGAATTTTAAACGTATTTTAATTAGAATTAAACATCTCAGATAACAATGAACATGCGATTGCACAAATTTACAAGAAATATTCTTTAAGTACGTACAGCAACATTGATGATGGTTAAAAATATTTAGTAGGCATGCCAATGCTTTGGTATAACTACTAGTTTAATTATCAAAACATTAATATAATTTAATGGAATGCCATTTAAAAATTTAAGTGTCAGAAAAGTTTCCAATTCGTAATCCGTTTTTCCATTTGCCGAAGTCGTCAAAGATAATGTGGAGTCATAATATGAAAATACAACTGTTATTTATTATTTATAAAAGATATATAATAATTCAAAGATTTTCATTAAAAAATTAAGATTCTCATGACCTAAAAGGAGGTTCGAAATTTTTTGAAACGAATCAAACATAATTTTCAGTATTAATAAATGATTTGTAATATATTTAAAGAAATTTAAAAAATAAAGATTAGGAATAGATTATATTTCATGTGGTGTTTAATCAATGTCGGTATCGACGTTGATTCCTTTCTTGGCTGCCACAGGTAACTTTTCTCCTGTTAGGTAGGGGTTCACACTCTGAAAATATATTGAAAATACATATTTTATAATATATATGTACAATAATTCTTAAAAACGAAATTTTATAAAAAAGAAGCTCTAAGTAAAGTAACGAAATTTGAATAATTTACGTACATTTTCTACTGTTTTTTTTTTTATCTTTTTCGTATTTCATTTGATATAGTTTAATAAAATAAACGCATTGACTACACACCAAACAAATATCACATCTTTTAACCACAAATCATAAATAATTAAATTGTGAATAATTTTCTGAGTATTAAATTTTGGGTGCTTTTATTATGTTTAATACAAAATATTAAGTTCTTACTTTCTTTGCGTGAAACTTTTTTGCCACGAGGTTCTTGTGCTCGTCGAGCTGCATCTGCTGAGCGAGGAAACGGTCAAGGCCTGATGAGTCTCCGCCGCCCACTCCACCAGGGCACTCGAACATATGCTCTCCGTCACACATGCACTCCTGTTCTGATTGGTATTCACGACTGAATGCTGCGGTGTTTTCAAAATTTGTCATGCAGCCCTGGGCCTCTGAAAAAATCATTATTTATAATATTATAAATTGGTAAATAAATAAATAATACAAGTATATTACGGTAATTACTTTTTTTTAAGAATCGGTGAACTAATAATTGAAATGGTTAGGTGTTCCAGAACGTATACCTGTTTTAAGTATTTTTTGAGATTTTCGCGAGAAAGATCATTCACACATTCATTCCTATAATCATATTACATATTATATACTGCATTTTTTTATTGTGTAATATTTACTTTTATCTTAACGAATCCTGAGTTAGTATAAAGTAATTTTTAAAATTTACAAAAAGTAGTATATTTCGACAAAATACTTGTATACTATGTATATAAAATTGTGTTTTGTTTATTTAAAATGAATATAAAACTGAAAAAAAATACAAATAGCTGGCTTCAATTATATAGTTTATTAGTATTTCTTACTTAATCATTAAAAAATTCGTTTGTCTAAATGTCATCTTTTCAATTTTTCATCGAACATAACGAAAACACACATTTATTCGTCTTTGATTATCTTCGAGTCCAGTGAATCTTAAAAAGCAATTATGTTTTACCTGTATATCCAACTGGGCATGGATTGGGTGGATTGCAATATGCTGGCAGAGTAACATCTGGTTTCAAGTGTGATGCTGGCCGAGGAGCTGCAGCCGAATGAACTTCAGACCTGTCCTCGCCACTATCGCCATTCAGGTACTGGCCAAGAAGTGTACTGAAAAATTAATATTGAGTATTTTAAAAGACTCATATTACATAGTGTCCATAACAATATATTTTTTAAAAATCTTTCCGTTATGTCATATGTAAATCTTTTCTGTACTTTAATTTTTTTTCCACTGACAATTTCTTGATTAAAAACCGTTTGTGCAACACCATTTTTTTAAGACTGAGTTCAGTGGTATAGTGCTAACTAAAAAAGTCTGAGAGCGCTGATTAACTTTAATATTTAAATTCTCTTTAACCGCAGTGATTCAATTTCCCCACCAACAGGTTTTCAACAAAATTTTCTTAAAATGCATTATTAAAAAAATCATTTTATTATATTTACCTAAAAATAGACATACATCACAAAATTTCCCAATCACTTAGTTAAAGTGTGCTCAAAATAGCCATATACAACTTATTAAGATTAAAACATGTACCTCCTAAAAATCAATTAATTTTAATTTATAAAATCTTTGTCATAAAACATTAGAAATGCTATTAGGCATACTATATAAATAAACACATGTTTTGGGTAATTTGTTTCATAAATAACTTTTGGCATACATAACAATGTATTACCGACGGGTATTAGTTTTATCCTATCTATCATAAATAAGGTGATAAAAAACCGTTTATGCATAAATTATACATAGTTATAATTGGTTTTTCAAGTGTTATTTATTGACGTTATATTGAGTGCAGATAATTCAATATAAAGACTATTGAACCAAAATGACGCGAAAGTTGTTTCAGCGAAAATTAGTTATTAACCTTCTCACCACGTATGACATATATGCATGTTTTAGCGAACATGACCTCAGCGCGTGTGACACGTATAGATGTAATGGAAATCTATCTATTGTGTTAAAATTGTATAACTTGGTTCAAAATATTACTAAATGTATATTTTACCAAATTCAATAGATGACGTTCGTCAAAAAAGATTCAATATCGTCACCATCGCAAGATTTTGGAAAATATAAATAAGCGATCGAGTGCGGGTGAAATTGAAATTGTTCCGAGAATTTAATATTATAAGCTTGGTATGGTGGTGGTGCAGTGTTCTCGGTCGCGCGTGGCGGTATTTTTCAATATGGCGACGTCACGCCGCAATTGTATGAAGAATGATTATTGTTGAATTAAACCAAAAATACAAGAAATAGATTGTATTTTATTATTGAAAAGGTAACTTTGGGTTAAATTTTACAGCCTATATTTATAGTCGAAAACGCGATAACAAAATCCGCAAAAAAGCAGCCGCTTACAGGGCATGTTCGCAAAATTTGGTGACGCGGGCAAAAGGTTAAGTTGTAGAATAAATTCTACAAAATAACATTCCTTCGTGCCAAAGGGTACAAAGATAGTATTTTTTTTTCTTAAGCAATATTTTCTATTGCTTGTTCTTAATATGTTGCAATTCGGACTATGTACCCTGATGACTAAGTTCCATACATATAAAATCGTTTAGAAAGGCTTAGTGTTAATAACCACACTCACAACAATAATTTAGATTGCTAAATGTCATAATCAATTTATATCACATAAAAACAACTCGACTATTTTTATGTAATATAATTAATGACACTTCCCATCAATACCTAGGCCAGTTTCTTGAATATCAGCCGTCTCGGTCCTCCGTTATTGGTACCAAGTGCTTTCATTAGATCTTCCCCAGAAAATGGTGTTGTAAAATTAAATATTTGTCGTAAAAATCAGTTTAAATATTATACATCAAATGAAAGTTAAATTTTCAACAACGGCAAAGCATATGCTTTAAAAAAAACTTAAATTTGGGCGGAAACATAAATCAAATGAAAATAATCATTTAGTCGACATAATTGACTCCTACTCCGTCTAAAATGCCATAATCACCACTCCGACTGGAAAGTAAGCTCTAATAGTAAGGATTTACTTACTGATTGTGTCCATTTTTTTAAAAAATAGCCATGAATTATAATTATAAAGCAAGAACCCAAAAATAATTTACATCCTAATTTTATTAGAGATATATATATCGACTGTGGAAAGGAAAAGGCACGTAACCCACACATACCAGATTTTACAAGAGGCGCAAAAAACGTATTTTGGTGATTTTTGGCAATATGCAAATTATGAATTATACACAACCTTGAAGTGCACGAAGACTTCTAAGCCGGTGTTTAATTGACATAACTTAATATTTATTTTAAAAAATACCAGGAAAAGCTTATATTTCAGTCTTTTTTCTTGGTTTTAATTTTTTATAAGGTCATCTTTTTCAAACTTAAAAGCTAAATTTAGATACAAATTCGGCATTTGCAGCTTGCATCCTTTTGACATAACGGGTATCAAGTTGTATACATTGTGATTATCGCAAAAAACCCGTTTTGAAAAAACTGTGGGTTACGTCTTTTTTTCTTTCCACAGTCGATATATATAATGATTGAAAATTGCTTTGACTAGCTTTATTTGCCTTGCATTAACTTGTGAACCACGCTCGTGCTTTTTAGCATAGTTATAAGCCGACTGATCGAAAAAGGCAAGTACAATTGCTTGCTATTTAAAAAAAAACTAAGCTAAATAAAGCATTGTTACCATATTAATTAACAATGTGGGGCATATAGACATCTGATAAAACGTATCTCATCAGTAACTTTTCTACGATAACTATTTGTTATTAACTATGTTAAACTCATTGTATCGAAGAGAGTAAAGACAAATAAGGCTAGAACAGAGCTAGTGCCTCGCCATCTGCTTTCGTTATTTTTTGCTTGGACGGACGTAAAAGAGTTTTCGAATACAAATCCATAAAGCGATTGAAAACTAACATATACTTTTAATGTGATAGCTGTCGTTGAAAAACATTTTTTACTAATTCTTCAATATACTAAATCATGACGGTTTCGTCCATCACGTGCATTATCAACATATGATAGTCGTGACAATTATCAAATTTTTAATTGTCAATATTCGTGACGGTGCTTGTCATCATAAAAATTGCAGTAATAGTAAAAAGTTTTTGTTTATTTTTATGAATTTATAAAACTGTAAGTCCCCCAAACGCTAAAGCCAAAGTCAACGCCGCATGTGTATGCGGCGTTGATTTTTAATTTAATAAAACCAAAATGTATATAATTCATTACGTAATACAAGCTGCGCAGTCGAGTGGTCAACGTCTTTGGCTACAGTTACGGATTTGAATCCCAGTACGGACAGTTTTTATAAATTTGTTTTTAAAATGATTTATGGATTTCTGTTCAAAGGCATGGTTGTAGGTGATGTCTTGAAAGCCCTCCCACTTATGATATCTTCAAAACAGCCAAAAAGAGAGCGATAAGCTACCCACTAGCTTTTTTCTAGCCCTATCCTTCTATCCCTACTCTCATTGAAAGAAAAAAAATAGTTTGAAACTGAATAACAAGCAGTTCTCTTAAAAACGCACATGTTGAAATAAAGTCCATTGGAAGTGCATATACTCCACACTAGGAGCGAGCATGGGTAAAAAAGTTTATATTAGTAAAATGTCTTACCTATGCTGTAAATACTCTTGGTCTCGAAGGCTAGGATTCGGGTTACCATCCAGAAGTGACTCATAATCAAACTGCTCGTTCTCAAGATCTTTATTGGCACGTGCCATCAGCGACAGGCGAGACTCTGATCCTGGAAAATCCAGATACGAATCAGAGGTATCGGCGAGGTCTTTTCCCATACGCTCAATCACTTCGCGCAGCAACACGTCAGAAATATATTGCTCCTGAAAAAAAATATCATACCATGAATATTATTTGGAATTATTAATTCATACGATATATTTATTTTGTAGTGGAATATTTTTCTTGATAGAGTATTTGATATTGAACTAACCGAGACATCGAGGAAAGTCAATATTATTGTTGAGTTAGAGCTTTTACCACTAAACTAAATAATCATTAAACCAGGGGTGGGCTGGAGGGGGCACGGAGGGACTCGCGCGAGCCCCTTGCTAAATTTTACTAAGGTCGGCGAGACCTTTGTTAATTTAAAACTAAACAATTTTCTCAGATAAAATTAGTATATAACTGCAATTTATGATGTATATGTTACCTACGGCAGCTTTAGTATGAACATCAGTATATTGTCAGCCATTTAGATTGATAAGTTTACGGTAAATTGCAAATTGTTACATATTATAAATGTATTAAATAACAATCGATACAAATATTCACTCCTTCCCCAGAACACCGAGAATTGCTCTGTGATTCATCGAGTCCCTTGTTAGCGTGTTGGCAGCCCGCCGCTGCATTAAGCGTGTATGAAATTTAATAACGCTGAGAAATCATAAAACGTAGTCAGTAATAATTACTGTTATTTTTTAAATAACATTTTCTCTTGTAATTTAATCTTTACTATGTTATTTAATGTATGCATAGAGAATATTTTAAAATTAAAAAGCTCCCACCTTTGGTCCTACATCATGAGGCAAGTATCCCAAAGCACCTGCCGAAGCAAACAGCGCCAGAACCGCTAAACGTAACACCATTGTGTTAGCGAAGTTAGCAACACCTGAAAAATATTGAACGTGGAATATATTATTTAGCATTTCAAAAACATAAAAAATTGTCAATGAAAATGAAAAAATAAAATAAAAATGATTTAGAATTCAAATCAAAAATTCTCATGTTAGCTTTTGCTATAATGCCAATTTCACAGTGCTTATATTTATTTAAGCGTTTCAACCAGTTTTAAAACGCAACAATTTTATAAAGGTAATTGATAAAGTGTCGTGACTTTAGTGAAAAAAAGTACTGGTTCAGGGTAAAATCAATAATTGCAGAAGAATGAAGAATTTTTTAATGTTCCATTAACCGTTACCTAATTAGCACTGCTTTTTTATATATATTGAATCATTGAAAAAAAAATACCACAATATGAAAGAATTACAGATGTTAAAAAGCTTTCAGTCAATTTGTAGTTGAATATTGTTTTTAATGAATGCTTTGCTCTGAAACTTATACCCATAAGGTGTGAAAAATAGATAAAGCTAATAGTTAATTTAACAATTTAATTACGAAATTAATATTCATATAAATTGATATAATATTATTCAATAATGAAGGCATCATTGCTAACTTACATAATTTGTCGTTCAAAAATCACAACAACATTCAACGCAAATACTAAAAATAAAGCCTGACATTTTCACAGTGTTCTATAAATAGATTTCGTTTTTGGACCAACTGAAACAAGGATCGATCCTGTATTTTGACCTTCAGATCTACCACCTGTTGGTTGCGGTGCTATTCCTTGAATGAAAATTCAAACTGACGTAAAAAAAATCTCTCATTTAACCAGATGAAATCAACAAACGTATATATTTATTTCACTCAATTAAAAAAATAGCATGTCATTTGTACTGTGCCTAGCAAATAAAATGAATGTTTAAGCGCTACATATTGTATGAGATAGGTGACCCGCATTTAAATTCCATATTGATTGTCGTTGTATACCGATAAACCTACTCGTATTTTATAAGATACCAACTTACAGATTAGTAACATTTTAAAGGATAATAGAAATACTATAATAAAGACTGGCATAAAATTTTTTTCAAACCTTACAGTATGACGTCTTGAAATAACACATTTTTATCACTATCACAACAATGTAAAATATAGCATCTGTAAGTCTTAGCAAGTGTAATTATTATATTTATAACATTTTATTGAAATTTTGTTTTTCTTAATGAGATTGCAATATGTACATGGCATATGTGTGTCGACTATAAACATGAAATTTTAATATGCAACTGTAGGAGTATATTGTACATTTTCAAATCGAATGCCTCGTTTAAATTGTAATATAAAAACGATTTTCAGTATATAACTAGGGAAATGTAAACATGAATAATATTGAGTATAAGAAATATGTGAAAACAAGACTTACCAATGGTCGCAGATATCGGCGAGTGGCGCGAACGTCGACGAGTTCATTGAGTAGAAATCGATGGTCGAAGGGCGCAGGCGCCCGTGTCAGCCTGGCAGCATGTGGGCGGGTGACTATCGACCGCCCTACGCCCACCTCGCTCCCCTGTCTCGGTCGCCTACCTCGCGCCCATTCTGACCTAATTGCGCCACATTTGAAAAGTTCTATGCGTACGTGGCATTCGCCATATTTGCCAACGCAGTCCATCGAACAAATGTTTAAATTCGGAAAACTACCATAGTTACACCATCTGCCATAAAATTATTTAAAAAGAGTTAATCTTAACAATTCGTAATTATTCAAACAGTTTCTGGACTACATTTGACACTAGTCACAGGGCCAGCGCCACCATACAGGTGAAATAAGCAACCGCCTAGGGCGCAAATCATTAGGGCGCTTAAGTGGAGTATTAAAATTATTTGTATGTACTCTTATAACAATAAACATTAGTGCACTTTATTATGTTTTGATGTTTGTATTTGTTCGTTGTAATTATGTATATTTTCTACATGATTCGAAATATAAACTTATGTTGAGATGCCTCGATTAGGAGGCCATATGCTCCCCATTAGCAGTAGACATAGATATATAAAAAATATTTCTTATGATTTCGAATTGTTTTATTTTACTATTTCGAAAAAAAATGGGACGATTTGTGAAAAAGAGGGCGCGCCGATAACCGTTGCCTAGCGCACCAAATAATTTCGCGCCGGCACTGACTAGTCACACGTCACATTTTATAGTAAGCAACTTAACGTGTTTTTTTAATATAATATAAAAAATATATATATTCTTCCTTAAAATGTTTGGAACCGATTCAAAGTATTTGATAACCTGTCGACATATTTATTACACGCTCTGTCAAAACTTCAACAGGGCGGATAATTTTTACTGGTGACTGGGTTCAACGTTTTAAATCTTGGCTCAATTTGTAATTTCTTATGAATTTATAAAATTAAGACGGTATCTTGTCTAGCGTAGTTTTTTTTAATACGTTTGCCAAAAAAACCGTTTGGCACTTATTATCATTGGACTTTGATTTCGGTTAAAAATGTAAGCTTGCCAACGGTTGGTCATAAATTGGCTTATATTTATAAGGTTAAAACCGTCAAAGCTACATAAAACCCACCGCTACGAAAATGTGAGAATTTTATATTCAATTTCAATTTCAATTGACGATAAATTCATCATATTGCATCCGTATATACGCCTTCCTCTCATTTTATGGTTTGCAACATATTGGACGTCACTGACGCCGCGTAGAATAATTCGCAATACCGTAATCATTTTCATTAAAACCAGTACCGAATGAGTGACTTTAGTCACATCTAGTTTGTCGCTAACAAAATATAAGGTGCTTGTAAATTTTATGTTCATAGTTATATATTTAGTGTATAAATTATGTTTTATTTATGTGTAGTACAACGATTAACAAGCTTTAAAATGGCGACACAAATAAATTTCAGTAAAACAAAATATGTACATATCTCCAATCTTTGGTCAAGAGGTCAGTATCGTTGATTTTAATTGTGGATCTCAAGAGCTCTAATATCAGTAAAGATGGATTTTTCTGTCGATTCGTGAATTTCTGTTCGAACGCATATGGATATCTGTATTTTTTAAAATTCTCTACTACCACCTATCCTATCCTACAAATGAGATTTAGCTAGCCACTAGTCATATCCTAGCATAGTCTCTTTATCTTTAATATCTTTGAAAAATATACGTTAAGCAACTGAGTACTGCAAGGAGTTCTCGTAAAAGAACATCTGTTGGGAGAAACTCCATTAGGAGTGCATACGCTCCACATTGTATGCGGTATACTATAATAAAAGACTGAACAAGTAATATTAGTAAAAACTTAGTTCAAAATTGTATTATTAATATTATACGTTGGTATGTTGGCTTTCGTATTTCACAGACCTTCACAACCAAATAATATCATAATTATAAAAATATGCCTTACAACTTGTTATTCTTTTCTCTCCAAAAATTAGTAACAAGCATCAAAAAACCCATCTATGGAATCAAAGAAAGCGATAATTTATGCAAATTAAGAAATATTTTTTCGAAAATCGGCGCCATATTTCAAAGTCTCCATTGCTTCTTAAAAGTTCCATTTGACACTTTATGTTGACTTTTTCATACCGATATTAGATTCGTATTTCGCGTAAATTATCGGTTACCATGCGATTCTTTTGCGTAATAATTTATCATTTGATATATAGCTGCATTGTTATTGGTGTCATTTAGTTCATTTTCAGGTAGAAAAAGAATAACATGTTGTAAAGCATATTTATCAAAGATTATTCATGCTGTAACTATCTATAACCAAATTTAACAAATCAATAACTGTTTTTGCAATCATTAAAATAAAGATATTTCATATATTATTCGCCACGCTGATTTAATTTGAAACTAACTTACTTGTGAAATCTGTAGGCAAATCAATTCATGATATCTATTCCAATAGAAACTTTTAATTATTTCCAACGCTTGTAGAGAGATGTTTTTGTGGACACTTTTCACTACGTATTTTGTTAAGTATTTTATTTCGACTTGGATATTCTATATTCTTGATCACTTATTAAATTTTAAGCACCGCAATATATGCTACATGGCCACAATTTTTTTTTTATGGCTGTTTTCTTCTTTTTTATCTTCTTATCTAAACAATCACAATTATCCACAAGCCACAAGATAAGTGAAATCATGCGTCGTAGTTAAACACTAAAATATTTTGTTTTTCAGCAAAAATACATTAAAAAAATAATTGTTTATATTTAAATTGCTTTTCTTTTATTTTTTTTTTAAATTATCTTTTTTGAAAATTGGTTCATATATTTTATAATATGACTGACATCTATTGAACATTGCTTTAAGTTTTTTATATATTTGAAAACGAAATAGATGTAGGAAACTACGTTTACGTAAAAATAATTGCACCAGTATACAATGAAAAGATCTCTTTATCGCGGCTTTTTATCTTTTCCATACGTTCTCTTTCTGTGTAGTACTCTACTTTACTCTACAACATATTCTAGCAACAGATGCCGCAGTACTTAAAGATGGAAGAAAAATTTGAATACCATTACACTCAACTTTTTTTACACGGAAGATGCTTCCACAAAAAAGTGTAAAAAAGAGGTTCATCAAAGTTTGAAGAAAAAAAATTAACGATTGCTTTCCTAAATTTAAAAAAACCGTATTTTTGTAAAACGAACAACATTATAAAAATCGTGTAAAAAATGTAATAATGAAGATCCAAATACATTACCCAAAATATTGTTCATGATATGTATTTTAATTTTAAAAATATAATGCTATTCATAGTTACTTGAAAATATACGGGAACTTTTATTAAGAGCTGGACAAAAATAGGAAATCCATTATTCGCTTTTGTGTTTATGGTAAAAATGTAATATTTGTCTTTATTAGTGAACAGTATTATTTCAAAATCGTATAAAAAGTAGTTGAGTATATATTTAAAATCACATATTATTTTTTCAGCAGTGAAGGTAAACTCTGTAAATTCCAATCAATGTATGTGTATTCATTGTTCAGAATAGAGAGCAGACATCTTTATATATATATATATGTACATATTATACTTTAACATGTATATTTTTTTATCTTTTTAGTACATAAAAAAATAATAATGAAAAGCGAAAAAAAAAGTTCTTCATAATATAATTACAATCAATCATCATTGATTGTAATTATACTATGAAGGATGAAATTATTTATGTCGAGACGACGGATCATCATAATTTGGTTCTCTGGTTGTTAATTTTAATCTGAGATGTGGTTTCATATTCAAAAGCCGGCTTCTTTTTTTATTAGACTTGATTGATGTCTACAAATACTGAAAAAGCTAATTCACATAATTATGAAGATGGAAAAGGCAAGATGTATTTCCGAACTTTCTCTGCTAAAATCAGAATCCGGCGACGCATGAATTTTAAAACCACACATAAGCAATACTAACAAGTCAAAGTTTTACGTAAACATATTTAGAAGCCTTTTGTTCCGGTTCTCGTTTCAATTATGTGTAATTTTCATTTAAGAATAAAAATCATGAATACAATCATGATCGAATTCGAATGGCTACATGATGTACCCGTTGACCAGTATTGTGATATATTATTACGAATTTATACTTTGTCACTTTCTCATCCGCAAAGGCACAAGAAAATCGATATTTTATAAATTAATAGTGAGAAAGCTATTGGTATCGGCGCTCTGAATAAACTGATGAATAAAATATTTTATCAAGACTAGCAAGTAACAGGTAAAACTACAAGTCTTTAAATAAAAATTCGTTTAATATTTCACGAGCATTGTTGGACGAGACCAAAAATGTATTATCGATTCACTTTAAAAATAGTTTAGATTTTAACGGAATGAAAAATTAAATTTACATTACGTAGATTATTAAGAGATTTAACAACCATTCTCTAGGGAAATAATAAATATTAAATTAACTTTTTAACGCAAATTTAATTTTTATTATCGATCAAGAAAAAAGATACAAGTAATTTTAATAATGTGGTAGCTACCGTGTATTCGTTTTTAATTCGCCAATCAATATTATCTATTTAAGTTTGTTAAACTGTAAAATATATAGTAATTAATGACATTTCTAGATGTTTTTTGTTTTATAATTCACATACGCCTTCTGCATCATTTATTTTTATTTTATAAATTAAAAGTATTTAAAAAACAAATTATCATCAAAAATATCCATAATCAAATTTAAGCAATAAACAATGTACTTCGATACAAAAAAAATCAATACCCATTCATAGTTGGCATTGTGCAAGACGGATAAAGTAATAATATTAACGAATGTAATTTATAATATATTTTAATGTTTTTTTTTTCATTTTTCAACTAATCGTTTGAAAAATAAAGAAATATAAATTTATCACAATGGTAAGTTTTTAATATTAAAAATGCCTTATTCTATATTTCTTGTTTTATATCTACTAGACTGAAAATGTATTTATATTGAGTCTGTCATACAAAAGACGATTTAGATATTGCTAATTGTGTTTCGAAACACTGAAGCATAGTTAATAAATTTAATGTAATGTAATTAATAATAAATATCAGTTTAATTTATTCTAATTAACGTTTTAAAAACCCCAGATTGTCTATCGTTCTTCGAAACACTAGAGTCATATTTAATAAGTGTAATATTATAATTGTAATTTGAATTAGGACGTAAGAGTGAATAACATGATGCATTTTGTATCTCTTCGGAGCCAGTACATGTAGCTGAGAAAAATGTAATTTTATCATGGTTCTGACGATGGCGAAATCCGAAATAGCTATCAACTAATAAATATAAAAACTGTAGAACTAAATACGTTGCTATTTTTACCCTATTATGACGATTTAGATATTTTAAAAAAAATCCAACATGGTAACAAAAAACCTAATCTTATTTTTATTTTCCTTTATAGATAGATGAAAATTATAAAAGTTATACGACATCTTTTCCTTATTAAATAGTTATTCTTATACTTTCTAAAGCCAAATAGTAATCATGTGCTGAAGTTCCACTCAAATTCACGGCTTTAGACTGGCAATCCTAAAGAGACACTTTCAAATGATGACTTTTCAATTTTTCTATCTGTTATTATTTAAAAACATATTGTATCTTAATGGCGTTTTTATTGCTTCCGCCAAATTTCTACCATATTCTGAAAATAGGACGCAGAGAGAGATATTAACTTAATATGAATCACGTTATATAATCTTTTACTTTTCTGAAAAAAGTTATAAAGTGACTAAATTGAAATCAATCATCGTTAAATGTGACTTGGATTAAAAAACATATACTAATAAATGGTGATAAGCACCCAAGATATAATGCTGAATTCATTATCACAACCAATATTAAAATTTCTTTATCTTATTTAACACATGAGAATAGATTCTACCGGATTTAATAACCAAGGAAATGTGAATAAAAGTCAATAATAATGTTCCCAACGCACGAAAAGTAATACCAAATATTGTCACGTCTATTTTTACATCGACGTTCGATATTCATGAGGATTTTTTGTTTTTTCGAGCATACCAAATAATAATCGTATCTATTTTTAACATAGGCGTTAGATTTTCATGCCCGTGACAAGGGTTGGTAATGTTTTGGCAAAAGCATTAACCGAGTTTTCTCCTTTCCAATCGCCTCCAGATTGACAGTTAAGTATCTGAGCGGGAAAATTATATTTTCAATTACCGTTACAAAACGTGACCTTATCAAAATGTTATATTTTTCATTCTTTCATCGACAGAAGCAAGTGATTGATACTCGTTTTTCGTATTCGAAACAACATACCAGTAAAAAATATATTTAATCGATGTTTCAATGTTTAAATGAAGTATAAATAAAACGCAAAATAATTTAATATTTTATCTTCATATTCTAATTGTTGATGATAAAATGAATCTTAATATGAAAATTTATTTGTTGTTGAAGATGCTCGTAGGCAGAAAAAAATATACGAGTTTGTTTCATTTCCCATAAAATCTAATATAATTTCCATTATTTTCATTTCAAACATTAAACATATTGTGTGTACCAATTGCATGCCTCAAGGCTTTAAAACCCTGACCCTTTCCGTCGCTTGGTTTGTTCTGTGTATTGACATATTGTTTCAATTTTAATTTCTTGTTTCAAAACATATTCCAATGTATTACAAGCTGGAGCTTATTCTTATCTTAGCTTGCAGTTGTGTAACAATTCAAACAAATGCATAAATATTAATATATCACCCTAATTGTCAAAGTGTAATTTATAAAAACGATGGCTCAAACTACCCAAAAATATCTAAGCATATGGATAAGTATTTTGTTATCATAAATAAAAAGCTTCTATAAACAGCTTAATATATCAATTAACATGCGAATACAAATATTTACATCAATATTTTATTACTGTCTTAATGTAATACATATTTATATGTGATACGTTTGGGAAATGTTTGTTGAATTAAATGGTTACACAATATTTTTTCGGCCATTCACACGATACTGTGAAAATTTAATCCAGATTAATTATAATTCTGTTAAGAACAGAAATTCAAATACATTCTATCTCTTATCTTTTGTTTATGAAATTATTCATTATTTTGAAAACTAATGTTAACGTATGTTGAAGTGAAGTTTTTTTTAATAATTTTTACATTCCTCCGATGCGATGAGTATTTTAAAGTCACAAGACTGAGTTTAAAGAATATTTTTTTTAACAAAATCGATTACATTAGTTCTAGATTTTAAAAAAAATCTTGAAAATTTGTGTCGCTATTGAATAATTCTTTTTGAATAATTTCTTAAAGCATTAACATTTTTTATAACAAAAGTTTTAAGAACAACTATCACAAAAAGTTTTTAATCAATATAAACATCTATTTTTGGATAGTTTACAGTATTTTTAGGGAAACCTAGAAGTTTTCTGGTCATTAGAGCTAAGCTTTTTCTAGTGAACATTCGACCACCAGCAAAGTTCAGACCTTAATCATTATCAGCAACCATGTTCAATTCCATCATCCTATTGTATTCACCTCCCACGAATTGGCTTTGTCTATGCTGCTTTAGCCAATAAATTAATTATTATACCCAGCAAACATTCTTCCAGCTATATTAAAAATAAAAAGATATTATTTATTCATAAAATTAAACGACGTATAAAATACAGATACAGAGTATTTATGACGTCTTTCAAAAGTCCAATCGGAGTTAATCCAACTTACTATATCTATAGTTTTTAATATTATATAATACATAATAACAAACAATCATAATGTTCTCTAAGTTTTTTTAAGTTTTGCTAAAATCATCATTTTTTTCCGTATATGTAAATTAGAGTACAATTCAAGTGATGTACTATTTTTGATTAATATAAGATATAACAGATCAAAAATATCAAAGTATTTTAGTTCTACAGTTTTTAATAATTGTTATGCGTTGATAGCTATTTTGGCTTTTGCCACCGTCAGAACTATGTTTAAACTTATATTTTATCTTTTATCCTAATAAATGTTTTAAGAAATAAACCCAGATTGTTAATCGTTCTTTGAAACACTAGAATCACATTTAATAAGTGTAATATTGTAATTATAATTAGGATGTTAGAGTGAATAACTTGATGCACTGTGTATCTCTTCAGAGCCAGTATATATAGCTGAGAAAAATATAACAGATATATAACATATATATAACAAAACATAGTTCTGACGATGGCGAAAGCCGAAATAGCTATCAACGCATAAAAATTATTAAAAACTGTAGAACTAAAATACTTTGATATTTTTAATCTGTTATAATGGAGTTCTACCAAGTAAATTAATAATATAAGATATATTCAACTAACGCGCAAGCACAATATCTTTAAAAGCGGTTTCTGCTTTTTGGAAAAAAGTAAGAAATATAAATAATATGGATCGATGGTTCTTTACACTGAGTATGTTACACGATTATCCTGAAGAATATACGTGAATCGTGTATAATTTTTATTTTAGATTTAGATTTTCGAAAGCGATGGATTTACATTAACTAATAAGAATGAAATTTTAACTAAAAACTTCAACACCTCCATATTATTATTAATATGTGTGTCTTCTTATAGACCAGTGTCACAACATTTAATATAAGAAGAATTTTGCAAGACTTTTATTCGTATTGGTTTAAATAAGCTTTAATGATATTATAGTAAGTACGACTTTGTAGGTTTTTTTTCAAAAACTGAAACTCTCAAAATCTATTTTATATGATATATGATCATTATCGATATAATACTTCTGCCATTCGAAGTACGTATTAGTATTATTTGTTTTTCCATTTCACTGTTCGTCCATTGTGGACAAATATTTTGCCTCCTCGATTCTGCGCTTTCCTACAGCTGCCCAGTCTATTTTTAGCCTGCCAGGGGTAGATTCTGCTACAGACGCCCACGCGCCTTCGACAGCCAGAGAATGGGGCGCATTGGAAAGGGGCGAACTGAAAGGGCAAAGCGTTCGTCTGCTTTTCACACATTTCACGACTTCCACACACTAATTTATAAAGGTCTCTTACGTACAATATATTCTCGTCATTAGCCATTCTTTTTGCGGGAAATGTAATCACGTGATAGATATGTTAATGTTTTTAAATACTTATATACGGACTTTCTATGGACTAATTATATATAATTATCAGATAAAATAATTATTAAAATCAGAAGTCTGCATTGAAAACAAAAGTGAAAAGCGTCTTTTAAATTGTATTCAATAGAATGGTTTAAACATACATTTTCTCCCAGACGACTTGCGATGTTATCGGCTTTGTATAAACAATGAGTTGTATTGGGAAGCGTTATATAGCTACTAACACATTTCAAATGATATCTGTTTAGCAAGTTATAAAGAATAGGCTCAATATTGAACTACTACAAACATAAGTATTTGACAAAAGATGATTTTAGTCTAGTTTCTCAAACCCGTACTTTAATAGTAAATATAATTATTAAATAAAACCTTATTTAGGCTTGGATAAGACAGTTGAGGATAAAAATATTTCAAAAAAACTATGCATTTGGATGCATTTTTTTAAAAACTTTTCCAAATGTTTTATTGGTAGAACTGCACTGAGATTTTGCTTTGTGTTTCACAACTCGACCGTGCGGTCTGGAATTATTTACTTCTACGAAATACGTAATATTAATTTTTTCTCCTTAATACCATAACTAAGTATTTGATTACACACATTCAAAAATATCGCATTATATACACAAATAACAGTTTTTCAATTGTTATAAACTACAAATCCTCAAACGAGGTATATATTAAACTATAATATTACTCACTGAAAATATACTAATATGTTTTTCATTAAAGCCGAGCTAAATTTTCCGTTGTAGGTTATAATAAAATAACAAACATAAAATAAAAAACAATTTTACTTTGATCAAAATACATCCATGTTATGTGTTTAATAAGTCAGTAATATTTAAATAACCTTCAATTGTTGAGAATGAATAACATGCTTCGACTGGTTTCGGAAAAACATTAACCCTCCCGAGAAATACGTATCGCCCCACGAGCCCACAGTAATGAGTTTACCTCTGTTTATGAAGAAATTCACAGTCCAGTCCGCATCTATTTTAAAAAGAGTGTAAAAGTCATCCGTGTTTACAATGAAAAATACAAAACATTTATATTTGTACAAATTCGATTACTTGTACAAATTAAAGAGTATTGATTTTTTTATTATTACTTTGTTAATATGTACATATAAATGATACATCAGTTGACAATGCTCGCAATGAGCGAATTCGGTCTTGACCTTTTAATTAAATTGGAATAAATTACAAATGAATATTGTGTTTTTATTGATATAAATCATAAATTAATTCATATAAAACATCACAAACAATACTGAACATGGGGCTGGAGAGGCTCTCGCGAGCCTTTTGTTTAAATTGCCGGAGAGTTTCTTATTAAATTAATAAAAAACAATAAATAAATACCAAATTAGTACAATACCGCAATATCTGATAAACTAAAATACATTTGTTACAACAGATTTAATATACCGTTCAAATCATTGAATTGGAGTAAAAACAATAGAACTTCTTACTGGGTCAATTTTAGAACTGGTAAGTAAATTGTGCATTTATTGTTATTTATGTTACGGAAAATGGTGTGTTGGTACATAATATAAGTACATCGTATTAGTACATAAATTAATGAAAATTTGATTTCTTTAAAAGTTATTGCGTCTTACAGAAGACTGATAACAAAATCCATTCATTCTCCAGAACGCCGCAAATAGCTTTAAGATTAAATAATCCCTTCTTAACCTACATATTTCTTGAAAAATATTTTATGAAGATATAAATACCATAAAATATAAATTACAAAGAGTATATTTTGTACGGTATTTGCTACCTTATGATGATTTTTAATATAACCTGAAAAAGACTGTTGAAAAAGACTGTGAGATTAAGATGACTCAGTTCAAGTTCATCCGTGTACTTGAACGCCTGAAGATGCCGAAAGGTGAAACCCGGGTCGTTAGTGACAAAATCTGTGTGAATGTACATAATTTGAACGATTCAAATTTAGAATATGACGATAAAAAAAATATTCATACAAATAAAAAATATTTATAATCCAAATTGTAAAAGCATTCATAAGGAATTTTAAAATTTATTGTGGTACATATTATAAATATAAA
The DNA here is from genome assembly GCA_030503985.1 of Himalopsyche tibetana. Classification (NCBI taxonomy): domain Eukaryota; kingdom Metazoa; phylum Arthropoda; class Insecta; order Trichoptera; family Rhyacophilidae; genus Himalopsyche; species Himalopsyche tibetana. Next base: position 10,406,057 of record JAPJYX010000009.1, on the reverse strand, counting down.
TAAGCAGTAACAACTTTATCTAAAAATTTGTCACCCCCGTTGATTTGACACCCTTATAAGTTTAAAGTCGGTAAAATCAATATTGTATAATATAAATAAAAATAATTGTAGATGTATAATAAACCTATTTGGATTTTTTTGTTAATGAATCTATTAACCCTCCAGAGACGAGAGCTTTTTTCCGATAAAAAAAATATTTTCTAAGCCATATTGAAGTCACGGATAACTTTTATTCCTATCCAAAATTAAAAAAAAAAAAAACGCAAAGTCGTTGTATAGAAACCCCGCATGACTATATGGTCATGCTCATCCTTTTATTACCGTGTAATATTGAGTACGGACAGTAGTAAGGACAAAAGTGACCGTATGGGCTTGCAAACATTTGGGGTTGAAATATAGCTAAACGTGATATTTTTTTAAATATTTACAATTTGACCTCTTTAGATCAACATAATTTCAAAACAAATATATTAGCAAAATAACTGTAAATAATTTTATGTTTTTATAAAAAAATATCTAACAGTTTCAAAAAGTATATTAAAAAAAACGGAAATTCAAAAAATCACATGTGCTTTTGGAGACCGTTCCTGTTCCTACGGCTGATGACTAACTGTAGTCCGTACCCTTCTTAACCAAATATGAGCAAAAGCAACGATATTCAGGTAGAAAAAGTATAAATAGTGGGATCGATAGACAACGGTGTTTTGTGTGACCATATGGTGACGCTCGTCCTTGGAGGGTTTTAAATGCCAGGTCAGTATTGTTTTGAAATATAAAATTTGAAACCAGGGCTGTGGAGACAGAGTCGTGGAGTCGGACTCGAAAAAAATAATAACATCGAATCTTTATTAACAAAAAAAAGTGTCACTGCATGTTACTTAAAGTCCTGTTTTAAGCTAAGGTTCGAGTCAGAGTCGTCTTGATTCTAAGAACAAACAGCTCTATTTGAAACTATCAACAGCAATAAAGATGTAATTTCAGATTCAATGCATATAAAAATCAAAATTGAACAAGGAAATGTTAAAAATACTCATCCTTGGTAAATTTCTACAACCTAGTATGTATCTTAATGCGGACAAGTTTTTGGAAGACGCATAAATGTACTTTATTCTACCACTATTGCTTTATATCGCTATAAAACTCCACCGGAATCGTTTTGTTTCTAAATACATTTGAGGAATTTAACAAGGAAGGAAGCAAAGACGTTTTCACTCATGCCACTCTCTCCTTCATAAACATAGCACATGACCATATTATTACAAGTTAAATAAAGCATTATATATATATATATTTGGGATGTGAGTAAAAGGAATATGTGTGCATTAAAGTTATGAATTCATTGCATCAAAAACCCAAAACTGATAAAAGTTGAGATACGTGTTTGTAGACAATTAACGACGACATACATCTATTCAAACGTTAAAATTTTATGTTTGTTTATTTCTTCAATCGGTCTGTAGCACAAACCAATTTTTAAAAATAAATAAATAAGTACGCCAGAGCGTTTTCATTATATCATTACATTATACAAGTACCAAAACGTTGGTAACATGTTGTGGGACACTTTGCTAAGTTAATTGTGTGACAGATAATTACATCAGAAATTTCCAAGAATCTAAATATAGTTATCTTGCTACAAAAGGCCGATACGTAGAACTTTCATATTCGAAATCGGTTTGCTAAAATTTTGCTGGCCTTAATTACTTTCGATGGACAAAGTGATTTTAAATGAAAATTAATTCTTACGGGCTTAATACCAGATTTTAACGCGTTGTTATTATTGTTGAGCAGTGCTCCTTCTAAGACAAGAGGTTAGCTGCGTGGAAAATTTAAAGGCGTGGGCCAATCCAACAAATGCGCGGCTTAATATATCATATTTGATATAATACAAAATAGCATTTTGTTTGTGTTTTGTTTTGATTTGATTTGCAAATGAATAATATTATCATTTGATAATTTATAAATACTTTTTCTTAAAAAAAGAAATAATACTAACTCATTCTATTTTTTTACATAAAATAAAATCACACAAATAATGAAAAAAATCGGAATGAAAGAAATAATCAGTTGCTAATAATAAATTAAGTAACATATTTTGTAAATTTATTTACAAAATTCTAGCTTTTTACGTCGTTCCTTAGAATTAATTCTGATATTATATACTCCATTACGGTCTATTCATTGTTCTTATAAAATATGAGAATTTAATTTTAACCAGAAATGAGTGCGTGGGGGCTTTCAAACTGCTGCGCGCGCGCAGCTTAGAGGGAACGGTATTGTTGAGTATTGATAATTCCCAGTTTTGTGAATTGCCAATTGATCTTTTTGGCTAGAAAAGAAAGCTATTTGATATATGTACAGTAAGTTTCGTTTGATATTTATTTTTGTTTCGTACGTTTACAATTCTAAAATAACGAAATATAGCGATGGTGATTAGCCAACCTAGTCCTACCTTAGCCCTATCCTTTCTATCCTTACTACTCTTCAAAAAAGAGAGGTAGGTTGACTGAGAAACAAACAGTTCTGGTAGAAAAACTCCTGTTGAGATACCCCCAGAAGGTCATATACTGCACATTGAGAGCGGACATGGCTTAAAAAATATGTGTGTAAATATATTTGAAATGATGTTGGAATAAACGAGATATAGTTGTATACGTAGTTGAGCTAGTTTTCAAGGTTTGTATTAAGTTTCAACATAGTTTTGACGAGGGCATAATGGCGAAATAGCTATCAAACCAATATAAAATAAAATAACTTAGATTTTTCCTCGTATTTATGTACACATAATCTAATAATAATCTAAGTTGTTTTATTTTATATCAAAATTAACTTCTACAAAGTTACCGCCGAATCCACCGAAAGTATTAATAGCTATCAAGCCTTTAAAAAAGTTATAAGACCTTATTATAAGAGAGTTCTACCAAGTTAATGCCAATTCAATCAAAAGAGTGAAATGTGATTAATGAAACTGCAACTTTGTTCAAGCAAATATTTGATTCGTAAAAGTATTGATTAATTACCATTTTTATTTTAAGCCTGTCTGCGTAGTTGTAAAGAATAGAAATATTGATAATAATTAAAAAATATTTTTATTTTAACTTGATATAAAAAACGTTAAATTAATCCCGCTATTATCAGATCCGACATAATGTGAACTTTTCATTTATTTTGTACTCACGAACAGCGGTCGTCAACTCATCATTTCGCCTATTATATTATGCCATCTATTGTTATGGAAAGGTTTATCTGACAGTAAGCAATTAAACTTGTCAATATCTGGCTAAATTTCCAATCTACCTCACCACAATAGCTAACGATGAACCCTTTCACTGAATTGAATGTCCGCACGTGCAATGAATGCTTGAATGCAAGCTCCACGTGTGAGATACTATACACCAGCATTTAATGAAATAATGCTGAAAAAGTACAAACAAATCATATTGAATCATTGATACAGAAAATATCGTCCAATTTTGACAAAAACACAACCTCGAAGTGCATGGAGACTGATAAACTAGTATAAATTGACTTTACCTAATATTTATTTAATAAATTGTTCATGAAAAATCTTTCTTTTAAACCCTTTTTCCTGATCGCAATTTTCACATGCCATTTTTTTCAATCTCATAAGCATAAGAAAAAAACTGTGAGTTACGTTCTTTTGTCTTTCCAAAAATCAATATGAAACTTTTTAATGTAATGAATAATTTAATGAAAAAGCTCTGTCATTTCCATCTTGTTTTCATTAATATCGCCCAAGGTTTTGATGGAAAAGTATTATATTATACTTGTGGGGGTTATGATTATACTTTTGCTTTGTCGCTTCATATCTCCCCCTCGCACATGATTATGGCTACAATAACAAGATAAGTGTTTACCACAACAATCACTTCAACCTCGATCAAATTAGAGTACACCATCGTGATAAAAATGTTACTTAAGGTTCATCCCGAATAAAAACTCCAACATTGTATTCAGATAATATTATAATATGTCTAGAAGATCTAAATTTCATTAAAAATATATTTTATAATATAGAATTGTATACATATTAGAAATATATTAATAAAATCAAGTGTTTTTTTAAACAAATAACTAACACAAAATATTTCATATTAATTAGTTATATACATTTATCAGTTTTTTAATACCATATCTTCTCCTGGTAAATGTAGATTTCTTGTAAAGCATCTCAAGATGAGGTTTTTTTATGAAAATTTATATTTTTCCAGTTGCTCATTCTTTTTTTTCAGAGAGAGGTAATGATACAAGAGTAAGACTAGGTAAGAAATATTTGTAATAAATCGATTACGACTAGTTTAAATAAAAAATGTATGCTGCATTTTAACAGAAGTTCTTTATACAAAAATTACTATTTTTTATCAATTTTTCATATTTTCTTTTCGCATATAGTAGCGATAGAAGGATCGGACCAAGAAAGAAGTATCAGAAAGCTAATCATTCTTTTTGTTCACAACTTATATAAGATATTGTAAAGATTATTTTTTATTAAATAAAAAAAGTTATATAATCCACCATGTAAATATCAAAATGTTTTTTTGTAAACCAAAACGTCGACTCAACTATCTGACACTGTAAATAAATGTATGTAAATAGTTAACAAGTGAAACGAAGCAAACAAAAACATGAAGATTACAATCATTATCAATCAACTATAACAAACCTATAAAATGCTAGTAAAAAAAAGTATAATGCGCTACCAAATGGCGGAGTCTCATGAACATTACCTTTTATGCGACAAGGTTCGTAGCACTTACAATCTACGCAGTAAAATATAACTGGCTTCATATGCCTACCTAAGTGTAAACAAAGGAACTAAAAATAATGAAAAGCAACACGTGTGAATTTTGGTAGGCTATATAAAGGCGAACAAGTAAACTCCCAGCTTTCTTTTATGCCGACAAACATTTTCAGTCAATATAACACTGAAACACTTACCGCATTATAAAACGAATGTTTGTTTTTTAGCCTTTTTGTATCTAAGCTAGAATTAGACAGTAATCATATGAATTACAAATAATCTACAGGGAAAACTTCAAAATTGTACACCTGGCATCGACGTTTGGCTATCTTTATTCAATAAATATTATACCCAGTTCTTTGTAAAAATCGATTGAAAATTTATTGAAGAAATAAACATGCTAGGGAAAATAAAAGTCATGCGGGTCGCCATTCTGTATTACGTTATTTTGTTATTTTGTAGACTTTCTACATAAATTTTTTTTAAAAAACATATCTTTTTTTAATGTTCGACTTCAATTAAAGTAAGTGAAAGTACATTTTTGCGAAAATAGCTTTTTAAAAATAGAAGAAAATTTACCTAGAATATTTTTGGAAAACGCAATTCCGGGCCTCTGTTTTAGGTTTAAAAAACAATGTTGTATAAATTAAATGAGCTTTGAAAATAAACTTAAATCTATTATTACTTTTCTTACACGTGTATATATATTATTTTTAACTTCTGGGTGCCGTTGCTAAATCTCGTATATTATTTTTTATTCCTCTTATTTTTTCTGCGTCGGCAAGAATACATATATCCGTTGTTTTTATTTTGATGGATAATTTTTATTCGTTGTAATTTATATTAAAATATGTATTGTATTTTTATTTTTCTTACCGGATATCTCGAATATGAGTAAAGTCGTTGTATTTCTAGAGAATATTGTGAGTTTCACAAATATCTCAATGCCAAATTTTCACCCAGTCTTTCTAAACGTCAAAAGAAATGTGAGCAGAAACATTTAATTTTAAACATAAACTTTTTAACGTTAAGATATTAAGAAAAGTTAACAGACGCAAAAGATATTAAGCATTATTTTTATAAATATATTTACGTCCCAACAAGAATTATTTATTTAAGTTAACAAGAATTACATATTTAAGTTAGTTTAAAATATTGAATTCATTCCGGTGTTTAACATCAAAAAAATGGGAATGTTAACTATTATGTTGAGTTAAATGGGTTTTTTACGTCATATTTATTTAAAAGGAATGGGTACTAAGCTGTATAAATTGAATATTTTTTAAAACAAAAGAATATTTCTTTTGAAACCGCTAAAATTTCGTCAGCATTGTAAGAAGAATGTTTCATTAAGCATACAATTATATACTGAAAGGAAGTTTACGTATTATTACTTTCTAAACAATTATCAACAGAAACCGTATTACAATTCAAGTGCTTTTTTTTAATTTTACTTGTGTATATTCTCTACCTTTTATAATTGTTTTACTCGGGAATAAGCTGTATAAAAATTTTATATTAAATGAAAATATTTTAAATAAGAGATATCCATTGTTGTGAATTGAATTTTTAGACGAAATTTCGAATTTTTATTTCAATGCGGTATTCAATAAAACTACACCCACACATTTCTTTGCAGAATTGACGCTCAAGTAATTGTAAAACCATACAATTGTAAACAAATTGTTTTGGAGAATTATTCTTACAATGAAATATTTGTTTACGTTTTTATCTCAATGGTATTGTACTGTAGGACAAACAAGTATATTTATGTTGCCTCCCTATCTCCAACCTCTATTACCAACCCTTTAAAATATTCTCCCGTCACGCTTATTCTGCTGAGAATATACCGCATGATTAAAGTGAATAAAAAAGGGGAAAAAACTACCCAATTAAGGACGTTTTCTTTATTATTGAAGGTCCGCAGGACTTTCATCTTAATGCTATGAGTGGATGGTACAAAGCATTTACTCTTGTGTAAAAGCATATTAATTTTTTTTTACATAATATACGTATATAACAATATGCAAGCTATATATAATTTTATAATTGATGTGAATCTTGATCAGTTAAAGGCGTTTTTTAAATACATATACATTTAAAAACTATATTTTGTATAAAAGTTACAATTTATTTTCACAACATTTGTTGCTTACTATTTTTTCCAGTAACATCATTCCACCCCATCATCTCCGTATCATTTTATCTTACCGTTTAAGAAGTTATCTTAGTTATCAGTAATATAGTAGTGACGCATTTTAAACGCTCATTTTATTATCACAAAATGTGTTCGAGTGATAAAAACTAATATGGTCAATACGATTTCATGTTAAAATTAAAATAATAACGTTGGAAATAGATAAGATATTATGAAACGGTGATTTGATTTTGGATTTTTTAGATTAAGAAAATGACATGTAGTGATAGTTGTAAATTCATTTATCAAATCACTGTCTTATAATTTCAAACGAGTAATTTACTGGTCATGAACCCAGAGCGTATATTTTCGATAAGCTAAATCATAACTGGCGTCTTGGCATCTCATGAACAAGCAAACAATGGACAATGTTTTATTACAGACGAACTGCAATGAAAAATAATGCATTTTGAACTAAATTGAAATTTTGGGCAACATTAAAAAAACAATAGTATAAAACTGTTCTTCTTTATAAGCAATTGCCACTCTCAAAGTGGAGCGTATGGACTTTGGTATTGCTCGATTCAACACAAATTTATTTTTTAAAGTGTTCAAGGAGAGAAAGATGAGACCAGGAGACGACTAAAAATAGTTTTCGATGAAGTCAACGATATCTTTGTGAAAGTTCATTTTCAATATATAAATCATCTAAAAACTTGTTCATCCTCTTTTCGTTTACAATACAAGCGTTTATTCGGCCTAAAAATCGAATTTTGATAACAGTGTTTATTTCACACTGATATTTTATTACGCTTGAAATATTTTTTACTTTTACCTTATTTACCACAATCTTCAATGAAAATTGATAGCTTATCTTTATTACATGTAATATTACACCTTAATTGACTAAATGCTGCGTTTTCGTGTTGCAGAGAAGTCTTTAATTTGGTTTGCCTGCAATGAAATGCTTTTATTGAGTGGAAGTTATTTTTAAAATGATCCGCGTAGCATCGTAGACGGCGCCACCGAAATACTCGCGGACATATCGTAGAGCATTCCGTGTACCAGCAAGTACTTACTAACTGTACGTAGGCGATGTGGAATAGCGGGTGAATTACACCGTGCCCGAAACTCAGCGCTTATTCGAATATTTAAAAATAGTTTTATTGCGGAACAGTCTATTTTGAACAATAGTTTAATGGGTAGTATATCAACTAGATGCCGAGAACCTCTGCGGGGACCCTTTTAATTGTTTTTTTTAATTTCCTATACACAGAAGTGCTATTTTAAATACCGCTATATAAAACATATTGCATCTTTAAAAACTACTTCTTAAAATACTAAGCAATAATATTCTATACAGATAACGACCGTATAAATATTCGTACAAGTGCCAATATAAAAAAAGGATTTAAATATTTTATGATGATAGTTTTATACTACATGTAAAGCATAATATGGATTTCATATGGTATTTTGACCTTTTTTAAAATGCAAATTGGTTTTTACTTAATTGCGCAACTTAAGTTTCACTGTTGGATTATGATGAGAGAACTTATCGTTAGCGAACCGCTATTCACATTATTTAAAGTAGTAGGTAATGAAGAAAGACCGATGTTTTGATGAAGTGAAAAAATCATAAATTCAAATTTCAATTGCTTAACAAGATGACGATGTGTTGAAGCTTGCCATTAGTTATATATTGTAAATCATATACAAACTGGTTGTTTTATTTATAAAAATAGTATTAACTGTAAGGAAACATTTAGTTTTTGATGTTTAAGGTCACCATTGTGTTGTTTACATATTATTAGTTATATGATATAAATTTACTTCTCTTGTCTCGGTTTTTATATCTGTTTTAAAACGATATAAAAAGCGAACAAGCTATCGGATAAAATTTTCCGAAATCACGGACCAGTTTGATGTGGATATGAAGTTATTATATATAACTTTTAGCATAAAAAACAAATTATCAGTTATTGGCGCCACAACCGAAATACGATAGTTTATTATTCTGTTTTTATCGAAAGACAGATTCAAAAAACTTAATACTCAATTCTAAATACTTAAATATTTTTATTTTCATTTAAATGTAAAAATTATTTAGTTTGATAAAAATGATTTCTAGTATTTCGATACTTGATGTATTCACTTTGGCGAGATTGGAAATTCGGAAGAGCAAAGTTTGCTGAAAACCAGCAATAACGACGCACTTATATGGAGAGTTATGAATATATGTCACGGCGGATTCTCCATTTATTTGCTTTATAAGACATGGTTGTTAGTTATTATTACTAGACGCATAGTCTGACTTTTTTGTGTGTATGTGTTGTTTTACGGTTACTTCTATCGACGTAGAATGAGTTTATTAGCTACGTCAGCAAACAAAGAACAAAAATATATTTATTAAATATTTGCCGACAGATGATTAACTGAATGCTTTGTGCATGATTTTCTTAAATGTTATCGGTTTTCATATAGTTTTATTATAGTACGAATGTTATTAAATATAACCATTAATAAATAAGTATTCTAAAAAAAATCATTAAAGAACATTGCACTTTTATGTCAAGCGTCAAATATTCTTCGATATATAAACTGAGGAGCAAACATTCAAAAAGTGTTTTGTCACAAATTTTGAAAAATGGCGTTTTATATCAATTCTGATAGCCCATAATAAAACCTATGAATGGAAATCAAAATTAGTGTTCAAAAAGGTTTTTTTTTTCATATTAAAATGAAATCATAAAGTTGACACATTCATACAAACCGTCACTTTTGCAACACTTAAATCATCATTTTCCAAGCTTTGTATTTGTGTGACAAAACACTTTTTGAATGTTTGCTCCTCAAGTATAAATTAATGTTGAAAAAATGAGATTTTAGCATTCTCGAATCATGGACATAAATTGTTTGTTCTTTCAAAGCGTGGAAATAGTCTACCAATGGTGATGCCACTTTAACATTGTTAGCGTTCGTTATTGCTTTAGGAGTCAAAATATGTCACGTGTACATGAGTGAACTCGTGAAAAATAGATGAGTACCATTTTCAATGTTTTGAAATTGATTTTTAGGGATTTTTTTCGGATAATTTCACAGTCAATTCCTTTTTTTTATATTTTAATCGTTTATTACATACTATAAAAATGATTATTATTTTGTTCAGGTGCTTAATCATTAAAATACTTTTTTAATAATAAATCTAATGAGAATAACTTGTATAAAACTATTTTAATAATCTATTACTTTTACTTGGTACTGCGTGTTATTACATCATATTTCCATTTTAAACATTTACTGATGTTTTTTAACAGTTTTTTTAATAAATATAACTTTCCGCTCGATCACAAAAGGGTTGTAACTTTAAGGTACATTTCCTTTTTCAAGTAAGGTTCAATATAAATATTATAATAATCTTTTGCTTCAAAAACAACAGTGTATTGCCACTGAAAACTGTCTAGTGTACTTATGATAAGGAAGGGAATGATTTTTTGCGGTGATTCCAAGTGTCAAAATACTGCATTATTTATTATAATTGTATTTTTGAATCGTTGGTTTGTATTTTTTTTCTCTTTATAAATAAAATTAAATACATATCGACAGTGGAAAGGCAAAAAAAAGTAACCCACATTTTTTTCAAAACTTCTTCGATAATCAAAATGTATAAAAATGTAAGCTGAAAATGCCGAATTATGATCTAAATTTATCTTTTCAGTTTCAAAAAAAGTGCGTGTAAAAATCGAGACCAAGACAAAGGATGTAAAAAATGTTTTTTTACGCAATTTATTATATTAAGTCAATTAAACACCAGTTTGTCAGTATCCGTGCACTGTAAGTATTTGTATATTTCATAATTTGCCTTTGGCCCAAACGGTCAAAATACTCTATATAGTATAAACTGTGTGAGTTACATCCTTTTTCTTTTCCATTATCGATATCGTCTTGAAACATTGAAATGTTATGTGTAATATTTTTTTTTTTGAAAACGGGCATTTTTATGTAATAAACTCTTAATTATAATTTTCATAATTGAATAATGTCATTTATATATCCATTAAACTAAAAGATAAAAATCAATACTTTCCATAAGACATGACAAGTGTAATATGGTTTATATTTATTTAATATCTATGAATCGAAAATGAAAAAAGCGTGCCCATAAATTCTTCAGTTTGTAACACAGTCAACGTAAAAATGTTATTTTTAATACCAATGGATATAATTTACCTGCGGCACGGGCAAAGTTTTCAGAATGCGCATTATTTTTAGTTAGTATTTCTTAATATAGAAAACATTTGAATAATCTTCCAAGTTTAATAACAAAATCGCCGAGTCCAGAGCCACGCGAAGCATAATTTTCCCCGCGTAACAGCCTCAAAGCACGAAAGCTCAGAGGCTTCGTTTGACGCGACAAGAAACCAAAAGGTCTCTTTTCATGAATATTTTGATTCAACTTTCTATTCATGCTTACAAACAACAAGCATACCAAGTTAATTAAAACAACTAAACATGACATAGGAGGTGTCAAAGATTCATAGTTTTGTATTTACTTTTTAATCTAATCAGCACTTCAGTGAGAAATTAGAATATTCGTATTATTATTTTTTTACGAATAAGAGCATAAATCTTTTTCATTTTTTTTTACTGCGCATTGATATACGAATATCAAAGGTTTTTGAAAAAAGCGGTATTATTCAACACTATTTTTATTTTGAGTGACTTAACATAACATAACAGATCGGAGTTCCACTGTACTAATAATAGTACGTTTTATCCTCACGCTTTGTTCTTTAACCGGTTCTCTGCCACGGACGTGTTAACACGCCATATAATGTTGTGCGTGTTTACACACAGTACTTGAGACACGGCTTAAAAGCCACAAGAAACATATTTAATAATTTTAAAATATTATGAATATAGTGACATCTCTTGGAATCATAGTGTGATACTTAAATTTTAAAGATATATTTTGTAATCTATAATATATCTATTTAAAAAAAAGTTTTTTTGTTGTGTTCAAAATTGTTGCTAGCAGGGCTACGCTAACATGGCGGTAATTTCCGTTTTTGAAATATTTTTTGATAAATGATGGCGGAAATGACCCATCGTGTATTTATATGTTAAGTGTTTGTGATGTACTATTATTATATGTCAAAAAACTACATATATATTAGGTTTAATTTTTTGAAAGAAAATCACGGCCCTCCATACACGGCCATATTAATACCGAACGGCACAGATCAGGTTAACAAACTTTTAAATGTTGTCAATCGATAAACTCAGATAACATATTTTATATTGCCTTGAAAATACGCATCTCAAAGATATTATTGTCTAGCATTTTCTATGGTTTATATACTAACCATAATTATGTGTATTTTTCTAAACAATTTTAGCTAAAATCAATTCATCATTTTTAACAAATCTTCTGTTGGATGGAAAACATTCTTTTTTCGACCGTCTTGGTCAATATTTTTGATCCGTTACGTTACTTTGCCAAACTTCCGACAGTTAAGCAAACTTTCCGGCAAGCCCACTGGCCATTGTGCTCTTTGTAACGTCCGTCTTGGATACTGAAATTGGCGTTTTATTTTTGAATAATGTTATTTTTTAAATAAGCAAAATTTTCATTATTTTTCAGCGTGCCCAAATAAAGTGTTTTATATTTTTTTCTGAGAAACATAATTTATTTCAGTATTTCTTCGATATTTTGCTACACATTCATTTATTATTAAATTTTATTTTACACAAACACAATAAGTGTGTAACTCTTTTGAGGCTATCAAATTAATTTTATTTTTTTTGAAAAATGGTTTACAGAAAACTACGACACTGTTTCAATAAAAATTTTGTTATTCCGCTAGTTGTGTGACACGTACTTTTCTTTTATAAAAATTAGATTTACATTTTCAGTTAAAAAAAGCACTTTTATTTTTACAATATGTATACATATATTTTTTTGGCGGATTTTCAATTATTTTATGAAAATACAATTTCATTCATTGTTATTCTACTTGTTGCATTAGCTAAATGCCATATTTTTCACTTGATTTTAAAGCATATTTGGAATCAGCTTATCGTCATATATAACCAATTGAAAAATGATTTTTATCAAATATGTCGGTTTTTTAATACAAAATAGGGTCTTTGGATTTATAAATTGTTGCTTATTTTTTCAAATCAAAAATAGAGCTAAAACCCACGAAAAGTAACAAAAGCGAGGAATATTTACGATTTTATCTGTGAATGATGTAGACATACTGCATAATATAGAACAAAGGCATGAGATTAGGATTTTTTTCCCAATAAAGCATGACATATTGAATATTTTTATCACGTTGTCAAAGGAGTAAAGTTGTATTTGGCATCTGGTCGACCATGTCAGTGGCATTAGTTTTTCTGCGTTGATTTTCGAATAAAGGTGAGGCAAAGAGAGGAGCCTGGAAACAGCCCGGGACAGAACTAAACCGAGCCTAGGTAAAGCTACCACCCCCGCGTTGCGATAGAATAAGACTGCGCTATATGAATCAAGGAGGAATGAGTGAACAGAAATACTAGTGAAGCCTGATATGTTTCAACTCGCTCTCCTTTCGTCGGGAATAAGATAAAGCTCTCATATAGACCAGAAACTTCAAACTAGAAAATATGTTAAAAAATCAACGTTTATTTTTGTAGTTTCATTATAAAATTATTCCATACTAGTTATGGGGATTTTATTCCAATTAGTTAATAAATTTTAAAATTTAAACGATCAGATAGTGCTGACTATAATTTGATGTCAGATTTTATTAAAGCTATACATATTAAGTATATCGGTATGATTCTGTGCACTTGTCAATAACAACGATTTTAATAAACTATTTAATTTGAACCGATAGCATTGTTATTCCACTAGTTACGTAAAACATTATTATGAAATACGTCAATTTTTAAATTTTATATTGTGTGTTAAATAACAAGTAAGATTCAATTTAGATTTCTAATTTAATGAAAAACAGCTAAAGTACACAAGAAGTGTTTTTCTATAGCACTGTTGTGTAGCAAGTTTACTTCAGTCACAAACCTGAATGAACTTCTTCTATGACTTTTCCTATGCGAGACATTAGTCTGGGACGTCTGAATATCAGAATTGTATTGCCCCAGTCAATGAACATTGTGTTAAATCTGTCGAAAAGATTTTTTCCAGGAAGGACGACACCCTCCAACGTCAATGAAGAAAATTTCCGCCCAAAATAAAAATGCAACGAAACCGCTAAGTTGTACATTTTTTGTGTTTTTTTTACTTACCTAAATATATTTTTTAAGATTTTATTAGTGAGATAAAAACTCAATGCATTTATTTTATTTAACTTTGAAAATGAAGTTTTTAAATGAATTTCATTAGATGCTCAGTATGATGTAATGCAATAATCTTGATTGCAAAATACATAATATTATTGTAGGTAACGTTGCCCGCGAATCTCAATTTCATCGTACCTGATATGAATTCTCTGGTGACCATTGCGATTGTGTTATTTTATTTCTGAAACAAAGACCGGTCTTATATATTATAGCGCTACTTTTGTTTATTTTTATGAGAAACATAATAAAACTAGGTTCTTGGTTTTCTACTTAAGAAACATTCCCTCACAAATACAATACCATACATTCATATGGGATGTTTAATTATCAGTTGTAAATATTTTACTATTTTTTATTAAAAGTGATTCAATATTAAATAATTAAATAGTTTATCTAAATAAATACTTTCTTCAATCTCTTAATTCTTCTGAAGCGCTTTGAATTTCTAAATATTTTTTTTATTCAATTTAGTAAGATATTAACTACACGATGTATTAAAACATGCCGGAAACAATTATAACAACTACCGTGCTATTGGCTTTTTACCATTTATAAAATCGTAGATTTTTTTAAAAATAATTTGTAAGATTATTTTTTATTTTATCACAGATACATCACAGCATTCAAGAAAACATTCTTTAAAGGAAATATATTTTTAAAAAATTGATTTATTGAAATCTGATAGAATATACTTACTTCTTATCTTTAATTTTAATATCAACAAAAAAATAGCTACCCATCTAATGTCATAATGTTCTTTTAACGAACGGGTGGATTAAAAAAACAAAATATTTCTGCGATGAATAATTTTACAGTAGAACTGTAAACCTTCACAGGATTACCTCGTTGTTAATTAAATGACAAACACAATATATAATAAAATTAAAAGAATATACATTTATATACAATTCAGACAACATAAACAAAAAAAATCTACCAACAAAAAAAGGAAAAATAAATTCAAATATTGCCACGAAACTTACTAGAAACGATGTGTTAAAATAAGTACAATAAGATACTAATTGTCGGGTGCTATGGCGCAGCGGTTAGCGTTGTTGGCCTCCGCACCGGACCTCACTGGCTCGAGTCCCAGTATGAACAGCATTTTTTCGATCGATTTATCGATTTCTGTTCAAAGGCATGAGTGTTTGAGATGTATAAAAATTCCTACCCTTCCAATATTTTTAATGAAATGGCATAGCGACAGCGATTACTTAACCACTTGTCCTGTCCTAGCTTTTTACTTTTTCCCTACAGCTGTCTTTTAAAAATAGAATATAGTAGGAAAGACCGCATAACAAACAATTTTCGTAAAAAAGCTTCCGTTGAGATACCTTCGTTAGGAGACCATGTGCTCTACATTGAAAGTGTACATGGAAAAAAAAGATACCAATAATTTAATATTACTAATTTTGTTAGATATACTGTTTTTTTTTCATAAATATCGCTACATTTTTGTGCAATGCTAATTTCAGTGTTAGAAGATTTAAAGTGCGTACCGTATTTTTACACTTTTTTACTGTAAAACCAAGGCAATTTCCGCATTGAAAATTGTAGATGATACAGATTATTCTGAAGAAGTAATACCGCAGACATCCATTTGAGTAAAATATATATTACATAGTCGTTTGACATTAAAAATAATACATTTATTGTCATCGTTCATTCAATAACAACAGAGCATATTTTTCCTACACGGCTGTTGCGTTGCTAAAATTCTTTTTCGTTAGCGTTAAAAAAATATTATTCCGAAGCATGCTTTAGACGTCATAAATCAAAAGTGTGTCTATAAATAGAAAAGGCTATTCTAAGCTCGGTATGTGTGTGTGTGTATTGTGGAACTTTTTACCGATCGTGGCAGTAGTGAGCCTCACAACGTAGCCTCACGATTTGCAGCATAAAAATAAATATAGACCTATACACGCCACTACAGCTTTGTTCAGAGTAATTGAATATTTCCCTTGTTTGTTGTATATACTACTATTTGATATCGCTGAGAATATAAACAACGACTTGCTTGTGCTGTGCTTGCATGAGAAAAAAAACATATTTTCAATTAACAATCGTATTGATTTAACTAAAATAAAAACTGAAAAACTTTGTTTACCTAACCTTTGACATTTTGCTATGGAAAATAGGCGTAATATTTTACGCCTCTTTCCAGTGCTTAACGGCTTAGTGACAAAGCGTTCAACTAGATTCAGAATGTAGCCTTTTTATGTTTGTATCAAATGCAATAAATTTTTATATAGTTTTGTGGACAAGATATTTGTTCGTCCTTCTCAACCTATACATTACATTTAGTGTTTTCTTTTGTGATGTAATAAAAAATAATGTTAAAACACACTAAAAGAAATATCTCTGATATGCATATTTTTTTTATTATTTCACATAATAATGCTGACAAGTTAAAGAATCTTTATTTTTTTATAATACAACATATAATGTATTATTTTATTAGCTTAGTCACATTATTTGTATCTTGCGTTATTAATTTGAATTAGTTTTGCGTAATGCATAACAATGAACCATACTTCTTTACTTCAGCATCAATCTGCAAATTATTAACCTCAGTTTATTTTATATTTTTTCTTCTTATACTGTCAGACAAGAAGTGTTCAACCTTTTTTTCAATTAACCTAAGGGTGTAGCGAATAAGTTCAAAAACTCGCCACATCTTCAAAGAATATAGATATAACTATACGGGGTTTTTTTTAAATAGTCTTAATTAAAATACTTGCATATATTAAAAAATAAACAATCATTTGTCCTAATTCTACGTTTATTTATAAAGAGGAGGACTGGTTTTGCAGTTCATGACAATTTTGAACTGACGATAACGTGAACAGTAATAATACAACTGAACAAACTTCTTTTTTTACTTTTTGCATGTAAGACATCGTTTCGGAATTTCTGAATATCAGGATATATTGCTCGCGATGATAATGCTCGTGGTGAAAAAAACTTGTTCTGAAATAAATAATATTTTTTAATAAACACAATATAGTACATCTTTTCTCCTTCTGAATAATAGAGAGGTTGGGCAACTGTGTCACAAGCAGTACTCTTAGAAAAACTTTTGTTGAGATATCTCCATTAGAAAAGCATAGGCTCTACATTGGGATTGTAAAAGTTACGTTTGATAGTTTTTTTTTTCTTGAAAAATTGGCCAAGCCGCAGATTAAGCAATAAATAGCAATCTTAGCTTTGGAGTTAATACTTGTAAGAAATGGCAACGATTTTTGGATAAAACTGCGTTCACATTGATCCATTGGTGAGCAGATTCAATCGTACAGAAAAAAACCGTACATTAACAAAACCGGACAGGAAACAACCAAGCAAAATAAACCGGACACGAAAACAACTGTACAAAGAAAATGAATTAATATATAA
Source organism: Himalopsyche tibetana (assembly GCA_030503985.1). Classification (NCBI taxonomy): domain Eukaryota; kingdom Metazoa; phylum Arthropoda; class Insecta; order Trichoptera; family Rhyacophilidae; genus Himalopsyche; species Himalopsyche tibetana. The sequence continues at coordinate 10,388,421 of JAPJYX010000009.1, read as the reverse complement.
TATTAATATAAAACAAAAACGCACTCTCAATACCGACTGTAATGGGCGCCAACTTCTAATGTTGATACAGTAGAATTACATATCGACTGTGGAAAGGAAAAAGGACTTAACCCACAGTTTCTTCAAAACAGGTTTTTTTCGATAACCACAATGTATCAAACTTGATACACGTTCTATCAAAAGGATGCAAGCTGCAAATGCCGAATTAGTATCTAAATTTAGCTTTTAAGTTTGAAAAAATGACTTGGTAGAAAATTAAAACCAAGAAAAAGACTGAAATAAAGGTTTTTCCTAGACAATTTCTTTAACTAATATTACATTATGTCAATTAAACACCAGCTTAGAAGTCTCCGTGCACTTCAGGGTTGTGTATAATTCATAATTTGCATATGTCACAAAATCATCAAAACACGTTTTTAGCGCCTCTTGTAAAATTTTATGCGTGGGTTACGTTCTTTTTCCTTTCCACAGTCGATATATTTGCTTTTTATGTACAATTTTTATAATGCTTTTCTTGTCAATGTAGTAACGAAGACAAGAGTATTATGTTTAATATTTAGAATATACATTTGAAATTTTCTATTAATTTAAATAAAAATATACATTCATTTAATTTTAAATAAATATAAAAATAATCTTTCATTACTAATGTATTTTTACATACCTTTTTAAATGAGTAAACTGGGAGAACAAAGTGTCAAACAACTACTTATAAGACAATGAACATAATTTACGTAAATCAGTTGACAATGCTCGCAATGAGCGAAACTGTTCCTGACCTTTTAAATAAAGTGGAATAAAGTACAAAGGAATATTTTATTTTTATTAATAAATCTGTTTTATTTAAAAGGGAATAAAAACAATGAAATGCCGTTCTGTGATTCTTAACTGAACAGGTATTTTGCAGTTGGTTGTTACCTGATTACTTTTATTTAATCCTTGTTAATGTAATATACATAAGGTTATTTACAAACTCAAGGCAGAATTGCACTTGCTTTTTAGGCTCTCCGGCTTTTCAATATAGAATAAATTCATTAAAGGTTTCTCAATTTACCAAATGCATAAATATTGCCATTTTTCTTCGCGATATTGTAATACTCTTTATTCTTATGCGACATATCAACGCCGCCCATTGTTTAGTTATAATCGTGAACTACCCGAAGTATTATTTAAGTTTTCTGACCCTTCACTTCACTTCTACTTCCATGAATCCAGAATTATGGATTGTTGATAACAAACATACATATTATTGATTATCCTTCCACTCCATGACATAATATCAGGGCTTCGAACCACTACTTTTTTCGTTCCGGCAAAAATAACAGTTTTTTACGGTTTCCGGTTCAGTTCGAATCCAAAAGCCCAGGAATTTCCCGACTTGCCCAAAATATCTCCGTGACTCGTTTTCTTTTTTAGCTCACCGAGGAATTTGAAAATCTCAAAACCCTACACTAGCGTGAACCAAAAAAAAACCGATATTTTTTCGGTTCAGTTCCGGTTTTCGTTCCGGCAAAAATAACGGTTTTTGGTTCCGTTCCGGTTTGAAGCCTAACATATCTTACAACACACTAATAGTAACCGCATATAAGTGTCAAAACTATTTATCAAAGAAATTTCACAGAACTAATCCACGAAACAAATAAATCTTTCGATGTAAGATGTTCTCAGTTTCTGACGATTATTATTTACCGTTATTTAAAATTGAAAATCTAATTTTGACATTTTTTCGAGCTGAAACACTCATAAAAATATTAGCATTTATTTTTTATGTACGGTTTTTTCAGAGTACAGTTTTATCCAAGTACGGTTTTATCCGTGTACGGTTATTTCCGTGTACGGTTTTATCCGTGTTCGCTTTTTCCCTGCCCAGCTTATTCCTAGAACCAAACCGTAATACCACTGACACCTAATAAAATAGAGAATGTTATATATTGATAGTTCGCAAGCTACACAAAACGTAAATTTTAGTCGATTGGTTCTTAAAAAAATATATTTTATCAACATGTACTTATAGGTTTATCATTCTGTTGTATTGGACGTTCATTTAAAATTTATTTAATACCAAAATATGCACATTTACCGACGGCGACCGCTCTTGAAAGGGGTCTAAACAAAGCTCCGTAGCTTCTGAGTGTCCCGTCGCCTGTAATTAATATCAAACAAAATTATCTTAAGCAAACTCTTTCAAAAATAAATACAATGGCTTTAATCATGTTTATGCTATGCGACCTCAGCCAAAGGACATGTTTACGAACAATTTGAATAATCGACCAAGTACCTATGTACACTATGCTCAAAGCTTGCTTCAAAGGTGAAATGTCAAGGCCGGGCAAAGTGCGCTTCACTTATGGTATCCTTTAACGGCCAGTAGAAGCTTCCCGTTTTCTTCAAACTCAATATTTTTTATTTATTATATAATTTATGCCTGTATTATTTTTTAAAATATTACATTCTACTTCACAAACAATATATAGCTGTTACATTTATTTGTATGTTTTTTTTTTTTTGTAATATACGTAGTTTTTGATGTTAAAACTCTTTTTATCGTTAGTTTTAATTTCATATTGTATCTTTTATTTTGTAGAATATGAACTTTTAGAGATAGAATATATTTTCGCTAGATCAAATTTTTCATATACATTTTTTTACATAAAAAATACTCATTATTATTTAACTGATTTCAGAATAAATTAACGTGCTGTATTTTTTTTTTTTTTTTACATAATTTTAAACATCCGAATAGCTAGTTGTTTATACAATCTGCCCATTTTTAAATAAAACAATTGACTCACAACTAATCCAATGAAACAAATATATATATATTTTTTAAATTTAACTAAAAATATATGTCATTGAGTGTTTCTGTAGCATAGTGTTATGAGTTTTATTTAGCGATCAGTCTTTTTGGGCTTAAAATCTAACGCAAATACGTCAATTACAAATGTAATTTTTCATTTTACCATGAAAGATTTTAGGTATTGAGTTGGGTGATGTTTATCATATCGGTCTTGGGGCATATTTTTCATTTTCTTTTTTTATGTATTTATAACAGTTCATTTACATTTTTGCACTTACACAAATGAAAATAACGTCAAGCTTCAACGAATAATTAATAGTATTTCAAATAATACTCACATGATAAGTATCATAGGATCTTAGTGATGATGATACCGCATAAACTATTCTTGTCTCTATCAAAAATCCAATAATTGAATTCAGCTCTCCAAAAACATGGTTCAATAAAAGCAAAGATTACATGAAACATTGTCTGCCTTTTAGAAAAATGGTACAGCCTTTATCTCGTTTGGGGAAATTCAAACGGGCGAAAAACAAGAAGATCCACCGAAATAACATTATTAGGTTATCGTCTTTTTGTGACCCGAATACGTTATTTTAGCTGTAAAATTGTCTTTTATAAAATTACTCACAGATCTGGAGAATATCCAAAACTATATTTCAAAACATAATATCGATGATGAATTCAACCTTGAGTATGTGTTTAGTGCTTGCACATTTTATACAGAACAAAACGTATTCATTTACGATTTTCATGTTGATAATTCGAAAGATTTTTCACTTGCTTAGAAATGTGTTAAAATTAGGGCTTCTAATTCAGAAACATTGCTGAATTTGGCAATTCTGTAATCTTGGGATTGTCGAAATACCAATACCGGGATTTTATGGTTTTCTGTTAAATGTAAAAAAAAAAATAATTTAAAATGTAAATTCTTCCCGATAAATTACCATTTTTGATCATGATTTGATGATTCAGTTTTTTGTAGCTACATATCAAATATATGAATTTTCTCTTCACTCCTTCTCGTTTATTTAACAACCGTAGATAGAAAAAAACAATTGTATTACATAATTGTATAATAAATACAAATTATAATATATATTAATATTTTATACTATTTTAAGACGGAATCTGCGTTACCCGCCAGTAAATCCTTCGACAACTTTCTTTAATACTATGTAATCAAAACTTCCTGAAAAAGATTCTATAAATAAAATAAAACACTTCAGATTGTTTTTTTTAACATATTTTTCTTTTATTCTTTTAGTAAACTCTGGATAAATCAAGATAATATTTCAATGGTCTCAAATTGAATTTAAGATGTAATGTTTTTGGTTGATTTCTGTGGTAAAATAGTAAACTCAGATAGTAGAAGTTTAAAATTCTAAGTTAAAGTGATGTTTTTTTTCTCCTCAAATTGATCTCGAGTGACTTAAAAATGACAAAAATATCTGGTGGCTTTTCTATTTCCAGGTTTTCATTTATATTTTAATGTCGACAAAGTATGTTTAAAAAAAATTGTAATATGAAAACATCCTAAATGATCAATACTGGGATCACAAAAAGGATTTGGGATTGGATGCCCTATTTGAAACATTTACAAATTACTCATTTCATATTCAATTATATAATATATCAGTTTCACAGATTCGGTGTCTCAAAATTGCCACAAATATAGTGTATCGGCTTATGTGGCTTAGTGACACAAACTGTACGCCAGCAATCAAATGAATCTGCTTGGTGTACATCAGCATTGTCTATACAATTTTTAATCTAATATTTAACATCTTGTTGTTTGTTATGTATTTTCTTATCGAGGTGAATTCGAATGGTATTGAAAATATTATATTTTTCAAATTAATCTTCTTAAATTTAAATATTAATTAATTTAACACTCGAATACCGAAACGTCGAAAATAAGATTGAGAAGCCACGGAGTACAAAGTAACATTAGACGAACTTGCGTAATATTTGGATTGCATTGGTTGAAGTATTATTGTAGATTACAATATATTGTAATATGAATTGAAGATTTTATAAAGAGAAGCGAAATCAAAGTAAGCCTAAATAATATCTGTCTGATATATATATCAGACAGATATTATTCCTGTTTAGCGAATGGTTGAAATAAAGATCATAGAAACACAGAGGTTAAAGAATAACTGACAATTGTCTTTTAAATCAATATAAATATATTCGAAACTTCTGAACTTCATACCTAAATTAAATTAAATAAGATGAAATTTTCGATACTATTAATTTCTAAAAATTTAATCCTATGTGAATTTTATCAATAAACTAAGATTTTAATTTTAATTTAGCAACGAAGACTTTTTCTCGCTTGTAGAAAATTTGCAGTAGTGCGAAATACAGTATCAAAAACGTTATGATGAAGAGTGATATGGTGGAAACCATGAACAAACTCAGACCACCGGCCGGTCCTCCAATCGCAATCGTGCCGAACAATACCAGGACCAAAGTATCCTGGGAAGACTACAGCACGCACATCGCAAGCAACCTTCACAGCCCAAACAATCTCGCCAGCGCGGCGGACATTGACAAAGCAATTATCGATCTAACGGATTCAATACACGCCGCGACTGAATCCGCCACAACCATCGTTCCCGCGAACGATTACAGACCCGATATCACAATCAGAATGAAAAATCTTATCAGGGAAAAAAACCGTGCAGCAAAAGAATGGCAACGACATGCCAATCCGATAGCGAGAACTCACAAAAACCGACTCATCGCGGAGATTAAAATGGCGTTAAAAGAACACAGTGATTCTTTTTATAACACATATCTCATGAGTTTGGAAAAGGGAGGCAACCCCTTCTGGACCCTCAGTAAAGCAATCAGACACAAAAAATGCCCCATTCAACCGCTTAATGGAAGGAATGGCCCGGTGTATACAGCCGCGGAAAAAGCAGAAACCTTCGCGTAATCACTCGAGAAACAATTCTCTCCAAATGCATTCGACCCCAACGACCTCGCGCTTAAAAACCGCATAGAAAACATATCCGCTAAATACATTAAAATCACTGAAGAGATCACAACATCTTCATCCGAGACATTTATCGAACCCGCAACCACGGGCGAGATAGAAATTTGAATTAAACTTTTATTGAATCGTAAAGCCCCAGACAACGATGATATAAAACACAACGCACTTAAACACCTTCCCGAGAACGGTGTCAAAGCACTCACATCGATCATAAACGCATGCCTATCCGTCCAACATTTTCCGACCGCATGGAAAGCCGCGGACATCATTCTAATTCCAAAGCCAGGCAAACCACCGGCAATCCCAGAAAACCACAGACCCATCAGCTTACTCCCGTCAATGGGTAAGCTCTTGGAACGCGTAATTAAATCCCGACTGGAAGAATTTGCATCGGAAAAAAAACGAAAAAATTCTACTGTGACATGACGGACCACCCAAACGACACCATCAAAGCCCTACTCAACGACTACGTTGAGTACCCCCACACTGACATAGCGTGGCCAAGGAAAGTCCTCCTCCTAAAACCGCCCTAGCTCCCCTCCGATCCCACCACTGACATGCCTGGTTGCCGCAATCACACGGCTGGTGAAAAAAACACATCGGATTACCCTACTCTAAATTGTTACCTTTGCTCCCTTCCCTACACTTTTTTCCTTTATATGTTACCTTTTCTCTCTCCATTCCTTTCTTTTTCTCAATCAAATATACAAAAAAAAAACAACAGACAAACCTAAAGCATTCTAAAAAAAGTAAATAGAATAAATTAAATGAAATGGGCCCACAACATCTAAATTAGAAAAAGATATATATATATATATATATATTTAACCTTAGATGAAAGGGAGATTGGAGCTCGGTTCCACAGTTCCCCGTATAAAGATGAAATGACACTGATGATGACCATGAACAAACTAAAGATTTACATCGTCTAATGATTGAAAAAAACTTATTTTTTACTCAGCACCCTTTGTAATTATTATTTTATTTATATATATATTGAATATAGTACTATCAACCTCTAAGTAAATTATTTCAAATTCAAAGATATTTTTCTGACCGCTGACAGTATCGAAATTAAATTTCCTCGTGATCTCACTGTCTTACGCCGCACCGCATTTTACTATTCATATCCAATATAGAGATTCAAATTCACGAATCTGATATCGTAATGCCATCAAAAAAATATTTTACATCTCTAGATAAAAATCACATTTTTGTACATCGCTTTTTTGCTTTTGTCAAATACTTTAACATTTCAACAAAGACATTTCTCCAATATAAAATTTCACTATAAAATTTCTAGAAGAATACACAAATCTTTACATAGAAATGTCTATAACTGAAAATAGTATTAACTTCGGAAGTGCTATATTGAATTCAAAATATTGTATTTATTTAATTAGATCAAAGAAATGCTGTATAAATCAACAGATTGATATGGAAAAATGCACGCTGAAAATCACACGTAAATACTTAAAAAGAATCAATCAAAAGTGTAATGTTTTTCCATGGATATTTTCGATGGATTCATCGATATTTAAAAAAACATTTTTATTTTTGATTTAATACTTTTATTTTTTTACTGATAATATTAAAATTTTCTACATTGTGTTTTGCCTTTTAGAGAAGCATCTTTTTAATCAAAACTAACTTTATTAATAAATAGGTTGAAAACGCTGTTTATACTCAGTCTAAATTTGATTTTATATTTTTCAAAATAGTTTAATAAAAACAAATCTGGTTAATTATTGGTAGTTGCCAAGATGAATTGTATGGTCTTTTTTTCAACCAATAACGCCAAAATTGATTAAATATAACATAATTGACTGGGAAGTCAGTAAAAACAACTGGCAATTACCGAAAAATTACAGAGACCGAAGAAAGGTCTTCTAAATTTCAAATACGGTTGCTGGTTAAGGCTTAATACAGACCTTCTTTTAAGAATATCAGTACTTCCTGAAAAAAAAATTAACTGGTTTTCGAAGTTTAATAAAATAACCAAAAAAATCATTGTTTTTACTGTTACAAAAAAATAGCGCGGCTTAGTAAAATTTTATTCGTTATTCCTTGTCAGAATATTTGTTTTAGGAATATGTTTTTTTTAGCATAGCATTTATTGATGTTAACTTACTATTAAACTACTTATTTAATTTGAGTTTGATTTTAGCCATGGCGATTTCAATCCAAAATATTAGGATTTTTTAATCAAATATAAAAAACAATATTTTTTTTATATTTATATTTGAAGCCGGGTTACCAAATTGAAAAAAAAACAGACTTTCAAATGATAAAAATTTCAAAATTTTCAAAACCGATTTTCGAAAGCTCTATTGCTGATGATACAATATTCATGTTCATCTCTCTTTTATGACATGTCTCATAAAAAGATTAAGAATAAATATGAAATGATTATATGATATATTTATATCGGTTTTGGTGTTGAGCGAAATCAAAGTAAGCTTAAATTCGAAGAGATATTGTTGAGTGTATTTTTGCTAGTGTTTCAGCAGAATTTAAATAATTATTTTTGCATTAAACAACTTTTCCGTAAAAGTAATGTTACCTGAGGTAAATTTACCGTGAATATTATTCTGATCTGTTAAATTAAACATTAAATATTTGAGCCAAGTTATTTTACCACTCAGCAGCTTAATTTTGCTTCCATTCGCCCACAGTTTCGCTATCCTGGATATTACATACATAAATGTGTATAACGAATCAATTTTAAACAATTCGTCAACGTTGTTTATTGGGTTTGAATAATCTGATTCAGAACGACAGATTTATTGATTATTAGTATTGTAATATTAAATACATTTTTTTATTGGATAACACTTCCTACTAACAAACTACTTAATTAATTTTGATGAAATTTTCATATTGTTTCACGATTTTGATTGTGTATAAGACAATTTTAGTTACAAATAATAAATAATAAAAAAATATATTTTACTAACACTTCTGAAAAATGAAAACTGATATTCTGCTTAGAAATATAAAAATACTGTATAAAATTTTAATATTAACTCAAACATAATTATTTATGTGTGCTTCTAATGTGTAGCATACATATAGCCTCCTAAAATAACTATTTATATGTATTATTTTTTCTACGGTAACTAGTTGTTACACAGTTGACCAACTTTTTTTTTTAGAGTAGAGACAGAAGTATAGGAAAGACAGGCCTTGTGCTTAGCTAATATATCTCTCTACGCTTTTTTATTGTAAGATAGAGATTTAAGGAAAGGTAGAGGGAATTTCAATACATTACAAACACTCATTCATTCGAATAGAAATCGATACATCGATTGAAAAATGCTGTTCATACTGAAACTTAAATCCGTGATCACTAACTACTCTGTAAAATTGAATTTTCTGTTATTGTACTCAAATACTACCAAATGAAAGCACTTACTGAGGCTATAGGCTTAAAATCAAATCTAATAAATATTTTAAGTCTGATTTAATAAACCGGCTAGAAAAATATCACCATTAGTTTAAATATTTAATTAAATGATATAATATATATAACGTTATTTAGTTTCAAAACTTTCATAAAATTTATAAATTCTTTGTATGACACTTTTGAGGATTACGCGGTGGCAAATCGTAGCCGTTTCACGTCTCTCGTAGCAGCCAGGCGGTTGAGGCGTAGGCAATCTACGCCCACTGCAAAATCTTTACAGCGGTACACAAAGAGCGAAAGGACCGGAGTGTGCATACCATTGGAGGTAATTTACATTGTAGGGATATATAACGGTTAGTATTATATAGTGAATTTTCTACATTTTTAACACAATCTTTATAATAATGCTGTTCGTTCAAAAATAGATTTGAAACCATTAATGATAACCAAATATTTTTTTTATTTTCGAATAAAAAAATTATGGGCTGTTCAGTTTTGGAATAAGTAATCGAAAACTCTTCAATGCTTAATTTAATATTTATTCTTCATACAGATGAAAATAAAATAGAAAAGAAAAGAAAACCATCTTGTTTTAAATATCTTAAGCAGAAGGTATCAAATTAAAATTTTAGTAGTATAGCAGACAAAATGAATACTTTTATTTGAAAGACATTTTTTTCCTTCAAAAAAAGCTGAAATTTTCATGGGTCATAAACAAACTTGTATCATTATCGATTTTTTAATTTTGTAATCTAAAATAGTCTTAACAACAGCGTACAGCCTTTTTACGATAAACGTTTTAATATTCGTAAAAATATATAAAGGATATGTAATTTGACATTTTAAAAATATTTTTAGTTTTGAAATGTTTTATACTTAAAAAGTGGTGAACAGAACAAAGTAATCTAGACGAAAAAAAACAAATTTTACCATTATTTACTACCGATCGATGATTTAATAGACACACGAATAAGTTTTATTAAAAATATATATCTATGCATATGATATATATAATCATAATTTAAAACATTGACACTTTACATTATCAACTTTACCTTCAAAAAGAATTCAGATTAATGCGCAGAACTTTCGCTTCAATAATATTATATATGTATTTATTAAAGACGAATTTATTTGACGAGTACACGATTGAAGATTGAACAAGCAAGCATAATATTTAAATTATGCATTTGGTTTTCTTTTCATGAATTGATACGATGCTTTTTATATTACCTTTAACAGTATAATTATAATGTTTCATAATTGATTTTATAAAATAATTCTATTAAAATGAAGTTTTCTCGTCTGCTTGAACAAGGAATAAAAGAAAAGACATAAGATAGTTTATTAAATTTAATATGTAGTTGTTAATAAAATAATTTGCGCTCTAATCTTTCAAAATAACTATTTTCAAACATTTCCTGTGAATTCTTAATATTTCAGCAAATCGTCAATTTTATTAAAGTGTCATAAAAAGTAGGATAATAATCGTTAATGCTCAATAAGCATTGTGATGATAATTACAAAAATTATCGTTTAAAAATTGTTTATTTAGTAATATAAAAATAAATGATAGCCATTGTTAAGCACCTATATCGTGTCAATTTGATGTTATATGATAAAACAACGGTTCGTATTCCACACGAAAAATAATAAAGGATATGAAAAAAACTCTTTACTCACTAGCATTGCATAAACTCTTTATTCGATTGTAGTTCACCATTATCCAAACATAATTTTAATACAATACTTCATTTAATTTGCATATAACTTATATTGTACTGCGTGCTAGCAAACTTCTTGAAAATAAATCAAACCATTTAAAAATCTAGCTGTGTTTTGCACTTTTTGTGTTTTTATGGTCTTAAGTGCGCTTGAATATGGATTCATCATATGGAATCCATATGAAAATTCATACAAGTTGCAATTGAAGCCATAAAAAAATCACTATTATTTCAATATATTTCCCTTTGATAATTCTTTGAAGGAATACTACTCCACTAACTTCGTTTTGGGAATGCTATCATTTCACTATTTTAAAGGTCCGAAGATTGTTTTCAAGATTTTTTTCTCTTCTTCTTTAGTGGCGAGTTAATAATCCTAAAATTCTCATGACTTATTAACTTACATGCTCCCAATTTATTTATACGTGGCTGAAACCATAACCGTTTGGTTTATTAAAACTTCTACTTCGCGTAGGTCATATGAGTCACCATTTTTAAGGGCTATTCGACTGATCAATGAATGCATTGCCTATAAAAGTGGACATTTTTAGCAATAGTATTTTACAACTGTTAGTTAGGTTTCACCTTTTTATTTTTTGATTGCGTATGTTCAAAATATCTATAAATATTAATGTTTTATGTACTATTTTTTATTTTAATTATATTTGCCATGTGTATGGTGTATTAGCGTCAGCTGTTATCATGGGATAACTGTCTTTCTCATTTGAGACAACAGACAATAATCATATTTACTCTTTTTTGTGGAAACAAAATATATTTCATCTATAAAAGAATCAATAAAGACAAAAAACGTATTTTTATAAGTTTGAAAACATGTGGTAAAAATAATTTACGTTAATTTAAAGTATTTTTTTTTTCATTGTGAAGCAGAATATATAAAAAAACGCACTTTTGCTAACGTTGTGGTTTGCGAGGATTTGTTTATTTGTCTTGATCATGACATATTTCAAACGTTACTTCAATTTAAATAAAAATGCGAATACATATACAGTAAAAGACTGTATCTGTTACTTAATAGTTAATTATTTGCATGGGAATAAAGTTAATAAATGATTTCTGAGAACTGCGTATTTGGGTGTGCCTTAAGTACAGTATTTAAGAGAATATAACATTTTCACGGGAATTTTACAAAAATGAGAAATGACATCAGCCTTGGCTTTGCGTTTGACGTCAAAAACACGGCTTACGTACAACGGCATATCATAATAATTTATTATTTAGGACCTAAATGAATATACGTATTTTCTTTTATCAAAATAACTCAACAATAAAAACACGTTAAAAAAAACTTAACCAAAAAGAAAAAAAGCACAACAAAATTGTATAATCCTGTTATATTTTTGATGAATTCGGTGGTGACTTTGTGGAAGTTCATTTTTAATATAAAATGAAATTTGATTACTTACGTTATTTTACTTGTTGTGTTATAAAAGTGACACGTATATCGCTTCTTTGTGAAACATCATCAGACATTAAACCGCAAGGTTTATTAATCTAATCTTTAATTAAAAGTTAAATATTTTTAACTTTTTAAGTAAAATAAATCAAATATGCCGTTTAACGTGAAACTTAGCTGATTATTTCAAAGGTGTGTGTGTAACGAAATGTGTGTTTTCTGAGCTTATTTTAAGATTTTTATTGAGCTTGTTTAAAATATATACAGCCACGTATCATGTATATTATAAACAACTTTAAATATATATAATTCATGACTCTATGCGAAGAGCAAATCTCAGCATAAGTATACTAAATCGAACAAACGATGTGATATAAGTGAAGATATATTATCTATCGTGTGATCAGCATAAAGTACACCACAACTATTCACTACCCTAATGACTAATGACATTCGTAGCGTTGCGTTCTACATTCGATATGTAAATTTTCATGTTATACAGACATTTTTATGATAACATTGATTTAGAGCAATACTCTTGTATTTACGACGCCATAAATTTTCTCCATTCGAAAACATATCAATCAATACGGACGGACATTAAAAATTGGCTGAGATTTTTTGTCTGTCGCTTTCATCCAACAATAGAATATTATTAAAATCTAAATTCTTAAAACACGGAGATTCAATAAATATTATGGAAAAGACATTTTAGATATAACATATAAGTAGTGGGTTAAGCACAATTACATAACAACACACTATTTAATAAATGTCAAAATTAGGGAAATATTAAAAAATAATTATATTTTACTTACTTATAATTAATATTTGAATTATTGTTTCTATAAAGTAGTACAATAGAGATGTGACATGACAACACTGCTATACAAAAAAATCTTTGATTACGTGATCCCACAGTAAGGAAAAAAACAGAAAAAAGTCATTTTGTTAGCTTTTAAGTGAACTTGCAAAAAACCAACTGTAAAATCACCAATTAAAGAATGATCAGAAGTATCATAGACGATTGCTTGTAAAAAAACAATGAATATACACCTACACTTCAATTTGTATGGTAGATAGGTTCTGAGTATTTTCGCGAAAATCAAATTTACGTAAATCGAGGCATAAAATACGTTCAAAAATAGGTAGCAAAAAATTTTCGTTCATCGGGGCATAAAACTAATAAAAAATTGGGTGATAAGATATAAATAATCACATATTTACTCTTGACTATATGTTAATGATTTTTGCGATTTTTTTCCAATCTTTGTAAATTTTTTGGTACTGCCCACAAATGATTTTTACACCTCGCTGAAACTTGATAGAATGTTTGATATTTAGATCAATATTTAATACCATATTTTCAAACTTGCTTGCTAATTGTAGATCTTCGGTAACATTTTTCGAATTGAATTCATTTTTTGTTTGTCAGAATTATAAATATCACTGATAACATCTTCAGAATTGGTGGACAGCTTATCGTGCGGTCAAACGTTAAATATACAAGATTTCAACACACATTGAAAACATTTATTTTTCTTGACCGCGTGTGAAGTGCAAGGTGAAGCAACGGAAAAAGAGTCTCTCGTAAATCGAGATATGGGTGTATTCGATTTTCTCTTTCAATATTTTACTAATAAAATCATTAAAACATCTTAATCACTAACATTTAAATGTTTACCATACATTTGAAAATTAACGAAGCGATGAGGGTTAATAGTTTCAATATATAGTCAAACGCAAGTGTAAACAAACATATTGTCTCCATCACACGATGATTTCAAGACTCTCTCTTTTATATCTTGATTATTTTCATAAATCCACTGAAATCACGTAAAAGTCACATAAATCTACGAGAACTAAACTCACCCAACTGATATAAGAAACAGGCAAATCCTCAGTATTTTGTTGCATCTAGTACACGCACCCAGACCAACTCCATTACCATTTTTTATTATGTGTCCACACTTTGATAAAAATCAAAATTCATTTTTATATATTTTTTAATTCATCGTTTTACAAATTTATGAAACAATCAACTAAATTTCGCATAATACAAACCACATATCATTTAACGAAACCAATAAACAATATTTTTTAATGTTTGTGTTTTCCTTGAATAACTTTTCCGGTTCTAAGCTCAAGAAATGCGACCCCAATACCAACATTTTCTTAAATATCTATTTGAATATGGGTGATACAATGTTTATAATTAAGGTATTCTTATATCATAGTTTTTTAGACCTTTTGTAGTTTATATAAGTATGCGATAACGCGATTACGCTATCAGGCGATAAGCACCCGCGATAACGATCGTTCGTAAGATAGCGTCTTTTTTACGCGCAACTTAAAATATGATTATTTATTAAAAAAAAAACACGACTTTTTATAAAAAAAAATGTATGAGGAATGATGCAGAGAGATATTTTAAAGCCTTTAGACTATTTTTTTAAGGCCAATAATGAGGAAACCACTGGAGTCAAAAAAGACCCCTATCGGCAGAGACGTATTTTTCTAGTCTCCGAGCCGCGAGAGATAAAATTGAGTTTTATTATAAATAAGACAAATATCCTGACTTTATTGCGTGGTGTATATGGAGCAGAAGCTTTGTTTTACAATGCGGAAAGTTTAAATGAAATAATTTTAAGCATCACATATTTCTAAATGGCTATTGAGATTTATGTCACCCCAAATGACTTTGGTACCCAAATTTAGAAGTAACAACCAAAGTTGATAGCGATAATATCCCAAGTTTCGTCCCGAAATAGATTTGAAACTTAACGCTCCTTATACATGGAGACATGAAACTTATCGTATTTGCAATTATTAGTAAATTAAAAGAATCGTTTTTGTTTATAATACGTAAAATATGTGATAAAGATAATGAAAATTATAATTTGAATTAAATTTTTAATATTTTAGTAGTGTCTCTCATTAACCCTCCAAGGACGAGCGTGACCATATGGTCACAGTAAACACCGTTGTCTATTGATCCCACTATTCATCCTTTTTCTACCTGAATATCGTTGCTTTTACTCATATTTGGTTAAGAAGGGTACAGACCTCAGTTAGGCATCAGCCGCGGGGACAGAAACCGCCACCAAAAGCACATTATTGTTGAATTTCCGTTTTATTTAATGGACTTTTTGAAACTGTTATTTTTTTATCAAAACATTAAATTATTTACAGTTCTTTTGAATTGAAATTATGTTGATCTAAAAAGGTCAAATTGTAAATATTTTTTAAAAAAATTCACGTTTAGCTATATTTCAACTCCGAATGTTTGCTTGCCCATGCGGTCATTTTTGTTCTTACTACTGTCCGTACACAATATTACACGGTAATAAAAGGATGAACATGGTCATATAGTCATGCGGGGTTTTTATACAACGACTTTGGGGTTTTTTTTTTTTAATTTTCGTTAGGAATAAAAGTTATCCGTGACTTCAATATGGCTTTAAAAATATATTTTTTATCGAAAAAAAGCTCTCGTCTCTGGAGGGTTAAGTATACCTAGTATATATATTCAACAATACATTGTTTAGTTGTGACTGCAATGAAATAATTAATAACATATTTATTAATTTATAGAACGAACATACAAATTGAAAGGAATTTTTCGGTTAATTTTAAGTTTTGTGTATTCCTTGCTCACCATATTGACATCGGGCAAGTTTTTAATGGTCGTGAAATAATATTGTTTTATAAAATAACCAAAAACGTTAGTAATGATTATTTTGAATTGCAGGAGAATAAATTTTAAAGTATTACTGATCACTTAGTATTTATTTAACGCTTTGCGTAATTATTACAAAAAATGTGGAAATTAATATGTGCCACAAATAAACATAGGAAATTCGTTAAAACTATATCAAAAATGCATTGCTAGGAACCATTATTATGAACATTAATTTATTAGATATCCATAAATTCAAACTTTGTTAGTTTATGTAAAACTTCGCATATGCATATTTTTTAGTATGTGGGGTAAATTTAAACAGCTGAAAACAGAAATGCAATATGTCACGAAACGATTTTGTCACATTATATACTTACATATTGTTATATACCTAATATATAATTAATAAAAGATCAGTTAACTGATTCCCAAAATATATTTAAATTATTCATCGACTATATTTCTATTAAAAAATCAACTATAGTTATATGTAAAGATATTTGAGCAGTTAAACGATATTAAAACTAAAAAAAAAATCTTATCATAAATTCCAATTAAATTTTAGCACACCTTATACATTTACGCAGGCTTAGCAATCTATAAAGTTCTGTGGAATGAGACGTTTTAAAGGCCTGGAATATATTCTAAAATCTCGATTATATCAAATGAGATCATTTATCTATCCATCATATTTTTTTATAAATCTGTCCCGTTTGACATTAATAATGATATCGAATGTTAAAAGATAAAATTTCTAAAAAAACAAATCATATAAAAAAATATACGCATTGCTTGGACTGTGAAAATTTTTAACAGTAATTGTGTGATTCTGATTGAAAAAAAATATTTAAATATTACATTTTTTTTTCGTAGATTAGAAGCATTTCTAATAAAAAAAACAATGGTATGAAATCACTAGAACGTTAACTTTCTGTTACCACGCGCTTTTATTCAACTGTAGAAATGATAACGGAATAATCAACATTTGTTTTTATTATTTATTCATAGCAATAGCAAATACAGAATGAAATTCTAATATATTTTTAAATGTTGAAGATTTTGACTGAAGATGACCCATCTAATTTAACAGTTTTTATCGTTGATGTATAACAAAACAATAGATTACCAACTATTATACTCATCGTAAAATCAATATCATCCATGTACTTGAATATATATCAAAAGGAAAAACCCAGAACTATTTTTAATTTGTTATTTTCATAGTTCAACATTTTATAAAAAGAAATATATTCTTATTCAAGAAGGTATGGCCATCAAATTAATTCTTATGGTTTTTCCTTTAACAAATATATTATATAAAACCAAGGTTGCCAGACGTCTCTATTTGGTTGGATCCCGCAACGTTCTCTCTAAGCTGCGCGCGCGCGCAGCCGCACAGTAGTTTTAAAGCTCCCGCGCACTCGTTCCGGGTTGGCGCGCACTCTAAGACAACTATTTAATGAATATTTGATTGACCCGCGTAGCCTTTGAAATTTCCGCGCAGCTAACCTTTTGTCTTATTCTTCCGCATTGTCTCTGAAAACCACGACTTTCAACTGTTCAACGATTTACGAATATAAATAGTTAAAGAGACCAGATTAATATTTGTGAACTTTTTATGAAAAAAAATATGATTACAATTGTAATGACTTCAGATTTTTTATCGAGCAAATATGACTAACTTATTATATTTTGAAACAAGCAAAAAACTCGATTTTTTTAAGGACTGTTATGATTGTATACATTTTTGAATTTAAATGAAAATTCAATTCCTCTGATTGTATCTAATAAATATATTTTTATAACAACTGTGATTCCTGCGGATTATTATGTCACATTTTTTTTGTTCTCTTCTGTATACATATGTACTAACTTAAATATATTATGATATAATTATAATAACGTATTTGTTCTACAGTACTTCCTTAATTGTTTAAATACTTTTTTTGATAGTTCGAAATAGAATGTTCCGATCTGATATTTTGGAAATATGGCAAACCTGTATACGACGCTTTTTTTTCAACGACAGTATTACCACGTCTGATCCAAATTTTCAAAAAAATTAAAAATCTTACACGTGCGTTCAGCTTAATGCTATTTACAGCGTAATTTTGTGGGCGGGCTTTTTGAGAATGTGAAAGCTCCATTTTCGGCTAATTTGTGGTAGACTTTACTGAGCATATTCAGAGAAAAAAATAGGTAATTCTACCACTTACTGCACGTGTTAAAATTTTTATGTTCTGAAAAAAATACTTATGTAATTTAAATAATATACTTATTGAATAGATTACCAGCGGTCTTAAGGAATTCTCTGGATATAAATGAATTATTTTTTTGTGAATCAGTTCATGAAAAAAGATTTTCTTTAAATACAAATGATAATATGATGTCTGTTTTTAAATAAAAATTAACGAAAACATAAAATCAATATACATAGCAAGCAAGGTAGTATCCATGTCATATCTATAATATATTTTCTTTGCACATGTAAGACGGCCACTATCTTGAGTTTTGAATCATCGCACATCAAAAGTTTTAACACTTATTAAATGTAATTTTACATCAGTTAAATGTTCCACCATCTCTCATTTTTAATATGTATTCATATTGACAACTAGATAAAATTTATCACAGTATAAAGCCATCAAAATATATTGAATTTCATCGAATCGACGTGGCTTACGTATGCAAATAGGTATGAAACTATTTTCAGTTAAGATGAACATTTCTTTTCAAAACGATTGTCACTGAATATTACGTAATACGAATGCTCACTTATTTCTTAAATGCATAATTTTATACTTTTAAATAAAAAATATTTTCATATTCAATGGGTGGGTGTGATTGCAGTATTTTTTTTTAGGTAGTTTTATCCAAAAAAAAATATTACTCATAAAAATCATCTCGGCATTAGAAACATAAAACATGATTTTTAAAACTGTTTTGCGAAAAAGCCAAAATAAAAGTTTGTATTTTTCATAGTTATCTATGCATTTAAAGGCTGCTGTAATGAATAATTGTTGTCATAAAATTTCAATCAAGTCATGAGGCATTGCATAAAAACAATAAAAAAACAGTTTTAACAATTTTAAAAGGGAAAAAATTTTAACTTTAAAAACGACTTTTTTAATTTTAATTTTAAAAAGTAAAAACTGAAAGGTGGCGTATTAATCCAATTTCTATTTCATAGAATAATTATTATAATTTAATCTTATGTAATACGTCAATTAACTTATATTATATTTTAATATACGTATTTCTTTTTTATCAAAAATGTATACGTGTATACCACATTCTGTTGTATAATCTTTATCATAAACCGCTTTTTTATTATTAAACTAGTTATCTCTATATAATTCTGTTTCAATATTTTTAAATATTCGAGGTTTAATATTAATAATATGATTAAATATATTGTCTTCTTATTTACATACTGAGTTGTGTAACTACGAAGCAGTTAGTAAACATTATGCAATAACAAGCAAAAGTCACCCGAATTACGTGGATATCTCACGGGAGATATATGTATGAAATTGGGGCGACGGCACCTATTGGGGTGTTGAACTCGCGGCGGGGGAAGTCTTGGCGCCAAGCCAAGCTTTTCCCAAACTTCCGCTGATCAAGCGTCGCTGGCCGCCGTCGACGTCTGCGTCGCCTGATGCCCGCACCGGTGCACTCGCCGGCGAGACCTCACCGACGATTCAATCGGCTCTTGCAACCCCCACCGAGTATTGATCAATCTATGCTCAGCATATCTCAAAATACGAGGAAGTGTACGAGATTGTTAATGTGAGTATAACAAAATATCCATACATTCTACGTACGTATTGACAAACATGTATGTAGAAGCGTCAGTCAATATCTCAGAAGGTGATTTGTTATAATTTGTGAATTTTCTAAGCGAATACATCAAATATAAATAATATTGTTGTATAAATAAGTATCTTTTTGATATCATACTAAAGTGAAATATGTAAGGCATTTTAATTTAATTAAATAAAATTAATTTGAACCCTCATTGGAATAGTGATAATTTATTATATTGGTTAAATATTTTATAAAATTTATGTTAAATGTGCCTTAATTTCTGTTAACCGTTCTTTTCCGTCCATCGTCGGGCTTTATGAAAGTCATTTAAAAAAAATACATTTTTAAACAGTGACTGTTTTACCATTACATTGTAAATATTAAAAAATCTATCCACTGTATTAAATATAATATTTTTCATGGATAAATGTAAACGTCACATATAGATTAAAAAATATATGATAATTAATGTATGCCAGTATTCATATTAAACAACCCTGTGTACTGAAATGAGCATCATATAAAGATACTGTTTACAACATTTCAACAAGTAATAAACGTTTGCACATATCGTATACAATATAAAAAAATGTAATTGGTATAAATTGTTTACATTTTTTTAAATTAGTTTTGACGAACTTTAATTTGGATGTGAATTAAGTATCCAGATAGAAAAGTTATACAATCGTGCATCCAGCAAAAAATAAGCACAGACTACTGACAAAATTTTCACTGGTTTGCTACTCTTACTCAGACAAAGCTTCTCAAACATTTTTAATTTTCTAAACTACAATTTTTATGTAGAAATGAGTTTTATTTAAATCACAGGATTTAACAAGACTATAATAACAAAGTCCTTAAATCAGAATAATTTCAATAGAACAGTTATTTATTTTTTAAGTTATTTACAATTAACTATATCATTATATTTCCTTGAATCTAAAATATATATTGAGGTATCTTTATCAATTAGTGCAGGTTTTTCAAGAACTCTATATTGATGTTTGATGAAGTCCTATATGAAGTATCAATTTTTGTCAAATCATTTTTAAACGTAGAATCGTCAATATCATTAAGATATCAATGTATTGAATGAACAAATACATTAGATTACTTTTATACAATTTAATTACAAATAAACTCCAGCAAAATTTTAATTTTATTTTCATAATCAACTGATAATATATAGCACAAGTCACGTTACTTGATTCACAAAAATGGGCTAGATAGATGTATAAAAACTAATAATAGACATCTTCACGCATGCAGTTTTCTTGTATTTTAAGGATTTAAGTTATTTTAAGACTTACGGGTGCATATACCTTTGCGTTCATCGAAACCAATTGGCCAAGCGCCAAATAAAGCTTTCTTAAAAGTATAAGGCGAGCGGGTTACAATAACAAATGTGAATTTAATGATCCTTTAAATGAAAAATGCAATAAATTACCTAAGTGAAATTGTTTGTTCATCCTAACTAGGCTACGACAGTGCACTTTAACTGCCAAAACCTACTGAAATTTTCAATATCCGATACATGAATTATGTAAATAATTTCTCAGATTTCAATAAAACAAATATCATGTCACAGATTCCGTTTCATTGAGATTATTTTGTTTGTAGGTTATAAAATTATTACGAATCACATACATTATGTCGATTTATTCAATTTTGGAAAATATTACATGTGAGCCTGTTTTGTTTTGATCACGTACTAAATTCTTTTAGAGTTATCAAGTGAGTACTTACTACTTATAGAATTTAATCGTATCTTAAAGTAAAGTTATTTTTTTAATAACAAAAAGGACATCAAAGAGTATTACTCAAACTATTTACAGTGGCATCGATAGGAATACCCGATCCGAAATAAACGTGTCATGCCGTTGATGGTGGATGGTTTTAGGTCTGGCACAAAATCTGTACATATTACACGACTCCTTATTGTGATGATATTATCTCTGTATATCGCTACACTCACTGATTAGTTGATCCCGTAGCCATCGTTTATATCTTTCATAAAATCTGAATCTGCTGTATCATTGACGGTTGAGCATACAATATATTTTCGAGGAAAGATTACAGCTGTGTAGCGCATACACTGTGTTCGAAAAACAACGCGTGTGCACTTGTTTTACTTACATTTGACGCATTTCTCTCTTTTTGCCAGATATCGTCAGGCTTGAGAGTTTCATTCAGTAACTTCTCACTCAAAATTTTGGAAAGCTTTTCTGATGTTTAACGATTAATAGTCATCGTCACTGTGCTTCTACCATAACCAGTTTTTATTCAAAATTTGTTCAGATATCGGAAATGCCTATTGAAAAGAAGTTATAAATAATATTGTTATGATGATTAATAAAAACACAATAATCCTTTGTACTTCATTCCACTTTATTTAATATGTCAGGACCGGTTTCGCTCATTGCGAGCATTGTCAACTGATAAGAAATATAATTTAACAATGCTATTTATACAAAATTGAAATTATATTTCTTATCAGTTGACAATGCTCGCAATGAGCGAAACCGGTCCTGACATATTAAATAAAGTGGAATGAAGTACAAAGGATTATTGTGTTTTTATTAATATAATGCCTTTCCAGCAAGTATTGACAGCGAACACCCTAAAAGTGTTATGATGATTGTTAATATCAGCGCTTAACAGCGGTGATATAAGTTTATTGTGGTTGTAAATTATGTTTTGATATTACTTTAAAATTGGTGTATTGTACATATTTGAAACTGTTGCCAAATGAACTCAATGCGAATTAATAAACAAAAAAGTGTATTGTAAAAACTTCGTACAAAATTTGTGTTGTAAGACTTCTTATAGAATCTTGCTAAGCATTTCTTTGCAACGTGAAAAGTATACAAAATAATATATCAAGTTATATAAACTCGCCCGTCTCACCGTTTTTATATGTTTTACTCAAATTGTGTGCGTCAACAATCGCTTGTGACGCACGTGCTTCTTGTCAATAATAAAAAATAAATTATGTCCTTATTACTTTTAAAGTGAATTTCTTTTAGCATGAAGCCAAATCAGTCGTTATTGTTTGTGGTTACGCGGTAATTTAATTGAAATGAAAATAATAAGTGGAAAATGTTTCAACTTCACTTCAATTTTTGCTAACTTTTTAGCAAGAATTCAAACTAAATTTCGTAATCAGAGTTTAATGATTTTACTTTTCACAGCAATTAAGCGCATTTTTTTAACAATAAAGTTTATTCGTACAAAGGAGGTTAGCGTTAA
This sequence comes from Himalopsyche tibetana, assembly GCA_030503985.1. NCBI lineage: Eukaryota > Metazoa > Arthropoda > Insecta > Trichoptera > Rhyacophilidae > Himalopsyche > Himalopsyche tibetana. The sequence goes on along the minus strand of JAPJYX010000009.1, from coordinate 10,365,332 downwards.
CATAAAGATTCATGTTATATGATTAATGTTTAATTACGCAAAAAACGCAGCACAAAATGCACTGTGAAGTCAATCTCCGATATAAAGTTTGATTGCGATCGACTTCCAAAATACATATTTTTTTACATCTTTTTTGATACATGATTCTGAATCTAACGATTTGATTTAAGGTTCATATGTAAAGAATGTATATAAATCGATATGTATATTTAATTTTTGAAGTATTACACATGCTTTACCAATGGTATTTAGAGATATACGAGGAACTTGGATTCAAAATCTGAACAGAAAAAAACACACTTTTCTTATATGTATATATATTGTGAAGACAGTTTTTATGGTAAGGTCATAGTTTAACCCTTAATTGTATGGAAGCTACGAGTATTATATGAACGTTAAAAATAAAATTCTGTTTTTTTTTAATCAGTACATACTTCAATATAATATAATACTAGCTGTAAGCCCGTTGCCCAGCAACGTGAGATTTTTGTTGCATTGTGTTTAATTTTATTTAGTTTAATTTAATTTAATTTAATTTTATTTTATTTCATTTCATTATCTATTAATTTGAAAATTTACGAAAACAAAATACATTTCGTAGAAGAAGAAGAAGTCTCGAGGACATCAGTACGCACACATTTGTGAAAAGTGAAAAGCGAGTGATTATTTTATTGACTTTTAATATATAAATTTAGTATGAATAAAAAAGTGGAGACTGGAAGGTGTGAAATCGAGGACACCTTACACTCACTCAAACAAACAAACGGACCTTATCGGCTATTAATATATAGATTATAGCGATATCTATTTTTTTCTCAAAACTGGATTTTTATGTATGTATTTGATTCAATGGCTTTGGAGTCGCAAATTCGGAGAAATTTTACGACTTGGACGAATTAAAAAAAATAGTAGTCTTTTAATTGTATTCATGTTTTTGTACTAGAATTATTGCAGTAATTTGAATGATCTGATGGTATACATATATGTAAATCTTACAGTAATACTTTAAAAAAATGAATCTCTACAGCCCTGTTTGATTCCAAGCTCTTCGACAAATTTGCAATCACTGGATGAAAAAAAAACAAACAAACAGATTGAAAAGCACTTAGAACAATATTTGTTCTAATTGACTAAAAAAACTCTTAAGCGAATGAAGTGAATGATAATTGCAAAAACTTGCTATCAAAATATTGTATGCTTTCGAATCTTTAAATATAATATTGAACAATAGATTCTTTATCATCAAATAAGATTTTTGGCATCTTATTAAAGGAAATGCCTCATACTTTATTATAATATAATGGTCTTTGTGCTCTTCTTCAGTTTTTTTTGTGTATTGAATTATTTATAACTGATAAAAAAAACAACAATAAATATCCATATATATATCTTGTAATGTTAATTATAACTGAAAATTTGATAAGATCATCTTATATAATTAGATGCCAAGAACATATTATTCTCTTTTGTCACCAATACAATTATTTGTTCTGATTTTTCTCGTATATCAATTTAATTAAATGCTATTTTTATATTTTTAATTCGCGCATGCTTTTATTTTTGTATATCAAATACTATACAACATCTTTTTGATTTAATTTTGAAACACTTAATCCAAAATATTTGCGATACATACAATACTTTGGCTACCAGCAAGAATCATCTTAAAAGACATTTGATGATTTTTCTGTGCATAAAATTTTGATTAAAAAAAAACTATTTCATTTGTGAAATAGTTTTCTTTGTATTGTCAAAGTTAAGGAGAGGCGAATTACTTTACAGTCTTTAGCTGATACTGAATTCCAATAATAAAAAAAGATTTTTTTATTTTATTCACAATTACAAAGGATATTTTATCAAATAGTTAGTTGTGCCACTTTTTTATTTATATTACAGGTTGGGTACAAAATAAATCATCATTTGTTATGCTTCACAATCTGTGTATAATATGTATATATAGTACGTGCATTTTGAAGTTTTAAGACGGTAGAAACAGTCCTATAGCTAACTGCTTAACGCTATTGGGCTTTTGCTGCAATTTAGTGTATGTATAAAGCGTATCATCGATAAATACACGTCCACATATAATGTGGTGTTATTAATCTTATTTGCAAAATTCCACTCATTTAATTCGAGATCAAGTGAAAAAAAATGTATCTTCTGAGCTCCTCTGCCAGCCTTTTTCTTCTCATCATTTATTCTATTCCTCTAGTAGACTTAGCTGGTAATTTTGGGTAAACAATCTTTAGGCAACCCTGAGATGCAGGCGACGCAGCGCAGTGCGCTGCAGGGCAGAACCGATAATGTTTTACGTGAAAAAGTTCAGACCCCCTTACGCTGCCACGCTGGCATGTGTGACGCATTAAGTTGAGTTCCGTTGTGAACCCAGCACAGATTCCTGCTGACGCTTGCAGATTTGAAAGTTTTTTTTTACAATTTTGTTACTAAAATGACTGTGGAAACCATTGAATCAGTATGAACTTAACTTTTTTATGTCACCTGCGTGACCACTGCTTTACAGACCTCAAATAGTATTTTTTCGGTGCAGTGGTAGGTTTTGTATTGTATAAGTTTTATTTGAATTTACTGAGGACTTTGAGTTTTATTTTAATTCATCGTGACGTGCCTGTCACAGCATACGCTGGTCTCACATCTGCTCTGCTTCGCCTGCCTATACCTGATAATGCTGTAGTGCGTTATGTTGAGTCACCTGCACATCAGCATAAACTTAGTCTTTTTTTTATCGAAATTTGGCTGTGCTGTTTTATCTGCACTTCACAATTGCATTACTTTTGGTTATATTTTTTTTTAAATAACTCTTATTTTCAATGATAATGACTTAGTATTTCTTTCCCACTTATACAAATATTTCTTTCCTACTAATACTATACAGGATACATTATATTTAGGCTGATACAGTAAATATAATGATTTGTTAAATATAATATATGTTGCGTAAGAATTTATTTTGAACGATGAAAATAGAAAACACGATCATAATCATTTTCCAACACGTGCTTACGTTATCATTAAACAACTACCGTATAATCGATAAGATGATTAGATTATCTGTTTCATTTATGTCAAATTACACAATTTTGTCATTATGTATTTGACTTTGATAGCAAACTTTCTGTACGTAATTCATCGGAAAATTCAGTGGCTTCCTCGAAACTGTATTTATGTATAATTAAAAGTCCGACATTTATATGGGGTCGTCAGATATTACACAAATGATACAATTACTGGTTGCTTGGAACTCTTATAAAAAATACTCCTGCTACCGTGTGAACTGGGTCGATGTTTTATATTATTATATAATACAATCTAATAATGCATTTGAAAAAAATGTAAAATTCGATAATGTATCAAATTTTCGTTTTTTTATCAAAAGTAGTTAATTAATATGCAAATCTTAATTGTTCTTAAAATTCAGCGAGCAATTATAACTGTTTTTTTCTATCGATAGCAAAATTAATCACATAAACTAATTCCGTGATCTTCAATTTAGTATATTAATTGATTTATTTATGGTAGGACTCCATTATAATTGGGTAAAAATATCATATTTTTTTAGTTTTACACTTTTTAATATTGTTTTATGCGTTGATAGCTATTTCGGCTTTCGCCATCGTCAGAACTATGTTTAAACTTATATTTTGCTTAGCTATATATACTGGCTCTGAAGAGATACACAATGCATCAAGTTATTCGCTCTAAAATCCTAATTCAAATTATAATTACAATATTACACTTATTAAATGTGATTCTAGTGTTTCAAAGAACGATAAGCAATCTGGGTTTTTTCCTTAAAACAAAAAAACCCAGATGCCGGAATCTAGTTCCGGGACCAAAAGCGCCAAACCAAATGCGCCGGAACCAGTGCCCAGCAAAAGCACCGCGACAAAAGTGCCAGAAATAGAAAGAATCTCACGATAAGTTTTAGATTAAATCCCTTGCAATTGTTACAGTAGTATTTTAACAGCTGTTAAATCTTAGTGCAAATTATAAAATATAAATTTTAACGAATATTTGCAAAAATGAATGCCTTTGTATCGAATTATTTCTAATTTAGAATATTTAAGAAGGCTAGCACACAATATTGAAAATAGATTTTAAATAATTTATATTTTACTTTTATTTGTTACCTGCTGTGGCCCAGTTGGTTAGAGCTTGCTCTACCGATCACGCAGGTCTGGGTTCGATTCCCGGTCAGATCACAGTGAATTTGAGAATTATTCAATTCAAAGTTGCGATCGAAGACTGAATGTTTTTTTTATGTAAATTCACATAATTTCCTCTCCTCCCATCCTTCTGATCCTTTAAAAACTGGGAGTAGCAATAGCGATTAGCCAACCACTAGTCCTGTTCTAGCCTTATTCTTCTCTCCCTACTACTCACTTTGAAAAAAAAAGTGAGGTTGAGCGACTGAGTAACAAACAGTTCTCGTAAAAAAAACTTCTGTTTAGATACCTCCATTAGGAGGCTATATGCTCCACATTAGGAGCGGACATGGATTAATAAAAAAAATGCTTGTTGGTATGATTGTTTATTTGTATTTTTTTCATTTTAAAAAAAGTATGTGAAAAAAATGTTTTTTTTTTCACATACTTTTACTTTTCACAACCATTTATCCGCGCTTCAAAAATAACAAATCAATTTTTATTCATTTTTTGTCGATTTTTATTAAAATTACGCTTTTTTCTGACAAACCGGATCTCACCATTGAATATTCTGCAACAAGAAAATTTTGTCCTACAATACATAACATAAAAAAATAATAACATAATAGTATTGAGAACTTAAAGCAAAACACAATATTAATTCTGGTATCAGCTATTATAATCCATAATGATTATTTGTCCAGCGCACAACTAGGGGTAAATAATTTATAATATTTTTCTAAATTGTGATCTTTTTATTTCATTTTTACTAACAAGTATAGTGTCTGCAAAAAACAGACAAACCTTATGCCTGCCAAAATCCATGCAAAGCTTTGTTACGTCAATAGAAAGATACTCAAATACAAGAAAACTTGTTCATGTAAAAAAATACTGACGTCCTTCATAAACGTTTTTCACAATGCCTGACGTCAGAAATACTCCTCTCTCCCTCTCCAACCGCCTTCCGGTAAAATCGACAGGCTGTTTATATTGTTGTTATGACGTTATCGAATAATTTTCAAAAACAAACCTTCTACATCGTAGACTATACAGAGGGTAAAATATTTCTTGTTAAGAGTTCCCCCCTTTTAAAATATTATTAACGAAACATTTACTTCCTTGTTTACAGAAATTTAGTACACGGAAGTCGTACAAGTTTAAAAACACCTTTATATCGATGGCGTGGGTAAAAACGCTGTATAATTCTTGATTTCATTATGTAGAATATATAATAAATAACTGCTGATTGTTTTATCAAAAATTTAACTATCCATTTCGTCGATATTAAATAATATAGTATTGTTCACCGGTGAGTTTTAATATGAATAGATTTTTAGCATTCAATTTACTATACAAACGATTATTTCAGTTGTTTTTTATGTTCCTTGATACTTCTCAAAGCATGTGTCATAAACGTTAACACAAAAAGTGGAATAACAAAGTTATCAAATTTAATTTTATATCAAAAATGAAATTTCACAAAATAACCGTAAAACCTATTAAAGGTATGTAGTATATTTGTTTACCTTTAAATAATATTATTTTATAATATAAAAGTGTAATGTATAAATATTGTAGTGTATTATTACAATAAGTCATTTAAGCAATGCTATAAATTATATAGTGTTTATCATCCCAATAAAATGTTTGCATATTTTTTCCAACGTTAAGTAGATATTAATAAAAACAATAATCCTTTGTACTTCATTCCACTTTATTTAAGTATTGACAGTGAACACCCTAAAAGTTAAGTTGATAACTGATGTTTCCAGATATTAAAAAAATGCAAGAAATCTCATTCCATAGTGTCAAAATATTTTCTAATATCTTTCGTATTTTTACACTAAATACATAACCGTATATGAAATGTATAAAGCATAAAAAACTTAAATAACAAACAATAATATATATCACAAAAAGGGAGCAAATGGCTGGGCAAGTTCAGCAGTAGGTTATCCCAATTTTTGTTAGTTAAGAAACAAAAAAGTGACATCGTGATTCATACAACGTAAAATAATGTTTAGCATTATAATGACAAAAACACTTTAATTTATAGCTAAACAGTGAAAATTTTGTTCAGCGAGGCATTACCCTGGAAGAGTATGTTGTCACCGCACATTGGTGCTTCTTGGCGCCAGACGATTGAGTTTTTGTCAACAGATTTTAATCTAAAGGACGTAGAACTTGCCAAACGTAGAAAGTTCGAATCGATTCGGGCGGCAAAGGCGCTTTTATAATATTTAATCTCAAAATAAGAGATGTCTGTAGTTTAATAATATTCTCCAGATAGCAAACAATGCTTTTATTAGATCTACTTATATTCATAGACGCAGCTATAAATAAATGTTTTCTACTACTTCAATACATACATGGTTGTATAATGTATACGTTATTCGGTTTTTTCTTTATGTGTCATTTATTTACGAAAGTTTATTTTTGTTGTTTATTTTTAACATTAATTTGATTGTAACCTTCAATTATACATAACGAAATCATCTATAAAGTAATTAATTAACTAATATATAATTTAACTGTACTAGTATTAGCTATTGAGAAAAATACATAAAAAAACATATCATGAGAGTTCTTAAAATTTTAACGGAAAAAAGTGAAATAATTTTTACCGAGAATTTGGAAAAAATATTTTTCATGAATGAAAATGAGAGGTGTATTGCTTTTAAATTAATTAAGACAAACAACAGCATGAAAGATTAAAAGTACTTTAAGTTAAAAAAAAAAATTTTGAGGATTTAATCAAACACGTGCCCAGGTAAACAACACAAACATGTGTAATAAAAAAGTTTTTTATGTTATTTTAAAATACTTTTTTGTCGAAAATTTAGCTCAGAGCGAGTATAATAAAAAGTGTTCATATTGAAAATACTTTCCCATACAAGCACAGCGTTTTTTAAAGTTTGAAAAATAAAAAAACAATAAGGTAAAGGGTAAACATTCATTATTTCTAATAGAAAATTTAAATTAACTTTGATTATTCCACGTATTGTGTAACTAACTGTGACACGTGTTTCGCCTCTTTCAGAGGCATCTTCAGACTTACTATCGCAAAGTTTGCTTAAGTAATGATGTTATTTAAGTAATTAGTTACACAATACGTGGAATAATCAAAGTTAATTTAAATTTTCTATTAAAATGAACTTCCACAAAGTTACCGCCGAAACCATCGAAAGTATTATTCATTATTTCTATTCAATATTTCAGGTTATTTTCTTTTATTAAATAATAAATTCCATGGAAGTAGGTAAATAAATATCTAGATAATTTAAGATTTAACATTCCAAATCTTTATAACTACATATGTGTATATGTGAACAATACTTTCATGATTTGCATAGTAAACCATCTTATTTTGTTTGTTATTTGTCTTTTTGGATGCTAATTTTACTACAATATTAAACACTGCGTTTACATAAATGGATTCAAAAAAAAAACAAAACTGAGTTATCTGGAATATAATATTTATACTAAAAGCGATAGAAAATTACTTATACCAGAATATTCTCAAATAAAATGTTGGTTATTAATATTACTTTCATAAACTTATTTAATATATGCAAAAACTCACTTCAACTCAGTTTAGAAATTTAGCAAATTTACATTACTTCTAATTAAAAACACTAAATTACTCGACCCATCACAGCATTTTCTTAAAATGAATTTTCTTCCCGTATGCCGAAAAATATTTCTTGCGTAGGAGGATGTGCGTATAAACCAACAGATATATTTTTATAGACTAAACACAGAAATGAACGCAAAATTTTCTTTAAACCATATTTTCCTTCAACACTGTTTCAGTGATGAAATATGATTAACATATATTATATTATGTACATGGAATCATCCAAACAGATATAAGTTTGCTGACACAAATAGTGTTAGAACATATTTCAACGATAATCTGTGCTATTCAACTTTTCTTCGTCATAAGGAGCACATTATAAATGAATAATTGAAATGTAGTTAATTTTATTAAGATTAATTATTAAATCTAAAATAAAGCAACAAACGCACCTGTAAAGATTAACAATATAAATGTATGCATTATTATTAATAATGTCAAATTATAATTGAATATATAAACACAGCAATACTTGTCAAAAAAAAATAGTAAAACACGTGGTCAAATAAGTACCACGTGTTTTTCTTTTACAATTGACTTGTGTCGCGCTACAATTCTAGAGTATCGTCAGAGTTTATTGATCGTTAAAAATATCAATTATGTTTGTATTAATTTGTAATCTCTTAACTAAAAACGAATGGATTTAAATATTATAATAATGTTGAGTCAGTTTCGATATGAAAATTGTTTTAAGAGGAGACGATTCTCGAATTAAAAATATTTTTGATCACGGCTTAGAGCTTAGGCTTTTAAGATTTTCAAATATTTCTACGAAACTTAATTCTCGTTCAAATGCTTACTGATCATATAAAATGTAACAGATTGTAGTTTAGATTTGAGTGTATTCAATAATTATTGTTCTTTTATATACACCAAATACGAGTCAATTGTTCTCTTTAATTGTTTTATTTACTGAATAAGTTTCATGGCTCTTAAATGCCTTCGCGAATATACGAAAATATATTAAAACCATACATTCGGAAGATTTGAATATCAGTGCTTATTTTTTTATTAAGATAAAAATTTGCCTTCAATACTTTTGATTTTTTATTTATTTTAAAGAATAAATTTGACTCACTAAAATAAGAACAAGAAAATACTTTTTGACAGTGTATTTTGTTTACACTTTAGGTGTTTACTATCAATACTTGGTAGAAAAGCATTATATTCAAAAATAAAACACTCATCTGTAATATAATAATTCTGCTTTCATTTTATATGATCAGGACCTGTAAACTTAGAACAGATGAGTGTTTTACTCTTTGAGTGTATTTATTATTCATCAGAGTTTATAAGATTTTTTTTATTCACAATTCAAATATTACTTATAAAATCTTTTAAAGAGTTCAGAGAAACAAATAACTTTTAACCTAACAATTCTTTTCTGCGAGAGGATTGTAGTCATTATTACTGAATAAAGACTACAATTATCTTCTTTCTAATTTAAGAATTACAATCCTATAGATGATTCTGTTTTTTCTATAGCAAAAATGGTTTAAAAATAAAAATACCTTAATGAACGGATATTTTATCCATACAATAAACCAGTGGTTTTTTCTCGTGTTACGCTATGGGACGGCGTTACAGCACCTTTTTTATCTTAATTTTTATGTGTCAAATTAATATTAGCATTTTTTTTATGCCGAAAGATGTTTGAATTATTTTTTTAATCATGATCTATGAGAAAGTATGAACAGTAAAAAAAGAATTATCAGAATTAAGATTAGACCTACAAAATTTGTAAAGCGTTGGTATGTGTGATATCTATCCGTCCCGCACTTCCAATCCTAAAATCGACAAGGCAAGCGCGAGAGCGATTAGTTAACCACTAATCATGTGCCAGTCTTATCTTTCAATCCTTACTCTCTTTAAAAAAGGGGAAGTTGAGCAGCTGACTAACAAACAGTTCTCGTAAAAAAAACTCTGTTGAGATACTTACATTAGGAATTCATATCCTCCACATTGAGAACGGACAAGAAAACGGGAAGACGGGTGAGGAAAAAACTGGACAATAATTGAGTTCCGGCACCTTTTTTCCAAAAAAGCACTGCAATAAACTGTTTGAAATTTGACTGTACGCATGACAAGCGACTTTCTCTAAAACGGGCAACAAAGCTATTTTAACGAACGCTACATAATTTTAATATCGCAATTTAGTATGAAAAATCACCGAGCTTATTCGTATAACTCTACTTCGGCTATTTTTAAAACAAGGCCCGACATCATTTGCGTTAAGGGCGGTAATTAACGGTGGGTTTAAAATTATAACACCCGCCGCGAAATTACGCGATTCTATGCGAAAACTTGAACGCATAAAATTTTGACTGGCGCCAGAATTTAATTTTAGAACTCAGCCAATTTTACCCCGTTTCATTTGTTTTTAAATATAGCTATAAACTTTACAAATAATATAACTAAAATATTGTTTGTGTAAAAAATATGATTTTACGTCTCAATCATACTATATCCTAACCTGCTGTCGAGTAGTTCTGCACTCCTAGCAGCTATTTTTATGCACCTGTTTACTCTTTTGACATAGTGTTTCTCATCGTTTGGGCATCAATCGAAGATTCTTATTGACACTCGTTTACTTCGAATTCTAGCAGTTGTATGTTGGAGCCGGTAAATTGCTCGAATGCAATTGCTCATATGCAATTGCTCAAATGGAAATGGCTCGAATTACAAGATTCTCGAATTGAAATAAGTATTTATTTTAACCTTGTTCGCTCTAAATGCGGATCATATGGCCTCTTCATGGAGTTTATCTCAGCAGAAGTATTTCTTCGAGAACTGCTTGTTAATTAGTTACTTAAACTGTTTCTATATTTTTCTGGAACACATAGAAGACTAGGGCTAAGACAGAACAAACGGTTAGCTTATCACTATTGCTATGCCCAATTTTTAGTAAGAATGGGTGAGAGTGTTTCAAGAAATTAATTATATGTGTGTCTTTAAACAGAAATCCATAAATAGTTTGAAAAATAATTGATTGAAAAGTGTACCTATTAAGATTCAAGTCTGTGACCTCCGAAAACAAAACCAACGACATTTTCCACTCGACCACTGGCAACTTAAATAAAAAATATTTTTTTATTATTACTTTTTTTTGATTTATGGTTTTTATTTCCCGACATGCATAAATATTTTTTTAAAGAATGAATATTAAATGTTTCAACTTCTATAAAATTTTTCGACAATTTGTAATTCGAGCGTTTGACGTTCGAGTAATCGGTTATTCGAGGATCTTGTTATTCGAGCAATTTACCGGAAACCGTTGTGTGTGAAAAATAATCTTGTTTCCAATGTACATACAAGTTATTGTGAGCTTGCTTATCTGTTATCATTTGACATTACCTTAAATTTTTCATTTAATAAAACTCAACATCCAAACCGTTTTCAAAAACAGTCCAATGCATGCTGCAATACGTAAGATTTTTTAGTTAACTACGTTAACGGATGACTATACTGAAAACAAACAATGGTTTTGCTTTTGTATCTAAGCAATTGCATATAGATTTAGTTTCGCATTTAGGAAGCTTATTTATTTTGTCGAATTTTTTTTTTTTTAAGTGAACAATGAGACAAGTGTCAATATGCATTTTTCAAATTTACCCATCCTCACATGAGGCTGCTGTAAAGTATTCTCAGTAACAGAACAAAAAATACATCATAAACAACTTACCCGTACGAAATATCTATATCAAATCCATATCCATAAATTATCAGTAAATAAATGATTTACAATTATAAAATAAATTAACAGATATCAAATTAATTTTAATATATCAAAGTACTAAAACAAGCTCACGAAAAATCTGTAAATGTAAATTTTAAATACCTATAGTAAAATAAAATAATAGTTTTATTTCAATCTGAATAATAAATAGCAAAATAACGACAATTTTAAAAATAAAACTGTTTTTATATCCAAACATTCCATACGTTCTACGTATAGTGGAAAACCTTCAAAACTAAGTATAACATGACACGAGATATCTGGTTATTTTACACCACACATTTATTATTTTTAAATGTCATTGAAAGTGGACTACAATTATTGATGAGTTGGTGTCGCTCTTGCATAAAATATTTAAGCACTGAAGATAGTTGAAAAACTTTTTATGCTAGTTTGCTGTGTTGTACATCTACGGCGTAGACTCACATTGGCTATCGTCAATTTAACGATAAACATCATTTTAATTATTCAGTCTTGTAATACATGTTTGCGTAGAAAATTAAACAAACGCCAGGAGCCAGCAATGTCGAGACAAAGGAGAAGGCTTTCGATGTAGCGAGGTCGACCGCCCACATGTTTATTTGGCTCGACAAAAGATTTCATCCTACGTTCCATCTTACATATGCGAAATGGCTCAAAAGTTTGTTGGTACCTAGAAAAGAAAATCATAGATGTTTCAAAAATGAAATAAACGATTTTTCCTTTAGATATTCACTAAAACAACAAGCTCGTAATGCCACAGGGGGCTTGGGCAGACCCTGATAATATTAGCCGTATGTGTTCTTTATTCGTTTATTCTTACTAAATTTCACTAGAAAATAAAATATATTATATTTCATTTACCCTAGTAACATACCACAAACATTACATGCTTTGCATTTTCAATGATTTTTCCTCAACTAGCTATAGTCGAAAGACATCCTCTCTTGGAGTTTTCACTAAAATGATTTGTTATTAGCAAGTAAAAAAATACAAAACTGATTGAAGAACAACAACGTGTGAAGGGTGAAGATTTTTATACGTCCTCTAAAATTTTCAATTTTAGATCAATTCAACGTCAAATATTTAAAAAAAAAAACCAACGGAAGAGCTTGATGTTTTGATGCAATTACATTAAGAAACAGGGCTTTAATAATATTTATCAGAACAAAAAAAAACAATATTTCGTTAAACGAAACTATTTTATTTTTACCTGTAGTGTTAGTAAATTATTACACCAGAATAATATAATTAATGATTGAATAACAGAATTATGAATAACATAAACGCTACTCTCGTAGTTATTATATTTTTTTATTGCCACATCTACTCAGTATCGGGACCATATAGATAACTGATGATCTTTATTTCAGCAGAAGTGTTTCTATGATACCTTTTATATTAGCACCACTTTATTATTTAATAAATAATAAAAAAAATATTTACCTAGTTGTGTATATCAGAACAGTGTTAAAAATAAATTAATAAAATGCCCTGTTTTTAAGTGTTATTATAACTTGTTATTTAAATAAAAATTATCCTTCAAAGTGTTTTTTGCAATAGTATTATTACTACTCACGTTTTCCACATTTCTATTTATTCTCTTGTGAGTGGTTTTGTATCCAAAATGTTTTGTCCAGACTATTGGATCTCTGCCAAGCCATGATGTCACTGGCTGAACTAAATGGAGCGGACTATATGTATTTATGCATGCCAAGAGGTAGTTACAGTAGTGATATACAGCCTTACAGGTTTTACAAAAAATAGCTGAATAAGCTGGTCATAAAATTGATGAAATTTTACATATCTGCCAATATGTCAAATACGTATCTGAAAATTATAAAATGGTTCATTCATTAATCAAGAAAACTTTGTATATATTATAAAGAAAATAATTCTTAGATCCATAGACACTCGCATTTATGCAACTTTACAATTAGTATACAATTATTCAACCACATATCGCCAACGTTGTCAAAAAATATTCAGTAAATATAATTATTTTGTATATACTGTATTATACAATAATGGCCTCCAATCCCAGGATATCGACAGATTTTGCAATCCCGTGATCTCGGGATTGTCACATTTCTTCAACTATTGTACAATCAGTCTAGTCCAACAAGTCATCGAGCTAAGAATTAAAGGTGTTGAAAATTATTTTCGGATCTTTTAATTCTGACTTTTTTCCAGAAATAATTGTGAAACTCTTCTCGAGTAATTGTGGCATGATATTATGGTGAATAATCAATCCCGGGATTTAAAAATTGTGAATACCGAAATCTTGAGATCACAAAAGGTTCCGGGGTTGGTTACCCTACTTAAAATTGAACAATCTTTTCAATAAAATAACATCTTTTTTTGTATTATTAAATTTATTTTGCAATGTTCAACAAAACATTTTTGTATGGTATCTTATACTAAACTGGGTGTTTTTTTAAACGAAAGAATGTAAAAAAAATATCAAAAAACATAACTTATATGATATTTTTACATCATGCAGTAATATAATGAATGTAGTGTTAAGTGTTTTCAGTAGATTTTTTCAACGCTGCAAAATTAATTTACAATAATAAACTAATCGCTGTTAATTGAAAACTGTTACATGTGGTAAATTATTTTTAATACGACTTAAATATAATTAATAATTTTTATAAATATTTTTCGAACGAGATATATAGAATATTGATTACTTAAAACCAACAAAATAAAATATATATTTTAACATTTTTTTCTTTGTTGGTAAAATATACTTTAAGTTGTTAAAATTTCAAAACATTAACTTAAATCTTAAATTGAACATTACATACCTTTGTAATATTCTTTTAAAGCTCAAATTTGGAAATTGAAATAAAATTTCATTATTTTTTTTCGTAGCTGTATTGTAATTACCGCTTTGTGTTTACTGAAACAATTTCAATAAAACTTAATTGCAATATAATTATCTTCACAAAATGTAAAGCCCCGAAAGTTTCGTAGCTCTACGGCGTAGCAAACTTAGGAACAAATACAAAAACTAAGTTGTCGATTCTAAAATTCTGATCCTATACAATGTTTTCCCTTTTATTTGATATTTATGCAAGAAACAAGCTATCCAGTCTACCCGATGGTTGAAGTATTGTTTTAAATATAAGCTTTTCCTTGGTTTTATTTTGGTATTAAATCCAAAAAAAAAACGAGACCTATATTAATATGTATTTAATACAACTTCTTATGTTTTATAGTCACTTTCTTTCATGATATTGAAGTGGGAGGAATCCTAAATTTAAATATTTAAAAAAATATATATTTTAATCCATGTTAGCTTTTATTATGAAGCATATGGCCTTCTAGTGGAGGTATCTCTACACAAATTTTCTACGAGAACTGTCAGTGAACCTTTCTTTTTTTTGAAGAGAGTAGAAATATTTAAAGAATAAAACACAATTTTTCTTTAATATGATCAAGACCAGTATTGCTCATGACTAGTATTCTAAACTGATAAGAGAATACAATATTACAGTGTTATTTATACAAAAAAATATATAAAGATGTCACATGCCTTCAATCAGAAATCGACTAATCTATTTAAAAAATGTTGTTCATGCTGGGAATCGAAACCGGAGATGTTTCTCGGAAGCCAATGATGTTGACCACTGCACTGCAGTCCTCTGAAAACATGCTATGAATACCTATAAGTATTTTTATAAATTGAATGCCACCAAAATTTTCGGTGAGTTACAAAATAATATTGCACTTATCTAAATTTATAATGCAACTAAATATTTACACAATTTGACGGATTTTTTAAATTTTGTAAATGCTTTATGTGTTAATTAATGATTGAAATATTTTTGCATCCATTGGTCTTACTGGTATGTATCTCTGTCACTTTATGTTACATGTTATTTTATATTAGATGCCATATTTAAAATGGCCAAAAATCAAGTTACGTTTCTTTGACATTAAGAAGGCAAAATATACGTATATAAAATATCAGAAGTGCACGAAAAAACATAATGTCACATATACGATACCAGTAACACTAATTAAATAGTTTTCCGTTGAATAGTTTACATTTCGGTCATGAAAGTTAGTCATATATCCACGCCATCATACTTTCAAAGTGTAATCATCATGGAACATTTCCAGGTACATGCGGTAGACTTTTCCTGGAAAATTGGCCGCGAAATGTGAGCAGTCATCTATCACGAAAAAGGATTATTCATTTGTGTTCCACGTAGCGCATAAAGCATCGTAGAAATTGTATTCAATAGACAGCCAATTCAGGGGCGACGACAGATCAGTTAAAACGCACAAAGCGTATGTTTGCCGCTTTCTTTTGTTCACTGAATCCAAGAATGTCAAATGAAAAGGAAAAAAATATCTACAGTTTTCTATTTTCAAATATAAAACATGTTTGAAATCAATGTTTTTCCTACAATATTATGACTATTATTAAAAAACGACATATCCAAGGTGAATAAAATGCTGTTGTTTTTTTTTCAATATGATATATTTTGACTGACGATTTTGGATAGAAAATACATAATTTATACTAATATTTGCTATGTTTAAAAGCATTTAGTAAATATACATTTTTTAAAGATTTTGAAAGAAGTTGGTTGATGGAATTTCAATATTAAATGTTGTACTCTCCCACACGTTTTGTCTCTAACGAACCGGGATTCGTCTTTTGGCATCTTCGGGCCTTCAAATTCGTGGAAGAACTTAAACTGACGCTTGGTTAATAGATATATGGTGTAATAAGGATAAAATTTATTATCAATATGCTATATGTTTGATTTTAATGGCGTTCATCTGTATACCCTTACTTATGACGAAAGACAAAACGCGAGTTGTTCGTGACAAAACGTGTGAGAGTGTACACAATTTGAACGATTGAAATTTAAGTATATATATTTTTTACATATAAGATTGGTTAAAGCAAAATCGTGTTGTGATTTTTTAAATGTGTTTTAATTAAAATTTAACTCTGGAATTCTGGAAAGTATATGTGGAATATTAACATTTGGCTTTAAAATTTAATCAAAACATAGACGTGCTTAACTTTACGATAACCCCATTGTTCTATTTTTGGAAGCTAAATTTCGATTCCATAAATAATCCCCGTGAACAAATCGACCACATTAGTTAAACGGTATGTCGTCGCAAGAACTTCAGCATTGCAACGGGGGAATAAAATCGGAAGCGTGGGCCGACTTAAAGACCAAGTTCCCACATAACTAGGAATAGCGAATTTGTGAATGAAAGTCGTCGCGGCGCGAGGAGAAAGGGACACCGTCCCGGGCATCGCGGCCTCTCCCTCGCACCGACGTCATTCCTATCTTGTTAATATTTACGGAATATTTCCGCGGCCCACACAACCTGTGGATGTATCGGGCGATCAATACTCGGGACGGATTTCCACCAATCGAACGCCGGCCAAGAGATGCGCCTGCCAATGGCGATCGGCGACAGGAGCCGCAGCGCGCGCCGAGCTTTTCATTGAGAACGAGTGGGCGGCGGAGGCTTCGCGGGCGGGCCACCTCTATAAATACAGGACGCCGAGCTGCGGGCGTCATTCTGCCCTAAGCATTCCACCGAGCGGTTTGGCATGCAGCCTCCGACGGCCTAAAGTAATTCAATCAACGAAACAAAGTTTTCAATAAAATAAATTTCAACCAAATATCAATTTATCTTTCTCAATAAAAAGTGAAACTGCATACGAGTTCATAAGTGTTTACGTCTTGGATATCTAAAAAAACGGTAAGTACACTAAGGTTCATTATTTTATTACAGTTTTAAACATCTATTCTAGTAACAATTGTCGTTTGAAAATTAATAAAAATCAACCAAGTTGAATTACATTTTGTAAATATATGTTAGATAAAGCGTGCTTTTCAAGTTTCCGAGTTCGTTTTATTCACCTGTTGCTCTGGCGCCAACTGTGTCTGTCTCTTTATAGTTATACTATTGATCGTCCAAAAATAGAATCTGAACGGCCTGGCCCGGCCTACTTTCATTCATAATTATAGACATATCCTGATTTAATTCAAATACCATATTTTACCTTCTGTTTATTTCACACTTCTATAGAAAACTCAACGTATCAACATAAATAATAAAACGTATTAAAACAATTGACAGAGAATAAATGTTTTACAAATAAACCAACAATTTTTCAGGAAAATTATTTTTTATTTTTAGATCTATGCGATCTAAACTTTATTTGATATCATGATTATAAATATATTTAAAAAAATAAATTGTCGCTATTTTTATATTTGTATATGAAGAAGTTGCATAATTTAAATTCTTCCGCTGGGTCTGGCTTTTACCTGTTGAAATGAGGTCAAGTCAATCGACCTATTTGTATTCGTTCAAACGGCAAACATTTTTTTTATTTCTATCGAATCACGAAACGCAATAAAAAAATAATATTTCAAACTGCATGAGAATCTTCGGTCGTTCAAATTTTTAAAAATATTATTAACGTATAGTCAAATGTAAATATTTTTATCATATATAACACTTTTATCTTTATCTAATTTATTTTATCCAGTCATCTTGAACAGCCAGTACAGATTTTTCGATGTTTTTTTTTCTCAGGTAACCATGATTAGAGCGACAATAGCCTTGTTCATTGTGGGGTGCTCCTTGGGAGTCATGCAGGTATCTGGCGCGCCTAATGGAGCTCTTCCTGTTTACGGTACAACGAGATACGGCCATCCTGCATGGGCATACCGTGCACCTCCGCCGTACTACAGACAACCATACGCTTACCCTCAAAATTACCCGGAAGACCTCTACTACCAAATGGATCCAATCATCCACTATCCTTACTACCCTGTAGCGGGACCCGCCTACTCCAAGAATCAAGCGTACAGGAACATGTATCCGTACTACTTCAATGATAGAATGCGTCCATACAGCTACTATGCGAATGAAGAAGCATTCGAACCGACCGATGATATTCAAGGAGATATCCACGATGACAGTTTGAGGACTGTGGACCGCGCGGAGTCTCTTCCTGTAGGACAAGAGACTTGGTTCGAGGGTGAAACGGCTCCCCGGTGGCAGAATGATTATGACGACGTCAATGAAGCTTTCCTACAAAATCTGATCATGTCTCAAATGTACAATGACGCTCTTGCAAAGAACGAAGATGCAACTGCCGAGGGTGAAGATGCACACCACGATACACACGACCCAGAATATGATGAACACCGTGCTAGTGAATACTATGGAGACAGGAGTACGCGTGATTTTGAAGACGAAGATGTAAGAGAATTGAAAGCATTGACTGGAAAGCCTTTGTATCATGTCCCAAAAACCAGCGTTTACACTGCATCAGCTGGGGCTAACGAGGCTGCTAATTATAACAGACAACAGCAGTGGCGCCGAGATCTTACAACCCCTAAAACGACTCGACGTGAAGAAGACCATTACAGTGACGATTATCAAAATGATGAACCGTTCATCAACTGGGGAAGCAAGCGCAACGACAAGGTGTCCAGAGTAGAACGGAAGCAGAAGATCGCCGATTTCTCTTCAACGACGAGTGCACCATCTGTGACAGCAACTACTCGATCCCCAGGAATTGTACGAGCTGTAAATGGACAAAAAGAAGTGGTGCTGCTGCGGCCTGCAACTCCTGTGCGACATCCTTTCCCAGAACCGGTGCTTCAGATGTTAGCAGCAAACTCTGCACAGACCAAGCGCACTCCATCTGTTTATGACACCATCAAACAGCTTCTGAGCATGGAAGAATCATTCAAACCTGTAAGTATACAAAACAAAATTTCCTCTTTAAAACTGTTTATACCTCAATATCAAATCATAAAAAATAAATTAATCAAAACCTTTCATTTGCATTTGCATTTAAGCAGTATAATCATTTTTCCTGTTGTGACGTTAAAAAAATGTTTTTTAATTGCGTATATATATTTTTGATAAAGTTTGTCATTAAATGGGAATAGTTTCATAAAATTATTTGAAATAATTTGTTGAGTCATATGAAAGAATAGCGGAGCGGAACGATAAAAGCAATATAAAATAAGAAGCTTTGCGGGTAGGTTCGATCGTCTCATCCTCCACCCCGGATCGAGCTAAAAATAGCCGCAGAGAGCTTT
Organism: Himalopsyche tibetana; assembly: GCA_030503985.1. Lineage (NCBI taxonomy): Eukaryota > Metazoa > Arthropoda > Insecta > Trichoptera > Rhyacophilidae > Himalopsyche > Himalopsyche tibetana. The sequence goes on along the minus strand of JAPJYX010000009.1, from coordinate 10,345,703 downwards.
CATTGAACGCTGCCTCTGTTTTTTCATATAGCTGCGTACATTTACAAGGGTCACACATTTATACGTCTACCGATCATAAAAGATTGTGTAAAAAGGCACTTTAGAATCTGCACTATTTTGTAGGATACTTTTTTACGAACAATGCTTTCTATTTACTTTGTTATTTCATAATTTTATTTCTTTTTTTCATAGAGCACGGACACCAAGGCGAGAATGCAAAAAAGGTTTGTGGCTTCCGACGAAGATTTAGTAGGAGAACTTAAAGGTCTTAAACGAAGAATACCCGCGTAATTTAACTGACAATGAGAAATTAATCGCTAATTGATGAACTAAAGAGATATGCATAAAAATTATTAATAAAAATATTTATCAAAGCAACATCAAAAATATATCTTTGAAAGTTTTGTATATTTCTTCATTTTTGAGACTGATTGTGTATATTATTGTACAAAAATTAAACTTACATATTGTTTTCTAATTACTTTTCTTTCATTATCGAAGTTATTTTTACATCAAAACCATCTACGCCATAAAAATATCATTTTTTTTTTGAATATCTCAAATTCAAAACACTCTGAAATTAAAATTATTACGATTATTGATTCTAATTCATTTAATTTTCACGAGAGAAGCAAATAACTCAATAATATTAACTTAATTGTAATTATTGTATAAAAATATTCCAAAAAGCATTTGTTGTAACAAATTGCAGACCCCTTCCATGGCAGCTATAGTCGCTCACTGAGTAATTATTGTAAATAAAAAGATCTTAATTAAGATGATAATTTTAAGATAGATAGAAAAATGTTTGTTTTTTATATATGATTAACTTGAAGTGTGACGTGTAAACATAATATTTCTATAAATAAATGTGGTTTTATATTCATGTAGATAGATATTTTTGCAAATATTCTTCTCAAAGAAAAGCCTTTAGACTAATAATTGACACATTAATCACATACCTAAAAGATTTATATTGCTTAATGCCCAATTCAGTATTATTTATCAATACGTTGCACGAACTCAACTCGTTTTCATTCGTGTTAATCGATGCAAATATTTCTTCCCTACTAATTTTATGATTTTTATTCCATCTAAGTAATAGTTTTTTTTTCATTTTGTTTTACACTATAAAATCTTACACTTGCCAAGAATGAAAAATAAATTAGATTATATATTAAAACATTAACTTGTATTGAAAAATGTCTGTACCTCACTGCATTTATAATTAGAAAATAATGATTGTCAAGATATGAGAAAAATCTTATAGAAGTCAATGTTCGCTTATTTTTGTACACTATATTTATTTTGAATGCGCATTTATAGATAGATGTACTCAAAATAAAATCAGAACGCTGACATATATTTATATTTTATATTACAATACATTACGACGACATCAATACAATAGTATAAAAAATCATTCACTCAAAACAATCAAGCACTAGTTAAAACACATTTTAGAGCCATAAATTCCTGAATGCAAAAAATGAATTACAATTGAAAATGTTTTAAAGCGTATTAGGTTTATCCGATTGGAATTGACAATTTACCCAGAAACACAACAATGCCTCTCTATTGGACTAAACATTTTTTCTATCGCGATCAAGAACTATTTTCGTATGCACAAAAAAATACGGGTTGGCTTTGTCTAGTCATTATTTTGCATCAACTCAAATATATGCCAAACGAATGTTTGACAATATTTAACAGAAACGTGAAAAAAACAATTTAACAGTATTAATTCATAAGTTATAAATTAATAAGAAAACGTCTTATGCTCTTTGTTCACGGTATAAAGCCAGCCCTTAGAATAATTCCTTTATCACAGAAGCATATTTTTAATAAATACTAAGAAATTCTTCCTGAATTTCAGTGATATTTCAGCTTTACAAACTCGCATTTTTCTCTGCCTATATTTTAATATATAAAATAAATGTCAATTTTATGATAGAATTACGATATTTTGTTTTATATACGCTACTTTTTCATCAGTATTATAGACTGTTTTCTTTTATCTATCACCATCACACATTTGGCATAAAGAATGAATTTCCATTCTATAAATTAACATATCTCTGCTAATTTATAAAAAATAAAATAATTGTCTATGAAATGTACATAAAAATATGTTAATGATTGTTATAGATTAGTATATTGTACTCTTTATTTTTTACCGATGGCAATGTAGCTCAAACATAAGTATTTTTACACGCAAATTTGCGTAAAAAACTTTTTTATAAAATACACTATTGATATTATTGTATATCAAAATGCTCCAGGTTGACAACATACTGTACAAGTTGTGAGCACTTTGTGAGTTTTTTTTAACACTTTATTTTATAAATTTCATAGATATTAATAAGTGACTATCTTTCTTATATTTATAATGTTTCATTTCTTATTGCCAACGGATACTATGATAGCCATCCAACATACAATTATTACTGTTGTATCGAGAGTAGTTTACCATGTAAGGCATCATAAATTGGACTGATTGTGAAGTAAAAATATACGATTGAATATTAAATTTCTTTTAATAAATATTTTAATATTATTTACATACACATTACACTTTGTTAGATATTTAACATAAGTCTATACACATGACAATTGGTAAAAATAGTCATTTCGTCACCCATGAATTTACTCCTGCGGAAAAATTAAGAGCACACGAATCCTTTCTAGAAGGGTTTTCAAGACACACAAGGAGTCGATTAAGCTTCGTTCTTCATTTATTGATTATTAAAACACAGCGCATTGAAAATGATCATGGCTAAGCAGTGGCGAACTATCACCTATAGACAAAAATCGATCCAGTGCAGCTATGTATAAGGCCAAGAAAATGAGAAGTATTTTTTCTTGATCTATATTACATTACGGATGGTGGCCGTGAAACAGGAGCAATATAAACATAGCGAGTGAGGGTGAGACAACTAACTTGTATCGTGAGAATCGAACATCTAAAATTAAGAAGATTACACTTATTTTGTATGATTTAACAGTCAAATTTATTTACTAAACTCATACGTTTGGAGGTACGTCAAAGGGAACACAGGATGTAAAAAGTACATAATAAATTAATATATTATATATTCGACAGTCTGTGAAGTGGCGTAGCAAGAGCTTATTGAGTGTGGGTGTAAAGAAAAGATTTGTTTTGTTAAAAAAAAGTTAGCGGATGTAAAATTTATAAGAAATTCAAAATGCAAAAACACTTGTATGTTATACTTGATTGAATACATGTCACAACGTGATCGTGGAACCCAGAAATGCCGCAGCCATACAAATGCTAAGCCCACGTGTCAGCTGTGAGATCTCAAGATCTCGCTTATAGTTACTACGAAGGGAAACCCTCATTCAACCAGCCTTAAGACCCACCCTCCAATATCATGTAAATGGTGCCTTCCTTGCTGAATAGAGAGATGTCTAGTTGTGCATTCGACCATGGGAATATATCTATACAAACATTCTTCATTCATACAAGTCTTCTTCATACTACGATATTATATTTATCGCCTGCTGTGGCTCAGTTGATTAGAGCTTGCTCTACCGATCACGCAGCTCTGGGTTCGATTCCCGGTAAGATCACAGTGAATAATTCAATTCAAAGTTGGGATCGAAGACTGGGTGTTTTTGATGTCAATTCACATTGTGTCCTCTCCTCCCATTCTTCGGATCCTTTAATAACTGGGTTCTGTTGTAGCCTTATCCTTCTTTCCCTACTACTCACTTTGAAAAAAGTGAGGTTCTGTGACTGAGTTACAAACAGTTCTCGTAGAAAAAACTTCTGTTTATATACCTTCATTAGAAGGCCATATGCTCCACATTGGGAGCGGACATAGATAAAAATATATTTATCACAAGAAAACAAAATTGGATGAAATAATCTCTACGTGAAACTTTAAAAAACATATTAAGACAGATGTGGTTGCATTTTAGTACATAAAAAATTAATATCGATATGATAATTCGACGGGGCCAATGAGTTTTTAACACTTCCCTTACGAACTAAGAATACTTCCGATAAGTTGCTGGCCTTTTAGGAACCAAGTGATTAACATGTTTTTTTTTTTTAAATAAACGTCCTAAGTTTTTACCGTCCTTCAAATGGGGGTAAGTGTTAAAATATGTTTTTTCATTTGGTTCTTTAAAAGCCAGCAACATATTGAAAGTGTTTTTCATCACTGTGGGGGAGGTGTTAAACCAATGGTCAACAGTCAATGGTCTACAAAGCAGTCAATATGTGAGTGAACGCGAAAAAATAATTTATATAGACAGGAAAAAATAACTAATCTATTTAAGAATTATATTATTTTGATCGCTAAAAAAGCAAAAAAAAATACAATATTCAAAAATACTCACCATTTAACGTATGCATTTCCGTGATATAACCTTTTGACGATAATCACATGTAACTTCAAAGATCTACAGAGATTGTATCTGTATATCTATTTCCCCAACTAATGGAACATTATTAAAATCAAAACATTAGTAAAATTAATCCAAATCGCCATCGATAGTTCTTCACTGAGTGATAAATAAATTTACTTTTTATATAAATACACGAAACAATTATTTACCAATATTAATTTCCGTGTTTATCCGTTCACTTGAACGCTTGAAAATGCCAAAAAACGAAAGACAAGTGACAAAACATGTGGGAGTTTTCGAAATTTGAACGATTTAAATTTAATATTGAAATTCTTTTAAGCACATTCTTTCATTCTTCTTAAATTATAGTGTGTTTTAAATACGTTTATAAGGTTTTATGTCGGTGCTTTACAGACTTTGACACAGCAAAGTCAAAAAGGTTTGTGGTATAACAGTTAAAAAGACTCAAATTTCAAATAATTTTATAACTTCTAAAGTTTAATTAGTATATATAGCTTTCGGTCTGGTAGCTGAGGTAGCTTGTCTGGTAAAGGATCTTGGGCTTTCATGTTAGACGGTTGAGCACTCGAATCCCTGAAAAGACACTTTCATTGAATAACTTTTTAATACATTTATGAATTTTTATTCGAAGGATGCCTATGATGTTTTGCTTTATTCCAGCCCACCTTTTATACTTGGGCGGAGAAAAACTTGTAAGAGCAATCAGCTAACAACTAGCTTTTTACAAGCCAATCCGTTCTCTCCCTAAAATAAAAGATAGAGTAAGTGACTGGTTTCTAAAAGTTTCTTGTTAATACAATTTTGTTGAAATTTTCTGTTTCTAGTCTTTATTTTATAGATTGAGTAGAGTATGGTTTTGAAAATATCAATTTAAAATAAATGCGTGCAATATACATTTTTTTCAACAAAACAAAAAACTAAATATACTACCAATGAACAGTAGATTTATATACGATTGATCATCACATTCGGCGTTGTTTAATTTTTTTAAAATATCACGATCTTTAAGAAACTTCGTAACAAAACATCGTGGCAAAGAATTTATGCATATTGTTGAAAATGTTTACTTCGGAGAGCGATGTCCTCACGTTAGACGAGGCGACCCATTAAAACCTGATCAATAAATGTTGGGCCTGCAGGGTGAGACGAGGGGACGCATTTCTGCAACTACCTGCAATGATGGCCTATTTTCCTGATTCACTTTCACAAACTCGGCAAACACACTCGGCTCAAGAAACTTCTTACATCAGCCCATTTTCGTTGCTATATAGGTTTTCTAACACATAAAAAATCTTCTGCAAAAGCTCACGAGGTTCTGAAGTTTGCCTTAATTCTTGTTTTTATACTGTAATAAATGTATTCATTATTTATTATTGAGAATTTTAGATCATCATTATATTATATATTCGACTTAAGAAAAATACTTTCATTTGTTTGAAAGCAAAAAATCACAAATTGAAGGCAATCCAATTTAAAAAAATAACTTAAACTTTTCGAATAAAAATTGAAACTATATATTATTTGTTAATTTAACCTTAGATGTTAAAGTTCATGAATCGACGACACTTAAATAAAAATAATGGTGCTGTCATTTGTAAATCTCGAATAATGAAAACACTTGTACGATATCTTTTCCGCGGCATGTTTCAATATTGAGACCGGTTTTGCTAAGCGAGGAAATATTGTATAACATTAATTTAGTTATCATAATCGAAAAAGTCAATTAATATAAAATCATATTTACTAACAATCAATAATAAGTTATCATGGTAAATCAATTTCCCACGTACTCTAAACATTTTTAAAAACAATTATATTAAATCAATTTGAGTAGCACAATAATAAAAAATGATGATATCATTCTCTTGGCTATATCTTATTGAGTTATATTACAGATGTTTCGCAATTTTGTAAGGAATGATTGAAGCGTTTTCTTTCCAAAGTGTTACTCTGTAAGTAACACTTTTATTTTTTACATTCACTTCCGAATGAAGGTTTTACCAAACTTTGCACGATCGCGAGAATAACATATGTTATTACTTCGCACATTATGAATTACAATACTTCACTGATTGTTCGTAAATTATTCTTTTCACGCATCGAACTGAAGCTGAAATATATGATATGTATCTCCAATCAACAGATAACGATCACCAGGGCCGGCGCTAGAATTTTTTTCACCCCAGGCAAGATTGTATTTTGCCGCCCTAGTTATAAAATTCCTTTAAGCGCTTAGATATTTGGCCGCCTCTCCAGACGGTGCTCTGCTCCATTGGCACTTAGCACCGGCACTGGCAATCATATTTTTCCGTTTAATGATATTCGGTCGTACATATCACTATCGAATTTTAAAAAATGAGCTAACTATATTTATGAATGCTCTCATTGCCATTATTGAAAAAAAATACACACCTTTCAGGATTTATATTAACGGTATTATTCTGGAGTTGTGTACTTAATTGAATTACTAAAATCAATACTACTTTCGATCAAACCATCCAACGGCTCAACTATTCCTACTCGGTTGAAACTTGAGCTGATAACCAATTATGTTACATTTAATATTAATAAACTTACTACATACAACAGGGAGATAATTGTTTGAAACTTCAGCAAGTTGGTTGTTGGGTCTCTTTCTATATCGTCATATCAAGCCCGTACTATTATAATTTTGCCAATTAAATTGCAACTTTAGTTTCGTTCAATACTATCTAGAATTTAAATAAATACTTCAACTCCCTCGAGTGTAAAGTAGTCATATATGTAACCAAAAATCTAAATCACGGTTTCTCAACCCCCCACAGCATGTTCCAAGGGGGCCACAGAAACAAAATAATTTTAGAGGAACCAAAGCACAGTTTGGGGGGGGGGCACGGGTAAATCCTGGGAAGAGCTAAAAAAGAGGACTCGCGTCTTTCCATTTTGGGAATTCCGAAAGTTCCTGGGTAAAATTTTGAAATCTACCAACGAGCACAATGTTCAAAGAATCCCCAAATCTCAAAAAACTTATTTTTACGGGTATGGTGGGCACGGTAAAATATGGAGACTCAAAAGGGGCCACGGGCTATGATCTAAATCATATATGGGCAACCACCAGCCCGCCGAGCTATTTTGTCCGGCCCTGATTCATCTCGGCGAAGTATTAGAGAAAGAAATTAATAGTTCCAGGGATAAATAATGGAGATGAGACGGGCGCTTGCAATAGCTCCACTCTACTGGTTCATGATCACCACCATATAAGAAATAGCAATGTGTTATATTTAATTTAATACTACTTTATTATGTTTAATAATTTGGCCTGGCCCTCGACTCGGAGACAGAATGATAATTTGGCCCCAGAGCTAGGAAATGTTGCCCATGCCTGATCTAAATCAATGCTTCCCAAAAAAAATCATTCCACGGCCCCCTAATTCTGAAAAAAAAATCCGCAGCCCCCTTAAATACAAAACATGTTTGCGGCGGCCCCCAAATTGGGAATCACTGATCTAAATTATTGTACAATCTAATAATTCTATATTATGTACATATGTTATGCTACACCTCATAAGGAAACGAATAAATTCTCCTGAACTGCCATAATTACATCATTTATGATGTCATGAATTCTTTGATTGTTATTTTTGCAGGTTCCCTGCCACGCGTTTGGCGCATAGTGTAGCAAAAATACTTTACTTTATTATTTATTCGAAGAACGTTACGCGTACTTATATTTCTTGGGCCACATTGGGAACCACCCTTGTAAGATTAGTGGTCAACAATAAGTCAAAAGCCAGACATCATATTAAACATCGTTTCATGTATTCATTATAAACATATCCAATACGTCAGATATTTTACAATCCCACGTGGTATCTACAGCAAGATTTATCAATATCCCCGGTGATCTATCTATACACTTTTGTAGTTAAATTAAAACAATATGACTTGACATAAACGTTGTCAGTAATTTAACTCAAATCCTTCCAGTTAATCTGATCGCTTAGTGCGGTTTTTTACAGTTTTCACTGCGATCAAAAAGGAAAATGCAAATATTTAAATACATACACATGATCTTAAAATTGAATAACTCAACACTTTTTCCAGTAATATACTTTTTAACGAAACAGAATATGAAAGAATGAATATTTAAAAAAACAACTGTGTATATGCCTTGTAAAAACATTTAATGCTCAAAAGCATATGTCTGTTATGTATTCAGTAACATTCAATGTTGAATAAGAGATTAACGAGTTTCAATTCGAGCGGTTTTCTATACTCCCGGGAAATTTTCGAATATTTCCATGTAACTACGGGTGAGAGAGTACTTATTCCAGGAAGGATCGCTGAACAAACCTATTCGTAACATCTTAGAACCGATAACGACCTATGACCTAGATTTATATATTCGGAGCACAGATAGTTACAGTTGTACCTTTATTCTTGGAAACGTAGCTATATTTCAGTGAAACAATATAATAAAAATTCTAATTGATTATGGTTGTTTTACAGCCGCTTAGAAAACAATATTTTTTAGTTATGTTTTTATAGTAACTAACGTTGAAAAACGTTACTATCACTCAATTGAATTTAATGTTTATAAATCAATAGAAAAACTTCTTACATTACAGCTTTTTATTCGCCAACAATCTCAATAGTCTGATGTACATTAGAAGGAAATAACTTTATTCTTCTTTATTTAGTTGCAAATTAAATTTATAGGTATTCCGCCATTTAGCTATATGGATAATAATACCTATATATTATTATACTCACCTATTATGTTTAAATAAAACTTCATAGCACATTTGCTGCATTTTCAGCATGTAGTAGCAGTGAACTATATTAAAAGTAAGTATATTGATTTAAAAAAACTGTATCTGTTTTATAAACACCTTCATATTTTTCTTGACAATTGCTTGTCACACCTTGTTTTACGTATTACTTTGTATTGTATAAATTTAATAACCTTTTGTCGTTTTATATTTCACCACTAAACCAGTAAAGAATACTTGCAATGAGCAAAACTGGTCTTTATCTATAATAAAATATAAGCAGTTAATATGAAAAGTGTCTTTTTAACATTTTAAAATTGACAATAAACACCTTTAAAGTAAAAGGAATATTTCCACATTTTATTTAAATTCTTGAATAATGTTTGATTTTTCGAGAAAGTCTTATTATTTTAAGATTTAAGTTGTAAAATATAAAATGATAGTATTTTATAAGCGAGTTTTATATAACATATTAATACAATCTTTATATTGTATTATAGCCAGGGCTGTGAAGTCGGGTAAAAAATATAACATCGACTCTGATGTTAAATCAAAAACAGACTCCAACTCCGAATCTAAGTTTTTCTTGTTTTACTTACATATGTGTATTGTCAGATCATTCTAGTTACTTAAATAATTTTGATACACATTTTATCAACAAATAACGAATAGACTTTATTTATTTTTAAATGGGTTGGAGTCATAAGATTTTTTTGATTTTAACTTTTACTCCACAGCCTTGGTTAAAAGTAAAAAGTAAAATTTTAATTATTGTTTATTGTTCAACCAAATACCGTGTAAATGCCAATTCAATCGATACGATCGAAAATAAGTTATGATCTTATAAAATACAAAAAATTGTCAGTAAAATATTTCTTTACTGTTTTCTTATGTTAATTATTAGTAAAAGTATCCATTGGCACTAAGTATGCCTTACAATATGAAATAAACGCAAAATGCCAACACATCAATAAACATTTTCTCATCAGGCAAGAATCATTTTGACGTTTACTGTTACAAATATTGTGACGTTTAAATCTTTTCAACCATGAATTTAGTTATAATGGTAGGAAAGGTCTCTGACCCACTGCTTTGAGAAAAATGTGGTATTTGAAGATGATTTCATAAAGAGTATAATATACAACCACCGACTTAATTTAGATAATAATATGAATATATGATAAATAAAATAGCCGTCCGTATTTACTCAATATTATCGGCCTGCATTTTAATATTGTTAAGGTAAATATTTTATAACCATGCGGCGCTCCAAAGGATATCAAGATCTCGATGATGGCGGGGAACCGGCCCCGAAGCAAAAGGGTCCACCTCCTGTGCTTGGTCCTGTCCAAGAAATTGAAATGGCCACAGTATCAGTAGTTCCAGATGGTGAGTTGAATCTGTTAAACTTTATGTTAAGTAAGTTTTTTTCTGCGATATCAAAATATCACTCTGGTGTATCTATTCGTGAGTTCTCGTAATCTAGGTTTTTAAATATCCGTTAGCATAAATGCAACACTCATAATCTACCTGACCTTTAAAAAAGATGAATCATCAGTTAAGAATACCGTCATATTTGTGATTTTTCAATCTCGAGGTATCTTTTGAAAAAGATTTCGCTATTGAAATGATTTGATTCAATATAAACTGGAGAGTATTTAAATCAGCATTCGTCAATTATATTTAGTTGCGGAGCTCTTTTCTGTGTTGTTCAACAATATGGAACCACTGAAATGTTGACAATATAGAGCCCGGTGAAAAAATTCAACTACATACATGCTAAAAGAAACTACTAATAGTTTACTACTGTTGCATCCCGTATCTAAGATTTCATGGGTCAGAGGGATTGTAAACATCACAGACATTAATGTCTTTGAACATTAATAGGGTGAATGCGCCGTTAGTCAGCCAGTCAAGGGACGGATGTATTGTCGAAAGAGATATTGGATTTATGAATGATGAATAGATGTTTTTTCCATTATTATTTCATTAAACAGGTATCAAATAATGTAATATTATTAAAATAAAACAAATAATATCGTTCAAAACATAAAAAAAGTTTTCCAAAAATGGCAAAATATCAAGTACTCAACTGCAAAAAATCAGTAGTCAGCCTTTCATAGGCCAGTAGTTAGCCATCACTATACATTTACACCGTTCAAATTTACAGAGAGTAGACAAAACAGTTAATAAACAGAGATAAGATAATAGTAAACATAATGGTTCATCATAAAACAATATAAAGTACACTCTGCGCAAGAATGTTTCGCAAATCTTACGAAAATTCAGTTTCATATTTTAAAATGTATTTAAAGAACACAAACGAATTATATCTTTAAAAATATCATTACAAATATGTGAAAGCATGTATCCACATCTCGAATATAAATGGTTTTACCTTGGATACAATGTTCAACAGCTAATAATGAACTGCTGATAGCCCAGGTAGTAGAATTACCAAAGTGTTGTATTCATTAAATAATTTTTAATTTAAATATGCTATTTTTTTATCAAATGTTAATTATTGATAACTTTTAACATCCAGGGAATATTGAAATGCATTGAAAAAATCCATGTTTTCTTTAAATATTTTTATTTCAATTAATATCTTATTTCCCACTCTTGGCTTTGATGGGTGTAGTTATTCATAAAAATAGATTTTTTTAGATTCCAAAGTCAGAAAACAGTACGTTATTAAAATTGGTAAAGAGATTTTAATAAGAAATAATTCAATATCTAATTCTTTGTTATATATATAAAATATGTATTGTCTCGCAACAAAGTATGATAGTGATCGTTCGCAGGTTGTAAATTTTTTATCTGATATCTGAAGCAGCAGTAAACTGTTTATGCATTATCAATAAACTAATTTCTTGCTTATTAAAAACAAAATGATAATTTCAGATGATTTTTCAGTGACAGATAAGTATCAGACATCTAATACATCATCGAAATAAAAATAGATGTCATGAAAGTAATGTAATAATATATTTTCATCTTTACAGATACGTTTACGGTTACCCAAGCTGTGAATTCACTCGGTTTTGGGTGGTTTCAAGTAAAATTGTCACTTTGCACCGGTCTCTGTTGGATGGCAGATTCAATGGAAATGACTATCCTTAGTATATTGTCACCAGCATTGCATTGTGAATGGAATATAACTAAGTAAGTATAGCTAAGATATAAAAGTCTTTTCACTAAAAAATTATGTATAACTGAAAGAACACAATAAATAATGTCTTCTTTTTATGTAAGAGATAAATAAACATTAAAAAATGTTTGAAACAGTAATTTGTGGTTTTGGTTTTGCCTCCGACATTATGAAGTATGTAATCACTTTTAGGATGTTCACTGCCAATACTTGGTGGAAAGGCATTATATTAATAAAAACATAATATTCCTTTGTACTTTATTCCACTTTGTACAATGCTCGCAATGAGCGAAACCGGCCCTGACCTTTTTAATAAAGTACAAAGGAATATTGTTTTTTTTATTTATATGAAGTGTGTAATATTTAATAATAATGAGAATTCATGTGATCACAAAGTGCTTAATTTTAAATCTTTATTTCTAACATTACATTAGTGATAGTCGCCAAAGAAAAACTTTGTGCAGCCATTTTGAATCACTTTATTTTTTTGAACTATTTTATATCATATTTTTTATTATGTTAACTGTAGACAAATTTAGGCAGACTTGTCCCATAAACACTTAAAAATTATCTTTTCAAAGATATATCTTATGTAAATATAATAGTGTCATATACCACTTAAAATGACAGTATATTTGCCGTTGCCACAAATATTCTATTGATGAAAATGAAAAGCATTTAAAAAATATTATAAAATTCATTTTCTATCAGCACACAACTCTAACTCTTGACATATCTATAGATGTAAATTCTCCCATATAAAATGTCTTGGGATAAATACCAGTATATATATTACAATGAACTCTAGATTATCCGGGGTTTTGCTGGGGAAGAACATTGAGCTGTAAAAATTTAGCTAGCATATGACCGTCATTTGTTTTCAATATAGTTTCATTTGGATGAAAAGGAGTTTTATCTATTAACAATACTGCTTTCTGTAGTGACATAATCCAAACGAATCATATGTCAAAACAGATATTCTCACTAAAAATAATGAATTTATTTTAAACACGGTTTGCAAAGCAGGATAATCAGCACCCGGATAACCGAGACTACACTGTATTTGCATTTTTCGACTGTGGATCCCGACGATGTTTATTTTTTTCAGATACCAGCAAGCCCTCACAACAACAATTGTATTCTTAGGTATGATGTTGAGCTCAACATTTTGGGGAAACCTAAGTGACAGATATGGCCGGAAAACGGTAATTCCTATAAACTGTCTTGCTCACATATTTTGTCTGTTCAATAAATTTGATCTCATATCTAATTGTAATAATATGATTCTTGTAGGCTCTCAGCATGTGCGGTGTGCTATTATTCTACTACGGTTTACTGAGTGCCATCGCTCCAAACTTTCTTTGGTTACTTTTTCTAAGAGGACTCGTCGGATTTGCTATTGGTTGTGTGCCACAATCGTAAGTCACTTTTTTTTTGTTGGCTAGCACGGTTTTATTTGAGTATATTTTTTTATATCATATTTTCATGTGTGTGATTTTTTTTTATTATTCAAAAATTTGGTTTGTATTGACTAAGCTTATTATTTTTTTTGTCATTGATTGTTTTTTACATTCATTTTGAAATCATTCAGTACATTCGTTTTTTTATCCTTAAATGAATATATAGTTGGTTCAATACTATCTAGACCATAGGTTCCCAACCTTTTTCTGATGGCGACCCCTTTTTATAAAAGCCATTTGACTAGGCGACCCCCCTGAGGAATTTGAAATCCTCGATTTGCTATACTTTTTCGTTATTTTGTTATTCAAATCCAAAATCGAAAAAAGTTGGTGACCCCCCTGAAAACCCTTCGCGACACACAGGTTGGGAACCCGTGATCTAGACATTAGGAAGAAACAATAAAATAATAATCAGTACATTTTATTTGTATTTTTATTCGATATTGTGTAGCTTTGATAAGCTTTTGAATACATAAGAATTCAGGAAAATCAATTTTGGCTGAAAAGTCAAAATATTTTCACACTATTTTTTACAAAGACAAGTTGGAACATTCACAAAAAATAATGCAATTTAGCCTTTTTGGTTTTTTCTTGTACGTTTGCCAATTTAAAAGTACTTTCTCATGCAGTAAGTAGCTCAGATTTTTTTAAACTATAAATGATTCGAAAAAAAATATTTTGCCTATAAAAACTTCCATTTTTACTGACCACATTTCCAAAAGACAAACCCAACTATGGGATTTGAAATTGACCGCACCGATTTGGCATAATTATTTTGTAGATAGTATAATCTGATATCATCAATACATATTTTCAGATAGCCTTATTTGTTTTTATGCAATGTGTGCCTTTTGCTTTTTTTGTTTTGTAAACATTTCATATACTTGACATCATGTTTGTTTTGTAGTGTTACACTTTATGCAGAATTCCTACCCACTAAACAACGTGCCAAATGTGTTGTTTTGCTTGATGTGAGTATATCCATATAGACGTACCTTTTTTTATTTGCTTGAATTCTTTGTATCATTTTGTTGTAAACCGCCCATCGTTTTATATCTCATACACCAGCAATAAATGCATATTTTGTCTCCTGGAATAAAGAATATGCAATTATCTTTAACTGATCTATATAATTTTAGTGTTTCTGGGCTCTGGGCGCATGTCTTGAAGTTGCTCTCGCATTAGTGGTGATGCCAACATTAGGAATCCATTGGCTACTGGCATTATCGACAGCTCCGCTGCTCTTATTTGCTATGATATGTCCAGTGAGTAGTTATTACATTTAGAATTGAATATTTATTAACTTATTTAAAATTATGCCCAATTATACAGAATTTTTATCCGCTAGTTTCATCTTGTGTTCAATATTTTTATCATACAATTATTACATATGATACAAAATTGTGCTAATTATCTATCGCAAGTTATATTTATATTTTTTGTGAATAAAACATGTTTAAAGCCATCTTTTACGAGAATTTTGTTTACTTATTAAATATCATCATTATTTCAGTGGCTTCCTGAATCTGCAAGGTTCCAAGTTGCGTGTGGTCAAACAGATAAAGCTCTTGCCACCCTTGAACAGGTAAACACTACACTGATTAAATTTAATATAAATATTAAACGAAGACCAGAAACAGCTTAAAGAATTACAAAATATTCCCATCATTCGCCTCATTCTTTTTAGTCGTGTCTGCTCCCAATTTTGAGCATATGGACTTCTTGTTGAGCTTATCTCTACAAGAACTGCGTGATACTCAGTTGCTCATCCTCTTTTTCTTTAAGAGAATCAGGATAGAATTTTAGGTCTTTGACAGAACTAGTTCAGTAAGTTAGCTAATCTCTCTATAGACATAACATACATCCATGCCTTCAAATAGAAATCCGTAAATCGATTAAAAAAAAAATTATGAAACCCGTCGGAATGTAAAATCGTGAGCCTACCAACCGAAGCCAACGACGTTGACCACTCAACCACGGACCCGGCATTGTTACTATGCCCAGCCCTTTTTTTATGCAATTTTTCTACGTGATTTCTACTATACACGATTATTTTAGGGCGGCACCGTTACTTTTTTTTACACGATTTACTTCTTAAGAAATGCTGACCCTGCGCTTAAAGAAGTGGTGATTCTGCACAAAATCAGTTGATGTATTAAAAAATAATTGATGACAAATCTGCAGTAAAACTTGTTTAAATACAATGCATTTATTAAATTCGTTGAATAGCACGTTTTCCGGTCATAAATTTTACCACTGAGAGTTACTATGTCAAATAAATGCATTCCAGACGTCCAAATATTTTAAATACAAAATAACAAATACGACGCGTAGATGGAAATATTATTATTTTTTATATGGTGATGTTTTAGGCACGTACCAAATAAAACCTGTATTTCAAAAAATCAGTTTCAACTGTTCGTCGGATCAACAAATCCAATGCAATATCAATTGCCTCAGATCAAGAATCTAGGAAAAACAGTATTTTATCAAATGCATCCGAGCAAAATTCAATTTTTAATACGTATATTTTGCAACTGACAGTGACAGCAGCGAATAACTCCTATTAGTGAAAACAATTATGAATGTATACATAATATGCATACATATTATGTATCTGCTTTTCATTGTATATTTATAATCAATAATGAAATTAAATTTTAATAAAAAAATTTGCTTGAATTTGAAGATTTTGTTTTTTACTTGTTTTTTTAGAAGAACAAATTTTGTTTTTAATACATTTTTGATACTTTTTTACGCGATATTTTTATTTTTGGAACCAATTTATCAAATTATATGAAAGTGAGGTTTGTTTTACGTGTTTATTTTTTACGCGCCACTTTCTGGAAGCAATGTATCGCGTAAAAAAAGGACTAGGTGTATCAGCTAAACCAAAAAAAAGGTTGCAAATATGACTATTTCTTTAATCATATTTTTTTCAATGTAGTACTGGTCATTTTATTTGTTACTTATCCATCATTACAAATGTTATGAAATCACAATTGTAGGTAGCAAAAGATAATGGAAGGCCAATGCTAAGTGGACGACTCGTTTGTGATGATACAAGCAGTATTGGACAGCGAGGAAGATTAGGCCCATTGCTTTCTCCGCCTCTCAGGAACACTTCTCTGTTATTGTGGTTTATATGGTAACTATTTCCCTTATCCTGTCTTCATAGAGCTCGTGTAATACATTTTTATATATTTTGGAAATGATATTACTTTTTAGGATGGTGTGCGCATTTTGTTACTATGGCTTAGTATTAATGACAACAGAGCTTTTTGAGTCTTCCGTTGATCATGATGGATCTTGTGCTGCCGATTGTAGGCCTCTGCAAACAACTGATTATATGGATTTGCTTTGGACAACGCTTGCTGAATTTCCTGGTTTGTACCTCTGCACGACTTTCTATTTGTACAAAATCACATCCTTTATTGGTGAACAAAAAAAATACAGTTTTCAAATACTTGCACTTCTATATTACTTCACGTTTGTAATTGAAACTTTTAAAACTTATTTCAATAAAGTGAGTGAAATGACAATTTTTTATTTCAATTTTATTTGACTTTCTTACCTACCTAAATGAAAAACAGGTATGTTTTTGTTAAATAGAAATCTAAGAATTTTACTGCAGGTTCAATAGATATTTCGAATTGACGTCACTTGTGTAGTAGGAATCGACCCTAAAAAAAAATAAATGTTGAAGTATTTCAAAAACAGTGAGAACTAACTCTCTATAAAAAAATGTTTAAATTTACATATTCATGTAACTACATTTCCCGCAATTGACTCAGAGAAAATTTATGTCCAGAACACGCAATTAAAAATATTCTAACCTTTGATAAAGAAAATATCACAATAAAATAAATAAATAAAGAATTCATCAATATTATAAATATACAAATAAAAGCTTGAGACCCCCCTTAAAGTAAGGTCCATAGGGGCTGCCCTTGCTGCCCTTCCCCCCCTAGCTCTACGGGCGTGATTAAAACTATCATTTGAAAAAAGTTATTCAACTTATTCCAAATGTCTTCATACTAGTAAAATAACAGGCAATTGACAACTTGTGCTTATACTGATCTTCATGTAAATATTACATATTTCTTCCTAATAGGTAGATTTCATATGCGATAAAATTCCCTATGATTAATTGTTTTTATATTATATTATTTCAGGAATATTTGCAACAATATTTATTATTGAAAAATTTGGAAGGAAAAAGACGATGGCCTTCCAATTTATAATTTTTGCAATGTGCATCTGTTTTCTAATTGTATCCACAGGAAAGTAAGTTGTTTAAAAATCTTTTATGATCAAAGAAGTTGAAAATAGTTGATATCATTAAGTCATCATTTTAAAATGTATTCCTTTTGCATTTTTTAATAATTGTTATTATGTGGAATCGGCATTATTTAATTAAATTAAATTTTATAATTGTATATTTATAACAATATGTTCTTTTGGCAAGTCTTTTGTTGCATTTACGCTCTGTATTATATAAATATTTAATTTAAAAACCATTTTTTTTTTCAGTCGAACATTTATGACTTGCATTTTATTTCTTGCTAGAGGAATAATTGCTGGACTGTTCCAAGCCGCGTATGTTTACACACCAGAGGTATTTTTAAAATCTAATTCTTATGCCTCGCACTAATATCTCACTCAATATTATAATAACTCACTAAGCACGAAATTTGATTTGATTTGATTGTTAAACTCATATGCTCTATTTATTTATATTACAAAAAATTAATTAAACCTGTATAAATTCACCAAAAATAATGTTTTCTTGTGAGTCCAACTTAACAATCATTGTGAAAAGTTTTTTTTACCTAATAATAAGATCTGAATGATACAGATAAATTTATTGGTGTTCATGCTCTTTACTTACATGTAACATTTTTCTAATCACAAGTGTTTTTGAAGGGCTATGTATTCATCATGTTTAAAATAATTACCGACTGCTATCCCAGAGACTAGTTATCAGCCACAACCTATTATTCTGCTTTTTGTGCCGTATGGATTCCATCCGCAACCTGCTTGCCGTTTGTCCGCACCACATGTTCTCATAGACATATTGAGACGCGGACATATTGAGTAGAATGCCATGCGCATGCACGCAGAAGGGCTTAAGAATTCAATTACGCTTTCACTGTCATGCGTCATGTTAAAACAAATGTGGACGTGCATTTGCGGCATGCGTTATTTGATAAGAAATGCAATTTATATAAAAATATAGATGCTTGTGTAGCGATGAAGATGGAAATTTCTATAGAACTGATGACAAATTATGATGAATTGGATTGGGAAGAAATCTTTCCCAAAATGTAATTCAAATGCATCCATAATAAATTTGTTCCTAATGATAGGGTGGATATGCACGCTGCATTTCTTTCTTTGCTTAAAAAGTATGTAAGCGATAATTACTTTCAATTAAAATCACAATAAAAATAGTATCTTGTGCGGACTCTGCACAACTGACCCACATTCGGGATGGGGATGAGAAGAAGAAGGCATGGGGATGGCTAAAAAAGCGCACTTAAAACGTTGTCCAATCGCTTAAAATTAAATTTTAGCTTGGAATACATATATACAATACTTTCAATTAGTGATCTCAGTCAAGAAACTACTATGTTTTTTTTTATTATTTATGTTTTAATTTTAAAATTGACATTTTTCTAGGTATATCCGACACCTTTGAGAGCTACTGCCGTCGGAGCATGTAGTGCTGTTGCAAGATTGGGTGCTATGATCACACCGTATGTTGCACAGGTACTTTTTTGATTATAAAAAATTGATATCAAAATATATTTTTCTTGTATATTATAACTGTACAAGTAATTGATAGTAATATTGTTTATTCTATAATGTATCATAATACATACGTCTCATTTTTCACAGGTCTTATTAAAGTCATCATTGGGGCTGGCTACATCAGTGTATGCCATATCTGCATTACTCGCAGCGGTGGCATCCTTAGCACTACCATTTGAAACCAAAGGTCAAGAAATGAAAGATACCATTACTCGGTCTACACCTAGTACATAACTAATACTTCTAAATCAAATGAGAACTAAAAATCAGTACATTAAGTATTAATAATATTGCATTTATTATTGCATAATTTTTAGATAGTCTTACAAATAATTTATTATTAACTTAATTCAATGTTTTTTCGCTTTACTAATGTTACTATTAATTAATTAAGTATTAGCGACATATTCAAAATTCCTACAACGAAATTATTTACTGTATAATCACTTTTGGTTGTGGTTGAAAATTTTCTATATTTTCAGGACAAAAAACTAAAAACCCGAAAATCAGTATCTAATCTGCAATCAAGTCTTTCATTACAAAAAATGTAATAATGAACGTAGGTATGCATAAAGTTCTATCTGTGTTATTCGTCTGTTAAGTTTTTCGTTATCTCACTAATATTTATTAAAAGTATTTATTCTTTTATTTTACCCTTATTATATATTCAAAAATGACAATAAAGTAATGACAAGGTTACTAACTAATTGGCCTGTAATCATTGGTTTGATTATATAAGCATGACTTATCTACATATATTAATAATAGAATTTTATTTGTAAAAATTAAGACAATAACATATACTTACATGAGCAATATAAAGTATTATTTTCATTCACTATCTTTATTTTATTTTTTTCTCATGCCGTCCAACTTATAGATTTAGGAATAAATTTTGTGAAACTTCGTAATTATATTGAGTTTTGCTGATTTCCATTATTCACACGTCGAGTTGAAATTTTGGCAGTATTATTTTATTATTCTTTCAATCTTTATACAAAACATCTGACTGCTTACTAACGGTATTACGCCTATATTAACCTTGTGCAATGTTAATTAAATGAATTAATTTAATTTAATAAATAGAAAACATTTACTCCATGTACTTTACCATACTTGTGATTTTTTTTAAACATTATTTATATTAAAAATATTTAAAACCTTTCATTTATTGATTTTACTATCCTAATAGCATATATTACCTATAGAAGAACAATAAATCCATTAAAAGTGTGCAACAGAGAATGTTGTTTGATAATTAAAGTGTTTTGAATCGAATTTGGTGACTACTTTGTAGAAATTAATTTTGAATGTAAAATTAAAATTGGTAAAGATGTAGGACACACGTAAAATATTGGTGGTTTTACTTTTCAAACATTTACAAAAAAAAATTGTGACAATGAACGAAGTTTGCCAAGTTATTCAAATATATTGCTCCTAATAAATAATAAGATTGTTTCACTATTTCAACAGTATTTTTTGCATATTTTTTAACATTCCTATATAAAGAAGTGAATAAGGTGGTAACGAATAGTCAAATTCTGGCTATCAATTTAAAGTGTTCGCTGTCAATTCTTGTTGGAAAAACATTATATTTAAAAAATAAAACACTTTTTGTACTAATTCCACATTATTTATTTAGATCAAGACTGGTTTCACTCATCTCGAGCATTATCAACTGATGAAATATAGAATAATTCAGATTGTTTTGTGTGTAAAATATAGCCTATATAACATTATGGAAAGGGATGGTATAAATAAAACAAATTGTCTTTTTTAAATATTTAATGGACGTAAGTAAACATTTAATGATTTTTTAAATACAGTAGGAATCAATTTAAATAATAGAAATTAAGACGTGAACACTGCTTATAATAAGTGTACATAATTTTAAATATAAATAAAGTACCCAATACGTAATACTCAAATCAACATATAAAAAAAATAAGTGCTATCTTATCCTTAACAGTATAGCTTCACATGGTTAAATATCTAGAAGTAGATAATCACTTAATAATTTCATCTTTTTTTAAATATTTACAAAATTTCCATCAATAAGTTTGAACCCGGCAATGGTGAGATGCTATATACCTCATACACTAAAACGCGGATAGTCTACTAGGTGTGACAAAAGATATGGAATTCGGATATATTCTATATATTTATGATAAACAATTTTATAAAATGCACATTGCCACTGGAAATATATACTTTTTTCTTTTGTTTGGAAAACATAATATCACAAAAATTAAAACCACCTGGAAATAGAAGTCAATATATCTTAATACATATTCAGGAATCAAATACAGTTTTCTTCAACTTATTTATAGGTACAAGTCATACAAAAGTAAAAAAAAAACTCCTTCAATCATAGTATAAGCTAATATTTAAATGAAAAAAAGCTGGCGATCATTGGATTTTTGGAAATGTTTAGTATTCTATAACCGCTGTAAATTGAAATACATCATTGTCGACACCAGAAAATTTTAGTTGAAATGCCCTGATCAGAAGCCATCGTGAATGCTATAGATGTATTGTAAACTTTCTTCCAATTCGAACAACCAGGACAATTGCTGTCTAAACATAAAAACAGCAATCTGAACATCCTTATATAGTAAAAACTGAAAAGAGGTAGTCCAAAGACTGATTCCTACATTGATTTTTAGTTTAGTTTATAATTTGAGGTATTTTTTAAGAGCCGCCTGTCTGGTCCAGTGGTCAACGTCATTGGCTTCGGCTACGGAGGTCACGGGTTCGAATCCCAGTATGGACAGTTTTATAAATTGATTTTTCAATCGATTTATGAATTTCTGTTCAAAGGCATGGATGTGTGTGATGTCTTGAATTCCCCCCTCTTACCCATCCTATCCCATGAACAGGCGTATCGAGAGCGATTAGCTAACCACTAGTCCTGTCATAGCCTTATCCTTCTATTCCTACTCTCTTTGCAAAAAGAGAGGTTGAGCAACTGAGTAACAAGCAGTTCTCGTAGAAACACATCTGTTGAGATAAACTCCATTAGGAGTCCATATGCTCCACATTGGGAGCGGACATGGCAAAAAAATATATATATATATATAAGTAATAAAATTCAACCCAGTTTTGATTTATCCATGACAAATAGTAAGTAACTTATGGTGTTTTAATACTTCAGGTGTGTCACGATGAAAATAAGACTGAGAATTGCTGATCTTAAACAAGGGGTGCATTCCAAAGTGAACTTATTCTAGTCATCAATTTTTCAAAAATAATTATAAGTACATGACATTCAACATTGTTTACCATTGACGTTAGGAGTAAATTTCAAATGGTATGAGAATCGAGAAGAGTTATACACACTTATCGCCCCAAATTTTACATACATTCATGTGAAAATAAATGAAAATTCAGTTTTATTTTTAATCTAAATTATTGTATGATACTCTTCACTCCAAAATATATGATAAAAAATATTTTTATTGTATTTAAAAAATTAAAAACTACTAAAAATAATCGGTGGTTCAAAGCGACAGCTGATCACAAATCAGTTCACAAAGTGTTTGATAAAAACATTGATACCAACTAGCTAAAAATAGTCCTATTGTCGTACAATGGAAAAAAAACAGAATCGTAAATATGTGTGAAATTCGTTCTAAAAGCATTTTATTGGTGTATAATTTCAGTAGCTGTCAGACTCATGGGCCACGCTGGCTTGGTGGCTAAGAATGTAAGCTAGTGCTTTTTGAAAATTTGTGGTGTCATACGGAAAACATACAGATCGAAACTCCGTTACTTAATAAGTGAGATACTTTCAGCACACTGCAGAAGCTGCCGAGTCTAAAGTAAATGATTTCGAGACAATCTCGGCACTAAAAACTGTAAAAAGTAGTCTGCTAATGCCAAATGACAGCCATGGTGGGTGGTAGTGGAAATTGTAACGTATAATTTCAGTATATTACACTATTATTGATGATGAATTCATTGGTTTTCGATAATTTCGGAAACTACTTTTATAAAAAACAAAATCGTAATAAGTTACATGTGGTGTCTAATTTAAAAAAAAATATATATAATTTATGTAAGTTACATAAATAAAGAAAGAACACTTTGGTGTGTGGTTGTAAAATTTTATTTATTTTACTCTTCCCCTGAGTGCTAGACATATCAGCGCTGAGAGGTTTTAAGCACGCTCCAGACATGCGAATAGATCAGCACTCTAGGGCCAAAATGGTTATAATCACACGTAAAAAATATTTACAACCAAAGAAAAATAAATTTCTATTTCGAATCATTTTCAATTTTTATAAATATGTTGTCAGAGAGAAAACCAACACCCAATGGAATCAGTCAATAATTTTAAACATGAAATTTATATCCACACAAGGCATTTAGTCTAACGAGTTACACAACATGAGGAATAACATTTTTTTTTATTGCAGTATAAATAGATTTTAAAAATGTATGCTGGGGTTAATTTTGCTTATAAAAAAAACCTCAATTATCCTCAAAGCAATAAGAATAGATTGTTCAAATAAATATAAAAATACTATTCAGTAACCCTTACAAAATATAGCAATGGCTAGTTAGAAAGTGTTATTAAAATTAGCGGTGCCCACGCTGTATGGGATCACAATTAACACGGGCATCAATATTTCAAATTCTTACAAAACTATCGGTAATTAATGACATAATTTTTAATTATCTATAAAATTTTACATTTTTACAATGGAACATTATTTATATGTATGTATACAATATAGTTACAAGATTGACCTACATTTAGTATGTAAATAGGCAAGTTTAATTAGGTGTCGAACTTACTCATGTTACCACAATGTAGGGTTATTTCAATTAAATCACAATATCATGCAAATATAGGATTAGCTCGTAATAGTGATAACTTATTATCAAATAAATGGTATTCAAGGTTATTTGACAGGTTGAAAGAGTCGTAATTGAATGATATTTTCATCTAATCTGGACCTTTTGGTGATTTCAGTGGTAAAATCGAATATTTTCCAAAAATAGGAACAGACAAGAAAATTAGGTTAGAAATTTGAGACTTTCAAACAAAGAACTCGCAAAAAATAATCAAACACAACATCTGAAAAACCCGGAGACAGTAAGCCTGGTAACTTTTTTTTTACAGTTGAATCCGAATTTTATAATTTATCCATGTCAATATGAAATGTTTATGACAGAGCGCGCTTTGCTTTATAAAGGTGCTTGTTGAAAGATTCTGAAATTCTAATTTAGTGGATAAGTGACTAAAATGAAGTTTTATAATATGAAGAAATTAGCTACACAGGAATAATTTTATTTTGTCTATAACAGAAAGAGAAACTTTGCATTTTTTGTACGCTACTATCATCTATTTACCAAAGTAACCATAAAACAACCATAATGTGTAAACTTACAAAATATCATACAGGTATACGTTATGTGACTTCAAGAACACAATACACATGGAATTTATGTTAAATTATTTGACTACCTATGTTGTGCAACTGAATAATGATCAATATAAAATTATATACTCAGTGAACGGATTTTTATTCTTACACGAATTCTCCGCACACTGATTATTCCTATTTATATTTAACATGGTAAGTATTATCAAAGATATAATTTATTGCTGAAATAAGAAAGCACGAATGAAAATTTTATATTCTATAATATAAAATATTTTATTTAAAATAGTGGAATATCAACAGTAACAATCAGGGTACGGAAAAATCTTGCCAGAAGAATCGCTGAACCTGTATGTATACTTGAGACATATCAATCGTGACAGATGAAAGTAAAAAATGAATCATGTCAATACATCAATATAAGATATGCCACCAGTATACAGATAAAACTCCACATTTTTAAAAAGATTCTTACAGAACGAGTCACGGTTAGTTTCATAACTAGCTTTTGTGGACTCAATTTACTCAATTCTTACAAATTTGAGTGTTTTTGATTGATAAAAAAACATCGTTACAGCAAAACCTCAATAAAGCGGGCTACGGATTTGGTGGACAGTGTTTCCAGCCAAATGTGTTTTTTTAAAAGTAGTGTCATTGCTCATAATATTCTATGTATGCGAGTGAAAATAATGTTGAAGAAGCAGCACAACCAATGAAGTTATAATGATATGATCGAGCTTTGACTATTTTATGACATTTAAAGACTATCAGCTGACAAAATTCAGCTTTATTGATCCTATCTAGGAGCTAATTAAATATAAACGGCAAACTTCAAGAGTTCAAATGAAGTTTCACTGACTGGCTTTGTATGTAAAAACTTATTGCGCCATCTAATCTCTCACTATAGGAGAATTTTGATACAACGGACAATATATGTGAAAATTGTTAAAAATATCCCATTAAAACTCCAGAGACGAGAGCTTTTTTCCAATAAAAAAATATATTTTCTAAGCCATATTGAAGTCACGGATAACTTTTATTCCTATCCAAAATTAAAAAAAAAAAACGCAAAATCGTATAAAAACCCCGCATGACTATATGGTCATGCTCATCCTTTTATTGCCGTGTAATATTGAGTACGGACAGTAGTAACGACAAAAGTGACTGTATGGGCTCGCAAACATTCAGGGTTGAAATATAACTAAACGTGATTTTTTTTAAATATTTACAATTTGACCTCTTTAGATCAACATAATTTCAATACATTAGCAAAATAACTGTAAATAATTTGATGTTTTTATAAAAAAATAACTAACAGTTTCAAAAAGTAAATTAAAAGAAACGGAAATTCAAAAAATCACATGTGCTTTTGGAGGCCGTTTCTGTCCCCACAGCTGATGACTAACTGTAGTCTGTACCCTTCTTAACCAAATATGAGCGAAAGCAACGATATTCAGGTAGAAAAAGGATGAATAGTGGGATCAATAGACAATGGTGTTTACTGTGACCATATGGTGACACTCGTCATTGGAGGGTTAATGTTATTCATCAAAAAATAAAACACTTTTTGCATTCATTCCACATTACTTATTATAGATCAGAAACGTTTTCGCTAAGCCGACCTCACGGCGATCCTCATGAAGAGCTAAACTGGTCCTGTTTATATATAATAAAGTGAAATAAGTATAAAAATTGCTTTATTTTTTAATACGTCTTTCCATCCAAAATTTACAGTGAATACCTTAAAAATGCTACATGTCTGCAAAAATGCAATGTTCTGCTCATGATGATCATGTTATATGTCTCACACAAAAATTCGAGTCTTAATGCTGTCCTGCTCGTAGAGTTAACGTAGCTATGACATTTGCAACGCTGACTGCTAATTTACACAGCTGCATGGTGGTTTAGTTTATTTACTCGAAATGAATGGATGCATTCATTACCCTTCTGAGAAGGGTAACGAACGCATTGAGTAGGGCCTACTAAAGGTTAAATTGTAAATTAAAATCAAACGCATAGTCGTAATCCAACCCTTAAAATATGGAGAAATGGAACAGAATTAATTTAACTTTTATGTAAAAGACTTTCAGCTTTAGCGGACACCCCCTCTACCACATTAGTCCGTTATATCAAGATTCTACTGTAATTAAAATCCATTTGAAATGTCTATTTTATTAAATAAATTACTCTTTAACCACTTACCGGTCCAATTGATTTATACAAATGTTCCAAAAAGGAGCACATATTTTTTATTATGCTCGAATATCAAACACAAGTGTTATATTTATAAAACATAGACATTTAGTGAAAGAATTCATTGTTTTTTTTAATGGAACTTTCCTGAGTTATATTGTGTGTCCGTTTTGACAACATTCAATGCCCGAGTATACTCGGGCGTGACCGGGAAGAGGTTAACTTTAATGGACACCTCACATATGTCATCATGGATTTACTGTACATATTTTGCACACAAAAAAAATTACAACTTCAGATACATTTTTAAAAAATAATAGTAGTTGGAAAACTTTGATGAGCACCGTCAGTGTTATCAAAGATGCTCGACATATGACAATTTAGACCTCAACCTCTAAACTAAAACGGCAAAAATGGATGTCGAGATAAAGTAGAACCTACCTGCTAAATAATTTAATGTTCAGGACACTTCTTACAATATAATTTTTTCATCAAACACAAGTTTCACAAAATTTTATGGTACAGATGGGGATTACCACCTATAAAAAAAGCGTAGCTCCACATTGAAAAAATATCTGAATTTGACATAGCCTGAGCACATAATTTCTTCTTTTTCACAATAAAATGTATAAAATTAAGTGTTAGCCTATCATAAACATGCGTTTATAGATCAGTGAGAACCATTATACTTTTAAAGCGGAAACATACTGCCGACACCCGACGCCACGTAAGTGGGTTGGATGAGATCATAGCTACATATTTGCCATTGTATTGTATGGAACAGGAACACACTGCTGTCGCGTCACGTTGGATGTAGGCAGTGCGTTCCTGTTCCATACAATACAATGGCAAATATGTAGTTATGATCTCATCCAACACGCTTAAGTGGCATCGGGTGTCGGCAGAAAGTTTCCGCCTTTACCACTCTCTTTCTGTAATATTACATCGTCATAGTGACTAATTCATTATATTAAAATACATTAAAAGCATTAATTGCAATTGCCATCAGAATGACAGAATGAAATCCATTCAAAATTAAAAATTTATAGAAACATTAAAGACTGATAATATACTATATTTCTCTTTCACTGTTAATGTAGAATTGAATTTGAAAAGGCGTGTCGACTACATATTTTTCTATACAGCGGTAACTGACTAGTGCTCCACATTTTTAAAAACTTAAATTTAAATGAATAAGTGATTTGAGTCAATAGATATAATATGCTTTGGTCATTTCCACTACTGATCACTATTCAACATAATATCGAACCAAACACGTAAGCTTTGAACTGGTAAAATAAAGTTATAAATTAAAAAGCTTCGCTATTAACAAGTAATGAATAATTAAGCTGCCAAAACTAACTTTCAATTTAAAAAATACTGCAAAGTAAGTCCGACTTACAATAACCTGAATGTATGTTATTCATATCACATTAAGAAATTAAAACTAATACTGATACACAGACTTTGTACTAAACGGTGACGATTGATTGACAAACCACAATCAGTGTCAAATTAGTCGTCGTCCAGGTCTATAATAATTACCTCGCTACTTTTACTCACCTTGTTGAGTTCGCTTAATAGTTTTTCCAAAATATTACATTTGGGTATTTTGAGGTCTTTAGCCTCGTCCACTAGATGTTTAATTTTATCAGGCCGTCCGAAGAGCGTAGCGTTGGGCATTAGAACTTTTTTCACTTCAGTCACCCACTTGTCAGAAGACATGAGTCTAAATTTTAGTTTTTGCACCATGGCGTTCAGTTCGTCCAGATTGTAACTGTAGAGTAATGTCAACTTTTCAGAAGAGCACTGGCAAAGGTCGGCAGCGTGATCCAGACACACCATTTTAGGACAATTGTCGCAAATCAAAGCCGACATGTAACACGTCGTCTTACATTTATCACACACTCTCTCATCGTCGGGATCACTGTCGAAAGAGTGACGGCTCGATCTAGTGACACCCTTCACCGTTCCCAAAGCCCCTCTTTGTTTTATTTCTTTCTCTACAGTGGTCACCAATTCAGTGTAAGTGGGTATCACAACACTCAAGCCCATCGTATCACCGGCGACAGCCATATTACAAATGAGTTCATCGTGAGAAAATACACAATATCTTTTCAAATTTCTGTAATGCCATATACAGTTGCGACCTATAGGTAACCAATCTGCTGGAGCAAAATTTACAGCTTCGGCGAAATTATAACCCTGATTGAAACCTGTATGGTACGCCCTCGGAAATGTTACGACGAATTCTCCAGCTTTTTGATCAGTTCTAAACACTGGAACACCGGCATCCATCAGAATATTTGGATTCATAATCGTAACGAGTTGATGCAAAAGATCAGGCTGAGACTGGAAAAGTTCCGGCGTCGCCGCCTTCATAGTCTTTTCTAATAATTCAGCACTGGTTCCAGGGACACCGTACCACGTTTTAAAGTCACCCCAATGTAGATAATTGATCGAATAACTCCAATGATCTTCGTTATGCCAGCAGAATGCCGAGAAACACATTCCAACATACATCCACGGCACAGTCATTCCAGATATATCCTTATTGATAAATCTTAACACCGAGCCTTCTAGAATAGGCAAGTTATTCAAATTCCATCCGGAGTCCACATACTCCTGATCGACGGGGAAAAGATTAGTGGATGACTTAGTAGGAAAACCGGATCCGTGATCCATTGAATGAAGGTCTGCGCCGTACTCGACGGTGACATCCTCATCGGTGGAAGAAACTATCCTCCAAAACTCTCTCTCTACAGTTCCAGTCGGCACCAGATGCCCCATCATATTGAAATATTCAGACTTAAATCTATCGGCCATTTCACCGAATTGATGCAGAGTGTATTCTCTTTCGGCCTGAGCGAACCCAAAGGCTTCGACAGGTTTTTTGATTTCTTCGGCGATGCATTTTAAGCAACGCCAGTCTCCCTCTGGAACATGATTAAGAGGGGGTTTCAAGCAAAACGTGTGGTAAGTTTCTGAACAACCATTGCATGCTAGCAATTCATTGTCTCTGTTATCGTTTCGACAGATGACACAGTAATAAATAGCCAAAGGATCTATTTCAAATTTAGTTCTCGTTCGCAGTTTAGATGTAGCATCGTCATCATTAATAGAAGGTATAACATTGCAACCAGGCATTTTCGGTCCAGCTCCGTAACAAAGTAATTTTCGTAATTCGCGCGTGCATTTGTCATCAAATTCTGCAGCCTGTTTTAAATCGGACCCAGTTTTAGATTTCAGTAATTTCGAATTAGGCTCATATGAATCGGCATCAATCTCTATTGCATCGATTTTTCGTTTTTTCTCGTCCACATCACTCGTCGAAGAATATCTCCCCGTTGACGATCTCGACGAAGTTTCCCTACAGGCAGTTTCAGATTTCATAAGAGGAATCTTCTCAGTGCAAAACTCGTAGTATGGCTTGAGAAGTCGCTCATAAGTACTTTTTATAAAATCCAAAGCGTGCGGGCCGTGATTGTAACCGAGAGATGATAGAACTTTTCTCCACCTTTTATTTGTAGTGCACTTTTCAAACCCCCCTTCGAGTTTAACGATGTGGTATAAGCTGAATAGATCAATTTTTTTGCCTTCAAAGCTGGGTATTTTCAACGGGTGCCCTTGAAGTTCCCAGAAAGTTTTCATTTGATCCATAAAGTGGAGTTTCA
The DNA here is from genome assembly GCA_030503985.1 of Himalopsyche tibetana. Taxonomy (NCBI): domain Eukaryota; kingdom Metazoa; phylum Arthropoda; class Insecta; order Trichoptera; family Rhyacophilidae; genus Himalopsyche; species Himalopsyche tibetana. Next base: position 10,314,875 of record JAPJYX010000009.1, on the reverse strand, counting down.
CTCTCGTCACCGCTTCGAGTTCGTTCAATTTTTGTATTCTCGGTGTGAAGGTTAGTTTATCGACATCGAGAGAGAAAGGAGGCTGCCACCCTGCAGGTGGCCGTATCTTGCATATTCCTGACTTTTCCGCAATGGGACGAATTTTGTTTATATATCCCAAGGGGTCGGAAAAATCTTCAACCGTAGGCTCGAAGACGGGTGCTTCGGGCGGTGGATTAAAATCAAACTCATTTTTGCACGAATATATACTTCTGCTTACTGATTCTAAATCCATTATAAGCTTTGATTAATTCAACTCACTAGCAAACACCATCATACGGGCAATACAAAACAAACTCGCGTCCTACAGCGTTCACTACAGCTGATCACAAATATAATACCAGTATGACGAAACGAAAGACTACGTGATTTCCTGTCAAATAAAAATGGCCGCATATCCCTGGTCGAAGCTTTTCTCCAACACTACCAACTTAGCAAGAACTTTAAGCTTTCGTCTGATTAAATAATATTTTTAATACAGATTTCCAATAAATGAATTCACGAATTTTAAAATACCACTATTTTATTAAACTCCTAATGATCACATAAACTTTCGAACAAAAATAGTGATATTTTATTGCTTATTGTATAAATTTATATTTTTCATTCATTATTGTTCTTATCTAAAAGAGAATTGTACATGTATTTTTTGTCTACGTTTTCTTTAGTTTTATTTGTTATTTTCAAAATTTTCAAAATATTCAAATTATTAATCGATAGAATGGTGCTGTAGCGTTATCATTTAATAAAAATAAATGACATTCTATTGTTGTAACGTGTCAGATTTAAAGTTTTGCTCGTGTTTGGTAAAAAACATATATAACTATTTCCAGCCTTACTTTGACCACCTTCCCATAGACATTGCCATAAAGTCCTTCTATTTGCCGATCTTCATCTGTTTATTTTCTGTACCGTACACTAAGGTTTCTCAACCTGTACGTTTACCATTTGGTGGTACGTGGTTGATGGTACGTAGGTATCTAATCCCGGAGTCTTTTTGTGATTTCGGGATTGACAATTTTTTATTTTTCCAGATATTTTACCTCTAAGATACCAATTTTCCCAAATTATCGGCGTGACTCGTTTTTTTAGCTCTTCCAAGAATTTATCAATCCAAAATCCCAAGAATTTTTGGATTTTCCAAAAAAACCGCATATTCCGTGTTTCATTTTCTCAATTCCAGCATTTCGGGATCACAGAATTCGACGAGATCCCGGGATTGGATACCCTAGTGCAGTGGTTCTTAACGTGGGAGGTGTGAAAAAGTGTTTCTGGGGTGCGGGAGAAGTCTCTATTTTGAGATATATAAAAAAATTGTATTAAATGTGTTACAAATGGGTAAATAAATTTCAAAAGGGGTGCGAGAACATATTTTCAGATTCACGGGGGTGTAGGTCACTAAAAGGTTAAGATCCACTGCCCTAATGGTACGTGAAATAAATCAGTAATGATTTGAAAATATATATATATGGTGGTACAATTTAGTGTACGCTACCAAGTGGTGCGCAAGTCAAAAAAGGTTGGGAAACTCTGCCGTACACTGACATAGCTGTATTTGTCTATGAACAGAGCTTGAAAATGGCTGCGACTCTGTGTCGGCGTATCTGTGCAGATAACTTTCAAAACTTTATTTTTGTAAGGAAAGCTCATCGCATGCGCGGAAAACCTCCAGGAATAGCCAGAACCTTGCAGCAGCGATTGGACGAACTGAATTTCAAGGATGAAATATACACGACGAGGGTGAACATCGGTTTTCCACATTTGAGGTTATTAAAATCTATTCAAAAAAATATTTTTTTTATCATTTTACAATACATAACCATTATAATATATATTTAAGGTCTAGTGAACGTCTGCAGCGCCTTGAGCATTTGAAGAAACAGAGGCATGACGATAAATTAGAAAAGTCAGCTAGAAATCATGAGTTGAAGTTAGATTTGGATACTGTTAATAAAGATTGGCTTGCAAATAATGGACCTCATCAAATAAAGACAATAGCTGAGCACTATGGAATATTTAGACACCTATTCGATGAAGGTTACTTCGTTCCAAGGGTTCATCTGAACATAGCTTACAGTAATGGTGCTGATACTGCTCTCCCAGTTTATTATGGTAATATTATTAAACCATCAGATGCTGCAGAAAGTCCTGAAGTAAGATATGATGCAGAAGAGAATACTTTGTGGACATTAATCTTGTCAAATCTTGATGGCCATTTCACAGATGAAAATAACGAGTATATTCATTGGTGCATATCAAATGTCCCAGGAAATGACATCAGTAAGGGAAACGAAGTTGTTAAATATTTACAACCAATACCGCCGAAAGGAACTGGATTTCACCGATTTGTTTATATTCTGTACAAACAAGTTGATCATGTGGATTATTCAATTTCAATCGGTAATTATATTATTTATGTTTATATTTTAATCAATGGGTAAAATTTTGCACAATTGCCAAATATTGGGTTGAGAGTATTTTTTTCCCTTCCTATATTTAGCTACTGAAGCTATGTGTAGCCGGCGAAGCAATATATCTTTTTTTATTATTAGAGTGGATACAGACTGAATTTATATCCTTTTTCAGCATGTTTTATAATTGGTTATTGTAATCTTTCAGCCGAGTGCTTTGATTGGAAAATACGAAAAATCCTTTATGAATACTGATGGGTTTAATCCGTATCACGAATCGTTCATAACGTTGTATTAAACTTCAAGAGTTACTCTAACCTGCCCAGTTCTTAACTGACTTTCGAGAGTAGCTTGAGTACGAACACAAACCTTCTACCAGAAGAATGAATACATGCGATATATATTCTTTACTTCTCTTAGGTATAACTTATTAGGGTACTATCTCTAACATCAGTTTACTTGTCGACTGTCTGTGAAATAGGAAAAATACACGAAACAGAAGAAGACAACGTGCATGACTTAAAAATCCTTATGGAGCCTTTGGCCAAGGCGTTTATTTTGTCAGCATCACGAGTTTTTGTTTAACATTCAACTGTATAAAACAATGACAAGATTGTTTGGCACATATTAATGATTGGGCCTTGCCTGGGTGTAAAATGCTGCTTAGTGTAATTCTTGAATAAAATCATCATGAGACGAATTTGTTAAGGAATGAAAATTTTATTCGTAAGTCTGCCTGTTATGTAGAATTTTTTGGAAAATTGAATGTTTTGAATAAATCAACTCATTTACCTTAAATGCACTAACTGGTTCAAAATAGCAAAGTTAAAGCGTTGATTTAAAAAATTAACCTATGTAAATCATATTTATGCGAAACTAACTATACAGCACTGGCTGCAGTAAAATCATTTTTTGTTTCTACATTATAATATGCAATAGAGCAGCGGTCGGAAAAGTGTGGTCTGCAGAGAAATCTAACATTATTTTATGAACTTGGTGCATTTTTAGACGCATTTGATCACTTTTATTTCAATATGTAATACTTTACACAAAAGTCCAGTTAGTGGTCCACTGGATTAAAATTGTGAATTTAGTGGTCCGTGAGCCCTAAAAGTTTGCCGACCGCTGCAATAGAGGGTGGGGAGGCACAAAGACTGTTATGTATAAAGGAAAGCGTAGTTACATAATGTATGGAATCCACTAATATAGAGAAAAAATACCAAGAATTCTTATAATATATATTGTTAATTTTGAAACTTTATTTCTTTTCATATGGAATGAACTTATGAAAAATAATTTATCTTCTATGATTTATTATATTTATAGGTGACCCCAATCGTCTCTCAGAGCGCACATTCAACACGAGAGATTGGTACAGTAAGCATCAAGATGTTGTCACGCCAGCTGGAATTGCCTTCTTTCAATCAGATTGGGACTCAAGTTTGAAAAATGTCTTCCACAATACTCTGCAGATGAAAGAACCAGGTAACACCATATACATTATTTAGCCCCTTACAATTTCTTCGTGTATTTTAGTTTGAAATCAAAGTACTCTAATATGATATTAAAAAAAAAATGTGACACAAACCATAAACAAAACACTATATTTAAATTAACCAAAATTAATTTACTATAGACTTCTTTGTCGAACATTTTCCAGCACATTGCCCAATTATAATTTTACATAATACATCAATTCATTAACTCATTGGCATCGGATGACTCGTATACGAGTCTTTTGAGTTCCCTTTTAAAACTACGGATGACTCGTATACGAGTCTTTTCGCCGGTCTGACTGCGGCGTTGAAATATACACATCCAATGCGAAAAATGTTTTAGATTCTCTACAGAGATGGCATAACAAATGTTTGATGCATCATTTAAAAAATAAAATATTAAAATATGTGCACAAATATTTTTTTTATTCGGTGATTTCGGCGATGAAGAATCAGCAGACAGTTAAAATATAACTTATTTTTTAAAAATAAGTTTTTTTTGTCTGAATAATTTTTATTGAATAATAAATTTAGGATATGTAGTAATAAAGACAAATTGATCATTTCTATGATAAAAATCGAAAAAAAAACATTTTTTTCTTTCAGTTAATTTTCCCGATTTTTTAGAAAGTATAAAAAGGTTTTTTTTTCTTTTTGCCTGATTTTAATTTAACAATAAATTGAGAAAACATAAAGGTTTAGTTATGTGATAAAAATCAAAACATACATTTATCCTGGCGGTTCGTTTTCTTGATTTTGCTTAGAATGCATGCTCTGATTACAAGATTCACGGGAGTTTCGTCAACATCTGGATGTCATGTTATATGATCCCGATGACCCGATGTTAACGAAAACGTCGATAAATTATACTGCTTAATCCCTTATTTCAAAACTGCAGGTTCAGTTTAACTTCGATCGTTGTTATATTCGAATATATTTTTCTTTCGGTGCGCTATTACCTAGAACTGGTATTCTTTGTGTGATTTTTGTGTAACATTTGAAATATGGAAGAAGACTCTTATTTAGAAGAGAGGTGTGAAGACACGTTATCTGAAGTTAGTGAATGTGAGGATACTAGTGATCAAGGATCGGATATTCTTAGAACATTATTTCTCCCTACCTAAACAAATGGCACCATCTTTACTTAGACAATTTTTGTACCAGCGTTAAACTAGCATCAAATATTTTACTAAAAAAATTAAGAATGTGTGGGACAATAAGATCGAATCGCGGTTTACCGGATTCTTTGAAAAATGAAATACTCCAGCGCGGAGAAACTCGCTACGAAAGAAAAGGTAAAATAATGCTTCAGATATGGAAACACAAAAAAAAACGCAATGTTCAAATGATCTCGACCATCCATAATGCAAAACTAATAAACACTAACAAAATTGATCGACAAACTCGACTTCCCATTGTGAAACCCCATTGCATAGTTGATTACAATAATTACATGAATGGTGTTGATAATGCTGATCAGTATTTAGCATACAATCCCCTCTTCCGTAAAACGATAAAGTGGCTTAAAAAGATGTTTTTTTATCTTCTTTGTTGTGGCCTGTTCAATTCGTTTTGAGTATTTCAAAAACTTAATCGGTCATCAAACATGAAATTCCAAAGTTTTATGTTGAATACGGCCAAAGCTTGGTTAGAAGAAATTCCCGATATAAATATCCAAAGTGAACAAATGGCAACGACAAGTCAACCCTCGACTTCCAAACGTACCCCCAGTTTTGATCCACCGGGAAGGCTTACGGGTACAATCAAACAGCACGAACCGATACAATACGTGAAATGTTTTGTTCCAAGTTCCGTGAGGATTTATTTAATAATATTATGCAAACATAACCGAAATATTTTTTTGTGCCTAACTGTGAAAATACATTAAATACGCCCCGACCCATATGTCCCAGTTCTGGAGAGAATCAATAAAAAATAAGTGAGCGTTGAGGGATTCATTTCACGCTCGATTATATTCACTACATTCAGTGATCGCAAACTTTTTCAAAAAGTGATTTTTATTTTTATGAAAAATATTTTAAACAAATTTGACTACGCCATTTGGACATAATTTGAATAATTAAAGCTTGGTCCACACTGCCTACTCTTTCTTCAAACACGGAGCCATGGTATGCGTACATAATATATTTATTTTGTAGTTTTTAAAATTGATTTTGTTTTTAAGTATGTATTTTTATTATAAATAATGAAAATGTATTATTTGGCATAGAAAAGTAATCCGATTAGTTAAAAATAGATTGATAAAAGGTTAACACAAAAAGATCGTGTCTATCGTTATTTTCATTTGTCGACTAGGTATCAGTTTTAGGAAGCAAATCACCTGATTTTTATGTAATAAGAAGTTTGAAGGAACAAAAGAATTCGAATGAAAATAAATTACTTTTCTTGAAATGGTTTTGGATCACTGGCTGGCATAACTGTTCTGGTTTAACTATTCATTTGAATCATGTTTACAAAAGAGCCGCAGATTTTTACATATTGTATTCTAACTAAAAAAATCATCCTGGGAAACCTGTTACTGCGTCCTGTAAGGGCCAACAATATATAAGTAATTATAGATTAAAAATAATCTTTTGTTTTCTAATTTTGTTGTGAAATAAAATAAACAGGAGCACATCTATATTTGGCTTGTTATTTATTACTTTTTCGATAAAATGTATAATTCTATATCAAATAACCGATTTTCTATCTTAAAAAATACAAAAGGTTGAGTATCACTAATAAACTCAGGCTGAAATTTATAAATTATTATGGAACAAAGTGTTGTACAACTGGTGTCCAAATTTTTTTTTTTAATGTCGTACAGTTTTAAAGTTATAATTTTTTTACGAAAGTACCTAGTTTTTTGCAAAAATTCGCAAAAATGCCCCGTAACCAGCTCAGCTTTCATGTAAAAATGCCCCGATGCGAAAGAGTTAATAACATTTGTTTGTAAATTTTGAGATAATGTACTCGTAACTAAAACAAGAAAACTTTTTTTTATTCATCAAACCTTATGATTGCATCACACCGAAGATTATAACTCTACAATGATATACATAGGGCACATTTATATCTTAACTGCAACAGATTTTTTTAAGTTTATGATAAAAATAATTGGTGATGGATAAAACACTGATGTATGGAGCTGCAGGAGAACATTGACATTAGCAATTTTGCTAATGTCAATGCAGTTTCGCGATAGTAAAACAAGTGATTCTGATCAAATGAAGATTTAAATAATAGTGTATTGCTATGAATAGATGTACTCTTCAATAATTCTGTGGACTCCGTGAATATTATTACTGGGAAAAAGCCATTAGTGCCAACCAGGGCTGTGGAGTCAGAGTCGCGGTATTTTGGCTAGGAGTCAGTCGTGAAAAATGAGCGGCTCGATTTTTTTAAAAAAAATATATTTTATGATGTGTGTTTAAACGAAATAGTCAAAAGTGTTAACATTTCATGCTTGGCTGACTAAAGGTGATCTGAAAATTTCCTCTGGTGCCAACATTCGTAATCAATCAATCTCGATTAATAAATCAAAGTTATATTTGATTCTGTCACCAGTTGTACCATAGTAACAGGGCTTTAACTCTGTGTTACGTTGTGATAGACTTCAGCAATGTCAGGCAATTTTGTTAAGAAAACTCTGTGCTGGTGTTTTTTATAGGTGTATTTATAGAACATACCTAACTCAGTGGTTGTGATGACACGGGAGCGATTGTGTAAATATTTTTATATAAATAAATAGAATGTACGGATCAACTGAGACTAAATTTGTGAGTGATGTTTTGATTTGATGTTGCCAGTGTATGCTCCTGTGACATAAATGGAGGTGTTTGAGGAAAAGAATAATTTAAAAAATGTTTTGTTTTGAATAAATATTCATAGCAAAATCACTTACATAAATATAAATAATGTATAAATTACACATTTGGACAATTGCAATTTCAGGGGAAGGATTTAATTGTGTTTACATTTACTTATGTTCTTTGTCTCTTCTTTCAGTGTTTGAATACGATTTTCCACCCTCCTACATAAGACCGCAAAAACGGTTTCCATTGAGAGAACCGTTTAATTTATACATGGACAAATACAGAGACCCAAAGCAAGTCTCCAAAGAGTATTTAATGTTAAAACTTTCTAAGGAACATCCGTTTAAAAAGAGAGAACCTCCACTCAAGTATCCAAATGCTCACTCTTTTCCCAAGACCACACCTACATGGCTGAAACTCCATGAAAAGAAAATCAGGATGAACTACGGTCGCATTAATGATATTTAGAATCACCATTAGTAGTTAACAGACTTTGTTATGTTTATTTTGTATTTAATCATGTTACAGTAATCCCTCCATAAGCATTATTAATTTGTTCAGTGAAGTAAATACAATTTTTATTGATAGTCAGTATATACTTTGTAAATCTTCATTATAATAAGGTACAGTTAACAAAGCCATCATCAGAACTATCTCCGAACAAAATTAAGTTTAAACATAGTACTGATAATAGCATAAAGCTATCAACCAATTCATATAATTCTTGTAAAACTAGTTACGGTTATTTTTACTGTATTTATTACAAAATTCTTCAGCCCAATTGTTGCTATGAACATCGTAATTATGTTTTGCACCGAACAATACCTTTTGCTCAAATTATAACGTGTTTTCATAAACAATACAATATAAATGTCATTTAGCTGTTAAAAAGCGTGTATTTTTTTGATTTTAAAAGATATGTTTAAATCTACTATTAGTATTATATCTTGAAAGCTGAGGAAAAGTTAAGTCATTTTAGTGACATAGTGTCTTTTTGATGATCCAAAATTTTCTAGTCATATACAATATATGAACTCATGTAAATAGAGGGATTACGGAATATTTATTTAATATTACTTGTCAAACAGAGATACAATTTCGTTATTATAAATAATAGTCACCTTATTTTTCTTTATTTTTCCCCTCATTCGCATCGGGGCATTTTTGCGAAATTTTGCAAAAAATTAGGTACTTTTGAAAAAATAGTATAACTTTAAAACTATTTGACATTCAAAAAAATAATTTGGACACCAGTTGTGCAACACTTTGTTGCATAATACTTTATATATTTTAGCCTGCTTTTATTAGCGATACTCATCTTTTGTATTTTTTAATATAGAAAATTGGGTATTTGACATAGAATTATATATTTCATCGAAAACGTAATAAATAACAAGTCAAATAAACATTTACTCCTGTTTATTTTATTTCAAAACAAAATTAGAAAACATAAAAGCCTATTTTTAGCCTACAATTGCTTATATTTTGGTGGCCTATTTTTTAAAGTTTTATTTTAACTGTCTGCTGATTTTTCATCGCCGAAATCACCGAATAAAAAAAATATTTGTGCATATATTTTAATATTTTATCTTTTAAATGATGCATCAATCATTTGTTACGCCATCTGCATATAGAATCTAAAACATTTGTCCCATTGGATGTATATATTTCAACGCGTAAGTCAGACCGGCGAAAAGACTCGTATACGAGTCATCCGTAACCAATGTGTTAATCCAAAATCAAGAGTTACGCTATACTATAGTTAAAGAGTATAAACAAGTGATTATGTTCACCTGTCTGAACTGAAAATTTGACCCTTGGCACTGGAATGCCTTACTTCGACGCCATTACCAGAATGGCATTAATGTTTGCTATTCTCTTGATATAAGTCATTATGCAAAATCTATTTCAGGTGTATGTGGCTGAAAGGTAAAACACATATTCTGATAGGTAATGTATTTAAATCTAATAATATTGTAGGTATCTTTTTTAAAATATAATTTTTACTGAAGAATTCTTTGAGTTACCGATAAGAACAAAAGTGCAAAAGATTAGGGCGAGGCATATGCTGAAAAGTCCAGATAAAACGGAACAGAATTGGCAGGCAATGAAGACATGTAAGATTTGGCTAAAAGACACAGAATTTACAAACAGTTCCACATGGACTGCGGTTGCAGCAAAAAGATTTAAGAATCCAATCCGACAATAAAATTAATATTTTTTTGTTGTTTTACTACCTATCAACGCGTGGGAAATCTATTAGGCAAAGTGATTACAAAAGAATGTCCTGTTCATGGGGAATTTCTATTGTTGCGGGATTTATCTTAAAATTTAAAAATGTTTTTTTTTAACCCTTTGGTAAGTGTAAAGTCTAGATACACAGCGAAGTATTTTGTATCTATTGCCATTACATTTTTTTTAAATTATACATGCCAGCGTAGCAGTGTACTCTTGAAAGTACTTTTTCACGCAACCTACACTAAAAAAATTGAAACAGACTACCAATTCATAAGAGAGGAAAAACAAATTATAATATTTGAATAATAAAGATTCATTGTTGTATTATATTTTTTGTCGATACAACATTGTGAATACAATGAATGATTAAGAAAAAATGTAGTTATTATTTTTGGAATATATAATATAAATAGTTCATTGTATAACCCTTTAAGTAGTTAAATTTTACATCAACAAAGAAAACACTTATTTGTATTGAATTGAACTTTATTGATAATAAATAATCAACAATATTCGTATTGGGCATACATATAATCAGTATTGAATATATTTTGAATATAAATCTGACTTTTACTCGACCATAGAATATACTAATTTAGCAACATTATTCTAGTGGTCTTTGCAGTGTGAAACTTTCAAGTCATCCAAGTGTTCAATGAATTCAATTCCTAGAAACGAGGATTTTATAGACACCAGATGATAGATAGCTTTATCAATTTACACAGGCTATGTATAAAATTTTAGTTACAAGCAAATCTATTCATAAATGCTTTCAGTCTAGGAATGTCCAATTTTTTAATAGTTTTAAAGATCAATAATTTACATTGACAACTGACCGTAAAATTTAAATTGTTAAATTTATTATAGGTAAACTGTTTAATTTATTTCAGTGGAGTAAACTGAGATAGTTAAAATACGCCAGGAGTTAGCGATGTGATTTTTACGTGAAAATTAATATACATCAGACTTATAAAACACATAAAAATAATTCTTCAGATACATTTCATTGCATAATAATCTGAAATAGTTCTACAACCTTTTTTTTAGTTACCGTACATTAATATAAAATATTCGAATACTAAAAATTCTATACCGAAAACAACTGTCTTCAAGTGATTATCTCCTCTGGTCACTGTAACGCAGTGACAAAAATGCAATTGAAAACTTAACGACTCAAATGAATGATGAAATCTTAACACATCAATGAAACAGTAGGACAATCAAAAAAATTTAGTTTCGAGGTGACAGTTTAATGTTCCGCATAATCTAAAACATTTTTTATTAACGCCACTGTAAACACGGTAAGATAATAAACCATGTTGGTTGTATTTAAAATTATATTGTATTCTATTGCATTAGACTTATCATTAAATATTGCCTTTCACACTCAACCCCAAATGACTTGCATAATGCTCTTTTTCAGTGTCAAAAATTTACCAATTTTGTTCAAATAACTTGATTTCTTATAAAGATCAGATTTAAGTTTCAGTTATTTACATTTTTTATCATATTATATTTAATCCTAAAAAAATGTTAACTTAAATATATTTTTAAATATAGAATTTTTGAATTTGACAAATTTATACTACATAAGGAACTGAGGGTGTGCAAGTGATATTTAAAATGGTGAAAATTAAGTTTGGTGGTGTATTACAGCACCGATAAAGCACCAATCTGTGAGAAGTAACTTAAAAAAAAAAAAAAAACCACCAGTTTTGAAATTATTTGTCCAGAATGCCGCCAGAAAGATTTTTCAAAGCGAAAAATCTAAGGCACATTCCACTAATCATTAGATATGAATCGGCCGCTATTCAAAATCTATTTTAGGCATATGCATCTGAAGGGTTAAAAGCATTCATAGTTCAAAACTATTTTTTGTCGATTGTCCTAATTTAGCATTGATATAATATCTCAACTAAACTTTAGAAAATGGCGTTGTAAAAATTTTCATTACTGTCATATCTAATCCATTGATGGTTTATTAAGATTGTTCCAATCACTTTCTGGATATAAATCAATCATACTTAGAATTATTTCAACATTTACAATGTGATGTGAAAAAAAGAAGTCAAAATGACTTCCAAAACCAAATGACACATAATTCAGATACCAATGTTGAAAATAATAAAAGCGTAAATTATTTTGATACAAGTGAAAATTAGATAATCGTAACATGATAAATATTAAATTAAGGTAAGAAAGTCGATACAACTATGTAGTATTATAGTAAGGAATTGAAAGCATAATGAAATCCCTGTTTAAACTGACACATTCCAACTGCGCAGAATTTCTTACAACACAGTATTTAATATCTGATGAATAAAAACTGAAGTAGAACTGGAGGAAAGTATTTTGATTGATAGTAGTAGTCTACAGTACTTTTCTATTAACAGATAGTACACAATAACAAATATTTCTATAAAATTAAAACTATTTCGACTGAAATGAGAAAGTATTATTGTGAAATGCAGTCTTTTATGTTTGCGAGCTGTGTGGAGCGCCGTTTTAGTCGAGGCCAACATCGTCACTAGGAGGAGTCTGCTTGTCGAACGGGGCATCGGTGGGAGTTGCAGCACCGCCCGGTGGGAAATTGGGAGAGCCGCCAACTTTAGAAGCCAGTTTGTTGAGAATATTTGCGATTTTCGGATTATTTTGGTATTTGAATATGTTAGCCGGGTTGGCCGATGCGTCCTTAAAGGCTGCAGCAATTTCTGGATCCTAAAACGAAGAAATTAATTTTACAATTTACAGAGCATCATATTATTGAAACATTGAAATTTTTGAAACGGAAAAACCTCAATATAACAGAAAGATTGAAATATTTATACTGACTTGAAAAGCAGTCATAAGTTCCGGATCGTTAAAGAATCCCATGGCATCCGACATGTTAAAAGGAGTCCCCTGTCCACCGGCATTAGCATCTGCATCACCGAATCCTTGCGGGAACTGAGGGAAAGAGTTAGCTTCCGAAGAATCTTTTTTATCATTGGTTTTTTTTGCATTCGCTGCAGCACTGTGAGCTGCCTTCGCCTCTTGATAACGCTTCAATTTTTCTTTATGCTATAGAAACATAATACATATTTACATCAACAAACATCTTCATATAATCTTAATAAGTCCATTTGTGATCGAAGAAGATATTTCATTAAGAAAAATTGTGCAGTGTGAACATGTTGAAAATACAGATGTAGGACGACTAGCCCAAAAACTGAGGATTAGGATCAATTTCAATTTTACCTCTTTATCTTCTTTGCGGCGTTGTTTGTTCAATGCATGAGTTCTAATTTTGTCAGCATTAGGTGTCACCTCAGCTAACCATTCTTGAGCCTGTTCATCATAATCTATTTTGCAAGACTCCCTTAGATCCGCCGCAGCTTGCTCAAAATTACCCAAAAGCCTGCATAGAAATTAATTATGACAAATCAATATAAGCAGTTTCTGTCAATTTTTTGATTAATCTTATTGTTATTATAACATTTTCAACTACAATGAAAATCATCTAAATGTTTTAATTACATCTTGGGTAAGTGAAACTATATGGGACACGAAAAACTCCATAGCTAGTCAACCAAAATATAAATGAATTCAACGATAATGTGGTTGACTACTTCGATAATGATTTTAAAAAAATTGAATAAGTTGGATAAATCCTTTGTTAAATCAAGTGATACAGTCATCAGCGAAGCAGACCTCGACATCAGGATTAGAATCACCTGATGTTTGAATTGATAGCAACTCTTTAAAAAAAATAAAAACCTTCACCTTTTTCCGCTTCTACCACTATATCTATTTAGAACAATAAATATAGTTTTAACAAAGAAAAACATTTTTATACAATTTTTCGGACCAATGATGAATAAGATTTCGCTGTATTTCATGTTAAAATTGACACAGTTTGAAAATCCAAGAAATTGATATTATGAGAACAGAAAATCTCATTTTTTAAATCATTTTAAAAATTTTAAGCGTATGTTATTCCTATATCCATTCATTATGGTTTATTTTATTTAACCTGTGTGCTCTTCCGCGGAATTTGTAAGCGGCTGCGCTGTCGCAGTTTAACTCCAAGGCACGGGTGCAATCCTTAATGCAGGCATTTGGTTTATTGAGTTTTAGCTGGACCTAAAGAAATGGATTGAATAAAAAAATATTTAATATTGCACCTTCATTGAATCTAATATTTACTGTAAATCTTAAGTAGAATAAATATAGGTTGGCCAATAAACGCGCCACAGCATGCTTTTAATGATTTTGTGACATACTTTTACAGTTACAAGAGCAAAAATTTTTAAATATTTACTTCAGATGATAAAATAAAGTAAAAGTAGGTAGAAAAGGGGTAAGAGAGTTAATTACTTGTCCCCTCTTGGCAAACAGCAATGCACTGCTAGGATTCAATAAGATGGCCTCCGTGTACATTTTTAACGACTCGTCAAATTCTTGATCAGAGAAATGTTTCATGGCAGCAGATCGTTTTTCATCTGATTGATCAGTTTCTTCTTCTGTAGATGTTTTATTAGAATCGCCCATCTCTTGTGTTTCATCGATTTTATCACCTTCAATGACACCTGGAAAAATGATGAGATCATCTATTATAGTAATTCTTTTAGATTATGGATTTCTTTTACTTTTGAATATTGTCACCTCAATACTACGACTAGGTAAATTTGATTTAGGCATTGTTCGGAAAACGCACTTCAAACTTTTTTTGAATAACATATACCGAGACATTTTAAACTATAAATGAATAAAAAGACTGTAGTAACAAATGGCAGTTTCATAACTTGATACATACTCCATGCTAGTGATTCCACTCAGATTCACTCGGTATTTGTAATATGTATTAATATTCACATTTTTTTATTGTCTTACACAAAAATTGTAGGTGTATTTTAATTACAATTAGTCACATTATTTAAATACTGAAATAAATAAATATTAAAAACGATAAGCAATATTTTGATTTTTCCCGTTTTTATCAGCCACAGTTTATAGTTTAGTGGGGATCTTTGATTTTGATAGACACACTAGTATGTCATGAGACGTTGGTTAGAAATCACTGCATTACATAGATGAAATCCATTAATAAATAAAAAAAATAACGGAAATCTTGGAAACTATTACCTTCCAAATTGAGTTCGACTTCTGATTCAGGGTCGGATTCATCGTTAGTAAATTGTGGTTCTGGAGCTTTCTCTGTTTGAGGTTTCCTATAATTAAATTAAAAAATACTAAATATTTAAACAATCAATGTGATGGTAGAATATTCAGTACTTTTTTGTTAGACATACATCATAAAATGTGCACCATATTCAATTCACACACGCTTCCTGCTTACTTCCCCGCAAACAAAACACAGTTCAGATATATAAACAACTTTTGCAATTTAGCACTCAACGCTATGATCGGCCTTATAATATTTTACATAGGGTGCCAATTTCAAAAATGACACATTATGATGCATTTTCACTTGAATGAAATTAGAGTAGTTTTATAAAATGATCTCTTTCAATATGTTTTAATAAAAAAAAATTCTTCTAAAAATCTAATAATATAAAATATTTTCACCATTGAATTGAAATATTTCAGTATTTTATATATTATGTATTTTTGGTTTGCCATGACTTATAATTTTTAAGTACGTAATTCTGATTAAGGTTTTTCGGAAAGTGACAAATGGGAAAATGAGATTGAATGTATTGAAACATATGCTTCATTAAACAATTTAGAATTTGTTGTTTTTTCAAATACAAGGTAAAGCTGTCAATCAATCGAATCGTGTATTTCGAAAATGTTATGAGTCACATTTTTTCCAAAAATGAGTTGAGTATCCAAACATCTTCAGAATACCGAAATACACAAATATAATACGAAAACGTTACATGTATGTATGTTATTAACGCATCTTAGAGCATTGCAAAAATGCATGTATTTCGAAAACATAATAAGTTCACATTAGAAAAAGTGGATTTAACCCTTTGAACTCTTAATTTTTTTCATAAGTGTTTCAGCAATTTCAAGATATTTTCAGTTAATAATTATGTTATAGCTAAAAATATTTAAAAAACTGATAAAATAATGAAATAAAAAATGGTTTTAACCCGTTAACAGCTAGAAAAAAATAACGTTTTTTGCCCTGTAAGCTAGCAATTGTCAAAAACTAATAAAGGAAAACTTAATATTCATTTTGTGAGTCCTTAAGAGATGTCGGACCCTTTTTCAATGATGCAAACTCTAAAAAATATTTATTGACGTCATAATAATGAGAACACACTGGTGGGTAGCGTGTGTGGTTAATAGGTATGTGACACACCGGTGGGTCGTTAGCTTTAGAGTGGTTAAGTAATCTTGAGTAGCAAATAAATGGCGTTTATCATAAAATGAGAAATTAATATTTCCTCTTTCAAACCGGTTCCTCCGGCGGCCCGCCGCTGGTAATGGTTTATAATTGAGGCTATGATTTGCAAACACGGCTCATTAAAAAATGGTTAAAAAAAACATAACTTTTGCATAGCTTAGAACACAAGTTACTTACAATGAATAGTTTGCAAAAGACACTTCATTCTAGATTATCTTCTATAAAAGGCCAATGACCACTCCTTTCTTTCTTAAACACATGTGCTTTTGTGACATTTTTAATCCTTTGGGAGATTTTGGAATTATCCCAGAGTATCTCTTCTATAACCTCTAAATTTTGAATGTTATTGGCATACAACCATCTTTTTAATATAAACAGCTTATTTAGCACTGTACACTCACTCAGCACATTTGAATGGAATTTCATTTTAAATCAAATGTAATTCGTTTATTTTTTTTAATTATCTTCTAGAATTCAAACTTTATACCCAACGGCAAGCCGCAATCATTCGAAATAGAATAGCTGATATTCTAGAATGTTCAACATGAAAACAAAATAGAGCTTTCCGATATTATAACGTCATTTCAGGTGTAATAATTTCTTCAAAACCTTATTTACTGTATGAAATAAAGCATTTAAAAATAATACGAAACTATATTGAATGCTTTTAAACATACGAATGAACCGAATGAACTTTAAAAATACAGCGTGCTCTACCCATGTCAAAAATGACGCGCAAAAACGCCGGTATAAACTTACGTTTGTCCAGAATTTGAAGTCGATGTAGGTTTGAATGAGGGGGCAGGAATGTGTCCACCACATGAAATGATGAAGTCTTTGAAGAATTCTAAGCTTGGATGATTTAATATTTGTGGTGAAGCCTGACACACTGATATAAATCCTTTTAGCTGAGCTAGCTGCTCATTACTGATAGGGCAATTCATGTTGTCAATCTTTCTTACAATATTCTGTAATTAGAAATTTATTTATTTACAATATAGAGAAATGAAAATATAGTTAGAATAACATGCCTAAAACACGATAGGTGTAATATTATCAACACTTACTTCAAACCAAGAGCAAAAACTGCAATCACCTGCAATATGGCGTATGCGGTATTAAAATAATAATATTAAGGTCCGCACTGACATTCGAGTACTCCAGCGTACTGGGACTTGTCTATGGCACTCGGTATCGAACAAACGCGAGAGTGGTAGTGTGTACCGTG
Organism: Himalopsyche tibetana; assembly: GCA_030503985.1. Taxonomy (NCBI): domain Eukaryota; kingdom Metazoa; phylum Arthropoda; class Insecta; order Trichoptera; family Rhyacophilidae; genus Himalopsyche; species Himalopsyche tibetana. Next base: position 10,297,290 of record JAPJYX010000009.1, on the reverse strand, counting down.
TAAACAGATAAAATGACAGTGATAGATAACCTATATTCGAAAAATAATTTAAATAAATAATTGTAAAATTTTAAATTTGCATGTCAGTGGTTTATATGAATAGGATAAATTTTCCAAAAAAAATACATTTCAATGACCGACAAATAATAACAAAACTTTTAATTCATTTTACCAGGGCTGTGGAGTCACGTAAAAAAAAGACGACTCCGACTCCAGCTTTTACATACATCCATGCCTTCGAACAGAAGTTCATAAATCGATTGAAAATCAAAAAGGTAGCAGGGTGGCGGCCTGGCTCATTTTCAGGTACCAGGTCACCGACCTGGCCCCACCACACCACTGCCTATATAAAATATTTCCAATTTCGCCACGAAATCGGTAATATTGGAAGCTATGTGTAACTACTTATAAATCCTAGTTAAGATACGATTGAATACATTTGTTTTTTTTTTATTCTGACAGTAATCAGAGATGAGAACGTTTCTTAGATTGTATAATTAATTCAAAAAATTAAAGGGATTCTACTGAATTGTATAATATTACATGATTTTATGTAGGCTTGTATCATTATAATAATTGTTGGTTACTTATTTGAAAATTGCATATATATATTCCATAACAATAATTACGTATTGGTACCATTACCTAATACCATTAGAATGGTTGCTCGGATAACATAGGTATTCAGTGCTTTCACTGCAAGTCTTGACCCATTCTATATTTATAGTGGGTGCTAATTCTTGAAAACCATAATGGGAGACCCTAATTTTAATACCAATTTGTGAGATGAAATCCCATTTGGATTCAAAGAATTGTAAGGAAACATGAAATTTTACTTCATTGCTATTGAAAACCTTAGGTAAATGATTACAAAATTGTTAAGAATCATATGTATTGGAATGTTGAACACTCGTGTTGGAAATATTTTCCAATCATACCAATAATTTATCTTCAATCAATTTATTAAATACGTCATTGTTAAAATCAAATGTTAATTCAGGATTTAAACAGAAAATTATTTTAAATGTTTTCAAAAATGCAGTATTTTCGTAAAACAACGAAATGATTGCAAAGATAGTTCTGATTTGTAATAGTGAATCCGTTTCTTTCACTTCCTTCAATACCTCTTACCATTGAATGTCATTTTCCAATTATCACCCACTTCTGATGATCACTTCCATTTAAACACGGGTAATCTAGTTGTAAACATTCAATTGCTTTTTTTTTTGAAAGATATTATTTCTCAGAGAATGAGGGATGAGTTTATGCAACTGTTACATGGATCCTCAGTGGAATATAAATTAACATTATTCCGATCAGGAAGTGAATGAGGATAATACACCGATTAAAAAATGTAGGACAACGATTTTATTGTAAAACTTTATAATTGATTGCAATTTTATTTTATCCTAATCAGTAGGTATATTTATTGTGTTTCTCACTTTTAGGGTGTTCACTGTCAATACTTGGTGGAAAGGCATTGTATTAATAAAAACAATAATCCTTTGTACTTCATTCCACTTTATTTAATATGTCAGGACCGGTTTCGCTCATTGCGAGCATTGTCAACTGATAAGAAACATAATTTAACAATGCTATTTATACAAAATTGAAAAGTTATACACAACAGTTGGCATTGAAAAGAAATTGCCAATTACATTAAAGTGATTCTAAATGAATCTGGGATGACTTTTTAATTATATGTTAGTTGTGTTGAACATTTTAATTTTGTGTTATTTTAGAATCACTTTAATGTAATTGGCAATTTCTTTTCAATGCCAACTGTTGTGTATAACTTTTCAATTTTGTATAAATAGCATTGTTAAATTATGTTTCTTATCAGTTGACAATGCTCGCAATGAGCGAAACCGGTCCTGACATATTAAATAAAGTGGAATGAAGTACAAAGGATTATTGTTTTTATTAATATTGTGTTTCTAATTAGTTTTTAAGAATTACATGAAAAATAATAAAAATGAAATTTTACATGGTTAAGAATTGAACAGGTTGACTAGAAAATATTTTTTTAAAAAGCCAAAGTATTTTATTTATTTACTTAACAATGCCTCCTTTCCTATAATATATGAATACCTATATTATTTTATTTTGATACTTTAATTATTAATGCCAAAAAAATCACTACACCAAATAGCGTAAGCCAGTGTGTAGCCCAGTGGGGGCCGCGAAATTCAGTAGAAAGTACAAAAATCTATATATATAAGTCTATCAAATCGGTGTTTCCCATATTGGGGGCCGGCGGATTGGATTGGAAAGTGGATTCTGGGGGAAAAGTATAGCAAATTGAGGATTTCGAATTCATCAGTGAGCTAAAAAAAAAAAAAACGAGTTTCTGTGACAATCTGAGGAAAAAGTATACCAAATCGCAGATTTCAAATTCCTCGGTGAGCTAAAAAAAAAAACGAGTTACGGAGACAATTGAGGAAGGCTGCGGATTATTTTTTTTAGATTTAGGGGGCCGTGGAACGAAAAAGGTTGGGAAGCACTGGCGTAAGCGACCTATCTGAAGGAAAAAACTGTCAGCATCATGCGCAAAACAGCGTTACCACCAATATCTCAAAAATTGAAAGTACTAATTTAATTAAATAATTTAAGTATAGGCATTGGCAAAATATTACTAACCGCATTAAAGTAGTTCCCTTTTCAAACTTATTTCGAAAATAATGTAAAAAAAACTTTCTCCTGTAAAATTTATGAATTGTCACGCTCTCATTTTATTCTTCAGGTGATATATCCACGTAAACGAATGTTTATGTATGAACATTGTCAACCACTTAATGAGAATGTCTCAAAAGCACATAATTTAAATTGTAAAAGTGGGAATTTTAGTAAGCAGTTAGAAGTATATTGCAATAATTTTGTTAGAATTTAAGCAGCCACAGTTGTCTCATCTTACCATCGATTTGGGTATTATATTTGGGTTGGGTTGATCAACGCATCTTTCATATACACAATGTATTACATATATGAAAACATTCGCAACCTGCAACGGTCACATCATAATTTTGCAATATTCTGTTACTTTGTGTTACCCACAAAGCTTCAAGGAATGTGCATTCCAAATTGGTACCTGTCGGCAGTAGCGTAGCAAGGAGGGTGAGGCAGGGGCGGACCACCCGATGAATCAAAAGTTGCAACTAAATTTTAATATTTTATCTGAAAAGTCTTCACCGCAACAAATTCAAATCGAAAATACAAAATTATTTTTAAATAAATTTATTTTCAGACTTATGATGTAGTGTATACATTTTAATAAAATTAAAAAACAATCAACTTCATCAAAATTTACATAAAATAAATGTGCAATATATAATTTTTAAGTTATCGGTCATCGTCGACATTTTCACATTTTGTTTTGTAAACAAAGTATGGGTACAGAAACGAAACAATTTCTTCAAATATCAAGTTTAAGCGAAGTAGATTGTTATCACTGCCTATGCTTACATGTCATATTTTATCAAATTGAGCTCACAAGACAAGGTCGGTCGGACCGATGCGTCTATGAACAATAAGTCGATTGCTCAAATCCACTCTATCGAATGGGACTTATTGACAAACTTATAAATAAAGAAGATTCTCTACGCAATACAACAGGAAATGGCTAACTTATGAATCACTTTTCGCCTGTAACAAGGACTACTGCTGGCAGTCAGTCGGATCTGTTATTTATTTATTTACATAATTAATAGCTGTATTAAACTAGTTACATTAGAATGGAAGCGACTCAATCAGAGTCGCTTCCGGATTCGGAAAGGCACAAGTCTTCATTGAGAAGGTGCATTGGCATTGATGCTTCACTGTTGCCCGCACTATTGCCGTTACCGTTCACCGCTCCTGAAAGAATAGTTGATTACAAATTTAACAGGTAGACACTTAACAATAACAATATTCATAAAGTTATGCTTTTTTTAGACCACCCACGTAGGCGGCCGAGCAACAATTGGCGGTTTCACTCATATAAGTTATTTTTAGCTAGTCAGTTCATTTCTACGTGTATATTATTTAATTCGACATCGTCCCAACATGGACAGTCGTCATTAATGAAAAACATTTTAAGAAATATGTAAATCAAATTATCCTTATGATGGTACAGCTACTGCATGATGAGTCGGAAACCCCGAAAGAAGCAGATCTGGATGATTTTTTTTACAGATAATCAGTGTTTTTCAGTGAATTTACCACTCAACCCTCGTCAAACGCTTGTTCAGATATGCCAAAAACATGAGCGAGGGCATGCTACAGGTGGTGGGAGAAATGTTGGCCAAAGAGATTGAAACAAATTCTATTCACTTGCGCACTTGAATCACTCAGCCGAATCCCATGCGTTGCGTTCAGATTGTTTTGAATTTGGGCAAGTTCACTCTCTCGGCCGTGTGGTCGGTTGGTCTAAATGAGGCATTAATTCGAAAGCCAGATATTTTAGCTAAGTCATCTAAGTCAGCCGGATTTCGCCTTTCGGCATCTTCAGGCATTCAAGTGCATGGATGAACTTACTGACGCTTAGTAAATGAATATATTGGGTTAATATAAGAAATAAATGTATCAATAAGTTTAAAGCCATTGCTGGCAAAAAGGATTAACCCATGGGAATGCCTACAGATTTGAATGGTGGGTAATTTTAAGAATTATATTTATTTTTGGGTGTCAGATTTTTTTTATGATTATATTTACTCTTATATAGGGTATAAGAGTGGGGAATTTGGCAGATTTACCTGCACATTCAAAATCGGTAAGCTTTTAAAACCATTGTGCTCTATTTATTTCTAAAATTTCCTGGAAAAATAGTTTATGGGTGTCCGTATTTGGGTGCAACATTTTAATCGCCTGTTCGTCATCGAACACGTGGCTTTCTGAAATTAAGTGATTGGCAAAAGTGGATGTGTCTTTCTTAAATCTAAAGGCAGCCATGTGCTCCCACAATTAAGTTTTTCCGATATTAAATATTTTTGTGCAACAAAAACATTGCAATCTATAAATCCCGGATTTATTTAAAGTAACGTATTCCATCTTTCATTGTTGACTAATAATTTACCTAAAGAGTTCTTACAATAAAAAGCTGGTCTAACACTATCAGCGAGCTGTTTTTTAATTTTAAAACTTGTATTACCTAAATAAATGATTCTGATGATAAAAAAAGGCGAAACCCAGGTCGTTAGTAACAAAACTTGTGTGAATGATTCAAATTTAATATTGAAATTCCAGCAAGCACCTTCAGTCGAAATCTTAAATCTTTTAAGCTACTACTCGCAGACCGGTGTTTTATCGATGTTAAAAACACCCAACCATAGTATCGTATATATTTTTTTTACATTTTAAATAGAACTTGCTTACAAAGCCTCATAAAAATAATTACTTGTCTTTATAATGTATCAAATTTGATCTTTCCAAATTACGTATCAATACAATTAAAAATATTTAAAACTTCAATTTAAACTTTTGCTATTGATAAATGGACATCAAAACAGAGTTTTTTTGGTCACCTCAAACGGGTTTAACCCTTTAGCCGCCAACGTCGAAGTATTCAATACAAATGCGACTCACGGGTGAGACGATGGCGTACAAAGGGTTATTACCACTAAGTTTAGGAGCTATATTTGTGTTGATTTGAATTTTTTAAAATGCTAGTTTGATATAAATGACAACCATGATAAGATGAATTTTTGAAAATTTAATTATTGTGCTGGAGAAACCCGTGGTATTTAATTGGGTTGAGTTAAGCAAAAGGGAGCCAACTGCAAAATTGCAGAATGGAGACATTGAGCTTCAAAGTTTTTACACCTTTTTAGATATCTTATGTAAATGTCATGAATGTGCTTGGTTCCATTAAAATGTTATCGGTCCTTACTTGATTTGTTAATTTAGCACAATGGGTACTTTGTACTTGGGTCCTTTTTAATAACAGGAAATATAATTGATTGTTTCCCCGCTTAGCAGAAACGAAATAATGCAAATAATAAATAAACTAGACAAAATTTCAGTTTGATCTCTTTATCAAATTAAAATTCATAACTCAAATTACCTAAAATATGAATTTGTTCCTTTTTGTTTAACTCAACCCAATTCTAGAGGGTTTGAGAAGTGGGTATTAGCGAGCTGAACTTGCTCGTTCGAAATTTGTAAACAATTCAGTTAAATAATAAGAAAATATTACTACATTGAAAATTCAGTAAGAAATTTACCATTAATAGGGGGTTCGGGATTACTGCGGCGATTGGTGTTTGGAAGCGTAAGAGAATTAAGAGAAGGAGGCGGAAGGTGTCGTTGGTGACGATTTTCTCGTTGGTCATCACTCTGTCCGCTGTTACTGTGATCGCTTTCGCTACCGCTGCTAGAAGAACCGCTCGACGAAGACAACACACCCACATCTTCCTCTTCACCATTACGCTGAAAAACATACACACATAATTTTGATGACAACTATAAACCTGCGATAATTTATCAGAGCATATAGCTGGTGTTGGTGTATGCTCTACTATGTTCATAGATATAGCACTATCAATCAAATCCTGGTTTGGTAAATTATCATATTGCACAAAAAGTGTTTACATTAAACCATTTGCGAAGTTCGCAACTACAACACTGGATGTGAGACAATTTGTGTACCTCACCTAAAAATATTGCATGGGATATATTATAAGCAAAATGACTTACCAATATGTCAAGAGGTGTGGGTTCACGCACATTGTTTAGGGGTGGAAAAGACTGCCGTTCAGGTTGAATGGCGGGCATCATAGCCGGCGGCTGGGCTGAATCGTCGAATCCAATCATTGGCAAGCTGGCCAGAGTGCTCTGACCTGAGTTGACAGTCCATCTGAAAACATTCGCTATATTTTTACAGATTGCTCATGATGGATGGATAACTTTTTATTTAAAAATTATTATGCATAACTTACGGAGTGGCCTGCGGGGGAGAAGTACGGTGTCTGTGGGGAGAGGTACCGGACGGTTTAGCGGATGCACCGCGGCGTCCACCTGAAGCCACCTTTGTCCGCGAGGTAGACCTCTGCGTGCAGTTGTTAACAGACAGTGTCTCGGGAGAGAGCGGTCTAGGAGGACCGAGGACGGGTGGCGGAGCTGGCTTTTGCGGCGGTTCTTGTCTGGAAAAATAATGGTCAATGTTATATGTTATAAGGTTAAAAATTATTATTTAATCCTAAAAAATCTGTATAAGATTATGAAAAACTCATTCATCAGGAATATAGTGCGGATGGTTTTAAGAAATGGTCTTCATTTTCAAGTAGTGTAACTGTTTTTCGGTGCTTGTAAAATTTGTTCTATATGAAGTGATGAAATCAATTAATGAAGTTTGTGTAATTTTTTTTTATTATTATTTGGTAGAAAAGAGAGATAATCGTAACATTTATGACAGTGACTTACCTAGTCTTTTTTACTTGAATGTTACTTGAAAGTTTTTCCAAAGTTATTTCTCCGGTGACTTTGTCAATTATAAGTACGCACTCTTTTTGATAGGGTCGCTGACTTCCTTTAAAAACGGTTTGAGGTATGCCAGCTCCATCTAAAAATTTTGAAACAAGGTTTATGTTAAAAACAGCTATCCAAAAACTATCTCTTTTGCTGTTATGTATGAAAATTGTTTTTTTTACTCACCTAGATGAGGGACTGTTACTGTAACTTGGTTGTTAGTCCCGACATCGACAGTTGCCATTTTGCTTGCATCGACCGATGCAGGTTTAAAGTCACCTGGAAACATTTATGAACAGTTAATTCGAATTGCAGCGAGCTAAAAAAAACATGAAAAAAATTAAATGTTTTATGGGTATAGTGACATTCCAGGTAGATAATATTGTTTCGTTGATTTTACAATAGTGTGTACTTTAGAAGTATTGTTTGCTATTTGACTAGGCATAGCTGTAACCATATTCAATTTATTGAAAGACGTATTGAGCTGAAATTGTTGGTCTATCACACAATGCCCTGTTTCGAGAAGTGGATAATGGTATATAATATTAAAACAGAGGCAACACTGCTTTAGAATATGAATTCATTACATTAACCCATTACCGCCCACCGTACTCGCTTGAGTACACCTATTCCAAGTGTGATATGGTGTATTATTTCTTAGTTTATTTTAAAAGTAAAAGCCTATTATGAAACTATATGATAGTAGTAAACTGTAAAAAAATACAATTTGGCAAAAATGCGTAGATAAATTTCAATAGTTTATCATCGAAATATTGGTTTAAAACAAGATGATTTACCACTTTTAAGGTGTTCACTGTCAATACTTGGTGGAATGGCATTATAATAAAAATAATAAAACATTTTTAGTACTTTTTCCACATAAAATTTATTAGATCAGGACCGGTTTCGCTCATCGCGAGCATCAGTTGATAATGCTCGCGATGAGCGAAACCGGTCCTGATCTAATAAATTTTATGTGGAAAAAGTACTAAAAATGTTTTATTATTTTTATTAAGATGATTTACGTTAGGTATTTTAATTATTTCTTAGTATAAATAATATTACATTTTGATGACAATATTTTTCATCTACCGTGTGCTATGTTGCATTTTATTGCACTGTACTCAAGAGAGTACAATAGGCGTTTAGCCGTCAAAACTGCTCTAGTCTTTTCGTTTTGATTTTGATGTAGTGCGCGAAAAGTGTAATAATTCAGTTCTTACAAAGACTACAATGGCAACCCATCACGTTTTTACGAGACGAAATAACTATATAAGACTCGAAGAAGCCTTTGTATCGATTATGTTCGACGAAAATTGATTTTTTTTCTTCTATTGTTTGTATTTTCTCATAAACTCTCAATTTGTAACATAAAAAAATAGTTTTCGCACGTGGTTTTCTTTTGGGCGTTAATGGGTTAATATATAAACAACTTTTGGCAGAATACAGAATATGCTAATATATTTTTTTTAATTTAGAGTTTCAAATAAATTATCAATGTTCCATGTATGGACAATTGTAATAGTTAATATGGCCGTACATGTTGTGCTGATAAAAAAATACATACGAGTTTAATTAAGAAAATATATAAATTAGTTTAAAAACATAGTGAAGTAAAAAAGATCACGAACGCTTTCATTTGTAATATACTCTACATGAGAAAAGTCACAAATTACGATATTTATTATCTTATCAGTTTTGCTGAGATATTTCAATGATTTAATTGTTAAAAATATCACAATTTCACATCTGAAAATTAGATACGTTTGTAAAACATAATACATTAAAATCAGCAAGTATATAAGTTATTCTTACATTTTAAAGTATGAAACGATGTAGATTTGTTGTTTGTAAAGCTGGCACCTAGTTTTAACTCCCGCCATTCATTCCCCATTCTGAGCTTATCGGCCATTTTACTCTGCTATCACCCCATTCAGTATAGTTCATCTCCCTACTGTCAAAAATTATAACACAAATTTATTTTTCTACAAGAAATAAATAAAGAGTACTTATCATTCTTGTATCAATCCATCAAATTACTAATTTGCAAGTCACATTTTATTTGTCATTTGCTCCTTATTCAGAGCATATGACCACCACATGCAGTAGATTTACTGTGCAGTTTTTGTCTATCTGAATATTCATAAAACTCCTATTTTTGGGAATCAATATTGAACCACTTCTGATTGTGGAACGCCGCTTGAATGTCTGCCTCAGTTATATTGCGGTTGGCCCCCCTGTAATTATCAACATAGTTACACCAAATGATGAATAGTGAATAAAATATATTTTTAATTGAAATATTCTATGACAGATTCGGTATCATAAAGTACTGTGGAAATCATCAATCACAATCTTTTCTTGATTATCTTTTTTAAATTGAGATATTTTTTTTTTGAAATAGGTTGTATCTTTCTTGAATCAATATTTGGCAGCGATACTCTGGTCTGCAGTCAAAGAAGTAAATGCATGTACATATTTTAACTCCATGCGCACATGAAGCGAGTTACTGGGTAACAAGGAAAATATATACCGGTCCACACACACAAGAGTTTGAGTAGCACTGCATTATGAATTATTTGGACGTCTAACTGAATTTACAGTGGTATCGTAATCACGGTGATCATGGTGATTAACTCTACGCTTCCGAGGCCTTAATCACGAGGAATCTACAGGTGGGATATCCTTTGGATTGGGCGCCATTAAAAAAAATCTGGATTTTAAGCAAAATGAACTTCTATTACCGCCGCCAAACGGTGTATGCCAAAAGTTCAACAACCAAAACATCTTGTGGTATCACTAGGTATTAAACAATTACAGTTATGCTAGTCTTTTTTTTGCAAAAAAAACATGTTTAAGAATTTTTTAACAACACCTGGTCTCCATAAAAATGCCAACGTGTTTAGAGGATTATGAAATATTTAAGAGAGTTATCTTGCTTATTCATTCCCTCGAGTATGTATTGTTTCTTTTTGTTGTGGCTGCTCCACAAGGAGGGTTCTAATTAAATGTTTATTATTTTTTACTTACAAATCTAAAAAATATTATTCTAGATTAATTAAGAACACATTGAGAATATTAAAAAAAGCTTGTAGTGATGATTTGTTCGTTACAGTTTCTTAAAGAAGTCAGCAAGAATTTATTAAGTTTATCTTGTCAGTGAACTTCAAAATTTCGATACTGAATAAGTCATAAGTTGTTGTCAAGATATATCTTAAAATATAGTAAGCTTACAATATCTACTCTTAAAAGCTCTTTTTCGTTTATTATTTAATACTGTGAAGAATGAATATCACCTAACCTGCTTTTTACCTGTACTGATGACACTGCACACACACCTACTTAGGTGAAAAGATATTGTAATAGTCGAGTTTAAAAATAAAAATATATTTGAAATTGACAAGCCATCTAAAACCATTTCAAATCTAAGAGATTACTGAAAATTCATTCGGATGTTGCATGTCAAAGACGTATAATATCTAAGTGAGGTTTCAAAATATGAAAGTAAAGAAATACAGAACCTAAAAATATGGTATGAAAACTAAATGACTTGAGTAATGTACTTACCAATCGACGTATGATTAAAAAGTTAAAACCCATAAATGATCACAATTAAAAGCATAATTACTAGAAATAATACTGATATACTAGAAAGATTGTTCTAAATATGGCAAAATAAAAATACGGCAACAAATTCGACACTCGACCCACTTCCCATGACGGTTGACCGCAGCGGTATCTATCGACTACATAAATAAGTACACAGTTTTCCAATAGGGCAATAATTTAATTAGTACAATATTTATTGTTTGAATACAGAATGAAACTGGATCTGAATTAAAATATTTCGTAAAGTAACAATATTTAATAATAGTTCATCGCGGTTATATACATTATTCTAAAAACATAGCATTCCCAAAGGCGTTTCCTGGCAGCATTTTACAACTAGTTCGCTCTTTTGCGTACTTATGACGGTTTTCTATTAAAGTGATTCACTTCACGTTGCTTGGATTTAGATAATAAATTTTGGTTGTTCTTTTGCGTCAAATTGATGACGAACAGTTTAAAACTGTCAGATTCAGTTTATGCCTAAAATCACTGTTCACTGACCAATCCCAGCCAGAAAACGTATCAATCCCAGAATGGCAATTTTTTTATTTAACGATGACTTAACCTACTAAACGTCAAACTGACTGATAAATGTCACTTATATATATCTAATACAGTGCTTCCCAACATGGGGGCTTAGAAAGTGCAAATATCTATTTATTTAAGTCTGTCAAATCGGTGCTTCCCATATTGGGGGACGCGGAATTTATTTAGGGGCCGCCGCGGGAATGCGGGATTGAGAAATTTGGATTCCGGGGAAAAAGTATAGCAAACTGAGGATTTCGAATTCGTCGATGAGCTAAAAAAAACGAGGGTAATTTTGCCATACTCCCTAGCGGGGTCTATTGGGGCGAAAAAATTCACAAACTAAGCTAAAAACAACGCCACGATTTAAAGTTATTTTTTGAGAACTCTATAATCGTGTTAAAATCACACATTATTACGAAGAACACTGATAAATTATGCGAAATACGAAATATTTTTCAGTACATCGCCTCTGTTTTCCATTTTGGCCGCGGCCAAAATGGAAAACAGAGGCGATGTACTGAAAAATATTTCGTATTTCGCATAATTTATCAGTGTTCTTCGTAATAATGTGTGATTTTAACACGATTATAGAGTTCTCAAAAAATAACTTTAAATCGTGGCGTTGTTTTTAGCGTAGTTGTGAAGTTTTTCGCGGCATTAGTCGACGTGCTACTATATGCCATATTTACCAATATTTCATATCTTTATATAATTTATTTATCAGTGTTCTTCATAATAATGTGTGATTTTAACGTGCTTCCGGGATGCTTCAATGAATATTTTAAATCGTGGCGTTGTTTTTAGCTTAGTTTGTGAATTTTTTCGCCCCAATAGACCCCGCTAGGGAGTATGGCAAAATTACCTTCATTTTGACAACGTATACTTGCACTTGCGCGAAGGTTATACTACAATTATCTTATAGTAGGTGGCGTGTATATTGCACCATAGACAATTATTAGCAAACGTCAGACAGAAAAAGAAAACATGCACTTTAATAAACACAATTAAAACACAAACACGGTTGCTACTCTGAAAAGGTACTATATACAATTATTGAATGTACCGGCAGCACAAAAAAATTGGCTGTTCCAGTGCACCACTATTGTCAAAACGGTTTGGTCCATTTCTTTTCGAAACTTCGTTTTGACGTTTGCGCAAAAGGACATTCATACTGTGACTAATTTCTGATAGAGTAGCTAGCTAACTTCACGTTGCTTGCATTTACTTAATCGCGTTTGGTTGCGTTTTTTTGGCGTCAAATTGACGTAAGAAAGTTTGGAAGCTGTTATCTCTGGGAAGATGTCACAACCGGTGACCGCTCCAAACCAAAAAGCAAACCAACCCAGAATGGCGAAATTTGTATTTAACGGTAACTTAACTAACTGAACGTCAGACTGACAAATATACGTCACTTATAATAAATTATATAAGTACATAAGTAAACAAATAAATTATAATATGATGGCAGATTTTCGAAATATTTGGCTTAATAGTATTGTTTTGGTTTGACGTAAAAAGCATACTACTTAAATTTGAATCATTCAAATTATGTACATTCACACAGATTTTGTCACTAACGACCCGGGTTTCACCTTTCGGCATCTTCAGACGTTCAAGTACACGAATGAACTTGAACTGACAGTAGTGACAAAATCTGTGTGAATGTACATAATTTGAATGATTCAAATTTAATATTGAAATTCCACCTAGCACCTTCAGTCGAAATCTTAAATTATAGCGTACTAGGTACTTATCAAAATGAAATTTTGAGAAAAAATTTAACATCGCACAAAATCGATATACATACTTTTTTTATGTAATACTTCACTAACTACCTCCAAATTGGAAATTTTACAAATCAAATTGAACATTTTACAAAAAAAAATCATATATAAAACTATTCCATTACTTACTACTGTAAAAAAAGAAACTTGACAATACTTCGTTTGAAATAATATAGCCTTGTATAATAAGTATAATTATTTAGATTCTACAATTCAGGTATCTGTAAACTTAGAAAACACCCATAATCTATACTTCATTAGGTGACGAGGAAGATATCAAAGTTGATCTAAATGTTTATAACTTTCTTATTTTTGCATTTAAGTTTCAGGGTATTGATTGGACTTCTTTAACTATTCATCATAGCTAAATTCATGTCATGTCTATATTTATTGTGTAAAATTTAATTATATTTGTAAAAATTGTTGCAAAATAAATTATATCACAACAAAAAACATTTTTTTTTTGATACAATCCCTCCATATTATTTGTAATTGATGAATAAGTTTCGACTTAGATTTTATTTGATTGACTAATAAGAATAAAATCATTTGCAAGATTTTAGTCCCAGAGTGCAAATCTGCAGACACGTCAAGACTGCTCCAATGCCTCACAAAGCCAAACTGTCGGTGAAAACATTTATGGATATTATGAACTTTGATTATAAAGTTAACATCACCAATTCATGTTTTTCCCATTATCACAATCTCGAGAATGACAGTACGGAAATCTTCAAACCATTGAAAAACCGACATGCAAGATTGCGAAACACTCAGCAATGGCAAATTTTTTGGTGGCAAATACAATCATCACCTGGGATGAATGGACAATGGCGCACAAATGCGCATTGGAAGCACTCAATCGAACTATGAAAGATCTGTGCAATGACTCGAGATCTTTTGGAGGCGCAATGATTCTACTATCTGGCGATTTCCGCCAAACACTACCAGTCATTCCAAGATCGTCCACTGCCGATGAAATAAACGCTTGCCTCAAATCATTGACTCTGACGCTATGTGAAGAAACTTCAGCTGACGACAAATATGCGAGTTGAATTGCTAAACGATCCACCTGCCGAAGATTTCTCCAAGCAATTGCTGACTATATATTTATTTATTTATTGTAAGAAATTAAAATTACAGTACATGACATAACAGCTGACGCCAATTCGCCATGTACTTGAAAATATAATAAGACAAAATATAAAATAAAACTACATAATACATCAAAATCAACATAAAAAATCAAGAAATAAGATAGTAAAACTTTACAAACAGTTCACAAATACTATTACTAAAAATGTCCACTTCTCTAGGCAATGCGTTGATCAATCTAACGGCCCTTGGAACTGGTGACTCATACCTATTAAGCGAGGTATAAGTTTTTAGAAATAAAAGTTTTTGCTCATAGTTTCGCCCACGTAAGAATAAATTAGGAGCATGTAAATTAATAGTCATGAGAATTTGAGGATTATTTACTCAGCCCTGAAGGAGAAGAGAAAAACGCTTAGGACGGCTTCATCAACAAAATGTTTCCAAACATCTAATCACAAAAATCACAATTGGTTGAGTGAACGAGCAATTCTTGCGGCGAGAAGAAAGATGTGGATCATTTAAACTTTACAATTCAAAATCATATCGTTGGTCCACTACATTCCTTCAAATCTATCGACCGTGTAACAAACGAAGTCGAAACAACCAACTATCCAACTGAATTTTTAAGCTCATTGGATCTGCCTGGCTTTCCACCGCACAATTAACACAATTAACTAAAGGTTGGCTCGGTAGTCATCATGTTTCAAGTTATCAAGTTAACATAACACTTATTGATTCTTAGGCGTAACGAAGTTCGTTGGGTCAGCTAGTAGAATATAAATCGTCAGTTTGGAACTTAAGTTACATATACATAGGTGAGATATATGATTCCCCATGCAAATTTTTAATAATATGAATTTTGAAATTACAGTTATAGGAGAGCGTGTCAAACAATATTCTTTCTCTTATAATAAATACAAACTATTTAATGAACTTCTAAAGGCTATACATATGTCAACTATAGGAAAAAACACAAACCCAATAATTGGATGCTTACTGATGGGTTTAATAATTTCAACGACTACTGCCATGTTATGACTATTTTAATACATCACAAAATGCTGTTGACTACAGATGTTTTTTTTGTGAACTGTTATAAATTGATTAAACCAGATAATTCTATGTTGCACCAAGCGATTTTATTTTATTCTATAAGGCGAGTGAAGTATTTCATTAATAAGATAAAAAATATTTAATTCTACAATTTGTCTTAAATTCATTTGATAGCTATTTTGGCAGAACTAGTTCTGATGAAGGCATATTTTTTACCGTATTACTATAGAGTTCTATCCGGTAAATACCAATTCAACCAATAATATTTCATTAGTTTCAGTTAGTCCATTTTAACAACTGCATGTATGTGTTTCCTGGCAAAGCGTTGTTGTA
This sequence comes from Himalopsyche tibetana, assembly GCA_030503985.1. Classification (NCBI taxonomy): domain Eukaryota; kingdom Metazoa; phylum Arthropoda; class Insecta; order Trichoptera; family Rhyacophilidae; genus Himalopsyche; species Himalopsyche tibetana. The sequence goes on along the minus strand of JAPJYX010000009.1, from coordinate 10,281,451 downwards.
TTTATTTATTAAAAAAAAATGTGATAAATATTTGTAGAAAAACTAGGGACCAAGATTAAGATACATAAAATAGGTAAAGTATGATTTGCAAGAATCTTAACATTGAATTTCATTCATCACCAATTTATTGTTTTATTCATCATTATATGAATATAGAGTGTAAAATTAAAATTGATATCTTTGTTATTTCACTGGTTGTGGTGATTCGTGAGTCGTCACACATGCTTTGGTTTTTTATTTACACGAGAACAGCCTCATAAGGTAAATGACTTTATCTGTAATTAGTTCTTACTGACACAATTAATACTTTGCTGTAGATGTGTTCTGCGTGTTTCAACATTTACTGTGATCGCCATTGAGAAAAATTAGCTCTGAATTTTTGAAATCTATCTCAGTATTTTATATCTATCAATTTCTACCTTCACTAAGTTTAATTTATTAACAATTAACATTACAAAAAATATTAAGCTGCTGTGAATTCACTTACTTGGCATGTGTTACTTAAAACTTTTTGTTGTGCTCGATCGAATTCTATTAATTCAAACGTCCTATTTTACTTTTTTTAAAGCAAACCAAATTGACGATTTTTGCTCTATTTTGAAAAGAGTTTGAAATTTAATTTAAGTGACAACATTTTATCAAAATTTCTTTGTATAAATGTTTTTATATTGGTCAATAAGTATATTTATATATACATATTCTTTTTCTATTCATTTTCTCCTGTTTTTTCATTGTTAGTTGTAAATCTTTAATTTTTAAAAAATGTTTGCATTACTAAATAATAAAAATTAAACTTTAAATCAACATATTTACATAATTGACTGCAAAAATTTCATTCTTAAATCAATAACATATAAATATTATTCAATAGGATAGATGATCCTTACTTAAATGACCATTTATGACTGTATTCCATAATATAATTTAAATAATTTTGTTTGGATTGCTAAACAAAACAATATTATTCAATCTTGTATGATAATATCACGTATTGATGTATGGTGGGCTGATGACCACTTGGCGCAGAGTGTTATCGTATATGAATACAACGAATTCATGAGGAAAAAAAATATTTTTATTTTTATTTACCGACGCAGAAAATTTTCAGTTTTTGTGATTTTAAATAAAATTCAACATATTTTGACGTAGCGGCATTGCAATTTTTCACCAATATTTCAATTCACCTTCACTTGCAACTTCACACAATAATGATTGAATGTTTGACTCATCGTAATAAATAATTGTTATTGGATAGAATAAAAATAACTCTAAGCAGCACTGTATCAAAGATATACATAGTTATTTATATCAGTATTTAAGAGATAATTAATGTGTGAGCAAATATGAATTAACAAAAAAATAGTCATTTTGTAGGAACAATCTTATCTGAAAGATATATTTATTATCAAATACATGACTTAGCATTTCATTTTGAATTAATTTCTTCAACCCAATTATAGCACTTGAGTATCGTAACGTCGAAAATAGGATCGAGGTGCGATGGGGTACAAAGTTACCCCTGAAGAATTTGAGTAATAAATGCATTGCATTGATTGAAGTATCATTGTAGATTACAATAAATTTTAGCTAGATATTGTTGGTTTATAGTGAATGGGTGAAATAAGAAGAATTTCGCAATGTGAATTCTATTTTTACTACAATTATGATAATATCAATTCAATATTTCCAAACTAGCCATTGCCATAAATAAAAAGCATTGTTAAAGGTTTTCAAATTCTAGCAGTTTAATATTGATAATATCTGAACAACATCATACATCGTTATTATTTGTTTTACAATAATCCGTCATAGTTTAATCACTTCCGCCTGTTAGCAAAAGCCAGGCTGTAAATCAGGCGTCCAAATTGAATGAAGCCGCATCCTATAAAAACAAATGTTGCAATGTACATCATTTTATCGGTAGGACCTCCTTTGAGAAACACTGGAATACCGTTGGGCTTCTGTAAATAAATACAAAAATAGGCTTTAGTTTTTTAATGAACATAATACACTTACTAAATAATACTATTATAAATTATAGTTATATTTAAAGAAAAGTAAAAAAATACAATTTAAAATTATTATGATACTTAAAAAGATTGTATGTGACAACTGACTACAAATAAAACATAATCAAAATTAATTTTAGCTAAAGATAATATACATATAGGTACATATTGTGTTGCTGTGTTCTGACATTATAATTATTATTGTTAATTATATTCATTTTTTTTCGAATTAATAATGTTAATACTGATGTGTTTATATTAATTTTTTATCCATGTCTGCTCCTAATGTGGAGCACATAGCCTCCTAATGGAGGTGCCTCAACAGAAGTTTTCTACGAGAACTGTTTGTTATTCAGTCGCTCAACCTCTTTTTTTCAAAGAGAGTAGAAGAGAAAGAAGGATAAAGCTAGGACAGGACAAGTGGTTAGCTAATCGCTCTCGCTATGGCCAGTTATTAAACGATCGGAAGGGTAGGAGGGAAGGACATTTTAGACATCACAATGAATTAATATTTAATATTACATCCAAGCATGCCCATAGTTAATTTTTAACATTTCTAACAACATTAATGTGGTGTTGACAACTCTTATCAGGGGTGCTTTTCTCGCGTGCATACCACTTCATTTGAACAGTATAAAATACTCAACAAGATCACATTTTTAATATACAGACAGTCTGACACGGATTGTGTTGAGTATTTCAAAACGTGCGAATTAAGTGTATACGCGCAGAAATAGCACCACAGATGTCATAGTTTAAGGATGAATGTAGCGGACTACAGTGAGATCTATAATTGAGGCAAATTATTAAATGTACTACATATTTACAAATATTCGTATTTGATTCTGATAAACATTGATAGAATTTAGTTTGATGGGATTTTCAAAACATTCCAGTTGAGTTAAGCATTGCTTATTATTATAAAAAATATCTCTGATACAGGAGCAGGGAGGCAGTGGCGTGCGTAAGCAGTGACCTATTTTTAAAAAATACAACAACAAAATTAACAAAATTAAATACGACAATCAACTAATCAACATTAACATTTAATTTATTTTTAAAATTTTCCATTTGACAGTTACTATTTCAACATTATTTATCTATCAAATAAAAGCTGAAAAGACAAAAAGTTAATGTTAACATCTATATGTATCATCTATCTATCATGTATATGATTTTGTTATCATTTAATAAAATTTTCAGAAATACTGTGTTTTGGTTGAGATGCGTTTTTTATCGAAAAAATTAGGAGACCACTGCTTAGGTACGCCACTGGCTCCGTATTCATTTTTACAGGTAAATTTTATTTGTATATAACAACAGGGAATGCTTAACTCAAGTGTGATGTTTTGAAAATAATATTCAGCTAGATTCTATCAATTATCTATGTATGTACTTAATTATTTGTCTTCATTATAGATGTCGCTATAGACCGCTAAACTCACCCTCAAATGAAGCTCCTTGCAGATTAAATCAATTTAAATAATAATTCCCATGTGATTGCGACGGATGTAAACTGCATGCTTATGAAATTTAGTATATTTATAAATATAAAATTATATTCTTTCAATTATGCAGTGGCGGATTACCTCATAAGCGGACGAAGCGCGCGCTTGTGGCCTCTGAACATAAGGGCCCCCAAAAAGCTTTAATTATGTTGACATGTAATCCTGTTATTTGAAAAACAGGGCCTACGAAAAATGATCGAGCCTGGGGCCACTCAATTGGTTATTCTGTCACTGATTATATTACATTGATTAGTATGATGGTGATTCTCATACACGCGAAAAATCTAGTTTCAGAAACAGTTGAATAACGAAGTTATTGTTATAAAAAAAATCATTATTTTTCCATACGGTGATTTTAATGTTTTTTTTAAATTTATTAGAATACTTACTGTTTTTTTTATTATGTTTTCTGTTACTATGTATGTGTTTTTTTTTCGTAACGATAAACGTTTTAACCGTAAATGTTAGTTCGAATATGACGTTATTACCTGGAATAGTTCCTGTCTCAGACGAAAAGCTTCGGGAATAGGTGCATATGAAGTGTTGGTTCCAGGAATAAGTTTTGTAGCTGCTTGAGCGCGGACACTGGATACAGACGACATTTTCATGTGTTTGTCGTACACCAACTTTGGAGGCTCGACTTTGTTCAATGGCTTCGGTACCTAGAAATTGTTTCAAGAACACAATAATAATTAATAATGTACTTAGACACAAAGCTGACTGCAATAAATCGTTAAAGGTGATGAGTTTCAATAATTATATATCTGATTATTTGACAATGTTTTATATAACTACATTAAAATGGGTAAACGATACGATTTTATTTTAAAAGTTTAAAAAAATCTTCAGATACCATGGTGTTCGCAAAAAAAGTAATTTGTGGCTTTTATCAAAAGTTTGCGTCGAACATTTCTGGCTAAAACAGTAAGTTATTTAATCACTTGAATACCAAGCGGACACAGGTGTCCGGATCATATGCGAGCGAACACAGATGTCCAAAACATTTAAAAAATCAAATACTTGGTATTCTAATAGAACATCGCAATATTTTGATGAATATATGTAGTGCTATCTATACGAGTCAATATAGGTTTTTTTAAATATCAAGTTCGAGTGTATATTAGGCAAAAATATTTTTCTCAAAAACACGCAGTACCTCCGGGACATATTAATGATTTATTTGCGCGGTATTTAAACGGTTAAGATTGTATATAAAATGGGAAACTATGCACTGTGCTGAGTCGAAGATATGACTCAAAAAAATAAATAGGTCGGTGATATTAGTAAAATACATATGTGACGTTGGTTAAACTAATGGTAGAAAATCTGTGGCTTTCCAGATAATAAACTGCAGCATTTTAATTGAATTCGATCCTTTCATTTCATTGTTTTATTTAATTTACTATTATATTTTTGTCAATTATTTACACTTAACTTAATTTTCTTTTTAGGGCTACATTGAGCTATGTACTCACATATTCAAGAATATTTATACGCGTTTACACAATTGAAATTAACAAAGGAATATCAGTGATATCTCTAGGAGAGTTGAAAAATTGCTCATGTTATCTGCTTACGAATATTGATGACTTTATTCATGTTGATTTATTGCTACGATAAAAAAATATTTGTAATTTAATTCAAAGAATTCCATTCTACTTATAATATAATTAAAAATATTTATTATAGTCGTTTAAATATGATTTTAGTTAACCTAAAATTCTTCTCACTTTACGGCATTAATAAATTTACTGTTTATGCTTTTCAATTCATAATATAATATAGTTCAAATACACTGTGATATAAAATGCACGTGACTTGTCTTTTTTACAGAATGAATATTCTAATACGTCAGCTTTAATTAAAAATAAAGCATGTCATAATAAAAATATAAAGTTTGCCAGTAGTGTATGTTACGTATAATATATGATAGGTGTATAACTTACGTGTATTTATCGAGAGACCATGCAAAATTCTCCATCACCCTGGGATACAGCTCTGTTGAATCAATTGATTAATACATAAAAATAGTTCACACGAATCAAAGAATGCATGACATTGGTGCATATTCACGTCAGAATTAAATATATCACCAATTGTTATTGCAAAATGGGCAAAAAATGGGAGTGTCAAAATCAATACAAATATTTCTACATCACACACAACGATATATTATATTTAACGTTGTAGTATTACACTATCTTTGTAATGAATGACATAATTATTTATTACTTCGTTTGATTTGTTATCCTTTTTTTAAATAATCGATATAACAATTGAATTATTACAGCTATATTTTTAAATATCACAACTTTATTGATACACGAGAAATAAATGAAAATGAGATAATTTAAAATGTGCAATAGTCACTACTGTAACTAAATCGAATGATGGGCAAATACAAGGGAATCTCCATGCAAGTTATATTATACACTTCGTTTTTTTTTATCTTACGATTGGGAAAAGCGGCGTTTGAATATTTGTCGACATGGAAAGCCTTCCAGTGAAATTATTGTATTGGTAAAACATTTTGTAGTAACTTTTCGGGTGTTACGACACAAAAATGGCCTCACTATATCGCAAGTTGAAGTAGTTAGACTTGCAATAGTAGTTGCGAATGCGCAGAATTGCATTAGTCTATTTATAAGCGGCACATCACCGCCATCATTCGAGTGCATATCAAAGCTTTCAGTTCATCCTTGCATTCGTACTCTTCCGATGCATTGATATGTCTTCGAAACTGTAGATTGGACTATTCCAATGAATATAAATTATTATTCATTCAATTTGGTACTCACATTTTCAATATAGAAATAAATGTTATATTCGACTTTGAGAGAAAGCTTACGACACTAATAAAATCTATTTATTTTGTTGTAAGATTTTGTGTATTCATATATATTCATATTATTTTTGAAGATGCGAAAGAATGTAAATCAAACGTAACACAGATCAAAAAAACAAGATAGAAGAGCTGTAATAATGTAATGTGTTAACACTGTTTCCTGTCACATGTAAACATAAAACCATCTCGCTCATCGTGAGGGAGACAATTTATTGTGAACGACTTAATATAAGGCGACCCCCTATTTTCAAGTCACCTTTTTCAATAAAAACTTCGTACTATAGATGGGCATAAACGGTATTTTATAATATTTAAATAACTATTAGAATTTAGCTACAACCAGAGCAGTGGAGTCGTAAAAAAAACCGCTACTCCGATTCTAATTCCGACTCCGGCATTTACAATAATCCCACTACGATCAAAAAATATATGCAATTTTTTATCTGTAGTCTTTGCGTATTTTTTAGTAAGTCCTAAAATGCATAACCTATTTGAGTTTAATGCAAAAATATTTGCAGTCGCCCATGTTTAACGACCCCGACTCTGACTCCACCCACAGCACCATGACTCCATGTCTGCTTAAAACCCAATATATTTACTATTTTTAGAAATTAATTCATTAAAATTATTACCTTAAAGTTTACAAAATAAAAATAGTAAACAAATTTGATTTAAAATGTAAAACATTGTCTCATTTAAAAGAATGAACTAATTATAAATTAAAATCAAAAAAAATGAAATATTTCGGAATGTCAAAAAATGCATAAAGTATAATTTATCCTTTTAATGTATTTGTTAAGCAATATCAAAAACTAATATTCGATAATTTATTTTTTATTTCTGAAATATGTTTTCATTTATGTGAGAAAAAAGCACTATTCTATGTCCAATAAATAAACGATATTTTATTGACTATAATTAACGTATGCACATTAGTAATACGTTATTATGTTTTCATATAAAAAAATCACTACAACATCCATCCAGAGTGTTAACCTGATTAAAAGAACCGAATAGACACAGCTGTCACTAAGGATTTGGGAAAGCTAAAGAAAAATTTGATCGATAAGTAAAAGTTGGAACACTTAAACATTCTCAGTTAAACACGTCGCAGTGTTGTTTTGCTTCCTTGGATACATAAACACCTGTTAAAAATATGTCATCGCTTACAATTCCAATGTTTATTAATAAACGTGACAAATTACTTTGAAATCGGAACTTGGGAAACTTAAATTGTAATCATGGCTTCATCAAGACCGAACAATGAAGAGGACTGGAAGATATTCGAAGTGCTCTGTTCGAAAACTCCTTCAGATGTAAGAAAGAACTTCACAAATGTTTTTGCATTACGTTTAAATAATTTTGTGTTTTTAGCCGCTGTTTTATATTAAAGTTTATTTAAATTTCGCCATTTAATACTCTTTGGTATTATTGTTTAATAAATATGTCGAGAAAATGCATAGTTTTGCAAATTTTCATCTGAAAGAGGAAAGTCGTTGCTATGGTTTGTTTATGAGGTCGGTGCCATGCACAAAACATTGATTGCTCTCCCGTCGATGGCGCACCGAAATACCGGAGCGCGGGAAACTATAAGTCACTGTGATGGTTGTTTATTTTAGGGGTATAAATCATAAGATTCTATAAGCGCTCGTACCGAAAAGTACCGCCAGTTTTAACTCGAGCTTGCGTAGAATGAGCAAGATTGGATATCAATTCTTATCGAAGAGTTTTAAAGGAGTGTGCGTGATGAATACAAGGCACGTTGCTTCCCCCGACCTAAATACCTACATTCTAGCATACTTTTGAGTAGTATTCATGCACCAAAGGCATTTGACTAAGTTAGTTTGTTAACTTCAGACATGAAAGTCATTCTGACTTTTTTATAAGGCGCAATATGTCAAACAAAGATCTTTTTGGTATATTATTTAACAATAATTTCTGAAAATGAAATTATTTTCGGTTTTTCCTTTTATAGATGGAAGGTGAAGGAGTGCTCGATACAACGATGGCATTGAGAAGTGAGCTTGCTGGTCTTCAATACAAACGAGACCGGTTGGCATCGGAGGTAGACAAATAAATATATGTATTATATATATAATCTCATTCATGTCCCAGTAGAAAATTTATTTCAGTATAGTTTTTTTTAAAGCTATCGTTACATATTATAAAAAACATTAAATTACTCATATGTAACAATTTTACAATCTAGTACATCGGTAAATTAAATCTTTTGACGATTTTTATATGTTGTTATCTTCTTGCTATTCTCTACTAGAGATCGATATTTTAATGTTTGAATTAATTAGCATTATTACAAAAAAATATTCAAAAAGAAAGGAAATTAATTAAATTAGTGTTAACTTTCTCTATTAATTCTTTCTAGATTAACGAAATGAAGAGTCAAGTACTGTGTAGAGATCAGCGAGTGATGGAATTACAGGTGGAAATCGAGCATCTGCGGGAGCAAGCTGCTCGTCAAAATGCAGTAATAGCATCCCTCAAAAAAAAAGTTCAAGACCAGGAAGACAAAGAGCGCAGTCTTTACTCCACACAAGGAAGAAATGAAATAGCCCTACAAACTCTCCAAAGAGACAGCAAATATCACGAAGAAAGATCGAAGGACTTAGAAAAGAAATTGAGAAATTTAGAATTAGAATGCTCGAATGAAGAACAGATGAAAGATAACATACGAGCTCAGTTTCAAGATTTAGTACGACGATTGTCCGCATCATTAGGAACTGAATTTTGTGAAAGTGCGCACGCCCATTCTCCTGAAAGTATTATTATCAGAGCATCCGAACTCGTGCAAGAAACGTCTAGACTACGGAGTAAATGCATGACCACATCAGAAAACTTTGTTTGCGTGGAGCAAGAACTGAAAAACTGTCGAGATGCTCTTGAAAGATCTAATGCCGAAAGAGACCTATTGCAAAGACAGTGTACAAATCAAGTTGTGGATTTGGACAGATTGCGACAGGAGAAAGAAGGACTTGAGATGCAAAATCGAGTTTTGGATAGAGAACTACATGACACGAGAGATAAATATTCGTCAACAAATAAACACTTAAACTCAGCTACTGGGAATGTCGCACAGCTTGAAACGATAATCTGCCAATTAAAAGGTAAACACAACACCGCCAACAATTATTTGATTCAGTTACATATTATTACAATAAATTAGTACAATTTAAAGTATTTTTGAGAATAAATGGCTATGCTTAAAAACACACCCAAATCGATTGTAAATTGACAAAAAAATAGCTCCTCTGTAGATAACCTTCTAACCTGCATTGCGTATTTTCTATTTCTATTTTTACGTAATATCGTTTTGTTATTTAGAGTACCATGACATCCCATGCGATAACTGTCAAATCCATAACCGAATAATACTTCGTTTTCATATGAAATATTAATATTAAAATATGCCTAATGCTTTCAGATGACGTTAAATTGCGAGAAGAAAAGAATCAAAGATTGCAACACGATTATCGCGGATTAATGGAATCCATGGCGATACTTCTGAGTTTGCCCGCCAGGTTCGTTGATTGCAATGAAAATTCTATTAAAGAACGCATACGGGAAATTTTGAGCGACAACAAGGATATGAGTATGGTAAGGACAATTTGTATGTTTTTCATAACTATTATTCATTTTATTAACCATTAATTCGTATGTCGGGTATCATCATTAAAAATGGGGGATTTATTACGACGAATACTATTTTTTATGTATTAAAGTAGAGTTCGTCGGATCTTACTCAGTTGACTTCCTTGCCACTTTTTTTTTTTTACTGCTTTTAATATTAAATTATACTATTTTTTTCTCCATTGTAAAAGTTTTAAATTTATAATTTGTCAACCTTGTACAATGTTAATTGAATAAATAAATAAATTACCATTGTGAACTATCGGTCTCATCTGTAACTTATATTTCAATCCTGTAATCAGGATTTTCTTCTTAATTAGTTTATTTTATATTATATGGTTTAAAATAGTATCTCTAGTGGTATTTATTACTTTATAAAATATTTACAACGATGGATGATATAACCTGATGTATTTTATATTTATAAATCGGTGAAAATATATTATACGAGTAAATATAGTATTATCGTTATTGCAGCAACTTCACGGTCTTCGTGACAAGTTGAACATGGAATCACAGCAGCTGAATCGACACATGATGGCTCACGATCAGACTGCTGGGAGACTCCGGATTCTGGAAGACGAGCGAGCTCTTTTAGAGTCGAAAGTTCATAACCTGGACAAAGAGTTAACCGGGACTGAATTGGCAAGAGACACGCTGCGACGAGACAAGTCATCGGTAACTAATTTTATTGTGACGACCTAAACATATAACTTGACTCCGTTTAGAAATGCCGTTGAACTTATATATCCAGCTATTTGATCAACAACATTACAAAATTGTAATAAAACAAAAAACAATCTTGCTTTGAGTTGTTTTTCATAATTTATAAGGAAATTCAATACGTAATATAAGATAGCTTGTCCTAGTAACACTGCAACAGATTTACTACTATGTACATATATTTTTTTGGTTCGATCTTTCCACAATTTGATATACTTACCTACTAAAGTAAAATCTAACTGTATTACGTTTTGGGCTGCGTGAGTTATGACCAATACACCCTATATATAATTGATTAAATTACACGACGATAAAGAAATAAAACTTTGATTTTGTATTTCTGCGTTTATTTTCTACTATATTTGGGTTTTACTTGTACAAAATAAGTGGACCTTTATGTCCAATTTCCTCAGATTATCAGCTTAATAAGTGAAGCGCAAATAAGAGTTGTCTTGACTAACATCAGAGTTCACACAGAAGACAATATTATGTCAAATGGATCAAATGGATGTCAAAATCAGACGAAATATTATTATTAAAATATATAATATCATTTTGAACATGTTATTTATTATATTTACGTGATATGGTCATGGAAAGGAAGTTATCGTTTATTTTTCTTATATGGTAAATTGTTATATTTTCCTACAGCTTATTACATTCCTGGAACGGCTAAGCAAAGCTCTGAACATGGACGAAATATCGCAAGAAGTAGGTGTCGATCTTCAGACTGAGTCTATGTTGGTTAGAGCTGAACAACTTGCCCGATTGGAAAGCGATAAAATAGTTGACAAGGTAACTTTAAATTATAACTATATTATTGCTTTTATCTGTTATGCCAATCTATGGACTACTTCAACCTGCTAAGTTGCAACAATCAGCTGGGATCAGATAATTGGAAGTAACCAGTTTGAACAAGATATTTTTTGCCTATTTTGCAACCTAAATAAACATAAATGTAATTATTTCACACTCACAATAACGATAGATAAACACTATCTAAATTCTGCTGTTTTTATAACTTCTACTAGTATTAATTCCTAATATAAAATTAAAGGGTTATTCAATACGCAAATATATTGAATAAGAAAAGTTCATTAATTTTAACTTAACTTAATAAAAGTTTATAATGTCAAATTTATAAATAAATTAGGAAGTATAATTTATATCTAATCATAAACGTCTATATGTTGTAACAACATAACCCAAAGATATGATTCAATCATAGAGCAAACAATTAATCAACTGGTGGGTATGTAATTAACCATGTTTACCAAATCTACAATGATCTCATTTTTGACAGTTACATCTAGGGGCGTAAGTATCAACAACCTTACAGAATGCGTTAATTTTTAAATAAATTAACCTGTTTTTTATAATACAGGTTTTACTGTAGGTAATAATAACAAGTGTATATTATATTAACGCGTTTAAATATGTTTTGCTTCCAAATGAACTACCTGGGTATTACTATGTATATGTATTATTAGACAGCTATTTGTGGCACAATTTTTTCTGCATGATTGATTGATTTTATCACAGTTCTTATGCAGTGGATATTACGGTTCGCTGCCTCGGTTACGAAGGGAAAGGTCCTTGCTCGATTTGCCAATACTGAAAGAAGTAAGAATGATGCAGACAGACTAGAAAAAAAAACACTTTCAAATTTATAAGGCACCAGATGATGACAACTTATAGAGTTCATCAAAATTTTCTTCGTTTCACAATCTAGAATATTGATATTGTTTCAGTTTCACATTTAGGCTAGAAGACAATAATTTTTATTAAGCATAGTTCGACAGTTTTGGACATTAGTTTATACACGTTAAATTATCTAAAATTTGAATACTTACGCATACCATATCACGATTTTTATGCTTTTCAAAATTTTAGATATTACAATTGATCTAGTCATTATTCTTATTAAAAAAGGTAATATTAATTTTGCATATTAAACATAGTATTACATAGCACACTGTTTTAATATTCACATATCATCGTTAATTCTCTACGAACACGTATCTCAACATTTGTCAGTTTTGCGTTTTTTGATGTAATTAATTCAGATTTTCAATATAAGCACATTACTTTAACGTATTCCTAAAAAAATACTTCATGATTTATTTAACCGAATACAAAAAATATATGGTCGTGTGCTATGTTTAGCATGACGGAGAAGATGGCATGGATGGAAACGTCTTTGCTTCCTTCCTTATTAACTTCCTCAAAGATATTGAAGACAAAACCGTCCCAGTGGTGTGTTAGAGGGATAGAAAGCAGTACTGTGGAGTCGGAGTTGGAGGCGGAAAAATCTTACGACTCAGACCCATTCAAAAAATATATATTTGATGATTTCTATTCAAACCACAATAGTCCATTGTGTTGCCACTGAATGCTAGGCTGACTAAAGATGATCTGATAGTATACATATATATAAGTTAAAATGAAATTATTGAAAAAATTCTTTGGAGTCAGTCGTCTATTTTTTAAACGACTTCACAGCCCTGATAGAAAGAGATAGCGGTAGAATAAAGTGTATTTATGGGTCTCCTGAAAACTTGTACTGTTTGAGATACGAGATTGTAGAAAATTACCAACGATGTATAATATTGATTAATTTATTTATATTCAAAGAAATATCGTTTTATTATTTTACTCTTAGTCGTTCTCTTGTTTTATTTTATGTAATTTTCGATATTTCAATTTCGAACATATCCTCCGCACAGGCAATTGTCAATGTAGTGTGTTTCATAATCTTCGAACATTTGATTATATTGCTATTTACAAAACAGACTGCCGTGGTGTACCAGCTTCAAAGGCGTGTGAGGATTCTAAGAGAGCAGTTGCAAAGGAGAGATCTTCATCTGGACCTTCTGCGCAGAAAGCTTTCACTGCAAGAAGACAGTGCTAAAATGAAAACCATACTTCAAACGGAGAGAGATGAATGTTTGATCAGAGGGAAAAAACTTAGCAAACAAATCGATAAATTAAATCTCCAACTGACTGATGCCAGATCCCAAATAAGGGATTTGAATAATCAGCTCGCGGAGGCTGCCGATTATAAGGTAGGCCAAACGATACCTAGTTATTAGAAGTTGTGTATCAATAAAAATAACTATTATATTAATGTAAATTGATATGTCGTGCTAGCCCGAATCATTCTCAAATTTAGTCTAGTTCTATAAATTAATTTCACAACGTTTCTGTCCGAAAATAATTGGTTGTTTTAATTTTTCAAAGTTCATATTAGATTCACAATGAATGCTTTGCTATATGTTTTTTTTTTAAAGCTAACTGCGTTGGAACGAGGCCGCAAGATAGAAGATCTTCAGAAACGCTTGGTTGATTCTGAACTTCTTAGAACGAAATACAATAGAAAAGTCAGTGTTTTAAAGGACCATGTCAGGTCAGCTGGAGAGACCATGGACCAGGAGCGTAATATATCTGATCACCAAATAACTATGATGAGAGAAGACTTGGCGAGAACGAAAGAAATGTTGGCGGAAGCCAATAGAAGAGAGGCGCAACTTTTAAGCTTTAGGTATGTAATAATACTTATGATTGATTAAATTTTAAAACATTAGCTAAAGCCAACTAAGTGTATTTTGATAAAAAAATATGTACAATTTTCTTCAAAAGAAAAGTGTCTCTGCAGTTCGTTATTCACAACAATATTTCACATAAGAAAACAAGACAATACTATGTTTTAAATGATGAAAGGATTCTTCTAAATACGAATTTTCCCTACACCAAATCTTCTGGACAAGATTCTTTCGTGCACAGAAACTTCCGAACATTAAAAAAATGTTTTTTTTTATATTTTAATGTTTAATATCGGATATTAAAGGTGCCAAATATTTTTCTGATTGGGTTCATAAGCAAAAATCTCGATGTCGAATCTCGAATATTTGAATGTTCGGAGTTTTTTTATGTATACAGAAGGGTTATATTCAGAAGAATCGATGTACGGAGAATTCTTGTAATTCTGTAGGAAAAAGTCGTGTTCAGAAGGATCCTCTACGGAATAATCACGAAACCGTTTTAAAAGTACCTTAAAATGAAACCGAGTCAATGATGTTGAGCACGAATACACACATTTAAACATTGATTTTTCAATTGAATATTGATTGACACCCATGGTATGGAAGTATGTGATTCTTTCATTGCCAAGATTTTGTAATTGATAAACTAATTATCACTCCTTCTATGTTCTTGTCCGCCTGTATATTAGAAGTAATGTTACTAGTTCATCAATACCTCGTGTTGAAGTGCTACATTAAGAATCCTTATGCAGCAAATTGGCATCAGGGATGGCTGAGAAAAATATATAATATTATATATTCTACATCACGACATTAATCCCATAAATATTACCGTTTCCATTGATTTTGATAGCTTATAGATCACACAATAGACAATTTTAGATCTATAGAATACTTCAAATATGTTGTAGATTCTTTATTAACTTAATTTAATGACAAAATATTTCAAACAACCAAAAAATTACTATTAAGCATCGTTTTAAATATACACATGGCTAATAAATGATTTCGAGTTTGTGCATATTTTATTCTCTTTGTCGTTCTTATTTATTCATTCAATGCGAGGTTTTTTTTTCCGAAATGTGATGAAACAAAAAAATACCTTTTTTGATTTGGTGAATCTTCTGTTATTTCAAAATGATCTTTCGCATAATAACATACAACTTTTCTCACAAACATTACAGAACTTCAATTGCAAAACTTCTTGGAATATTTACTCCTTTACCTGACTACGAGATAATATCTCGTTTACAAAAGCTGGTGGATGCTCATCACGACTTCACGCTGGTTTCCCGACGATACGACGATCCTGCTCTTAGACTGGCGGCCCGTTCGCCCACGGGAGGGCCGCCCAGCCGTCTCGCTCGCACACCTGACAGGTGATTGACAATGTTTCTTTCTAAGCCGAAACTAATTTTATTCACATGAATTGTTGTTAATAATACCATGCCCACCATTTTTTGAATTATATCTTTAAAATGATTTTTCATTGTTTTAATTCTTGCATCAATAAATAAATAGGTCCATATTATTATTTTGTGTTGGTGTATACAAGCGTTCATAATTAAATAATCACAAGAAAAATTCGACAATAAATTGACATTTGCTCGATGGAACACAACACAACTAATAGCATTAATTGAATTGCTTCTTATTTTAGAAACTCGGCCCACGGTTCTTGTATTTTTTTTTATAAAAAACGACTGTTTATTAAATAGAGTCTTGTAGTTTATCATTCCACAAAATGTTTTTAAAGGACTTTCAAAGCAAATGTATAAGTTCTTACACGTAACCGGTTTGTTTTATTAATAATATTATTGCGTGAGAAATATTTGTACTTATTGCACGTCTTTCTTTTTAAGGGCTACTATTGGTATACTAAAATAATGATAAAATAATCGTTTTCAGGTCGCTTCGGTACGATGATTCAGGATACGCTGATCCTCCCGACAGTGAGGATATGGAAGACGAGCTTCTTGGGAAAAGCAGAATGTTAAGCACCTTGTGACCCATACCTCTACGCAGGCGGGATTACTGCTGAATTGCGTAAATTGTCAAATGAAAACAAATAAATCATTTTATTATATAAATATACGAAGCGTTCATAAGTGTACGAAGGTTTTATACAAATCTAAAAAATTACAAATATTCTATTATGGACTATCCATTGTTCTTGTACTGCCATACTATTTAATTATAATCACGAAATAATAAATGATGAGATTAAGTATTTAATAATTTCACACGTAATTTTGACTCTAGTTTATTTTTTAAAAAAATGTGTTCAATAAATATACATATTTTTTCTATAAATATCCACTTAAATTAGCTGTTTAGAGATTAGCAGAAAATTTACATGAAGTAATTAAACATATTTTGAATAGCATTAATTATTTATTGATCTAAAAAATATTTCATTATGGTTCCATAACATTGCTTACGCCACAGCTACTCAGCCCGTTAAGTGCGAGAAGTTTTTTTTTGTAGTTTTTTCTCTTTCTTTCGTGCTAATTACTTGTTTGGAAAATAAAAAATATCCTTATTGAACCTTCTCTTGAAATTTTAATTACATTATGTATTGATAAAATTATGTAAACCGTACATATCAAATGTATTTTACTTACTCTGCGATAAAAAACTTAATGTTAAAAGTTTATGTAACACGAAGATTAGCAAAATATATTTATCTAAGCCAATAAATGTGAAAAAATTATTGAATTAATATCAAATACCTATCATTTCTATTACTACTATTATGATTGATCAAGTACACTTTTAAAGCAATCGTAGAACGAAGTTTAATAACTAATAACATAATCGTAAGGGGTTTTTTTATCATCTTCATTTATAAACAAGAGATGATTTTGTTTCACGTATTGTGCTCGTGGGGTGTGAATTGTTTTAAAGATGTCAGAGCAAAATCTAAGCCAGTGTTTTTCAACCCTTTTACATCTACGGACTGGCAAAAAATACCGCTATTTATAAATAATAGTACATGTTTGCTTCGGATAATATATTCAATAAGTTACAATTGAAACGTCATGTCAATGTCACTTAGAATTCAATTTTTGAAACATAATAAAACTACCCCTTTTTGGTGCAACATCTGTTACCGCTTTTTTGTAATAAAATTTTCTCATTTTTAGTATAAAAGAGATATTCGATTCGAAACATAAAAGTTATTGCGGACCGGCAAGTAACTCTTGCGGACCAGTGACGGTCCGCGGACCATATGTTGAAGAACACTGATCTAATCTGTGAATTTAATAATTATTTTCTTGCTCCTACATATCACATCATCTTATTGATGCCGATCTCATAAAAAAAAACGTCACGAAAAATATGTGTTTGAATCTAATTATCCAAGCTAACAAACATATGACGAAGTTAACAACTTTGGAGCTATTTAAAAAAATGCTTTAAAACACAATAAATAATACAATTTAAGTTTAAGCTAATTACTTAATGTATATCATGTATTTCTTACTCAACAGTTATTAAGAGTTTTGTAAAAAAACATTGCTCAATATCGTTTGTTATTGACAACCACCTATGTAAATTCGATTTATTCAAAACTGTTTCCGACTTTTGATTTGACCTTCCTCGTGCTCTTCAACGTTAACAGGTTAATCCGTGTGTTATGAAATTTGCAACAATACATATTATTTTTGTATGCCGTTGAATATTCGTGGTGTTTTAGTGAACGGCAGTACTTTATTGATCTTAGTAAATTTATGACTGTAAAATCAAACACTATTTTTCAAAAGTAGTATAATGAATACACGTGATTTATATAAACATATGAATACTATTTTGGCGTGATGAATTCTGGATATAGCATCTTCTTGATCTTGATATTGTCCAACAAATCCCGTAAGTATTTATTTTTATTTGAATTGATTTTGTTACTGCGTGCGTACATTTGATTCAATTGTGATAATACACATATCTCATCACCGAATTGGCTAATGCTGGTTATTAAATGATTGAAGATAGGAAATACGTGTTAAAAAAATCACTAGAATATTGTTCCAAAGTTACAGTATAATTTGACTATCCGTTAAATGGTTGCAACATAATCAAAAACATTTATTAAAAAATGATAACTTATTTTATCCAACCGTTAGCAATAATAACGAAGCTTTGATCTTCTTAGATAAAAAAATATAATTATGATAAATAAAATTATTATGTAGATATTACTGAGGAGTGCACTGAAATATTGTTATTATATTTAATATTTTACCAAGCAATGTAGTGCATATTATTATACCACTGTTCTCGCATTGTATAACTACATATTTATTTATAAAATATTTTATTCTTTAAGTTTGCCAGCCAGTTGAAAACACAGATCGAGAAAAGCGACACATAGACAAACATTTCACATTTCACAAAACATTAGATTTCGGAAATAAGATTGTTCATAGAGAAGGCAGCTTCAATGTGGGACCGGGAGGATTTTCTCACGAAAAACACATCAAAATTATCAAGAACAATCCTCCTCCAAGCTCTCACCATGAATTCCAAGCTGGCTTCTCACATTTCGGACACGCACAATCATTACATGAAGCTCCACAGCAGTTTAATGGAATAGGAAGAGATCCAATACAAAATACGCAGGCAAGGAAATTATTTTTGTTATAAAATATTTTTTAAATAGTTAATCTTATATAAATTTACTATTTTTGCAAAACAAAATATATTATTCAATCAAAATAGATATTTTATTCCAGTAACCGTTACAAACTAATAATATAATTCATGTTGTATATTTCTTGGTATTCCTTTATTTCTATATATTGTTTTGAGTCAGGCTTTGAATTATTCCATAGCGCAGCAAAAATCAGAATTTTAATTACACTTATAAATATATCTAAAAAAATACTTTAAACTGTATTCGATAATAATTAATGTCAAAAAATCTTGAGCACATAAATATAATTATATTATCAAGCAAGATATTAAATAACAATGTTTATTCATTAATGCATAGTTTTCTAAGAAATACTAGATACTTTATAAATATTGCAACATGTGTGATACGTAATTTAGTTTTTTACCTAATTTAGTTTCATTATTTATGTTGCCATCACTGCTTTTTCCTCCTTGAACACTGGACCGTAGACCTGACTTTATAATATAGTACATTGAAACAAATAAAGTTTGTTTATTTTCAAACAATTGAAATTACGCGGAATGTTATTGAATTAATCAACTTTTTTTATTTTGCAGATATTTTTCAATAATCAAAATTCACAAGAAGCGTATAATCCCCAAAACAATCACATACAGAATTCAGGTGTAAGCGGTACACAAACTGTGGAGATTGAAAAAATCCACAGCTTCAACGTAAAAAAATCTGATCAATTTTTCAGTTCGACTACCAAAACTTTGCGATCTGCCTACATCAACCAGATTCCACCTCATCGCGCAAATAACAATTATGATCATATGAAAGTTGGCGGAATCTTTGGTATAAACCCTAGTAAGCAACAAATGTATTCAGAAATTGAAGACAATTAACCAAAAGCATTAATTGGACAACGACAATAAAATTGAAATGCGTTAATTATAAATTCCGTTCATTTAAAATTATACTCATGTTAAAAATAGTAGTAATTTTATACAATACTTAAATCATTAGTTATGAATTGATTGATAAAAATTAATACTATGTCTCGATGAAATACTGTCGTTCATGTTTGTTTTTTTTTTATTCAATACCTTGTACAGAAATAAGGGATTCACCTTTCTCGATTAATATCTACAATATTCCAATATTATATTATTATTTATAACCTGTGAATTATTTAAGTAAGTATATCAAACTAGTCATAACTAAGTGGCGATATGTAGCCATTTAAGCCAAATTTGTTATACCTTTAATGATATTATTTTATTATAAATTTCGACATTCAATAAAAAAAATCAATAAAATTTAAAACCCACAAAGTATTGAATTACAAAAAATCGACGCTTACGGGAATAATTATTAAACTGGCCTCATTATGTTATTAGATATAAGATAATATTATTATTTAGATTGATATATATACATGTACATATGACATAATTCAATAGTTTTATTTAAAAAAAATAGAATGGTTTAAAACCCATGAAAAGTATATACATAATGCATTAAAAAAACGTGTGCATCGATTTACTTGAACATAATTTGTCCCGTGGCTATCTATACAAGTAGAAAAATATTATTTTAGTGTATTGTAATGAACATCCTTAGAATGTGTTTAGACTCTGACGCGCCGGTGATTCACAGAATTTTGTAATATGTACACTATACGAAAAGACCGCCACAAAATTTTTTGGACAAAACTCTATAGAAGTGGACGCTATAGAAGGGTTGACTGTAGTTAAAAAAGGGCCGAATATATTCAAGTATTCGAATATTTAATTGAAATCCCTAGCATGAAGTAAAGCTGTGAGATTTGTAAAATTGCAACCAAGTGTGTATTTCTAATGCACAAATTAAGCCACAGGTTGTGACTAAAAAACATTTTTACTGTTATATTACACATTTAAAACATTAGGCAAGTAAGTAACATTATTGACCTTAGATAAAGAGTTGAATTGTATCATGATAGTGCATTATATTATTAACCTTTCTGACCGATCGAATCTTTGATAGCGCATTTTTAATCGATTCACTTATGTGATCCTGACCTCCTGCGTGCCTTATATTATATACAAGCTAAAAACCTTTTAAGGCTTTTGGTTAATGTTGATTGTTTATAAAATTAATGCGTGGCTTGCGTGAATTATATATATATATGTTTAATCCCTGTCCAATCACAATATGGAGCATATGGTCTCCTACTTTGGGGGGTATCTTTTTGTGACTCATTTGCACAACCTCTCTTTTTTAGAGAGAGTATGGATAGGAGGATAAAACTAGGGAAAGACGAGTAGTTACCTAACTGCTCTCGCTACGTTCGTTTTTAAGATAAGTTGGGTTGGAATTCAAGACATCACATAAATCCATGTCTTTGGGCTGAAATCCATTTATAAATTTATAATAACTGTCCGTACTGAGATTCGAACCTGTTACCTCCGTAATTTTCAATAATAATTAATAAAACTCAATAATAATCAATACAGCTCAATAGTAATTAACTAATAAAACTCAACGAAGTTCACCACTCGACCCAAAGCCGGAAAACGGCGATTGAGCAACTTGACAACAAACACTTCTCGTATAAAAAACTTATGATTATGAACTATATAATCTAAAGATATTTCAATAAATTCGTCTTATGAAATGTTTGAATACTTAAGTTCCTTTGATTAGGTTATATGGGTAAAAGCTGAGGTCATCCTGAACACTGGAATACTACGGGGCAAACGAAGAGGTAAGCAGACTAGAGACACTTCGGATGCATCTGCAGCACGTGACCCAGCTGGCTCCAACATCTTTCCAATAACGCTGAAGTAATAAGACGATGTTATGGTCTGTTCTCCAATATCCTAGTTTCTCATATTCCATAGCCAAGAAACTCCCAAGTCGTATAATTAGCATTGCTCAGGAAATTCCCACTTTTAGAAAATAGCAAGACTGTTGAATTTTTCTTTTAAATATATTTTTAAAAAAAATATATTTTACATTAAGCTCATTATTGTTATTTAAAATGCCAAATTCATTTACTTACAGACATTATGATAAATTAATTTTACAACCAGTTTTATTATTATTTTCGAATATTTACTAAGCATTGTTGTTTAAAATATATTTTGAAATGACCATAGATTAATTAGCAATAAACAATATTGAATTTAGCACATAAAGTCCAAAAACTTGTTTTAATAACGTACACCATTCTCGACATCAATGACTCATTATCCCATGCCTAAAGATTCTTATCCTGACATTGTTTATGGATATAAATAAATTACTCGCTCACATTTCATTTCAATACATCATTCAATGAACATAGACACTATTCAAGAGTTTGGTGGACAATAATAATTTATGACCATAGTGCCTAATACTACTCCCAGGTGTCTGCACCGGGTCTGTCGTAGGCAGTAAACGACTAAAGACGAAGAGATTTCTGTCTGGGAAAGAAATCTAATTTTATTTAATTTTAATAAGTATATCTGACATTTTCTGGTCACAAAGTAAATAGGTAAAAGCATTTTCAACATTGAATAAAGTAAGTCTCTTTTTTTCGCAAGCGTTGAACGGGTAATATTGAATGAGCTACTTTGGGTTAAATTTGCCCATTTTTATCTTTTATTAATAATTATTAATAAGTGACCTATTTATAAATATTCGTAAAATTGATAAAATCTATCTAAAATAGATGTTAAAAACTTCTCAGTTGAGTAAATCATTCCTCATTATTCTGTTTCACTGACACATCACATTATAAACAGAGGATTCAATGGCGTGCTTAAGTAGCGACATCTTATTTGTTTCAACGCGTTAATTCATCTCAACCAAAACGCCCTTTTATTAAACATAGGAGAAACTCACGATAAGTAATTAATTAATGTCACCACTCGTTTTTTGACGTTTAACAATTTTCCATTCGACAGTTACTATTTTACTATTAATTAGCTGTGGACGATTAACGAATGCTGAAAAAAAACTATTGGTGATTTTAATATAATTCATTTTTTTTTTAATTTTTAGTACAATTTTTAAAAATAAATGTGGTATTTTGATTGAGACGAATTGATGTATTTTAAGAAAATATGAAGTTTTTGTTCAAGCTCGCCACAGGATCCCTGGTCATTAAATTAAATGGTTAGCGTTGCTGGCTTCCGTGCCGGAACTCACGGGTTGAAGTCCCAGTACGAATAGAATTTAATAATCATTAATAATTAATATGAATCATATGAATTAAAAAAAACTATTAGTGAAATAAGATAATAAGAAATGCCTTTTTAACTGGGATATTTTAAAAATTCTATTAAACTAAATTTTGTTATTAATATATGTTACTGTAGACAAGCGATTTCCAACCTGGGAGGCATGGACTATTGCAAAAGGAGGCGCGAACAGTCCAAAATATTTATTTACCCATTAAAACGCGTCTTTATTACTATATGAAATCAAGGATGGGGAGGCGCAGTAACATTAAGGTTGGAAACCATTGCTGTAGACTGTTTCAGTGTTTCACTCACTCTTAAATAACATACTTCATTTTCAGACTGCACTCGGACTAAAGAAAACATATTATGAACCATGGGATTGGGTAACACATTGTAATGTAGTTCCACGGGATTTTCTCAGATTGGTCCCGGAACAAATTGATCCCGTGCAGTCCTCTTTATATTCACCATTGTATTCATTCATATTTTTTTTTTATCATCAAATCAGTGTGTTAGTAAGATTGGTGTGTAAATCTCCCAATATATTTTGAGCATCTATATTGTTAGCTTGAGTTGTCAAGAGCTGCCATAAATATAACAACTAGTAAAATGTACATATTATATGGGTTTCAAATAAGGCATGACAAAAACTTTTATCAGATTAAAAATTGTCCGACTATCTGTAACAAGTCATTTTGGTGTAAGTAATAAATTTGATGTCGCTCTGAGCAAAAAACAATACTTTTAAATTAACTTGTGGGATGACTGGATTATGGACAGAGCTGGCTTAAGGGTGATTGCAGATTTAAATGTGATTCATGAGAATATGGGATATTTTTGATTGATTTACAAAAAAATAACTGTTTAAAATTCAATTTGGAGAACAGAGTAACAAAGAAATTGAAGATGTCTTTTAAAAATAGTTTTTATCAGAAATAAACTAAGGTTGTTTATTATAAAAAATATTTCAAGATTGCAAACACACACACACATATATATTTTACTTAAAAGGCTTTTGTTTTATTTGATAAACGTATACGTATGTAATTTTAGAATCATTGTGTTTTTACTGTTGATTTCGATGGAAAAACGCTAAAGTAAAATATTATAAAAGTATATATGAATCAAGCCTCCAATAAACGCAATTTGTAACTGATTAATAATGCAAACTCTATATTGATGAGTGCTGTTTTACAATTCATTCGTTTGCTAACAATGAAGAAAAGGGATTTCTGCTACCAGATGAAAATAGTATACTTTATTGACAAAATCAAAACATAAACATATTAATTTGTGGTTTTCATGCTGAATGAAAATTTATTTAAGAATATAAGCCGTACAAATTGTTAAATTTGACATTAACGGTGATGTATCCTTTCGATATATCACGCTTCCGCAAATAACGCCGAATCGATTCTAATGAAATGTAACAAATATGTATATTAAACAAAAAAATACAATCTTTTATATCAATTTAGCTTTGAATACAATTAAATGCAATCAATCGTAAACTAAATTGAAGTAGGTGTTATATAACCAATGTTCTAATCGTGATGATTTTAAAATTTAATTGAGATGTCCATAAATCATTATAGGCAGAAAAAAGATTATTTAGGCGATGCGGAACATTGTCGTCTGACTCTTCGTATGAGTCAGCGTCGGATCGGATCAATTTTAATCATTCTTCTTTTGTCTGCGATATAATCAGCAATCAATACGAATAAGAAATAAAGTGACTCGAAGTAAGTAATCAGCACCAATGGAGACATTACGATAAATTAGAAGTTCATTGTACGTGGTAACACCGGTAACAGGGGCACATGTAAAACTGGTTTCTGCGCGCAAGTTCAAATGGAGCGGCATCCAGTGTCAGTGTTGCCAGTGCTAGCCGCTGCTTGTTGCGTCAATTGTACCAGTGACAGTTCCCGCAATAATGCCGCTGCCGCAAATGTTATGTCGGCTGTTGCAACGATAATTCAAATTGACTTTTGTGTGAACTTTTGCGTCAAAATTATTTATGCTCACGGAATATCATTAACCTCTCGCTTCGCTGCAAACCAGTAACACAACGGATATATTCTTTTATGACAGCTGTCGAGTGGCGATGGTTTTAACTTCCGTTATACGGCCCGAGTATAATTCTCATCTGGAATATTAATACAATATGCTGTGTACAATAAACTTACAGATTTATTGATATAGTAACATGTATAAATCATATTTTCTGGGTCACTTTACAACGAAGTTCTTCCAAATTAACCGGTTTGTAGATTGTAAATGCGACAGTATTTTTCAAGATGATGATCACAGCCGATGAGAATATTTATATCCAGCTATGGACATCAAAAGTGAAGATTAATCGATTAGCTAGATTTCTCAGCCATATTGAAAATGGGAAGAGAGTTGATAAACTAAATTACGTTATTTTCTTTATTGTCTTTTTCCCGCTCCTCGCCGTAGAACATGGCACCAAGGCTTGTTAAATTTTCCTGCGAAATTCATAAGACGTTGTAGAATACGTGTAAGAAAGATTTGAAGCTTTACCAGGCGGTAATGATTACAGCAAACCCCCTAATTACGCCAAATTTGGGACCGCGTAATTGGGATAATACAACTCATCCAAAAATTAGAGTTACGTTTTTTTTCCGCGAATAATGCAAAACTAAGGATAAATAATAATATATTTATGGACGAAATATTTAGTTACGAGGCTGTTAAATGAATTGTCGTTAGTCGCTTGCCAACGTTTGACTGTATGCATGACACAGCAGCCGCCCGGCTGTGTGTGTACAGCCGTGGATGTGCCGAACGCACGCCCACACAGCACCAAAAATAAAATGCATATGCGCAATTGAAAAAATCAGCCGCGAATATTTCTGGAATTCGCGTAATCAGGGGAATCAGTGTATATTGTTTCTTTACATAAAGATTATTAATCATATTATGAATATCTTGTCAAAAAAAAGTATATTCAAACTGACTACACACCGACTTTAAAAAAGTATAATACAATTTAAACCTTTCCAATAAAAGAAAAACAATTTGATACGTATGTATTCGTTTTATTTTCAATTACCCCACTGTAATAGTTTTTTTTTATAATGAAACCAAAAACCTGTATTGTTTAAAAACTCTGCATTTATAATATTATTGACATTGATAATTATAGTTATTTTAATTACGTATATTGATGATTATGGCAATGCCCAATAAACAAATAAAATTCAAAATGGATTACTCATTATCAAATATATTATACATGTGAGACATTAGTTAATTAACAAGTATGACGTTCGTTGGCATGTAATTCAAAAGAATGTCAATTTGTAATAATTAGCTTTTTGTACTTAGGCCATTTCATATTTTACATAATCAAAAAATATTCAATCAATATTTTAAACAACAATTTAATATTTATAAGATTTACATTAGTAACGAAATGCTAAGAGGTTGTGGTAAATGATAATATTTAGCTTGTATATGATCGGTGGCTATAACTTGGCGTCAACTATGTGAATACATTTATCATGAAAGTAAAACTAGCTTGTATTTTTTACAAAATCTATATCATGTCCGCTCCCAATATGGAGCATATGGACTTCTAATGGAGTTTATCTCAACAGAAGTATTTTTACGAGAACTGTGTTGTCGAATGATCAACGTCGTTGGCTACCGCTTCAGAGGGCACAGGTTCGAACCCCAGTACGGGCAGTTTTATAAATTGATTTTTCAATCGATTTATGAATTTCTGTTAAAAGGCATGGATGTATGTGATGTCTTGAATAACCCCCCCCTCCATCCCACCCATCCTATGCTATGAACGAGGCGTATCGAGAGCGATAAGCTAACCACTAGTCCCGTCTTAGCCCTGTCCTTCTATTCCTACTCTCTTTGGAAACAGAGAGTTTGAGCAACTCTATAATTAATACACTAAAATGTCGTCAATAAGTCGCGAAATTAGTCCCGATTGTTTATAAAAAACGTGAAATTTCTACAAAAAGAATATGATATTTTTATCAAGTAAATTATTACTTGTTAGGCAAGTTCAATGCAAAACTATTCGCGCTGGGAAAGTTGGTTTTAAGCCCGGACTGTTCTTGTGGGTTTGCCGAAGAGGACGTTAGTCACGTTACGTGGAACTGCCCTGACATGAAATCCGAACGATCAGAACTATTTGCTATGGTCCGTCCTCACACGGCCTCAATAGGACACGTTGACTTGATTGTATCCAAGGCTTACTTCACGGCATTTCAAAAGTTTGCTAATTTATTTGGACATCGTCATGGCATTGATTTCTCACTAGAGTCAATTAAAACAACGAGTTTTCAGAATATGGATTATACACAGGATACTTAGTACGAACTTGATTTTAGTGGCTGAGCTTTTTTTCTTTTTTTCATGTTTGAATGGTTCAAAATCATTTCTTCGCAGCTCTGCTCGGGTCATGAGTGTGAGTGGTAGACTATTTTTTTTCTGTCGATAACGTTGTGGAAGGCGGCCATTAAGCGTTGGGTGCATATACACAATGGGTGGTTCTGGGAAAACAACTCGTTATTATGCAAAATATTTTACCATTCTTTTGATCAAGTTTATTGAATTGTTTTGGATATGCTATCATTATATTTATTGATCTTAACGTATACTTAGATATAGTGTAATAATAATTTATTTTATCTATAATATCTATTTTATGACGGTTAAAAAATAATATGTCTGAGTTTTGATTCTCATAACAATAATTTCCAATACTCACCTCGTTCAAAAATTAACTAGAATGGACCTTTTAAGCTCAGTGCTTCTTTAAATTTATTTATTGACTAGTATAATTTGTATTGTTGTAAGCATAACTTTATTTTACTGTGATTGAATTAAATAGTTTTTATGGCATACTATTCTTGACCTTGCTTTCGATTCTGTCACACCCTAAAGCACGGTTTCCCAATCTATGTTCCGCGGAGCCAGAGTAGGTTTTCCGCGGGCCAAAGTAGATTTTCCACAAAAATTGGAATGGTTTTATACGCTGCAACACATTTAAACATTTGTGATGGTCTATGTCCACATATGTTATGATGTCAAGTATCTAGGTAAAAGCGGAGGTTTTTAATATAAATTGAATACGCCAGCAAAATTTGTGCCAAATTTGGATCGCCGAGGGTGTAGGATTATTTTATCACACCCAAAATCATTCAAAATCATCAAAATCATTAAAAGCCAACAAGATTGTACGGCTGTACGAGTTTTCTTTAACCCTTCAAACTAAATATTGAAGTGGACCGAAATAGATTTCTAAACGCAATACAGTACAAAACAAGAAAAGATGGTTCAGCATATTTCATTAGATAAATAGTATTACCAAATAACAAATAAACAATGGTACGATCGTTATATTCAATTGATTGAAAATTTTACAAGACTCTTTATTTCGCGAACTTTTTTCTACAATCCTTTCTAAGATATCAAATCTCAATGGGCATACAATGAATTCTAAAACGGTGTAAATCAGTTTTAAATCCAGGGTCAACTTTTTGCTATGCATGCTTGAAACTATTACTATTTTCATGAAAAAAATATGCTATAGCGTAAAAAAACTGTGGAAATGCAATCATTAAAAAAGAGATTTAGGCAAAAGTAAACAATCGATGAGGTTTGCTAACAGGTGTAAACCAAATATTTCCAATTAAGGGGGTATTCTAGCCTAGAGGCACGAATTCTGGGTGTTTTTTCGAGCTCTGTAAAAAATAAACAAAGAAAATTTTGAGCATCCATTATTTTAACATTCGTTTATTTATATTTAAAAAATACATGAAAAATTTAAAAAATATATAAATTCAAAACTCGAAAAGTTATCGGCTGGTAAAGGGAGGGGTCCAAAAAAAAGATGGTGTCTTGGTGTACATGATTCCAATTAAAAAACTAATTAATAAAAATGTCGCTATCGCCCATACCTCGGAGAAATAAAAAAAACAACAATTTTCATCTACAACATTTTAATCTGCTACGGCCAAAGAAGGATGTTTAGAGAAAGTTCACACAAAATTTCAAATAAATCGGTTCGGTAGAACTTGAGATATTATGGACGCCAGCTTGAAAAAGGAGGTTTCGAGAAAAACACGTTTAAAGTTTTGAGATTCGATTTGTTCCGGTTGGACCAGCTTAGTGTCTGCGTCAATAAAATCGCTTTAAATTGGTAAATAATTAAAATTTTGAAAAATCCATTTGAGGACATACTTTCAAATGTCTAAACTTTAAAAAAATATAAAAAAGAATGATTAGTTTTTCAAATTTATACACTAGTGCATAGTTTCTCAACCTTTTTAAGCCCGTGGCCCCCTTTTGAGTCTCATATTTCTCCGTGGCCCCCCTACCCCTAGTAATAAAATTATCGGGGCTCGGAAAAATGAAAAAAAAATGTAGGTACATTTATTTTTAAAAAATACAATACAATAAAATTGTTTGTTAAAAAAAAATATGTTTACAAAATAGTTTATAATATTACATTTTTTTGTAAATCACTAGGGTACTCAAGGTTGTACCCATCACAGCCCGCTATGGTTCACACTATTCTTACGGGGGCGTATTCTGCAGCGTTATTCGTGTTAATGTTTTTTCCATAAATTTCTTAAAACTATTTTGCATGCACTGCAGGGTGCAGAATGCGAAATAAAATGAAAGAACGTTATCCTAAGAGTTTTTATGAAATGAATTCAATTCGTTTTTAATAAGACGCCGTCAACTCTTTGAATGCTTTGTAATTTTTTCTAGATGCAACTAAGTCGGCATGACCAACAGGACCACCAGATGCGACTGTGGTCGTATAATCTTGAGCAGTTCTTCCCGTTCGTTGTTCATGTTTGGACATTTTCAAAAAATGCGATCAGCATCCTGAAGTTATTTACTAATCAGCCGACCTGGAATAGCTTGGCAGTGAAGTGATCATGGCTAGTTATAAATTGGCCTATCCGAAAATTTGGAGTCGAAGCGTTGGTCTCCATTCGCATTTTTAAATTTTGAAAGAATTTATAAGATTGCCTGTCCTTAGAATAATTTCCCATCAATTTTACCAAATTCGCATGGCAGCAGCGTCTGTAGCAATACGTGCACCATAGTTCAATGGGCCTTAAGAATGAAAGGTCTGGTCGAGAAGAAGGCAGTCAAAGAATTCTCCTCACCTGGGACTTCACACCCATTATGTAGCATTGCTGTTGCGCCTTGTACAGATTTAACAAAAGTTTACCAAGCAGAACCAGCAATGCATTTGTAAAAGTAGTTCTGTATGTTTTGTAAAGACTATCAATGCACTGTATTATTCGGTAAGAAGATTTTTCTGCAAAAGAATAAGGTTACAAACCTTGTATCACGTACTTTACCAGCCACTCCCATGGATTGGGTGTTAGGCTTCAATTACTTAATACCTGCTAAGCAAGAAGTTTTGGCATGATATGCAGAAGTGTAGGAAGGGGTCCTGCCGCCCGGGGCGGTATTTGAATTTGCAGCCCTATGAAGGACCCTTAGGACACTAGCCACTAAGCGAAGGGACAAAGCTTTGCCAATGATCAGTTTTGGTCTTGAGTATTGCGTTTTGGTATTTGCATCGAGCTGATTAAAAAAAATGATTTCGAAAAATACATTCTTGAAGTCAATGGGATTTTATGAAATTTACTGTTTATTACAATATTAAGGGTTTTACGCAAAGGTCCCATGTTTTACAACCTAATGTTGAAGATGAATCGCGCAGGGAATTCAAAAAAAAATAGTACCTGATTATTTATCAAAGTAAAACTTCAATACTTTCAACAATTGAAGCGTTATATCTTTTATTCATAAAAATCTTAATTCCTTGTTCAATCGTTACACCTTTAGTGTCATAAAGTTTCTGGCAAAGAGCATTAAATTATCTTAACTAATTTTTTCGTCATCAAAAATCTGACACATCGTTTAAGGTTAGTCAATTTGCAATGCAAAATGTTCATTTAGTTGTTTTTTTATCATCTGCTATCTCATACATACGTCTTGATACTGAACGGAATTGCTCAAAGTAATCACCTGACTAATTGCATTTTCACTCTGATTCATAACTATTGAAATTGCAAAATCAAAGATTTGGAAATATAATGCGTTTTTCTAGCTTTTGCAATGAATTTGGAAATTTCGTAAGAAACTATTAATTAAACCAGTGTCTAATTTTTCACTGAATACTAATAAATCTTATTTTTTGCTGCGGAAACTTCTTAAAGCTTTTTGAATTATTAAAATGGCTTTTCTTTCAAGTCTATGTGTTTTGTATAAAATGGATAGTAGCATTAGTGAAGCAAACCATATTTAACGTACACGAGTTTCATAATATCATGGGGTGATGAAGGAAATCCGTGGACAAGATAGTCAATACAATATTGTCGACACTTACTTTTGGATGCAGTTATTATAGTATCCTTAAATATCATTGGAAAAATAGTAAAAAGTATCTTAACATTAATAGCCGATAAGGTCCGTCTGTAAGGACGTCCGCAGTAAGGTACAGACCAATGATTTCGATTTATTCTGAACAGCACATTTTTGAAATGTTGTTCTATCCAATGGGAGCGGCTTATTTTAAACCGGGCGTGAATGTTCTGATATCGCCACGTTTGAAAATTTGATATTTCTTGGTGTAGAGCTAAAGTATTGTATCACCATACATCATAATATTCGAATAATCAAAGACTTTAATTCGACTATTGCAAACTATGATTATAGGGCTATCGAAATGAATCGTCTGATCGTGTGAGTCGATGTGAGACTAATATTTTTTGGAGCGGATTTGATCAATTGAATCATAATGATGAATCTTTTCACGTCTGACCTTGAAAATCTGTTAGAATTCTTTAATCTATATATTAATAGCCGATAAGGTCTGAGTGTCAGTATGTTTGGACGTCCATTTCACACCTTCCATTTCTCCACTTTTTTATTCATACTAAATTTATATATTAAAAGTCGATAAAATAATCACTCGCTTTTCACTTTTCACAAATGTGTGCGTACTGATGATGTCCTCGAGACATCTTCTTCTTCTACGAAATGTATTTTGTTTGCGTACATTTTCAAATTAATAGATAATGAAATGAAATAAAATATAATTCAATAATTTGCAATTTAAAAACTGCAGGGCTGTCGATATATGCGCCGTGGTCGATTTATGGTACTATGAAAAATGATTGTTAGCAAACTTGAACATTATTCTAAATATTAAATAATTTACGAAATTTCTGCTCCTACGAAAAATGGTTGTTAGCAAACTTGAACATTATTCTAAATATTAAATAATTTACGCAATTTCGGCTACTACGAAAAATGGTTGTTAGCAAACTTGAACATTATTCCAAAAATTCAATAATTTACGAAATTTCTGCTTCTACGAAAAATGGTTGTTAGCAAACTTAAACTTTATTCCAAAAATTGAATATTTTACGAAGTTTATGCTACTACGAAAAATGGTTGTTAGCAAACTTAAACATTATTCCAAATATTAAATAATTTACGAAATTTATGCTACTACGAAAAATGGTTGTTAGCAAACTTAAACTTTATTCCAAAAATTGAATATTTTACGAAATTTATGCTACTACGAAAAATGGTTGTTAGCAAACTTAAACTTTATTACAAAAGTTCAATAATTTACGAAATTTATGCTACTACGAAAAATGGTTGTTAGCAAACTTAAACATTATTCCAAATATTAAATAATTTACGAAATTTATTCTACTACGAAAAATGGTTGTTAGCAAACTCAAACTTTATTCCAAAAATTGAATATGTTACGAAATTTATGCTACTACGAAAAATGGTTGTTAGCAAACTTAAACTTTATTCCAAAAGTTGAATTTTTTACGAAATTTATGCTACTACGAAAAATGGTTGTTAGCAAACTTAAACTTTATGCCAAAAATTGAATATTTTACGAAATTTATGCTACTACGAAAAATGGTTGTTAGCAAACTTAAACATTATTCCAAAAATTAAATATTTTACGAAATTTCTGCTACTACGAAAAATGGTTGTTAGAAAACTTGAACATTATTCCAAATATTAAATAATTTACGAAATTTCTGCTCCTACGAAAAATGGTTGTAAGCAAACTTGAACATTATTCAAAATATTAAATAATTTACGAAATTTCTGCTCCTACGAAAAATGGTTGTTAGCAAACTTGAACATTATTCCAAAAATTCAATAATTTACGAAATTTCTGCTACTACGAAAAATGGTTGTTAGCAAACTTAAACATTATTCCAAATATTAAATAATTTACGGAATTTATGCTACTACGAAAAATGGTTGTTAGCAAACTTAAACTTTATTCCAAAAATTGAATATTTTACGAAATTTATGCTACTACGAAAAATGGTTGTTAGCAAACTTAAACTTTATTCCAAAAAGTCAATAATTTACGAAATTTCGGCTACTACGAAATATGGTTGTTAGCAAACTTAAACTTTATTCCAAAAATTGAATATTTTACGAAATTTATGCTACTACGAAAAATGGTTGTTAGCAAACTTAAAAATTATCCCAAAAATTAATTATTTTACGAAATTTATGCTACTACGAAAAATGGTTGTTAGCAAACTTAAACTTTATTCCAAATATTAAATAATTTACGAAATTTCTGCTTACTATAAAAATAAAATAAATTAAAATAAAATAAAATAACATAAAATAAAATAAAATAACATAAAATAAAATAAAATAAAATAAAATAAAATAAAATAAAATAAAATAACACAACATAACATAACATAAAATAAAATAAAATAAAATAAAATAAAGTAAAATAAAATAAAATACAATGCAACAAAACACAATGCAACAAAAATCTCACGTTGCTGGGCAACGGGCTTACAGCTAGTGTATAATAAATACCTTATTTCTACTGCAATGTATTATTGTCCTACTGTATTATATTTGATTTTAATATAAATTTAGTTCATTATATTTTGAGTGGCCGTGGCCCCCCTAAAGTCTACTGTGGCTCCCCAAAACTGATATTTTCTTCTGTGGCCCCCTTGGAGCATGCTGTGGCCCCCAAGGGGGCCACATGGCCCCCGGTTGAGAAACGCTGCACTAGTGTATAAGAGATTTATTAACTCTAATTCGTATGTGATATATTTTGAAACAGTTAATGAATAATAATTATTTTAATAATAAAAAAACTAATTACGAATTACCCATCCCAAAAATTAAGCTAAGTGTTCCGTTGAAATTTCAGGAGTTACGAAGTGTTCCATCCCAGAATAAGTTTGGGAAACCCTGCCCTAAAGTATCGAATCGGCCAATAACTTAAAAGAGGATATGGTTCAAAATTGTTTCAAAAATCATTGTAGGCCTTTGCCAATAAAGACTATGTTTGTTTAAATACATTAATGTCAACAATTAATTTATCCGTGCAGTTTGTAAGCTAACAATTTGAATTCGGATATATATTTTTTTATTTTCATAATAAAAAGTCACTTTAATTATTTTAGGATGTGATACAAATATATATATTGTTCGCTTATAATATGGAGACTCCTAATGGAGGATATCTCATAAGGTGTTTTTTTTATACGAAAACTACTTGTTTCTCAAACTTTTTTATGCATATTTTTTATATGTAAAGCATATCGCTCTCTAGTAATTTGTAAGAAATTTTAGACATCACTGATAGCCATACTTTTAAACGGAAATCCATTAATCTATTGAAATATCTGTCCGTATTTGGATTCTTGCCTGTGATTCGGCAACCAACCTCGAAAAAATTCCACGATTTTTCTTTATTTTTTTCATTATTATAAAGACATAGTGGAATATACAATTATTGTGTACCTAGCGTTCATAATTAAGATAATATATTGCAAAGATGTGTTTACACATACACCCGATTCTCGTTTTGCACGGGGGATACGTCCCATGCTAAAAAGCCGTGCCAAAAAAACGTGTAAAAAGAGAATTGGGTGTTAATAAAAACACAATATTCCTTTGTACTTCCAACGCCAACAACTTTTCATTTTTGTATAAATAGCATTGTTAAATTATATTTCTTATCAGTTGACAATGCTCGCAATGAGCGAAACCAGTCCTGACCTATTAAATAAAGTGGATGCATGCATGGAATAAAATGCCTTTCCACCAAGTATTGACAGTGAACAACCTAAAAGTGAAGAATTATGTGTAGTTTTACATATAGTGGAAAATGAAAAAAAGGCATATCTTCGTTCATTCACTGACCATGTCAACTAAATCAAAAGATAAATACATACAAAAACATAGGAATATCATTTCTATGATGTTGATTTTTCCAATACCTTTAAAAGTTTGTTGTTAAAAGGTTGCGTTATACAAACTCAAAATTTGTATTTAGCAAAGATTTATATTAAAATGTTGCGTTCGAAGACATCCTAAGAATTATAATACATACTTCCCAAATTCATAATATTCATATCCACGATCGTTGTAAATACCAAAACAATAATCTGATTTTGACGGCTTGTTTGCGGTACATTAAATAATATATATTGTAATGAAGTGTCTGTCGTCTAAATAATGAATACAATATAATCTACAAATTGAACATACGTATTAGGGATCATGACTACTTGTTTATAAATTCATGATCTGTTCAAAATTGAACCCGGATCATGGTTATCTGATCTGTTTAACAAGTCGCTTGTCATAAAAGCTTTATTGATTTTTTCACAAGTCTTTGATAAACATTCCACGTTGCCAACCTGGCACAAAACAATATCGATAATAGTATAGCAAAATATGAATAAAACACTCGAGACGTACATAGATCATACTCAATCATAGATCGTACAAAATTTAAATAGATAAGCTAGATTAACTAAGATAATCGGATGTCGCTAGGCTATAAAGGTATAATTATTATGTTATCCGTTTAGTCTATCAACAGTTCGATTTCCCAGAGAATTTTCGCGGTATTATCAATTGGATACAAATATAGGTACGTTAGCTATGATGATTACGATTGCATTAGCACTTCTTTCGCATTGTAATAATTTTCAACATAGTTCACTTATTCGTATTCATAAACAACTGTTTTCTGTTAGCAGTAAATTTAATGCAACCACAATAAGAGGCGGACATTTTAGCCGGCCTGACCATTAAGATGTTATCCCAATAAACTTGGGTACTTGAAGCGACGTGACATTACGCATTACTTCACGGATTGGCTGATCATTGAAATTCCAGACACCGGGATCCTTAAATCATTGACCAAGGGGTAAATAAATCATTGCGTCGATAGCGACCAGTATAAACGATAGTATATTAAGAACTGTGTTTACTCTTTGAATTATGTTCCCTTGCTTTCAGATGGCAGGCGATTGTTATTTGTTCAGTTTTGAATTACGCATAAAAGAACACGGCGAAAATAAGAGAACGCCGATAATAGCTCGATTGAAGATTACTTATGTTTAAACCAACAGTACAGCATTCAAAGTGATTTACGAAGTTAAATTTTGCTTATAATGACTTTATGTTATGATTTTTAATATTATTATCAATTTATTAAAAGCATGAAATTAAGAATGACTTGATGTGAATGTCCGTTATTTAGTTTAGATCCCAAAGGTTCTTTCATCCATCTGACAAGATTCTGTCATCTAGGAAGACCACAACGAATGCTAAAATATCTCAAAACAGGAACTCTAGTCACTAGTGCAGTGCTCCGCAACCTTTTATTTTCCAAGGCACACCGACGTGTTCTCCAAAATTTCTTGGCACACTACAAGTAAAAATGTGCATAATATTCAGAACTTATGTTAGTTTGTGTTTATATATGATACAAACCACAAAATATAAATATTTTTAAATGTCTACTACCAATGTAGAGCACTTCTAATGTACTACTAATGGAGATTATCTGAAAAGAAAAGTTTCAGATTATTCAGATTTATTTACAAAAAAGCATCAATCAAAAGGCTGCACGAAAGAATTTTCAGGATCGGTTATTAAAATGTTTCAAACATTTAGTGGTAGAGTTTATACTAACAAATAAACATTTTATCGATTTGGGTATACATACTATGTACGGACATATAACATATTCTTCCAATCAAAAAATAATTATTTATGCTTCTCTGTGGCAAGTGTCTTCAGAAACATTTTATAGTATAGACGTAGTTATTTGATTTTTTTCCGTTTATTGGATATACGCGCCGCGGCACACCCAGCATCGCCTTGTGGCACACCGGTTGCGGAGCACTGCACTAGTGTATTCGATATAAAATAAAATAGTGGCGAGTCAAACCGATTTTCTAAAAATGTGAACATTTTATTATAAATACATGTAACATTAATAGGATCATTAGAGGTGGAGTGAGCCAAGAGATAATTTAGAAAAAAAAATAAGTCAAAAGCGTTGCTACACTCTCAAAATGTCTTAAAGGTGAATTAAGCTCAATTGATAAACATTTCTTTTTGAAAATTTTGAGCAAATCCCGAAAATTTACACGAAATTGGCAAATTCAAGATTCCAAATTCCTCGGTGAGCTAAAAAAAAAAACGAGGTTCTGTGAGAATCCAAGGAAAAAGTATAGCGAATTGAGGATTTCAAATTCCTGGGTGAGAAAATCTCAATCCCGGGATCCCGGGATTCAAAATTAATCAATCCCGAAATCCCGGGATAGGAAAAAGGCTCCGGGATTGGATACCCTAGGTGCAACTTTTCTAATAATCGGAATTCAAATAAATATAAATTCAAAAAAGGAAACAATCAAAAGTACTTTGTTCCACAATAACTATAAATCTATGTAATCAACAAATATGTTATTCACAGTATAATTATATTGCCATATTAACTAGTGACAAGTTTTATGAATAAAATAAAAATTAGCGTTAAAAATACATGAATATACAAACTCCATGCATTTCCAAAATTAGATGGCTCAATAAAACGAATATTAAAATAACAATATAAATTTGAATATGCATCAATTCCTATGGAATGTCAGCGTGTATAAATAGTTTCTTTCGCCTTCAACAATGAGTTAATCTTTTATCCGCTACAATAGTTCGCATTGAATATTTTCACGTAATATGTAATATTAAAACGTACCGCATAACCTTGTTTAGTATTTGTAACATTTTCTTTCCGATTGTTTAACAAAATGACCTAAAAAATGTGACCACACTTAAGCATTTATTTTTTTATTATTTTTTCTCGCCTGACTGTCTTATCCAATATACGGATATTCGCTATCTATATCTAAGCACAGTTTTGAGAACATTAACATATTATAATGCATTTGATAAGTTGTTTGATTTTAGCAGCTTATCAGTTTGTCACTCAACATGTATTTTAGAGGTGGTATTCATATAAGGATTAAGTTAGGAAAGGTTAACAATAGGCTAAGTTGTTCTGTGTAGTAACCATCAAAATATTGAAGAGAGTGAGTGGTATGAATCAGAAATATACATGCATTTAGAAACAGATTCAAATTGTGAGTGTAATAAAATACCATTTTTACATGGTTGCAGCACCGACTAACTATAATAATTATTATTTTGTTTTAAGAAGTTAATGTGATCAATAAGGAACAGTTTTACCATACTTAATACATTTTAAGTAGCACTCAATCATACTGCAAAAGTTATTTAATCAATTGGAAGATCCTTTTCTATTTTTCTCTGAAATGTATTATTAAGGGTGAGTGTAGCGGTCTACAGTGACACCTATAATTAAGATAAATTATAAAATTGCTTATTTACAAACATTCGTGTAATTGATAGGATCTGATTTATAGGATTTTCAAAATATCTCAGTTAATTTAAACATTCCTTATCATTATATTTTAATAAAATTTATGCGTAAAAAATGACCAGGAAGCCAGTGGCTTGCTTAAACAGTGACTTCTTATTGTTTTTCAATAAAAAAATCGCATTTCAATTAAAACGCACTATTTATTTTTGAAAAAAATATTCAACGTTTGCAAAATATTTGACAGATTCCATTTTGTTTTACAAAACACAAAATGATTCCACGCCTAAATTTATTTTTTCAATACCGATATACATAAAGATTTTGTAGTACTATTAATTACATATGTAATAATTGTTGAAAAAAATCACTATTACTAAATATATGTTTCTAGAGTAAATGGTATTATGCTTTTATTCTATTTACGGAAATCAGATTGTAATATCTAATTGATATGTGGCTGACTTACGGCAACTATTTAAGAAAACGATAATTACTTCAAAACCTGTTCAGGGTAAATTTCATAATATTTATGATGAATGAAAATTATAATTGCGTTCGATAGTCATAATCAAAAAACATTTACTATAATAACACTGGTTTATATGATAAAAAAAATGATGTTACAAAATATAACAATTAGTATAAAATCAACATAGACATATGTCATATACTCTATCTCAATAATGCTTGATTGAATATCTATCTTTACTCAAGCAATTGACTATGGAATGGTGATTAGAAAAAAATCCTAGCAATTAGAATTCAGGGCTGGTCAACATATTTATAATATTCTTAACATAAATATTTCATTGTTTCTTCTGAAATAATAAATATGAAAATTATTCAAAATCAAAATTATTGTACATTTGTACATATCGATACATGTATGCAACAGTAGGAAAATCTGAAAACCTTAGTTTCGAGATGACTTGCTGTTTTGTTTTTTTATAAAAAAGCCTTATTGTAAAATACTGTTAATTTCAGACTGGTATTCTCACACGCAACTTTTTAAAAAATTAGGATAAAACCTGCGTGGTGAAATGATCAATGATCGTTAGCTTCGATTATGGAGGTCACGGGGTCGAATCCCAGTACGAACACTGTTGTAAATTAATTTTTCAATTTATTTATGTTTTTTTTTTGAAGGCATGGATGTATGTGATGTCTTGAATTCCCTACTCCCATTCATACTATCCGAAAAACGGAGCGTAGCGAGAGCGATTAGTTAACTACTAGTCTCGTCCTAGCCATATCATTATATTTCTACTATCTTTGGATAAAAGAGAGGTTAAGCAATTGCAGAATAAGCAGTTCTCGTAGAAACATTTATGTTAAGATAAACGCCATTAGAAGTCCATATGCTCCACATAAGAAGCGGACATCAAAAAAGGACATCTTGACAAAATTAAAACAAACAATTGGTTTTGTATAACAGACACATAATTATTTTTTGTTACATTGAGAGAATGTTAATAATCATATATTTTTTAACCCTTACCCGCCCCCAATGTAGAGAATATGGCCTCCTAATCATCAGGAGGTACATCGATAGATTTTTCTACAAGAACTGTTTGCCACTTACTCTCTCTTTTTCAAATAGATTAGGGATAAAAAGATAGAAATAAGACAAGACTAGTGTTAATCTAACCGCTGACGCTACGTCCATTGTTTAGGATAGGATGAGTCGAAAGGAATTCAAGATATCACATACATCCATGCCTTCGGACAGAAATCCATAAATCGGTTGAAAAATCAATCTATAAAAACTGTCCGTACTGGGATACGAACCCGTGACGTCAATGACGTTGATTCTCGACCACGCAGCTGGCAACAATCAAAATATTTAATACTATTTTTTTTCGTCATTTTTAAACCAAAATTTATCATTATTTTCATTTTGCCACCAATAACAAAAATCGAACACTTAGTTAGAATTAATCCATTGAAATAACACTCATAAAATATTTTTAAAAGAAACTACTGACTGTATAATATTTATAATTTAATAAAGGTATTATATTCGTATTTAATGCAACTATTAAGAAATAAATTATAAATATATACCAAGATACATACTATTTTAAAAAGGATTTGTTTGTAAAAACTGCAAGATCATAAATAATGTGCATTTATAATGTGGTTCCGCGGTTTGTGGTTAAAGGGATTACCTGACGTACCCGGGTTCCGGGATCAAATATGGATAAAATGAATCATTCCATATCTAAGTTATAAATTATATTTGTAAGTATAAATTTTATTGAAAATGTAGTGTTACATTAAAGGCGTTATAAAAAATAAAATGTCTTTATAAAATAAGCCTATTTGGATAAAACTCGATAGTGCTAAATTTAGACACGCATATAGTTGGTACGATAAAACATTTGTTAATATTATTACCCTATATTAATTTAAAACGTATAGTGTAAAATTATATAGATTATACATTTTAATTTTCATTTTAATTGATTAAAGCCCATCCAGTAAAGTTTTGACACAATTTAAAATAAAACAATACTTTTTCTCTATCACAAATCGTATATTGAAAATTTTACTTGTACAAAAACGCACAATCTTCATTTGGCACGGTTTATTTTCACTGTTGCAGTGTAATGGAAGCTATCTTTACTTAATCTTCTGTGTTTTTTTTTATGAATTGTTGTTTATCACAAATCGTATTTGCCGTCTAAAAGGAGGATTGAAAGCATTCAGTTGATTACTCTGATAGAAAATCAAGTCTTTAAAAATATTTCACGAATCCATTTGAGCATATGGTTAACTGTTTTTCGTCTGATTCTTTAATACGTGAAAATACACAAGTTTAGCCGTCTCATATTGTCAAGTTATTGTATTTTTTATTATATTATATTATCATTACATAAAATGAAAAATTATTCTTTTTTGCTGTTTTGTTATGTTTATAATTTTTACTGAAACACTTTTATATGTTGGTTCAACTTTATTCTGATAACATAATTTACACTTTATAAATCAATCTTATAATCAAGAAGAGAAATAGTGAGATGACAGGATGCAATTGTTTTCTTTAAACTAAATGTTTCACACTTCAATTGTTTCATTCTAGAATGAAACATTTGAAAATAGAATGTCATAGAGAATAAACATAGTATGCTATGGTGTTGAGTATACATAACAGTTTTACAGTTGATGCCACGATGTCATAATAATAGATTCGTGAAGTTTCTTTTAGGATTTAATGTCTATTATTATTTGATGATAATTACCTATTAAAGAATCATACACATAATGGATTCAGTTAATTGGATATGTTGAGATGCTGCATCGTCGGTTATGATAATTTTCCAATATAACAAAGGGTAGCTGCATTGTTTCAATAAGGAAATACAACAAGTGGATGGAAAATCAAAACAGGGCGTAGCCTGTAAGAGTCGACACCTTGACCTTCCATTTAAGAGACATGACGTATATTGATCGTTTGTGGTATGTAAAATGTGCATATATGTTTTGTGCTTGATATTATTTTCCCCCGGGCGATTCATAGATAATTTAGAGTGTGGTTAGCAGGGTTGTCATTTATTATATCAAAGCATAGAAAATGATATTTTATCAAATCATCACTAAATTTGTTTCTCAGTGTTAAAATAGTAAATATTCATAGCAATATGTTTGATATTTTATCTGTAAAGATTGTTTTAGTTCGACCTTTATTTAAAATAAACAATTCTTTAAGACTTAGTAACACGCACTAATAGGTGACTAGTGTCACCTGCTGTGGCCCAGTTGGTTAGAGCTTGCTCTACCGATCACGCAGGTCTGGACTCGATTCCCAGTTCAGATCACAGTGAATTTGAGAAATTTTCAATTCAAAGTTGTGATCGAAGACTGGGTGTTTGTGATGTCAATTCGCATCGTTTCCTCTCTTCCCATCCTTCTGATCCTCTAATAATTGGGTGTAGAAATTGCGATTAGCCAACCACTAGTCCTGTTCTAGACTTATCCCTCTTTCCCTACTACTCACTTTGAATAAAGTGAGGTTGAGCGACTGAGTAACAAACAGTTCTCGTAGAAAAAAACTTCTGTTAAGATTCCTCCATTCGGAGGCCATATGCTCCACATTGGGAGCGGACATGGAAAAAAAAAACACGCAATAAAGTGTGCGAAATGAAAAGTACAATAAGTCTATCGTAAATGGTACAACTGCTTCTAAAAAAAGAAATATTAACGTTTGTTGTATGACGCCGTGATATTTACTAAATACCTTGTGATTTTTCAACCGAGAAGATGCATTCGGAAGGACAACTGCTGTGCATAGCAAAGTGGTAACATCTGAGATAAACTATCACACGTTATATATTAATTTGTATCTAAACCATAGTTTCTCAACCTTTTTGGGTCCGTGGGCAATTTTGAGTCTCCATATCCCGTACCCGTAAAATAAGTTTTTCTAGGCTCGGGGATTGAAAGATTCCAATATAATTTTCAATTCTTTGAAAATTTTGCTCACTGACAGATTACAAAAAATTTACCAGGGAATTTACGGATTTTCCAAAACGGAAAGACACTACACCACTTTTTTTAGCTCTTCTCGGAATTTCAAAATATTTTGTCGCTGCCCGATTTTAAGAACCTAGG
Source organism: Himalopsyche tibetana (assembly GCA_030503985.1). NCBI lineage: Eukaryota > Metazoa > Arthropoda > Insecta > Trichoptera > Rhyacophilidae > Himalopsyche > Himalopsyche tibetana. Next base: position 10,237,994 of record JAPJYX010000009.1, on the reverse strand, counting down.
AGTTTATATGATTTGCCCGTGCACCCCCAAAACTGTGCCAAGGCTCCCGAAAAATATTTTTTCTCTTTGGCCCCCGGTTGAGAAACCGTTATCTAAGCCATATTTGATTCATTATCGGTGTTTGTATATTATATATACTCATATACCCTTTTTTAAATTATAAAATGTTTGGCGTATTTTAAGTTTGCTGCTATGTCGAATAGATGGATTATTTACTTTGGTATTCACAATGAAGATAAATAATGTCTCACATAATTTTATAAAAAAACTTATGGCACCCCTAGGCCGGGCACTATTGGTGTTGTAACCAATCTAGAAACTGTCTTTGGTGACAATGTTGTCACAAGCGTGAGCGTGACTTGGACCGACAGTGGCAAGGTTGGTAAAGTATTTGCACCCGATCCACAATAAGACTAATTCATATGGCATTTAATAAACGCAATATAACTTTATTGCGATGAATACAAACCAATTTATAATTGAGGCCAGATCGTATTATTTATACAGACCGCAATGGTTTTATTTGAAATGCACGCTAATATACAGGTAGGCGTAATTGATGCAACAAGGATACGAAACGTTGAATTTCAAGTATTTTTTTCATTACTTTATAGTAAATTAAGACTAGATAATAAAAATAACAAAATTAATTTATGATTAAAATGTATTAAAGTATATAATTTACGCATTAGTTAAGCTATAAGTACCATGCTATTGTTGTTTATGTTAAAATATAAATACAACATGCATCAAATTTATCGTATCACTTAAATTAAATAAAGATGTACCTGTACCCTTCCAACACTGTGCTACGATGTTTACATTTTAGTCTATGGATGTTTTTAGTTATTGTATTAATTCTGATAACAGATGAATAATGTTTAACTGTCAAAAATAAGTAAAATTGAAATCTGAACATGCATTAAATAAACAAGACTTCGAATCAGTTTTAGTGAACGTCAGATATTTTTTCAAATAAATTGTAAAGAACGAGGTTGCCCAAAATGATTAAAACATATCCATAGACATTACTTTAATGGTTTTTGCTTGATTTTAATTTAAATTACATAATTATCAATACAGAAAATACGAAGGCATTGGTGTTTTTGATGTCTAAAAATTCCCTCCCACTCTACCGATAATTCGTTAACAGGGCGTGATGAGAGTGATTAGTAAACCAACTTGTAATTTACTCGCCTTATCCTTCTACTCTTATTACCCACTTTGAAAAAGAGAGGTTGAGCGACTGAGACAGTTTTTATAGAAAATTTCTGTTAAGATACCTTCATTTGAAATATAATATATGGGGTCACCAAAATTATACTGTGTAGGAAATGCTTTTTATAGCCATGCCGTATTTAAATGGAATTATTTTATAAAATTTTATAGACACGATCAAATCTTTTCCATTTTTTTTTTATAAAATATCAGTTAAAGTGAATTGCTGTGTTACAGTTACGCTGGTATTGCTCGTGTTCCTTCGCAGATCTATAGTTCGGCATCGCCTAGCCGTACGCCCATTATACTGCCGGCGTTCGCTCAGCTGTTTTTACCACCGTCGCCGATAACAGCTAGCTGTTCTGCAATGTTTCCGTCGGGTATAACCGGATGGTGTGTTGGGCACAACGCGCAGTCGCGATAGTCTAGCGTTAGTGGCGGGACGCGCACCGGAAACACTGCGCAGAAAAGCGGGAAAGCGTGGAAGTGCCGACGGAAGTACCCGATCTAGGTGCATAACGCGGTTTAGTCTAACGTTTTCGAAATACGATATTCAGTACGCGAAAGCTAGCGATACTGTAGCGAAGCTGTGAACGATTCAATACACTAATTAACTCAAGTCGTATTCAATGCAATTTGCATTCTAATTAACGAAGCGTATTTTAATAAAAACATTATATACGGTCGTAATTTAACGTTTAATATTCGTCGATATTAAATAATTAACCGATACATATTTTCGTAATCACTTAAAATAATATTGATATTAAAAAGTTATTCATCATTTACTAAACAGTTGCTGATAAAAATATTAAATTAGAAGGCTTAACGAAGCAATAAATAAAAATGTTTTGATATTTACTGCCAAATTACCATACTGATTTAATGTGTCGCAATGTATTGAATGTGCTGTAACAACAAACAAGGACGTCGCCAAATCATATAACAAGGAAATAGACTTGAGAGTGTTTTTTTTTGTAACAATTAATTAAAACTTCAATGTTTTATTTTCGGATGTGAGTGGTGATTAAAATGATGTACAATTGTGTTAGAACAAGAAAAGTTTGTTGAAAATGAAAGTTTTCCTGATCGAGAAAATTGTCTGAAGCAAGTCGGCGCCTATCTGAGCGCCTCAGTTAGCAGCGATGCCTCAAAATAAGGCCACCGCGATTTTCCTGATATCAGTGGTGAGAATTTTTTTTAAGCTTTACAAAACAATATAATGATAATTCGGTGAGTTCTGACGACGGCGAATGCCGAAATAGTTATCAACTAATAAATATAAAAACTGTATACCTCAATACGTTGCTATTTTTACCCTATAGAAGTTACTTTGCCATGCAATATTTAATGGTCTGTAACAGGCGTTCAAAATGACCTTTACCACAGCTTTTTAATTAAACAACAGAACCATCTTGTATTTTGTAACACAAAATAAAACACATCAACTATTTTAGTGGACAGTATAAAAATTCAACTCAGGCTTAATATAACATTTAGTCATCCCATAAACTTTGAACATCGGGAAACCCCAGTGCACATTTTAGAAACGTTATAAACAATTTTCATGTTTAACGCGATTTTTTTAAAATATTTTTAATTTAAGCCCTATTTTATCACATTTAAAATTAATAACATTCAAATATGATCATTGTTTCAACAGAAATATAAATAAGTTTTTGTAAGAAAAAAATAATAAAACATAACCGATATGGTAATGATTTACGTTGTTATTTTCAGCAAAAGAAGAAGCAATTACAAAAAAGATTGCTTTAAGTATTTTAGATTGTATGTATTACAAAAAAAAATACAAAATTGATGGTTCTACTGCATGAATTGTTTTATTTCTAGTAAAATCACCAGACAATTGCACTGTATTCGTAAAAAAAAACAAGGCGGTAAAACAAATCAATTTGAGTAGCATCACAATAAATTAGACCTTGATATTTCGAAATGACTTATACATTCTTGAATTGTTTATTAATGTATTTCAACAGCCAAGATGTATTTACATAAAATCCGATCGTTATAATATCAAACCACTGGCAAAAGTAATAAAATATTGTTCAATAATGCATAGAAAATGTTTTTCAAGTCTTCTATTTTGGCTGTACCCTAATGTACCATGCTGTATTTAAATTCATTCAATTTTATATTAATTCATTTGATGATAAGATAAAATACAAATGCACATTTTTGACATACTTGTCTGTAGTTATTAATGCCAAAATAATAATACTGTTTTAAATATCAATGAAGGATATCAGTGTCACTTCATATAAAATATTAAACCGAATAAGCGTGAGTTTTTACCCAAAATTGATTACTAATTGCATGGCGTATAAATTCATTAATTCCCTTCTAAATATCAAATTGTCTTGCCACTTGTGTGGTTGAGTGGTCAACGTTGTTGGCTTCGGCTACGGAGGGCCCGGGTTCAAATCCCGGTACGGACAGTTTTATAAATTGATTTTTCAATCGATTTATGAATTTCTGTTCAAAGGCATGGATGTGTGTGATGTCTTGAATTCCCCCCTCTCACCCATCCTATCCTATGAACGGGGCGTATCGAGAGCGATTAGCTTACCACTAGTCCTGTCCTAGCCCTATCCTTCTACTCTCTTTGGAAAAAGAGAGGTTGAGCAACTGAGTAACATGCAGTTCTCGTAGAAACACTTCTGTTGAGATAAACTCCATTAGGAGTCCATATGCACCACGTGCCTGTACATGTGTCATGTCTTTGTACTCTTTTTAGTAAACCAATAAAACAAACAATACTTAAATTATTATGTGTTTTTATTAAACACTTGCACAAGGTGAGCATAATTATCATCTGCCTATCATACTACCCACGGGAAAAGATGAGACAGAGATTAATAGTTCAGTGCATAGGTTCCCAACATTTTTCGGGTGGCGACCCTTTTTGATAAAAGCCATTTCCCCGGATTGACTCCGAAACTTCCTTTGTTGTTAAAATCCAAAATCAAAAAAAGGTTTGCGACCCCCCAGAAAACCCTTCGTGAACCCCAGGTTGGGAACCCGTGGCTTAGTGTAACGTTATTATCAAAAACACTTTTTAACTCTACAATTAATTATTTTAGTTCTAGATATAATATTATCTAATAATCAACTCAAAAAGTGTGCATGGATTCAGAGTTCACTTTAAAGATGTTCTCTGTCAATACTTGACGTAAAGTAGAACATTCAAAATATAAAACAATCTTTCGTTCTTATACCACATTTATTTAATATGATCAAAACCGGTTTCGTTTATGACGAGCATTTCAATTGATAATAATATACATTAATACAGTGCTATTTATACTGAATAATTTTACTCTGTTCAGTATAAATTACACTGTATTAATGCACATTCATATTAATTGAAAAAGTTCAACATGATTGAAACCGGTCCTGATCATGTAGAATTAGTACAAAAGAGTGTTTTATTTCTTTAATAGAATCAAAATACAATGTCTTTGAAGTACAGCAGTAAAACTTCGATGCAGTTATCTAAAAATTTCATTTGACAGATGTGAAAATAGTTTGCGTTTATTATCATCATTTATTTATTATACATAAATCTAGCGAAAGTAAATCTTTCGGTATACATTTTATTTCTGGCACAGTTGTATTCATTAATCTATACCTGTTTTTTTTTTTTTTTGACATGCTCTGAAGCCATGATATCCTGTCAAAATAGTTGTTCTCTTATAGAAGTGTCAGTAAGGCATATTTACAACGCGTTTTCTATTGTTTGGCTATAAACAAACGTTATGTTGAGCCCACGCCACGATCGAATTCGTATCGTTTATTAAGCTTGAAATTATTTACTAAGAAACTTGCCCTCGTCCCACGACAAGACATTTCGGTCCGTTTTTCATCTTTATATTGGTGCTGTTTGAAATTGTCAACAAAATGAACCCTGCTGTTTCTATTGTATACTAATTAGCAAGGGAACAATCAGGGCCAGCTTTCACAGTATTTTTAACTTGCAAATAACACATTAACTTACAGGGTGTAATGAATTTTGTAAATACTACCGGATTCTTCATGGAGTTTCCAATAATTTTAGTATTATAGCTAATACAGAAAACAGAGAGAATGTAACAAAAAAAGAGTTCGTCAATTGTTGTATGTGTAAAGTACATTGATATTATTTAAAAACTTAAAATACTGTTTTGTGAAAAAGCAACTGAATAAATGTCTCCGTAGAAGATGAATTTAATTTTACTAAATATAACTTATTATAATGGAATTTAAACAAAGATTAAATTCAATAAATATAATGTAATATCTTATTGGTATCACTCCATCCTTGATAATGAGCACTTGTATACGAAAATACTCACCGCTAAATAGTTATAGATATTCTTAAAATTAAATGATATGTATTATACCAGTGGTTTCCAACCTTTATGTTACTGCGCCTCCCTTTGAAGAAAAAAATATCTTCGCGCCTCCCCATCCTTTATTTCATATAGTAATAAAGACACGTTTTAAAGGGTAAATAAATATTTTGGACTGTCCGCGTATTATACCATTGTAACGAAGCAAATTAAAATATCTACGGCTTACATATAAGAGCTGTTTAAATTTATCATGTGGAATTTCCATAGCAACGCAGGTCGTGAGAAATATGTTTTAAAGAGTACAGTTTTGGAGTTATTAGCATACATTTTAAATTGTTTCTTCGAATATCAATGAATGACATAAAAGCAAGTTTACTAATTTATTTATTACACGCATAGTTTTTTAGTCGTTATTTGTTCTCTTTGATTGTTTTGCTTTAATTTAATTATTTCTTGATTTTTTATGTTGAATTTGATGTACTGTGTATTTTTATTTTATATTTTGTCTTATTATATTTTTCAAGTGCATGGCGAATTGGCGTCAGCTGTTATGTCATGTACTGTAATTTTGATTTTTAACAATAAATAAATAAATAAATAAATTAATTAATTTGTCTCCACTAGGGCATCCTATCCCGGGATTAAGATGGCCGCGATCCCGGGATTTCGGGATTAAGAAATTTTGAGCAAAACCCGAAATTTTACACGAAATTGGCAAATTCAAGATTTGAAATTATTCGGTGAGCTAAAAAAAAAACGAGGTTCTGTGAGAATCTGGGAAAAAGTATACCAAATCGAAGATTTCAAATTCCTCGGTGAGCTAAAAAAAAAAAACGAGGTTCTGTGAGAATCTGGGAAAAAGTATACCAAATCGGGGATTTCAAATTCCTCGGTGAGCTAAAAAAAACGAGGTTATTTGACAATCGGGAGAAAAGTATAGCGAATTGAGGATTTAAAATTCCTCGGTGAGAAAATCTCAATCCCGGAATCCCGGGATTGGAAAAAGGCTCCGGGATTGGATACCCTAGTCTTCACTCAGCGTACACTATAAGTATAAAAACAATATAAGTTTAATTATTATAAACGTATCTTCTTGAAAAGCAGCCGCTGTGGCATTTGCATCCAAATGGCATTCATGACTGTCTGTAATAGATTTTCATACTTATTGATTCAATAATAAAAGATTACGACCTAACCCAACAGCGTTATTATTTTCTTGCTCTTCCTTAAATGTTAAACGGCTAGGCTAGTAGTTAGAAGAATGGAAATTTTTAAAATCGGATTGTTGGAAGAGAATTCAGACAATCATGTCTTCAAACACAAATACATTAATCAATTTATGAAGCTTTCAACACTGGGATGCAAACCTAAGAATACCGCAAGTCAACGACGTTAAACACTCGGCTACAAGCTCGGCAATGTACAGTGTAAGAATAAAAGGATAAAGCTAGGGTAGGACTCGTGGTTAACAAGTTGTTCTTGCTTTGCCCTGTTAATTGTATGATTGGATGACTGGCAGTCCTACCATTGGGACGGAATTCAAGTCAATATTTTTGTTAAATTACGCAAGTAAAAACTCCAAATATTTTCTATCTAGTACCATTTTTTTTAATTAACTCTTTTAACGTGGAAAAACATAACTTCGTCTCAATAAGAAGAATATTCTTTGAAAAATGTTCGTAAAGTTAAACTGCAAGAAAACTACAGGAACTTCAACACGTTTGTAAAAGGGTTTAAAATTATGTTCCATCTCTTCAAAAACTTGAACTAGTGCATTAAGTTTTTGCTTTTCAATATTAAAATTGAAGGTTCAATGAAAGATCTAATAAAATAACTATAGATAAGTGTTTCACAGCGTTTTAAAAGAAATATGTTTGAAACATTAAAAATGCTGAGAAAAAAACCCTGCTATATATTTATTTTTTTGCGTCGTTTCATTTTTTTATTTAACAGCCAATACTTTGTCACAATAAAGTACAATCATGTGCAAAATTTTCTGCCATTCATACCGAACCGCAACTCAAGCAGTCAGTGACTGTTTATTCGAATTCATAAACTATTTATTGACCGTGTCAACTTGACTAGAAAATCGCTTTGTATCCGAACATTGTCGTGTGAATGCAAACTCCTATTCATAATATTACAACAACAGCTCTTAAATTTGAAATGAGTAGTGTATTTATTACAATAATAGCCAACAAAGATTTAAATAAGTATTTTCCAAATGATACTGGAAACAAAATTGGGATTGTTAAGTTGTAAGCGTTCTCTATTCTTTATGATATTGATAAATGAACTGCGCGTTAATCAGTTAATTATTTTTATTACGATGAAATAAATAATAATAATCATTTGACGAGGAATAACTGCCAATATCTGTAGATGATATCGCTTAGTCAAGCATCTCAACACGGTAGCACTAGGGACTGAAAAATAAGTGATCGGTTAACCGGAAATAAAATAGTCAAAAAATGCGTGTTAAATGTTATATTATTTCATATACATTTATTGTTACTAAGGTATCCAATCCCGGAGCCTTTTTATAATCCCGGGATTGGGCACTCAACGTGAAATCGTGTATAATTTGAGTCGTTTTTTTTAGCTCACTGTGGAATTTGAAATCCTCAATTCCCTATACTTTTACCTCATAATCCTATCAATTTTCGGGATTTTGGGATCAGTAAAATTGAACCGGATCCCGAGATTGGATGCCCTAATTGTTACTTGCGGTAACTCGGTTTATCAAATTTATAATCATCACACGGACTTAATGTCAGTTAAAAATCATTGGCATTGGCTTGAATTCCATGTTTATAAGCGGTAACTATAAATATCGGTTAATGAGCATCAATAACAGCCTTGAAAGAGTACTTTGCGTGAGGTACTGGACTTGCATTCTCCATGTATATTTTGTCCATCAAACTATGGTTGTTTGTTCTTATTTTTAGTTTTTGTTATCCATGTCGGCTCCCAATGTGGAGCATATGGCTTTCTACTGTAGGTATCTCAACAGATTTTTTCTACAAGAACTGTTTGTTACTCAGTCATTCAACCTCTCTTTTTCCGTACAGAGTTGTGGGGATAGAAGGATAAGGCTAGGTCAGGACTAGTGGTTAGCTAATCGTTCTCGCTACGCCAAGTTATTAAACGGTAGGAGAGGAATTAAGACATCACAAACACCCATGCCATCGAACAGGTATCGATCAAAAAAAATGTTCGTACTGGGGCTCGAACCCGCTAACAACGCCAACCGTTGCGCCATAGGGCCCGACCCGACTATTTTTCTATCAATTTGTTTTTTAGTACTTTATACTGAATCGACATTTTAAAAATGTATTAAAGAGCGAAAACTAACCTTAAATATACCTCTATGAATACTTGCTAGTACTATCATTTTTTTTTCAATTATTTAGACTTTAGTTCGTTTTTATGGCTTCCCAAATTCAATGCGTAAGTAGAATAAATAGTCAAAGCACCCATTACTTTGAAAGTGGCTTCATACATCAATTTGAAAAAAATTGTGTGAAAATAAAAGCAACTTTCCTCAGAACCGAATAATGTCCACTATTAGATAATAATACAATCGAAACATTTATAGATATATAACAGTAAACTATAAATATGTTATCTAAAATTATTAAATAAACGTTAATATGTATATAGATGACTATTATGTCATTTAATATAAAGCGGTCGTCAACCTTTTTATGGGAGCATACAGCTTACAATCGTTTGTTAATGAAGGCGAGGGCGTATTAAATAAGATCGGATTGAATTCCAACGTCACGTTAAGAATACAAGTGCCATTATCTGAACGCATAATATCGATACGGACCTGTAATAGTCTCCAAAGCCGTACGCAAATTAAATTGAATATTTATTTTATTCATGAAATTGAAAGTAAAATACCTTATTATCGATAAATATTCTAAATGATACAGTTTAAATAAAACGTCTCTCAACTTAGCGTACAAAGTATTTTTTTTTTGCGCGAAAACCGGTTGAAAATTATTAACTTAAAAGTGTCGTTTCCACAAGACGGTGTAATTTAAATTTTGAATGTGAAGGGTAAAGGCATGAAAAAATCATGAATCTGCCACTCATAATATATTTAAACCATTATCTCTTCCAAAGTGAAATAAAGAGTTCATAGTACTAGTGAATTTGAACATTTATTTTTCCAACGAGATTTTCTGTATTACTCAGTTACTTAATCTCAGTTACTTCTGGAAGATGACTAGTGGTTAGTCAATCGCCTTTTTTAAGTTCGGAAAGACAGTTGAGAGAATTATAGATATTACAAACATAGATGCCTTCGAGCAGAAATCTTTAAATCTGTTCATACTGGTGTTCAAACCCGTCAGCTTCGCAGCCGAGCAACGATATGGACCACTTGTCCATGGACCCGGAAAATATATTATGGGACATGAGTAAACAGTATTCAGTTTTGAGCTTCTCACTATATATAATATATATGTGAAACTTTGTTTGTTTGTTGACATTTAATCAATTGAGAATAGCGATGAAGATTTTCTCTCCTATACATGAAAAATTACCGGTAAAAACATACGAATTTCAATAGTGAATCAACCATGATATATCATTATTATATTTATGATTAATTATTTTGTTAAAATCATTTATCTAGTTTGATTTTGATTGTGAAACGGTTAAAAAATGTATGAAAGCTCATCTTAATCCTTTCGTACCAAGTACACGCGGAAAATAATGTTAATGATATAATTTATATAAAATAGCACAAAGACACAACTGTTCATTATATCTGATGTTAATAAAATTCGGTTTAAAAATTAAATTCTTTGATCAAAAAAACAATACGCTTCCCTAACGTGATATTGGTTTTTTTCATAGTACTCAAAAACAAAAAAAGCATGTATCATTAATATTATTACAATATTGCGTATTGCAAACAAGATTATCCAGTTTGTTTATTTTTAAACTATTTTATTTTATTATACTGCGTGAATGAAATGGTTTTGTTCAGAGTGCGGGACTGACCCAAAATACGTATATTTTCAATATAAATGCAATTTACATATTATATATTTTCAATTAAATGTAGGTTATGTTAAGGTTTATGTGTATAAAATTGTTGATATTTATAATATTTACTCAAATAATAATAACTTTCACTTAAATATGTGTATTTTTCTTGTAGTGTGTAAGTTACACATATTTTTAAATGACTAAGTTTTCATTGTCGCATTAAAACAAAATATTTTCTAAGAACTGTAAAATTATTCAACTCAATGCGGACTGTCTGGGACACACAGCTGTACTCGACTAAAACCAAATGCCACTTGTTCAACGCTTGCATTCTGCCGGTACTGCTTTTCGGTTGCGAATCATGGCACCTGACGAAGACTCGAGAACAGATGCTTGCGTCGGATAATGGGGGTGAGGTGGTTTGATTTTGTGAGAAATTCAGAGTTAGGGGAGCGTACAAGACAGCGTCCCGTTTCGTCAGTGGTTATGGAGAGACGTTGGAACTGGCTGGGTCACGTGCTGCGGATGCCTCCGGAAAGCCTCAATCCTGCCTGCCTCTTCTTTCGACCGGTGGGTTTCCGGCGTCCCGGACGTCCGTCGGGTACTATCCATAGGCTGTACTCAGCGGAACTGAGGGATGCTGGCATGTCATGGGAGGAAGCAAAGCAATTGGCGGGAGACACGGAAACATGGAGGTGCCATATGCTCCACATAGAGAGCGAACATGGCGAAAGAAGAAGAAGTAAAATTGTTTCATTAATTTAACAAAAGTACTTCTTTGACTAGCAAATAGTTCTCGTAAACATGCGTAGTATTTCATGCTTCACTTGCCACAGTGTTTATTGGTGTGGCCATCTGTAAAATACATTAATTGAACTTAACAAATATAACCGGTTGCCTACAAAATGTTCATTAAAAGAAATGGTTTGACTGGCCGTTTAAGGCATGTTTTTGCTCAATTTAATTCTGCTACTATTAGTCATCGACTTAAAGACAATTTAAGAACAATTAAGTACCATAAACAAACTTAATTAAGTATAGTATCTGTTCATTTTTATTTTTTACAGGACAGGCTGTTGCTTTAGATTTAGGCTACAACTAACATATAGATGTAATAGTTTTTTTTTTGTTTGATATATTTTTGCTTTAAATGCGTTGAAAATATTGATTAATGATGCTTTTAACCAACTTATAAAGAATAGTAGACGTATAAGAAAAAAACAATATATACAGATAAACGCTTTATACACAGATGACTAATTAATTGATGGGAATTATATTTCGATGTTCATTAAAAACCATTATTTAACTAAACATTTTAATGTGAATTTTTGTAAGACTTGATAGCTAAGTATACAAGGGTGGAGCTAGAAAAGTAAAAGTGTAATAGCTAGATTTATTGTGTGAAGAAAAATTACACTTATTTTTAATCAGTAAAAAAAAAGTTTCTACTATAGAACCAATTTAACATGCGAACAAGAGTAGACCGATCTCGCGAGAAAATTGAGCTATTCCAACATTTCCGACTGATCAAAATTACATGCCACACAGTTAAGATATATTATGAATTTTACCACCCCTTAAAATACAATTTTACCAGTCATACATAGCACGGTGATTATATATTACACGTGTAAATGAAAAACCTTAAAGAGTATGTTAATTTCATATAATTAAGATAATTACTAAACACAAATAAGTCTCATATTAATTTATAATGATACCTTTTTACCAAATATTGACAGTGAATTCAGCGGTGGGCTCGGCAAAAGTCAACAACCGTTAATATTTCAAAAGGCAACACAGTTCAATATTTCGTAATACAATTACTACTGATTTGATTCGAAAATGTTGCTTTTTATTAATTTAACAAGGAGCTCGCCGGCCGCAGCCAAATTTAATAGGGGGCCACGCGAGCCCTTCTGAGCCCCCTCCAGCCCACCCCTGAGTGAATTGAAAGTGATGATAGCGTGTCGTGAATTTTATTTTAGTATTTTATTGTAAGTATTCAATGTTTCGAAATAATATTATTCCCGATCGTTTGATCAAATCAAGATATTTAACCTGATTGATCATTATCAGACAATTGCCATACAAAAACATCTCAGGCTTTCACTCGTCTGGCAAACCAGCCCAAGTCTGTTAGTCGGGTTTACGTAGTTTACCTTGGAAATTCGTGTTATCAACATAGCTTAAACTTTTTTTCAGTTATACATTTTACATGTTTTTTTCTTTTGTTAAAACATGGTCATATTCATGTTCTCGCAATGATCGTTTATGTCTGTATCGTTTTAAAAGCTATCGGCTAATAATCCCATTGCATTATTCATTTCATTGGAGTAATTAATAAGATTTTTTTTTAAATCTTTACAAGTCGCCACTGTAAGTTTTAGTTGTAATATTTCATAATAACATATATTATATATTGAAGAGCAAAGCAAAATGAAAATACGATTTAAGGCGCTGCCAGTAGAGATCAAGGTTAAAACAAAATCAAATCAGTATAACGAATGTATTTTCAATTAGTTCATGGCCAAATTCTGATTCTTTTAACTCTCCAAAGTTAAATGCTCCATAAGATATAATATAAACTTGTATGAAAATAAAAAAAATCTTAGTCTTATTCAATTCTACATACGAATGATTATTATTACTTGTAATTAACAATAAATGCATATATGATTAATAATATAACAATGGTTACAAGAAAAAACTACAACATTAGGATTGTCATGATAAACAAACGAATGACTCTCTAAATCGGTTTTCTATCACATCCGCCCCCTCAACCAATAGTGAACGGATTATTAATAATATATATAATTTAAGATTGTCTAATTTAAGATTTCGACTGAAGTTGCTTGGTGGAATTTCAATATTAAATTTGCATCGTTCAAACTATGTACGTTTTCAGAGACAACTGTTAGTGACAAAATCTGTGAAAATGTACATAGTTTGAACGATTCAAATTTAAGATTGTCTAATTATAAAATTGTTCAATATTGGTTTTCGGAAATTTTATTTAACGTAAGAACGAATGGTTATTAAGCAAATTGCAACATGCTTCAATTTTATGGTGCGTATACAACATAATTCTTTTGTACCCTCATAAAAGCTTTCTGGTTTTACCTTTGGCAATAAAAATATGAGTAATTTAAATATTATATGCAATAAAAATACTTGTCACCTGTGGTTAACATGCTATTCGTCTACTAACTGCAATTGATATTCAATCGTGATAATGGATTAAACAAAATCAAAAGTATTTTTTTTTGTTAAATAATATGTATGTTATTAGATTAGTTTGACATGACTGCGTATACAACTGTAAAGTTTCATACGTCGGGTTTAAAGTGTTATATTTTAATAGAACCGCAGTTTTGCATTTGACCCTCTCACAATATATGAAAATGTTGCATGTATGACGATATTGTCTTATAAATTTGGTCAATGCATTCCACTTTTTTTCAATGATAAATAATCTTTATAAACTGCATAGAGAATAAATAGTTTTTAAAAATATAAATATTTTGTCCAGACACAAAACGTATTTTTAGTTTTTTTTTAAATCCATGTCCGCAGAAAAGATGCAGTTTTTTTTTTCAACTGAATTTCTAATGAAGCATATGAATTTCTAATGCACAGGTTCCCAACCTGGGGGTCACCAAGGGTTTCCTGAGGGGTCGCCAATTTTTTTAGATTTTAACAATAAAGCAAATCGAGGATTTCGAATTCCTCGGTGAGCTAAAAAAAAAAAAAGGAGCTTCGGAGACAATCCGGGCAAAGATTAAATCGACGATTTCAAATTCCTGGGGGGGGGTCGCTAGTCACACGGCTTTTATAAAAAGGGGTAGCCACCCGAAAAAAGGTTGGGAACCTATGTTCTAATGGATGTATCTCAACATAAGTTTTTTCAGTTGTTCAAGCTCTCTTTATTTTCGAAGAGAGTATGGATAGAGTTTGAACAAGAGTAATGGTTGGCTCATCACTCTCGCTACACCTCGTTATTTTAAGATTCAAAATCTGGTAGGGAGGGGGGATCATAATCACTCATGCATATGAACAGAAATTGATAAATTGATTTAAAAATATGACAGTACTGGGATTCATGCCCGTGACTGAGAAAAATGCGTAATGTTCATACTGGGTCTTGAAACCGTGAGATCCCGCAAGGACGTCAACGACGTTGACCACGGCAACATGAACCCAACAATAAAATATTCGGTACCTAATTAATATAGAACAACAAAAATCTCTTTTGTGAACGAAGTATGTTTACCTTATCACAATGGAGTTATCTTTATTGGTTATGAATTAATTTCTTTGAAATTTTTTACCAATTGAAATATAATATATGAACTCCTAATAGAGCTTATCTCAACAGAAGTGTTTCTACGAGAACTGCTTGTTACTCAGTTGCTCAACCTCTCTTTTTTCAAAGAGAGTAGGGATAGAAAGATAAGGCTGCGACAGGACTAGTGGTAAGCTAATCGCTCTCGATACGCCAGTTCATAGGATAGGATGGGTGAGAAGGGGGAATTCAAGACATCACATACATCCATGCCTCTGAACAGAAATTCATAAATCGATTGAAAAATCAATTTATAAAACTGTCCGTACCGGGATTTGAACCCGTGCCTTCCGTAGCCGAAGCCAACAACGTTGACGACTCGACCACACAGGCGGCTTTAAATAAGTAATATTAAACTGTATACAATACAGTTAACAAGTTTTTCTTGTAAACATAAAATGCATATAAAAGGTTTTGAACGACTGTTCTGGGCCATCATGTTTTATATTTATCAATTTTTATCATATCGATAAATACTGAATATCAATGACCATCAATTTCCAAGCAATTTAATGTTACTGAGTCAATAGTGTTGAAAGTAAATAAAAATCTTATATTTTAAAATGAAGCATTAATTATTTTTTAACGAGGATACCATAAAGTTTTTTTTGGTCATAAAAAGCATCATGGAAGTTGATAATAATACTGTTAACACGGCATTATTGGCTGTATTTCCATTATAAATTGACGGAGGAATAGTTTTTTATAATTAATATCTCAAAAATGTTGTAAACAATATCAATAAATTTTGTATAACCCATACAATGTTGCATACTACGATAAATAAAATGTTTTATAAAAAGTAAAGCTTATGAATTTCACTAAAACTTCCGCATGTTTTAATACTAAAGTGAGATCATATGAAATACCAACGCTTCTTTGCCGTTCATAGTATCCGTATGAATTTGACTAGAGTGTCTTATTTAAGCTATGTATGGATATGTGATTTATAAGTTTGAGTATTTTTACAACTATTGTTATTTATCGTTATTTATATTGGCTTGGAATATTTCCCGTTAGAAAAACAAATACAATAATAAAGAAACATCAATAATCCGATTAAGTGATTATTTTTAAATACCAAGGTCGTTTAAAAATAATCACTTTATGCATTTTATGATAAAGAAAGTTTGTATTTTTTTTTTTTGAATATTAAAAATAGATTTTTATCTTTGCGTGATGTAGTGCATTTATATATTTTTTTGTCACTCTGTAATTTAGATAAATTGGCAATCATTTATTATCATTATTCCTAAATCGAGGGATATAAAGTATACTTATCAAGGCGTTGAAGATTAAATCAATTTCTCATTTATATTCAGGTATTTTTTCTTTATAAAAATGTGTCTCAAATTAGTAATGAGTGTAATTCAAGATTAATCAGTTTTAATGTTATTTGAGAAACTTTTTGATGGACTAAATTATGTGCATTCGCAAGCGAACGGATTGACGTAAGAGTCCATTACTGTGTTTGTTTTATGTAAGAATTGGATTCAATTGCCAAGTAACATCTTCGATCGACAAACACGTTCCTTGAAATTAGGGCTTTAAGCGATTTCCTGGTGATTTGATATTCTAACATCGTTTAGTCTACTTACAGTCATTAAATATCTTTCACTTTAAAAGCAAAACGTATCCATATTATTATTTATATAAAACTAAGCGAATAGAAAATTTAAATTAACTTTGATTATTCCACGTATTGTGTTACTAACTGTGACACGTGTTTCGCCTCTTTCAGAGGCATCTTCAGACTGACTATCGCAAAGTTTGCTTAAGTAATGAAGCAAGATTGATTCTAACATTTTAAAATTATGAAATTACAAAATGGAGTTTGGGTTTTTTTCCTTTTAAGGGAAGCAAGGAGGTTGTTTCGATTTTATAATCCCTTCCTTGCTTCTGATTGATTGCAACTCATTAGTATCATTTTTTGTTTGCATTATTTCGATTCTACACCCCCCTCCTTGCTCCCCTTGAAAGGAAAAAAACCCAAACTCTATTTTGTAATTTCATAATTTTAAAATGTTAGAATAAATCTTGCTTCATTACTTAAGCAAACTTTGCGATAGTAAGTCTGAAGATGCCTCTGAAAGAGGCGAAACACGTGTCACAGTTAGTAACACAATACGTGGAATAATTAAAGTTAATTTAAATTTTCTATTAAAATGAACTTCCACAAAGTTACCGCCGAAACCATAAAAAGTAAGCGAAGCTTATTTACAAAAATCTTCCGTGGCCAAATCAGCTAGAAAATACATTAAAAGTGTCAATAGTGTACACTGTACATACACAACTTTACTATTAAATAGCACGTTATATGTATTCAAGAACTGTTTTCTTTTGGCCTAGAATTTATATATTAAATAATAGAAAATCTTCATAGTTAAGCTTTTAATTGTATTGAAATATAATACGATTCTCTCGACAATAAATCATGGGTAATTAAAATGATAGTAGTTTATGATTAATTCAAATTACAATCGATAATTAATTATTTATAGAATAAAAAGAAGTGCGGCCATGAAAGCTTTGCAGCTTGCACAACCGTGATTCAAAATAGAAGCGTTTGCGTCAGAAGTCATAAGGTAAATTGTTTGATAGTAGTACTTATAAAAAAATAGGCTTAATCCATTATGCTATGTGTATTTCAACTTCAAAGATTTTAAACCGAAACAGCCTCAAAGTGCATAATGATCTCATGTAAGTAACAACTATGTAATACAAATATGATGAGCTTTTTTAGGCTAAAATAAATCAAGTTTAATCATAGAAACTCATATATTGTATACTACAAAAAATCTACTATTTTTAGTAATATAAAATTATATAAAATTTAAATCGTTCAAACTATGTACATTCTCACAAATTTTGTCACTAACGACCCGGGTTTCGCCTTTCGGCATCTTCAGGCATTCAAGTGCACGGATGAACTTGAACTGACGCTTAGCAAATGAAAGTTTCGTGTTTATATAAGAAATAAATGCATCACAGAGTCCAAAGCCATTGCTGGCGAAAAGGATAAGCTCATGGGAATGCCAACAGATTTGAGTAGTAAGTTGTTTCAAGAATTATATTATTTGTTTGTCGGCAAAGGTTTTATGATTATATGATTTTATGATTATATAGGGTATAGAAGTGGAGATGCCGGAAGGTTTAACATTTCATTTAAAATCGGAAGACTATGCAGCTGTGCTCTATTTATTTCTTAATTTCCTGGAAAAAGAGCTTATGACTGTCCGTATTTGGGTGTAAGGCACGAAAGGCGAAACCCGGGCCGTTAGTGACAAAATCTGTGAGAATGTACATAGTTTGAACGATTCAAATTTAATATTGAAATTCCACCAAGTACCTTCAGTCGAAATCTTAAATTATATTAGTGCAAATTGGAAAAACATCAGAAGAACAAACAAGTATGCTTAGTGGGGCAATTCTTGAAATTAGTCATTGTAGTAAAATGTGAGGATTGTCAGATTGTGACTGAAAACAGTCGAGTTAAATACCTTTTTATTGGGCAAATAGTTGACTTTTGTGGACGGATAAATTATCTACAATACCATTGTCAAAAAGTTATCAATTAAGTATACGAATAAGAGTATATATTGATACTAAATTAATCTTGAAATATTCATTTAACACTACTGTTTTTGCTAGAACATGCAGTATAGACATTTTTTGTGGACCCTGTGCGAGATATACGAAACTCTTGCCGCATTTAGATCAATGCTAGTGATAATAAATAAAAAATCATTTTACATATGTGCGTCAATTGATATCTTTTATGATTTTGAGATGTCTTGTTTTATCAAAGGCAACATCTTTCGATGCATCGATTACACAATATGATTCGAACGTAAGCCTCTTTCAGATATAACGTTAGTTTATATTACAAAACAACTAACTAGATACGAATAAATAATAATCATAGTATGGATCAAAGTATCTTGCAATTATGACATTCATTGTTTTTTTTATTAGTTTTGTTATAATTTGTGAAAACAGTTTCAATGTATCACTGAAAAAATAATCACTACAATAATTAACAATTATTTTTGTAGATTACATACTATGAATACATAGTTAAACCATTATTTTCAGTCATTTAGCCACTGCGTTAATGTGTTTTGGCTTATTTTACTAAATTGCAGGCCATGGCGTCGAATTCCTGTAAAGAATATTTTCTATGTTGTATTTCCTGTCGACTAATAGCAGTGACAGCGCTAGGTATACGCTGAGCAGGCAACCGTGCGTAGAGGTAAATCGGGAGAGGCAATCAAATGTCCAAGGGGATTTTGTAACTAAGGTGGAAAAAGGGAATAAAATACAATGTTACCTGGGGCGGCCAAATGTCAATCGCCGGCCCTGATTAATATATATTCAAAGGCATTCCTTCCCACCCATTCAGATCCTGAAAACGATCAGCTATGTATTAATCTTTTTTTACCCCATTCATCTGAACTTACCATTTTGTAAGAGAAAAAACAAGCAATTGCTTTTTAAAATCTGTTATTGAAATAAAAAAATACTTACTCAGGCTTAAATGTTTCGTATATTAAATATACTCTGTAAACTGAACGAATTTATTTATTCAACGTACCATTGAATAAATAAATAAAAACAAATAATGTATGTTATAATGCTACAATTACGAAATACACCTAATCAAACAGCGAAAAAAACAATTTAAGACACTCATCTTGCAGATAGTGCTTTGAGGCATACATAAAATCTACTTGAAATATTCACTCATTTATAGTAATATATTAGTATTAGACACGAACATCTTATTTAGCATAATATGCAATTTTACACATAAACAATGATGCAAGCGAGACGTATTAATAGATTAAGTATCGAAAATATGTCCGGAAAGAATATTTATCTTTGCCGTCGTGCAGTGGAAAAATCTCCAGAGGCTTTTACAGTAATTGTACTATTATTACCGCCTTTAATCGATCGAAATAATTACCACGTATGCGATATTGAATGTCACCTGCACATGAAAAAAACTTGCACAAACCAAGAAGGAAAGACTTGATCCGATTTATGAACATTGTGATAGAGCGGAGTGATTCTCAAAGTTTCAAAATATATGTAATATATATATATAATCATAAAATTTCTGCGACAAACAAAAATAAATGTACATAATTCTTAAAATTACCCAACATTCAAATCTGTAGCCATTCCTATGGGCTATTCACTTCAACACTAAACATGAGTACATGAGTACTACCGTAATTTTATAAAGATTAGAATTAGCTCTAATCATATTGATGAACAAATATCAGAATTAGTATTTATAATTTTATAACAAATTCACACGTTACATATAATAACTATATATTATTATAATAACCAATAACCGTTTTCCGTGTTTATAGTTTTATTAATTATTCAATAAAAAACTAAAATTTATTACGCAAAGGCAACTGGTATTTAGTTAGGTTGGATAACAAAACCAGTTCCATTAAGAGAAAGTGTCTAATCTTAATATCATTGTTGTAAAACAAAATTCGACTCTTATTTGGGTCCTCTAGAGGTGAAGTGAGTCAACTAGTAAAATGGTAAAACTTTTTTCTTAAACTTTTAAATACAATTACGTCTTTATTTGGTGTTTTGGAGGGGGGGGGAGGAATGGGGGGTTTATGGGGGCCATGACCCCCACCGAGAAGATTTTTTTTCCAATTTTTCTTATTTATTAAAACTTTATTGTGGAATGGGCTCTTTAATTGTTTACAATGTTTTATAGAATACATACTTAATTATGTATCGACTATTTTTATAAAGGTATATTATTTTTAAATCATCAATTTTTTTATGTATTATTTATGTATCATGTTTATTTTCAAATTGATTGGCCCCTCCTGGGACAATTTCTGGATCCGTCAATGGTGTTTTGGTGGATTGCATATTTTTATTTTACGGATATAACACTACTGCAATGTGGATTAACTAAGATTACTTCAATTTTTCGATACTTTAGAACGTGTAGAATATTACAATGCGTCTATATTTTCTTCTAAAACACCACTTGGCTCACTTCATCTCTAATGGGCCCATCTGGCATACTGTAATTTAACATATTTTTATTATATTCATAAAACTATTCGGTCGTAAAAAAGTTTGAGAATTAATGTTGGACCAACCCACTATGGTTCAGTAACTGTATGACTTTTGGGAGAAAGGGTACTCGTGACATTGGACTCTGGCTGGTTTTCGCCTCTACAATAGTGAACGTATGATTTTTTCATATATTTTTTTAAATATATCACTGCTCATATTATGATTGACGTATAAAACTATTGCTACCATTTCAATGGCATTTGCATATTGTTCATCGAGCATATAGTTTTTCATCTAACAAGTTCAGTAATCTCACACTCGCAGTGGCTGGATTAGAATATTTCATAAATATATACAATACAAAATATTTAACGAAAATATATATTCCATAATTATGTATTTAGCTTGGTTGAAAAATAGTAACATATTGGCGTAGAAATGATGAATTTTGATTCCCATGTAAGTGTGGTTAAAATGATTCCAGTTTTTATTCTTTTATTCCTTGCTCATTTAAAAATTAATATCGATGGAAAATAAATTAAGCATATTATACAATATACGACATAATAATATGTTTCTGTATAACTGAATATACTTAACTCTCGATCTTTTGTCGTTTATTCTAATAGTAACATAAGGCTTCTTAAATAAAATTTCAAACATCATACGAACTGATTAAGAACAGTATAAATAAAAAAAATCTAAGCAATAAGAAAAAGTGGCATAATCGTTTCCATTTTACCTTTAACTCAAATATAAAATTTGCACTTTCTTCTTCAGTTCTGTTATATAACATTTTATTCGAAGACGAAACCATTTCTGAAGTTGTCAATTTAAAGTTTATCTAAGGGCATAAATAAATGCAATGTTTTTCATAAGTTTTCAAAGCCGGTGTTTTCATCCTTATCATGGGTTGCCAAACTTACCTCTGCTGAGGATATATTGCTGAAATCAGTGGTAGCGATCTACTAACGCCGTATTTGCTTAGTTTTTATAAGAAAAGCTGTAATTCATTGCAGAAAATATCATCTTAGCCACCGCTTATCCTTATTATCATTGAAAATTTAAAAACAACCAGTTTATACTGAAAACTCTACTTTCATATTATTCATTAAATCTTGGGTCTCGAGCAGGGTTGCCAGATTTATAAAAACACAGATCGGGACATTCACTATTTCGAAGACTTTTATACATGTATACGTCAGGATTATAGAGGGACTTGCAATGCGGGACTCGGGATTTGTCGATTGAACTCGGGACAGTCCCGCTCAAATAGGGACGCTTGGAAACCCTGGTCTCGAGTGACCTAAAAAATTGTCATCGAGTTTACCACGCATTGACATCACCTGAAAAAAAACCTCATGGAAAGTCCATATGGAAGTTCAACAATTCCCAAAAAAATACTTTTCGTTACTTAAATTGTGAAAGAAGAAACGAAGTGTACTTTTCATTGATAAATTCAGTTTAATGGTGAAATTAATTAGTTTTTCTATGCCCTGAAAAATTCTCGGGTAAAGTTTACTGGTTTTTAGACAGTCGATATCCTTTGTACTAGAAGAGTTGTAAATATCGAAACCATCCATTCGCTTATCAGCCTACTTAATTTACGCACAGCACATTGAAATGAAATTGCTCCATATTTTATTTCATTGTCTATAGTTAAAAAAATTACGTCTGTGATTTAATATGAATGTAGAATGATATTTGATACAGGATAAAGATACTGCAACGCGATAATTTTGACCATAAACAATCAATAATTACATTGTTGGTCAGAGACAATAGAATAGACAATATCTCAAGGCTGTTTTCATATGACAATAGTTGGAAGCTTTGCCTTTTTTGACAAGACACTTCCTATGTCGACCATTTTCGTGGGAACTTTTGATATTAACAGCAGAGCATAAGTAGGCGAATTATTCCGGTACATGTCTATTATATCAGTCTATTTATATAATATATGTGATGCGTAGGTGGGAAATTATCTTTGATTTGTAAATACATTATATATTGAGAGTTTAACCATTTGAAAGGTTTATATTTCATTCAATTAAAATATGTCATTTAAAATCAGGTTATTTTAAAAATATTTATCTATATATTAATAGTCGATAATGTCTGTTTGTTTGTTTGTTTGTTTGAGTGAGTGAGTGAGTGAGTGAGTGAGTGAGTGAAGGATGTCCTCGATTTCACACCTTCCAGTCTCCACTTTTTTATTCATACTAAATCTATATGTTAATAGTCGATAAAATAATCACTCGCTTTTCACTTTTCACAAATGTGTGCGTACTGATGTCCTCGAGTCTTTTTCTTCTTCTACGAAATGTATTTGTTTGCGTACTTGAAAATTAATAGTTAATGAAATAAAATAAAATTAAATAAAATAAAATAAAATTAAATTAAATTAAACACAATGCAACAAAAATCTCACGTTGCTGGGCAACGGGCTTACAGCTAGTAATATACAATTTTAAATATTTTTTTTACCAATTTTTACACTTTGTTATTAATCTTCATATTTTTATGCATTGAACTCGTAAATAGTTTAAAATATAATAATAAAATAACAATACAATGTACTCAGTTCATTTGACTACATCTCAAAAACGATAAAATATCTCTAATTTTATTTCTTTCAAAGAATAACTTAACATATGGTTATAGAGATGTTTCTCCAATAAAAAAAATTCTACTGCCAAATGACAAATTTAAATCTACGACCAGGGGCGAGCTGGACGGGGCTCGGAAGGGCTGGCACAAACCCCTTGTTAAATTTTACTATGGCCGGCGACGCCCTTGTTAAATTAAGAGAAAACAACATTCACAGATTAAATTAGTAAATAACTGCAATTTCTGACGTATATATTATCTACGACAACTTCAGTATACACATTAGTACATTTTTAGTAATTTACATTGACAAGTTTACGGTAAATTGCATATTTTTACATATTATAAGTATCAATTGATTGCTTATTTAAGTGTTGCATATAATTGGATAGGAGTAGGGTATCCAATCCCGAAGCCTTTTTCCAATCCTGAGATTTCGGGATTGATTTATTTTGAATCTCGGGATCCCGGGATCCTGGGATTGAGATTTTCTCACCGAGGAATTTGAAATCCTCAATTTGCTATACTTTTTCCCGGAATCTCACGGATACTCGTTTTTTTTTTTTAGCTCACCGAAGAATTTGAAATCTCCGATTTGGTATACTTTTTCCCAGAATCTCACGAAAACTCGTTTTTTTTTTTTAGCTCACCGAGGAATTTGAAATCTTCAATTTGCCAAATCGTGTAAATTTCGAGAATTTCCTCAAAATTTCTCAATCCCGAAATCCCGGGATCGCGGCCATCTCAATCCTGGAATTTCGGGATCAGAAAATTAAACGGGATTGGATGCCCTAGATAGGAGTGATTCACTTCTTTCACTTCACTTTCAATTCACTTCTTCCCCAGAACACCGAGAATTGCTTTGTGATTAAGCAAGCTCCTTATTAACGTATTGGAAGCCCACCGCTGACTATGACTCTTAGTGTGTGGCATGTAAAGAGTCATACTACATATTATACAAAACGGGTGGAAACCAAAAAATTAAATTAATGGTTTGTTTAAAAAACTAAGACTTCTTAGCTTAAAGGTGCAAGAAAACTAAAAGCGTTGGAAGAAACTTTAGTAAATAACATAAATATGCTAATCGAGCTAATTTTCTCATTTGACATGCAAAAAAGGAATACAAATGTAATTAAGAAGTTTTACATATTTGACGATTTAAGGTGAACTGGTTTAAACAGATGTCGTCAAATGAAACGATTACTTGAGTCACTGATAATATTTCTGTATTGAGGTCATTTGTGGCATCTTTGCAATATGGATTATTAGTTGATACATACATAATGTTTATATCGGCCTCTGTGATCCAGTGGTAAGCTTTAACACTAGCAACCAGATGATTCAGAGTAGCGCATCCAACTCCGGACCCTTTTTGTGATTCCGGGATTTCCGGATTGACAATTGAAAATTCGACATAAGATCGTGTATAAATTGAGGTTTTGCTCGGCGATTTTATAATCCTGGGATTTATCAAACAATTTGTCGATTTCAAAATCCCAGGAATTCACGGATTTTTCAAAATGAAGCGACGTGAGACTTTAAAAAATTTTCACTTCCAGAATTTGCAATTTGAAAAATCCAGGGATTCACGGATTTCTCAAAATAAATAAAAATTGTAACGTCATTTTTTTTTAGCCCACTCACAACTTTCTCTAATTTTCTCAATCCCGATATCTCGGGATATCCGGTTCCGGGATTGGAGGCCCTAGTTCAGAACTCAAGTCCCGTCGAGGTCAAAATAAAAAATATTTTTTATTTGAAATCTTCATTTCGAATTGTTTTTCAAAAACGTCCTATTTAAGCAGGGCTGTGAAGTCGTGTAAAAAAAGGCGACCACGGCTCCGAGGAAATTTTAAAAAATAAAAATTTTAACTTATAATATCGTCTGTTAAAAGGAAAAAAGACGTAACCCACCGTTTTTTCAAAACAGCTTTTTTCGATAATCACAATGTATCAAATTTGATACACGTTTTATCAAAAAGATGTATGCTGCAAATGCCGAATTAGTATCTAAATTTTAGCTTTTAAGTTTGAAAAAAGATAAGATTGTGAAAATTGAAACCAAGAAAAAGACTGAAAAAAAAAGTTTTCCCTAGACAATTTCATTATGAGATTATGTCAATTATGATATGAGATTATGTCAAATAAACACCAGTTTAGAAGTCTCCGTGCTCTTCAAGGTTGTGTATATTTCAAAATTTGCATATGTCCCAAAATCATCAAAACACGTTTTTTTGCCTCCTGTAAAATTTGCTATGTGTGGGTTGCGTCCTTTTTCCTTTCTACAGTCGATATATATACGATCAGATCATCTGTAGTCAGCCAAGCATGAAATGTCAACACTTTGTACTATTTTGTTAGAATACACATCATTAAAAATATTTAAAAAAAAAAGTCGAGCTGCTCATTTTTCACGACTCCGACTCCGGTCAAAATACCGCGACTCCGCGACTCCGACTCCACAGCCCTGTACTAAAGTTTGAGATTTCGAAAAATCGCCATGTCGAGTGATAACTGCAATGTCAAACATATATTTTAAAAACTTGATTATTATATTCTTTACTTTACTTCTTCCGTATGTCTTATTTGAAATTTACTTATTAGTAGAAATGTCACATAAAATTGATAAGGCTTAGAACAAAAGGTTTTTTTCTTTATGTTTATTTTACTTCAATGTTTTTTGCTATGCAAATTCCATCCAACCGATCCTTTATTCAAAAATAACTTTAAATATTGATGAATTGGCTTATCTTTTACTATTGAAAATACCGATTTAAAGGAATTAATAATTTAATGTCGATATCCTTACATAAATAAAACGCAAATAATTTCTTTGCCATTTATTTATGCTGACAATATAATATTGTGTCTTAATATTTAATTACTTCTTCAACCAATTAACGGCGCATTAAATAACAAAGAAAATAAACAGTGCAGACAACATAAAAAATATATAAATCATAAAATAAAGATACTACCATTAAACCGAAGAACTGAATTTAACAACAACAAAAAAATATAGAGCATATAAACATTTTTTTCCTTAAACCGGATGAGTGAGTTTTTCACATATATTATACGTATGGGTGGTTTTCTATAATTCTGCATTCTCAAGTCATCTGCAATATTCATTTATTATTTTAACACTAAATGCTTTGCGTCTTACTACATTTAAATTGTAATACTTTTTTTCTCTTCGAGACCTTCACGGTTCTTTTGATGGATGGCGCTGAGGTTGATCTGGTTTTGCTAAATGCGTATTTTTATTTACAATTCGGTTGCATCTTTACAGGAAACATTTATTAAGATTTATTGAACCACTTTTAACCGAATATGTATTTGTAACAAAGAGCTTTAATGTAATGATAGCGATTAATTCTAAATTATATGTATAATATATGGTAGTTTTTTTCACAAATTTTATTATAAAATTACTACCACCATAATTTTATTTATTTATTAAATTTTAAGTTTTAATATTTCACAGGTCATATGTTTTGAAATTGTAATTTAATTACAGTCTGTCTGGACTTTTTTCTTGACATCAAAATATACTTAAATGTCACAAATAATAAAATAAAACACTACACTAAAATTGTAAAGTTTGCAAGCGTTTTATCAGTCGTAATAAATGATTGAAAGATAAGTCTTGTGCAGCTCTGTATCGGCCCAATAATATGAGGAGTAAATATTTTTCTTTTTTTGACCGTATTGCGTTATGAAAGGTTGCCGTGAAAAAGCGGCTGCATACTCATAACTGGTGGTGTTGGGATAACCAACACTCATAATAAAGTTCTTTAACTAAAAAAAGTAAAAAGTTATCTATCACTACAAATTAAAAAAAAAACAAATAATACAGTTGAAACCTATACAAAGACAGATAAACTATCAAAAAACGATGAGTGACATTACATTTAAGTTTTATAAGTACTACGTAAAGCCCCGTACGATTTTAATAAGAAAGGATTTGATATGATAATATTGTTTTTTCTAATTAAACAAAGGTCTCGCCACTATAAGTAAGATTTAACAAAGTTTCACACGAGCCCTTCGAGCACCCTTCAGCTTACCCTTGCCTTATTGTAGATCTTATAACCATTCAAATAATAATAAACATTATAAGTTATGCATTACAACGATAAAGTATCATAAAATATTGCAGACATTTTGGGTGACAAATGTATAAACTGTTGCTTAGAATTCATTTCATTTGAAATACCGAAACAAAACGTAGTATTTCAAATGCTTTTTTTCATAATTTGTCTCTATAAAGTCAACACAATGAAACTATCAATTCTACAAGTGCTTGAATGTCCGATTGCATACAAAAATATAAATTTAAAAGTTAGCACTGCCCTGTTTAATTGTTTGATAACATAGCATAGTTCGAGCTGTCCATACTTACTAACATTTCACACCACTTGAATGAATATTGGTTCAGATAGAGAGAAATTACGCAAGAAAATATTTAAAATGTGCGCTAGCAAGTGGTCTGAAAAGTTTCTTATCTGGACAGACAAATAATTTTGTAGTTAAACCTTTCGAAATATATAATTGATTGTCATATCACCGAGTTGATATTGTGATATAAAAGAAAACTAAAATACCTTTATTGACACGACATTATGATACTGTTTTGTAAGTATAAATCGTTAATAAGTTGCTGAACGAAAATAAATGATAATTCTTTATTTGTATGTAATATTTTTGAAATAATACAATTCCTATTTCATATATGTATAAGTTAAAGAGTGAAATCTCGTCAATGTATACATTAACTATAAGTTTCAGTTGAAACTTACATCATTAAAATTAATATTAACTTCAACTAGTCAATGTAAGAATTACCTAGTAAGTGTATAGACTAACAAACAAGTGTCGGACAGATTAGGTGGTTTAAGATCTTAGGATACGTTAGAATACTTGTAAGCGTTAATCAAAGTAGAAATTACATTACATCTTAGATTAGGTTAGGTTAGATGAGATATGTTAAAAAGAATGACAACGAGACGTTGAAAGTTTTGAGGTTATGTGAAATGTCAGATGACAGAAACACCCGAAAACTGCGGGATTGCGCATCAGGCATCGGAGAGTGGCTGGCAACATTTTAAGCGCGTGATTTTTTAAAAGTCTGTGTAGTTTATATACTTATTGACAAGTTAAAATGTTCCTTTATTCTTCCGTGTATACTATGACTGGATAAAATTGACAATTTATACATATAAAATAGGCACACACGTTAACTGCAACATATACATATCGACTGTGGAAAGGAAAAAGGACGTAACCCTCAATTTTCCAAAACAGTTTTTTTCGAGAATCACAATGTATACAACTTGACACACATTCTATCAAAAGGACGGAAGCTGAAAATGCCGAATAAGTATCTAAATTTAGCTTTTAAGTTTGAAAAAGATGACCTTTTAAAAAATTAAAACCAAGAAAAAACACTCAAATAAAGGTTTTTCCGAGACAATTTCTTTAATTAATATTAAGTTATGTCAATTAGTTTAGAAGTATCTGTGTACTTCAAGGTTGTGTATAATTCATAATTTGCATTTGTCACAAAATCATCAAAACACGTTTTTAGCGCCTCCTGTAAAATTTGATATGTGTGGGTTACGTCCTTTTTCCTTTCCACAGTCGATATGTATAAATCGGTTAACGTAAAAATCCAAACTTTGTTTCATTTGTTCAGGTAATAACAAATGCATAATTGTTTGTATGCAGTTCCGTTAATAACTTCAGAAGATAAACTATAATCGTGAAATATTTAAAAATAGCTGGTAATTATAAAAATTAACAATGATAACTTTCAGTCGATTAGTTACAGTTGCCATTTAACGATAATGTTCGTTTGCATACCTCCAATTGATACAGATATCTCACTAATTTAAAACATTACGATAT
The DNA here is from genome assembly GCA_030503985.1 of Himalopsyche tibetana. Classification (NCBI taxonomy): domain Eukaryota; kingdom Metazoa; phylum Arthropoda; class Insecta; order Trichoptera; family Rhyacophilidae; genus Himalopsyche; species Himalopsyche tibetana. The sequence continues at coordinate 10,208,483 of JAPJYX010000009.1, read as the reverse complement.
AACAATCTAGAAGCACGCTTGTATTCGTATTGCACGAAACAACAACGTGAAATAAATAATAATTCAAACAGTGTGTTATTTAATTGTGAGTAAAATTACTCAAGATATAATAACTTAGTTTTTTTAAGGTTTATTTGCAAATCATGTAATTATCGGAATTATGAAATCGAATATATAAATGTTTATGTGATTGACTTAACATCGATCGAAGGCTGTTATCATTCGTTATCTGGATCACGTTGAGATTAATAATAATTTTAAAACGCAATGGCGAAATAATGAATACAATTCAATGCGAATTATAAACAAATCTATTTTGATTCCTTTAATTGACACCTTTTTGGTGCATATTATAAATATTCGTAATTTTTTTATTCAATAAAAAAGTAATTTCTAAATTGGTCATGGAAGAGTAAAAATTCAACTGTACAATACAGTTAACGGGTTTGGTCATCTTGATTATCTACGCCCTACGGTGCTATTCCCGCACGCATTATCTTATTTTTATTATTTAGTATTTTAGACTGTCCAAAATAAGTGCTTTGTACGCGAGAATAGCACCTCTGGGTAATCTCAGCGAAAATTAATAAAGAATCTAATTTAGAACTTCGATGGAAGGCGCTTGATGGAAATTTAATGTCAAATTTGAATTGTTTTGATTCTGTACATCCGAGAATCGTTGCAGCAAAAAGAAAAATGCTTTAATCTACTGATACACTTTATGTTCCTTCTTTAATTATGCCAGATTACGACCACACATTAAACAAAACACTTGTAAAATCTGTGCCTGTACATCTGAAACCTTGAAATTAGCTCTACGAAATAAACAAACCTCAAATACGTTGGGAAGACAACTATTATTATTTATCTATCGAGTATTGACCAGTCAAAGCTTGCAATATTTGCAGTTAATGGTCTAATTCTGAGCTCTATGATTCTATTTCATATTAAGTATATATTTTTAAAATATATTTTCTAAATTGTTGGGGTACACGTGATGACGGTAAAATTACATTTACATTAACCATGTTGCCACCTTACCCTTGGTTCATTTACGAATAATTTTAAATTGTATTTCAATTAATTTTTAACAAAATATCTACAGTATCACACTCGGTTCAAAATAAATACCTATAACGTACAAAAATACTTGAAATATTTATTGCATGCTTAAAATAAAATTCCTTGTGTATAACACTTGAATCCCGACATCTCTCACAGCAGGCGTTCAAACAAAATTACCAGCTTCGAGTGACAGGCTGTCAGAAGTCAACGATTTCCATAATATTAAAAGATGCCCTGGAGAACCAAATTGTTACTTAAAAAAGATATTAAGCGTTTATGTACACTGAGTTTAAGCACATGATATGTGAAATGGCATGACTAAAGTGTTAAACCAGTCATTTGAAAATAATAAGAGTATTTAGTAACATTTTTTAATGTTTTTAAACGATTTACGATCCCAATATGAGTTTATGAACTCTTAATGGATTAGATCGCTACAAAGAATTTTCTAAAAGAATTACTTGCAACTCAGTTGCTGAAACCCTGGTTTTTTTTAAAGAAAGAAAGAATAAAATTATAGCTCTAGGATAAGGACTATTGGTTGGCTTATCGCTCTCATTCCAACTTGTGTTTAGGATCAAGTGAGTGGGAGGGTGAACACCGAAACCGAAACCTAAGAAGTTAAACATTCGACTACATACCCTGAATTTTGCATTTTGACATGGTTGCACAGTACACTTGCAGATTTTATTAGAGCTTTTTTCCTATCTTTTATATTCTACTGAAACTTGAGCAGAGAATATGAACCGGCCTCCTAGATTATGTTAAACTTTTCTGAAAGGATGAGAATAGATTATACCGTAATATCCCTTTCCCATATTAAGAACATCTAAACAAATTCATGTTTAGTGAACTGAAAGCTTTGAGGGAATAAAATTGTCTTTGAAATTTACTAAAATTAGATCGCTTATTCACTGCCAATTTACAGTCGAATGATATTGTATTAAAAAAAAAAACACGTGTATAATAATTTCACTTTATTTATTTTAAATCAGAACGGGTTTTGCACATGACGAGCATTATCAAATGATGAAATATAGCTATGTATCTTTTTATGTTTATTCATAATGATCACCATTATGGAAGGAAAACCGGACATGATCTATAATTAATACGTTAGAATAAGTACAGTGTTTTATTTTGTGATGTAATCTAAGATGTTGCAAAAAAGTAAAAATGTATTTTTGAATTAAATATAACATTTTTCTACTTTGTCTTTATTACAAGTTCTACCAAGTATTTATCAATACCTACAATATCACTGTTTTCAAAAAACATTTTCTTGTGTAAGTAATTTTGAAGGTTACTAATTAGCAGATGCATGGATTTACAATAGACACGGCGCATGAAATATTTTAAAAGTGTTGGATGAATTTGAAATTTAGCTAATTCATACAACAGTAAATGTTCATAATTCAACTCATTTTTATTTTATGTATTCTTGAATTTCTTATTGTTTTATTGAAGTTCATAGACAATCGTAAATTCACCAACAATTGCAACGGATAGGCTATTTTTAACGCATCACAGCCTGTTGACTCACTGATGTATTTTTTGCCAGCTTTAATGAATAAATTGACATCGAACATAGTACAAATAATAATTGCTGAATTTGTTATGAATTCGATTCCACGTGAAAAAACCTTAATCAGATTCAACAGTCCTGATTAAAATTAGTCACGTTTTAATTAAGATACCATCGATTCAATTACGCAGTGGAAATTTTCTAATCATCGACATGTCGATCTAATGCCGTGAATGAAGATTTACGTTAGAATGGGATCAAGATAACTCAATTTGTAAAAATATGAGAGTAAATATTCAACAATCTGCATTATTTGTTGTATTTAATTATAAAACCCAGCAATGGATGTTGATTTATTGTAATTATTAAGAAACAAAGTCATTACGTTATATTAAATTTATACATAAAATAATAATTTGCAAATGTCACTATACAAGTTGATCTCGAAGGGGCGAATAATTACATACACATTATATTAAAATGAATTAACAAATGTCGGTAAATATTCTCATTACTTGGAAAACAACAGAATTATAATTTTGATTGTTTTATTTAACAATACCTACGACTATCCGGATGTTTTAGTACCACTAAAATTGTTTATATTTATAATATATATTTATAACATATTTCTGACATCTAAAATGACCGCATTGCTGAAAATTTCTAAGCGAATTATAATCAGCTATATTATATTAACTGTTAATCGGCAAAACACCGACTCCAAATATTTGAGAATATTGTTAATTATTTCATATCTATGTTTTATATGATTTGTCGATTTTCTCTTCTCAAGTCATTGACACAACATATCGTTTAGTGTGCACAAAAATTGTCTTTTATTGAAAAAAAAAAACATATAAAAATTATCTATGGTTTGAATCGAATAAATACTTATTTTTGAACTAAGCTTCATTGAAGCGTATTCTTAATATTGTGTGTCAAATGCTATTCAAATAAAGTACAACATTTTCAATTATACTAACTATATATTTTGTTAATCGAATGGTTACAAAGAATGTTAATAATTATTAATTATTTACTCAGAAAATATAAAAATGTAGACTTTGTATTTTTAACCATTATTTCTCATTGGAAAACTGCACACTTTAAGCAACAAATTTATGTATAGTTTGTGTAAGTTTAACGCAGACATAGCAACATTATTAATCATTTACAATTTCCCCACAACACCAAGAGTCATTCATTTGAACTGATACTTGATATACTTTTATGAACGTTTCTGAATGCGCTGTTGATAATGTAACGTATTGAATGATTCGTAAATTTGCATTTAATTTCTGTTCCTCCCTGCACAACGCTTTTATCGGCTAAAAACCATAATCAATGAGATCAGATCGTTGAATAACATATTATTAAAACTACAAAGTGTAATTTGTAATATTTTCTGTGGGAATTATGATTCATTGATTAAAATGAAATGACAACAAATAGAAAAATAAAAAAGTTTTAAATTAATATACTCAATTGATAATTTGAAAAAACCATTTTTTTTAAATAAATTGTTCTACTTCGCTCAAAAATTAATTATTTGGTTTCCTGAAAATTATTTACAAATTAAGCTGATAATAAAATATAGATGCCTTTTTTTATTACTTTTTTTAAATAAAAAAATAACACCATGATTATTTATATTAATTCAACGGCAATTATACGTATTATATTCTAATAAATCAACATCAATTTTTTATTAGGACGAAGGTGGTCTTTTATAATATAATGATTTGTGATAAAACATTTATAAGGAGAGGGGTATTCATATATTACGTTTCAAAACAGTCATTGTATTTCATGACACGAGTATAAATGATTTTGTGATGACAATCGATAATCCTGTAAGCAAGTGATGAACTCTATTATTAATTTGATTTTCCATTGAAGTTCACCGATCTCTTTTCGTTAATCAACACACAATATACCATAATTTATAAGGGTTTTATTTGTGATACATGCATGCTCACAGCGTGTTATGAATTTAAATAAAACTCGTGTTACCAATAACGATTTTTATGTTAGTTTTATTAAAAAGTTATGTGACTTATATCATCACTGCGAATTCTACCGAAAAACGATATTTTTATTTATTACAATGTTGAAAAGATTGTATATTTATTCAAGTGAGGTTACAATAAAATATATTAGTTCGCGTTGTATAGGTAATGTAAAACCGTTAAATAAACACTTACATTTTTTTAGTACTAAGTTACTTCCATCTAAATGGATTGTGAATAATTTTTCTTTCATTAAATTCTATGTAAAACCAAAATGATTACGTAAACAATTTCACATTTTTTTTACGATTGATTTCCTTCAGCTAGTGAGCACTTTAATTAAGTGAATTTCAGAACATACGCAATATCTAAAATGAGCTCACCCTGTTTTTAGTGATGGGTGTACTGAAAATTTGTTTTACTTAATTATATTGTATCTTCAAACAAAAAACACATTTCAATCAAATAATAATTGTTGTGTAGTATTTATAGTATAAAGCTACCACTGTTAAATACATATATGTTTTCATAACAAAATCAAATTATAATTTATCGTTCTTGTCACATTTACAAATTGTAAAAATTAAAATGAAATATTGTAAAGGATATATTTTTTTGTAATAATTATTTAGAGATTATTAAAATTTTTCGATATCAACATAAATATATCAACTGTTGTTCTCGGATAATTGGCTTAACTGTGCAAAGTATGTACCGACACTTTGTTAATATCAATAATTATTTATTTTTATTTTTATGAGCAATGTGAATGGCAAACTGAAAGCGTATACATTTTTAAAAGCAACTGCACTGCGGCCGTGAAACTTGCATATTATTTTAACTTAACAATAGTTTGCGCATACAAGTTAAAATTTAATGTTTTTTCGGACGAAAAGCCGTTTGAACTACTTTAATACTTAACCCACACTTTATATAACATGTTTGCCGTCATTTAATCAAAAATTTACAAATTATTTGATATGAATGAAAACTATCTCTCAATTGTTTGTGTATTATCCGATATAAGTAAAAATCTTATCTTCATATGCTAAGAACACAAAACTGTTATTTAGTTTTGGTGTTATGAAACGAAAAACTTATACGTTTTTACTAGCGATATTGTGGTTTAATTTCTGATAGTAAATACGTATGAATAAAATATTGTTGGTGTACTAAAATTGTTTTTAAAAATTAATCAAGCAGGTAGTATAGATCTACATATTAAACTGACCATTAACTAAATATATTCAAATAAAGTTAAAAAAAACAACCCACCTGCACCTACAAAATCAGATTTAAAACGATTCAATTTATGTCGGGAATAGGCGGATATCTACTTATTTAAATATCATTGTAAAATCATCTCTTTTTTTGCACGGTTTTTTGTTCTACAAAATTGATAGAACAATTTAAGATTGGATTCCTGTATAAAAAAAACATGCTATTTAAAAAAAGAAAAATATTGTAGTGTCGAAAATCGTGTAAAAAAGTAACAATGAAGACTCAATAAGTAAATTACGCGAAATATTATTCATAATATGTATGTCTTTTAATTAAAGAGAAATAACACTATTCATGGCTACGCATTATTTATGGAGAAAATTATGAGAGATTGCACATAAATCATTTTCATCGCTAGAAATGTCTGACACACAGGATCTAATGGAGCCTTTTGTTTTTTATTGCTTTTTTGTGTTGTTGAATTTCTTGTTATTAGGAAATTCGCTTCTGTGTTTTTTGTTTTTGGGAATCGTGTTAGAATAAATAAGTTGTGTAAATATATAGTATTTAAAAATTTCAAAACCATGTCTAAAAACGTATAAAAAAGAGTTGAGTGTCTTTAATTTTTTTAGCGCCACTACTACTACTAGTCCGGGAGATAAAAAAAATAGTACCGCTTGATTGTTTTTTTTTAAAACGCATTTAGAAATACATTGCGAAAGCGTGTCGAAATACATATTATAATGGTTGAATCAAAGTGAAGACACGTCATAATAAAAGCTTTAACTTATATTAAACATTTGCTGAAAGTTACTTTAGAATTTCAGAGTAAAATAGTCTTATTTAAACAACTTTTAAATCGTAGATATTAAAACAGATTAATTTCACTGATTCAATCGACTGCGTCCTGAAAACGTTTCATTCGTGTATGGACCAGTTTACTTTACCAAGAAATAACTAAAACTGGATTAACAAGAAAATATATCGATAAAGCAACTCGTGTGTGCATTTAATTATCTGTTTATGTTGCATATAATTATACACAGTTGCCGCCTTTTGGTAGTGGCTTAATTTTCACAAACAATAAACGAAATATCAAACATTAATAACTATTATTTGGCTTCTGTTTAATTATCCGTTTTGTTGATTTATATTTTTCAAATATGATAATTGATGATCTCAATTAATAGCCATATACATATAGCTTTGAGTCTATACATTTTTTTTAAACGTTAAAATAGGATTGATCACTAAATAATTGAGCACTCGTAAGACTACGTGGGTTTCGAGGCTTTTGGGGGGGCATTGTTAGGACATTTATTTATTTAACAATTCGTTAGAAAATGTGAGTGTTATTAAATTTACAAAAATCCATTCATTAAATCCTATGTTTATTTAACTATCTGCACACTACTTGCGGAATGGCTTTTCGGTCATTCTTAGTAGCAATTTGAAACACGAATAACGTTGTTATACTGCGGAATATTCTCTGTTAGAAAATTATAAAGCAGCAGCGGGTGGTATTAACAATACCTTGGATAAGAGAATATTAAATTCATTATAAACAGCTTAGATCTTTTACTGCAAGGGGGGTAGTTTTTATTTCCACATTATCTCACTCCCTTAATATTTTTGACTCTAATTTTGGTCGCAATATGCTTAGATATTTAAAATACAATATATTACTACAATACAAAGAAAGGTAAAGGCCTGTACCTTATTGGCTGTAATTAAAAATATTTAAATAACACTGCAAGCAATTCACTGTACATTTATACAAATTTTCATTGTTTATTTCTTTAAAATTTTCTCAGTCTTTCGATGATTTATTTCACCATTGAAACTATTGATTCCTTTGTTCGTTTAATTCGCAAGAATTACGTAGTTTTATCGACATTTTCTATGAAATATATGACGAAAACTTTGACGTAATATTAAATGGTGCGTTGACATTTATGAGAAACGAAAAATGATCAGATTATCAACCATCAAAGAAATATGACGTACACATTTGACTATGTTATCCACCTAGGGCTAAAATTCGTTCATTCGTCATTGCTATTAAAGTATTAAATTCATAAGGATGGGAAGATGAATCAACTTGTCGAGCTAATTTGATATTAAAAGTGTCGTTCTTTATCTGTACAACAAGTTACCTTCCATGATTGTGTTATTACCAAAAGGTAATAAATAATAAAAAGATTTCCGGATTCTGCTGGTCGTCTTGTCATAAAAATGTTATTAATAATACACGGATGAAATTAATTGCTTTATGTATCACATTGGCACGGAATGATAGTCGTTTTGGTGATTTAGCAGTCAGCGATCGGTTGCATCGGCCGAACGCCCTTGGTCTCGACCGGCCACGCCCCACAGTCACACTTTCTTGAAAACATGCTATATTAGTTAGATACATTTTACTCTGGACTTGTTGCACCGCGAATCAGTTGCTGAATAATATAAATCGCTCGCAGTAAATTGGCACGATTATTTTTTATCGTCAATCGGCGTGTCGCCGAGTCGTAACGCTGTAGGCTACCGTATTTTGATCAATGGATCGAATCTCATCCAATATATATATATATATGTCCATCGCTTATATGCGAGACAAGTGATACGATAAAAAAACCTTTTAATGCCAATCTGAGTAACGACACATATTGACACCCCTTGCGAACAAAGCAGTAACTCATTTTTAGTCATTTTGCAGGCGAGTAAAATTAAACATTAAAAACAATGATTTTAGAAATTTGTTTTTTTTAATGTTTGGATTGTGTATTGTGAGAGAATAATTGCAGAAGTCCGTCTTTATTTAGATAAATTGAGCCCCTGAGAAATGAAGTGGGACATGTAGCATTTTAAGAAAAAGTGCGTTCAATAATTTTCTATCTTTCTTACAGTATCTAAAAGTTAAATGAGCTTAGTAAATACACGCGTAAAAACTTGATTGTTCTTAAAAGTCTAGTAGAAAAGTTTTACAATTTTTTGTGTCCCTTACTTTAATTCTCAATGTATCATTTATTAAATGAAGGTAACTATTATCTGTCTAGATATCCACATGCATGAAGCGTTTTTTAAAATAATTTTATGAATCTTCATAGAAATAAAAATGATTTAAGCTTAGTAAATACATTGTCACTAACTATTTAAATAGTTTAATGGCACAATTTTATTTGGAAAATGTTTAGTATAAATCTAATTTTTGGCAAGTATAATTATTATTTTTGGTCAGTATAAACATCAAAATGTGAATATTTGTTTTTTCTTTGGTCAATATCCGTGATTATAAAAAATATGCTAAGATTAGGTCAGCTTTTCTTGTTAACAAACAAAGGTTTTTTAATCCATGTCCGCTCCCAATGTGGAGCATATGCAATCCTAATGGATGTATCTCAACAGAAGTTTTTCTACGAGAACTGTTCGTTAGTCAGTCTCTTAACCTCTCTTTTTAAAGACGAGTATGTAGTAGGGATAGAAGTACTAAGTAGTTAATATTAAAAACTGTCCAAAAGTTGATTTATATACTGAAAAATTTAAAATAACCTTAGAATAAAAGCTACAATTAAATTGACACGATCAGCACATAGCTATCATCGTAAGATGGCAGTTGTTGTATGATAATTAAAAAAAACTGTATGATCTTCCCTGACAAATTGTGTATAATTTAATTTTATATTTTTATTACATATGTTTTCACATACATATGTTTTACGTGTCGCCAAGTGATCGTGAATTTATTGAATAATAGAATTGTAATTTTACATCCGTCATAGTTAGTTGTTTGGCCTGTATTGAAAATGAGCCACAACAATGGTCAACTCGACTATTTACTTGCAATGCTCCAAATAAATTCTCGACACATTATTTTATTGAAATTATGTGTTTTGTTACGATTGGCTTTGGTTAATGAAATCAAATTCATGTCTCAATAATATCATTTTCTCAATATTTCAAATTCACAACGGGTATCTGAAACTGACAGGATTTTGTGACGGTAGACCTGCATTGCTTACAAATATAATGTATATAAAAAAACACCCTTTAAAGCAATATTATGTATTTTTTAAATTTGGCATAAAAGCTAAAAGCCAAGGCTCCAGATATTCTTTAATTTTTTTAATAGCATGATAATTTATTTATCAATGTCACTCAAAAGTTGAGAGTCAAAATCAACTAGAGTTAAAAAAAACCATTTCAAAGATGCTTGTCCAATATCTTAAATTTGACATCAAAAAATATTTTGAAGTGATATTGATCGTGCCCAGACTTGAAACAAGAACCAGCTTATTGCTAAGGCAAAACTTTTATTACTAGAACACAGAAGCCAACAGTGTTATTGTGCGTATAGTATATTTAAAGTGCGAAAGTAAGGGATTCGTGACGACTTAAATGCTTTCATCTGGACGCCCTTCTTGTTCACCACAAAATCTGTAACACTTACATATATTGATGCATTTTTTTCCAATATTCATTGTTATTCTTTCTGACCGACTGACCTAATCACTATTAAACCCATGGCCAAACGGTAGTCAAGATAAAGTTTAATGTTGTTTTATTATTATGTAACGATAGATATATATAAATATGTAAGCAAATATACAACTAGCAGAGTTCACGCATAGCAACAGTAGTCCCCAATTTATTTATTTAAAATATAGAATTAAAACAAAAAAATATATAAAAATGTCTGCGTTAATCTACACGCTTGCAAGCTAAGGTAGGCAAACACATTCTTTTAGTAACATTCATATTAATTAATTATTTTACGGAGTATTGAGTATTGTTCCATAATACAAGTATGTTAAGTAAAATTTGATTGACTTATTCTAGAATAATTTTAAAAAGCCCGCCCCTTTTTCAGAACACCGTGAATAGCTCTTAGATTACGAGAGAATTTTGTTAACGTATTGTCAGTCACCTGCTAGATATAAGCGTTTCAATATTTCTATTACACCCCGATCTATTGATTGTATAACGGACGTGATATTTGGTGGAAGAAATTTCACCGTAATCACTTCGTACAATTAAAATTTATTTTGAACAATTTGGATAATCTAAAATCCGGATCATCGAAGTGCTATTGTAAATATATTTTTCTGTCACCATCGTCAGTCATATTTGCAACGAATATTAAACTGTAGAGATATCACTATCAGTACTAAAAACAAGCCCAATTATTGGCAGAAGTAATATCATTTGTAAAACAGGAAATTAAATATATTATTCGATAATAGCTGGTTGTAAATATTATATAATGATACTCAAACGAGCTCTGACTACATATTGAAAATTAAAATTCGTACCGGCCATTACTGTGCAGAGAAATCTTTATCTGTTGGAAAAAAAGCATCGAAATGAATTCCTGTACCGAATCATTTAATGAGATAAATAATTTATAAGAAAAAAAAACATGTTCCACGCAATTTGCCACAACACCAATCATTCTAAATAAGAGCATATTACAACTTCAAATTGATTAAAGTATCATTTTCAATTATAAAAAACGGATGCTATAAAGTTGATACAGGCGCTTGTGAATGTGTAATATATGTTATGATTTTTTTAATATTAATATAATATCCAGTAAATATGTTATCGGTGTTATTAAAGTCTTGTTAAAAATGAATTAAAATAGTGGTTTAATGATGGTATATTGTAATTCAGATAAACAATTTTTAATAAACATCTGGTAACCAACCAATATTATACTTTGTACAGATATCATTTAATTAAAAATGTATGGATTATTATGTATTTAATTATTGGTGAAAAATACGATAGGTAAAACCGTTGCATATAAGTTAATACATATTTGTGTCAAACAGACAAAAAAATGACTCACAAAAAATATTTTTTTGTATTGGTTAAGATTAATATAAGTAACAGAAGGAATCAGACATTTTTTTTATTCTGTTTCAAATTAATCTCGATTGCAAAATAATTAATTTACTAAAACTTGTGTTATATTTTTATGAAAAAAATGCATCTTTCTGATATATAGTTTTTGATAGATTAGGCGGGTAGTTTGTGGAAAATTATTTTCAGTATACAATTGACAACTTTTTTATTTCTCTGATTGCTTAATACTTACGTCAGATTTGTAAATAAAAAAATCTTACGATAAAATTGGACTGAAGATGTTTCGCAATATGTCGAAACACGGGTCGCAACTAGCTACGAAACCAGTGAAATAATAAAAATGTATCAATATTATTACAAATTGGAATTTTTATAAAAAAAAAGAATTCGCGTTTTTTAGAAATTTATTGATACCGATATATTTTTTATTGAATTAGTCATTAAAAAAATAACCAACGGTGCCTGGAAGTTATTTATGTTAATATATACATAAAAAATATCATAATATATTCTTATTTGTGTTTTATTTGGCTATGGAAAAACTAACGGAATTTCCAATGTGACAAAATAAAATAATGAGTCAGCAGGAAAAAAAAACAATCATTTCTCTAAATACGATTTAACAATCAACTTGAAAATAATAAAAAAAAACTATCGTAAAATGATGCTTAATAATATGTTTTTATTTTATACCGTTCTGCATCAATGATTACACCTTACGACAATGCTTGTGTCAAATTATTAGTTCAGGATATTTGAAAATGAAGGTAGAAGGATATATTTTACCACCCACTCGCTCAAAGCTATTACAGTATTTTTAGATCTAGGCATTCATCTTTATAACAGCAGTGACGTTGTCTATGAATTCTGCTCCCCTTGGGCAAACATCCGGCATGGAGTGCACATCCTGTTCCTAAATATAAGTTTCATTCACTCTTATCGATACATTTTTAATAACTTAAATGAATTCATATTGTTTGTTTAATAAATCCTGATGGCTATAAAATAATCGAAATTTTATCTGTAAAAGAAAAATGTAGGTGTAAAAAGAAATTAATTGCCTGGATGAATAGAGATATATTATCAGCGTGTCATAAAAAATATGCGGAGTTGAAAAGCTTTCTTATTGCAAAAAAAGATATGAGAATTACATCAGGTGAACGTTGTTGTTTCGAGGTTTTTTATTTCACGTTCCTTGAATGTAGTAGATATTTTGTATAATATATTGTGTCTTTAAGGTAAAACTTCTACGCAAGAAATATTTTACGTAAGAGATTTATTGTTTAATACTATTAAGCTTAAATTTCTTGGCATCTTTAAATCAACATCATGTAACACCATGATATCGCAGCAAAAAAATACTTATCTCGTACGTTTATCCTGGAATACATAATAATAAAATTGACAATTTTACCTCTTCAATAAATAAATTACCCAGTATTCCGTGGGTTAGCATAGACATAATATTTCTTGTAAATTATTGGATAACAATTACGTATAATAAACAATGCACTAAAAAATGTTTAAAATTGCATTTTATAAACACTCCGATCAAAACTTATAATTATTGCTTGTTTTATGATATTTTATGATTGAAGAAAAAGGCCACGTTTAAATCTTTAATAATAGGCAAGACAAAGATTCTTTAATAATTTAACTTCGACATTTAAATTAATAAGGATTGAACAAATTCCCTATACTTATTTTTCATGGGGTATTTATGCATGTCAGACATTCATACAAGACTCAAGGATGCATATAAACAAGGGCTTCTTATGATACACATTGTTGTAATTAATTGATTTAGAGACCAGTGATTGAATAAACAACTTTAACCACTGGTAACATGCTCTGTGTGTTTATGATAATTATACCCCATCGTCCTCATCGGGTCTGGTGGGTAATCAACTGCTCAATGCGCTCTCGGGGTAGTCATTACACTAAAATCTGCGTCACAGCCTTTTCCAAATAACTTTGCTGACTAATGTTGTTTGATGATGGGTTTGGTTTTACATCAAACAACATTCATACCAACCAATGCGTGTGGGTGTCATTCATGATGCTTGCGGTTTATATAAGGTGCGTTGTATTTTAATCATTTAATTAATGCCATTTTTTAAGTTGGCAAAAGAATCATTTCATATTAATTAAATTATAAATTCATTCAGGTATAAACAAATAGATCGATGAGCTTATAAATTAATTTGAATTATTTACAACATTTTGCCTAAAGCATACATAACATATCATGTTAGTATTAATGTTGAAAAGATTGTATGTTTATTTAAGTGAGGTTACAATAAAATATATTAGTTCGCGTTGTACAGGTAATGTAAAACCGTTATATAAATACTTACATTTTTTTAGTACTAAGTTTTTTTTTAAACCATGTCCGCTCCCAATGCATATGGACTCCTAATGGAGTTTATCTCAACAGAAGTATTTTTACGAAAACTGCTTGTTACTCAGTTGCTCAACCTCTCTTTTTCCAAAGAGAGTAGGAATAGAAGGATAGGGTTAGGACAGGACTAGTGGTTAGCTAATCGCTCTCGATACGCCCCGTTCATAGGAAAGGATGAGTGGGAGGGGGGAATTCAAGACACCACATACATCCATGCCTTCGGATAGAAATTCATAAATCAATTGAAAAATCAATTACTAAAACTGTCCGTACTGGCATTCGAACCCGTGAACTCCGTGGTAAAAGCGAACGACGCTCACCACTCGACCACACAGGCGGCAATAATAAATAAATATAAATATTATAACATATAATATTGTTTCAATCTCTAACGACAATTTTACTAAATACACACATCAATAATTATATGGGCCCATTAGAGGTGAAGTGTGCCAAGTAATATTTTGTAAAAAAATAAGTTAGATGCATTGTAATATTTTACACGTCCTAAAGTATCGTAAAAGTGAAGTAACTTCAGTCAATACACATTTCAATTTTGTTATATCCGTAAAATTAAAATATGCAATCCACCAAAACACCAAATAAATACGTGATTGTACGTAAAGTCCAAAATATTTTTTTTTTTACCATTTTACTTGTTGGCTCACTTCCCCTCTCATTTAAACATTCGAGTAATTTTTACAATCAATATGATAAAATCATCACATTTATAGTAATAAAAATCAGAATTAAAATTTAAAATCTAGTATAATATGAAAATAATAGACACAGAAAGTAGTTAAGTGGAAAAAGTAAAGACGTCTATTTACTAGAATTTTCCTATTTAATCAAATGATAATGTCAACTTATAAGAAAAGATTCAACAACACCTTAAAAACTGGTATATATCAATGGAAATTTACTTATCCAATAGCTTCCTTATATAATAAATTTTTGTCATTTTGAAAAATCTTCAGTTGTAAAATTATTCGTATTGAATAAATTATTTCCATGTCTTTCTTCTATTATAGAATGGATAACATTTAAATCATAACAATACGTTTTTAAATTATCAAGAAGTGTTATAGAATACTAGATCATTATCGTCATTTAAATAATATGATTTTTTAAAATCATCTTCATTTTTATTTATATAATATTGTACGATTAAAATCTCGCTGCAGTCGTCAACGGAGAAGTGGAATAATATTGTAAGCTATAAAATGATTTATTTATTAATATATCATTTTAAATAATTATTTCATTACTAGTATTATGACATCTGAAGTAGCATTCCACTGTATTCAACTCTTTTAGCAATATTTACAATCTAATAAATCAATCTGAAAAAGTTAATCTTTCCTGAGTTAGATAAAAAAAAATAGCTGTATTGTCTTTTATTATCTGAGCTCACAAATAAACGAGTTCATTTTACTTAGTAGCCCGAGTGACATTGCCGGCAGCGAATTAATTGTTGGTATGCAATATTCTACATAACAATATTATAATGTAACTTTCATTTTTCAGTCCGAGACAAGAAAATTACACGACAAAAATACTCAGTAGCAACATTTGTATTATTTTTTTAAATCTATATCAATCACAGCTCAGTTATACCTCGGGGTAATTTCTAGTATATATATTAAAATTAAAGCATTTTTTATTCTTAATCCGAGTTTATATCTGACTGGTGATACATTGAGCTTGATCGTTTAATTGAGTATGAAGTCTTGGGTGTAATTAGTGGGCACATTCCCTAACACTACCCGGAACCTTCACAATGATACATTTATTATCAGCCCATTGTATGGTTTATGGATATAAACTATAATATCATTAGGATGCATTTTAGCACATATTTTAATACAATTTCTCGGGAAAATGTGTTTATTTAAATATTAAGATAAATGATCCACATCGAGAATAAGCAATCTTTACTGAATAACTCATTAGTGTTTATGTGACATGAAAACATAAAATCTTTAAAAAAAACATAAAAAGTAAAATACACTACTAACGTTTTGTCGATATTATAACATTTTTTTGATGAAATATATATTTTTTTAATTATTAGGTATACATTTTATTTAAAATTAATCACACGTTATCATGTTAGTAGAGTTTATCTAAACAGAAGTGTTTCTACTTGTTGCTTGTTAATAAATTGCTCAATCTTTTTTTCCAAATAGAGTAGTAATAGATGGATAGAGCTAGGACAAGAGTAGAGGTTAGCTAATCGCTCTTGCAACGCCCCGTTTTAAGGATAGGATACGCGGAAAGGAAGAATTCAATACACCATAAAATAAGAAATACATAAATCTATTTATAAAACTGTCCGTGGTAAGATTCGAACCCGTGACCTCTGTTACTGATGCTAACAACGTTGATTACGCGACAACGCAGACAGTAAGAAAGTTTACGATGTGAAAATATTTTCTTGGATATTAATTTAATTAATATGCAATTTTCTTTGTCATCAATCTTACTAGGCGATATTTAAATTGTATTTCTATTGAATATTGAGATGTAGAATTTATATATGTACATTTTCTATTCATTTATTAATATACACATACAAGTAATTGTAATATAGTATTGCTCATGCTTTCATTTAGGTACAAAACGATTAAGTGATTAAAAGCTTATCTAGGCAATTCCGTGAGACTGAAAGCTCTCTTAGAGCTTATCTTTACCGATGACTGTTTCACACTGACATAACGCTATCCCCAACCTGTTTGTGACAAGATAAATGATATGCGTAACACATTATTGATCGATGATCAGTTTATCCGGGATGTATACGTCATGATGACGACTGAACCAATTAAATTTACATATCGTCTCCACAAGCTGTCATCAGCTAAATATTATATTATCCCATGCTGTGATGACAAGCTTTTTGCACTAATTTGTCTAGATTTAGATACTCATGGTCATTTGTTATAATGCGAACATCACAAGAGCGGATCAGAAGCGACATTGCTAGTGAACTTAAAATAAAAACAAACTCAATCAAGGCTCGCAAAAAACTTAATTTACATAAACAAATGCGCAGCGGATTAATTCTTTCAGCTATTGTTAAGTTCAACAATTGATACCTACGGTGACTGCAAAAAATGGTACGAACAAAGTAGTGCCAACATCCCGCTATAAAAACCGTTTCAAATAAATACCGATTCGTCTTCAAACTATTTATTAATAATTATAATATCTTTACAATATTCCGTCCGAGACCCATTTTTTATATTTCCTTTAAAAATTCCTAGGACACGAGACAAAAATTCGTAATACAATGCTCGTAAAAACACGTGCAGTGGCCAGTGGTCAACGTCGTTAGCTTCCGTGGCGCATATCACGGGTTCAAATCCATGTAAAAACAACATTTGTTCAATCGATTCATCGATTTCTG
This sequence comes from Himalopsyche tibetana, assembly GCA_030503985.1. NCBI lineage: Eukaryota > Metazoa > Arthropoda > Insecta > Trichoptera > Rhyacophilidae > Himalopsyche > Himalopsyche tibetana. Next base: position 10,190,991 of record JAPJYX010000009.1, on the reverse strand, counting down.
TTCCAATGTATGAAGGGCCGGCGCCACCATACAGGTGAAATTGGCAACCACATAGGACGTAAACCATTAGGGGGCGCACAAATGCAGTATTTAAATTATTTTTATTTACTCTAATTATAAGGTTTATTTTATTTTGACGTGTGTATTTATCCGTTGTAATTTTGTAACGTATTCTTTTTAATTCGAAAAATATGGATTGAGCAACTTAGTAACAAACAGTTCAGTGCTTAGATACCTCTATTAAGAGACCCTATGCTTGACATTGGGAGCGGACATGGATATATATAAAAAAATCTATGATCCCTAGTTATTTTTTTTATTATTTCGAAAAAAAGAGGACGTGTTAATCGTTGCCCAAGGCGTCACATAACCTCGCGCCGGCACTGAAGGTATGCCTGTTTGTGTTGTCTAAAAAATCCCTGTCACTCTTCAAATCCTAAAATAATGGAGCGTAACGAGAGGGATTCGTTAACCACTAGTCCAGTCGTAGCGCTATTCTTCTATCCCTATTATATTTAAAAAATAGGTTGAGCAGTTCTCGTTGAAAAAGATCCATTAAAATATTTCAATTAGGAAACTATATGCTAAAAAATATGTAAATATTTTCAAGCACTATAAATTATGAAATAAAATATATCCAACGAACCAAAATCATCGATGCACGCAAATTTGTCACGCGATCATAATTTGAGTTAACACATGAACACTTCTTGTCAAGTCAAGTGTAGTCTACAATCTCAGCAGTGATTTAATTGATAGAAAATATTTTCTTTTAATAAATTTGTACATACTGTTTATCTATGTCCTTACACATACTCTAATATTTAAGGGTATTATTTGCAAACATGGCTTATTCCAAAATGGTTAAAAATCAAACATGAATTTCATTTTGAAAAACAATGTACATTTTAAAGTATTTTTAGTTTAACATTACTTTGGAATGATATTTTGTCTGTTATCAAGCCACGTTTGAGATATATTTCTAAAAATATTTTCAAAATCTATTTTTATCTACTAAATAACATTCATGGCTTATGTTTCAATAATTTTAGAATGAGCCGGGCTTGCAAATAATAGCCTCAATAATGCATTCTACAAGAAGCGTTGTTAGATATATTAACTTTATATTAAAAAAATGAAACACTCGATTATACTAATTCCATATTTATTTAATATGATCAGGACCGGTTTCGCTCTTGACGATAACTTTCAACTGATAAAATAATATACATTGAAATCAGCAGTGGTGTATTATTCTATAAGTCAGCGATTTACAAACTGGGAGGCATGGACTATTTTCAAAGAGAGGCACGGGCAGCTTCAAATATGTATTTACTGTTTAAAACGTGTCTTTATTATTATACAGGGGGCGTAGTAAAATAAATTTTGGAAACCACTGGTGTAAGTAAATGACGCTCGCGCTTGAGGCCTCCGAATCTTAGGGGTCTCAGAAATGACTTTTACCCCATATACTTTTTGTACAGATGTTTATATATTTTGACAATTTTACTTGAAATTTTCTGTCATTTTTATGCTGTCTCTAAAACAGGGCCTTGACTTTTTATGTTAAGAATTATTAACAATACGGAAATCGGAAATAGTCCTTACGATGATTTGTCTAAATGTGCTCTTCAAAAAGGCGATACGCGTGTTACAAATTGTATCATAACCATCGGAATAACTAAGTCAGGTGTGGGGAACCTGCGGCCTTTTGGCTACTCTGGTGCGGCCTTCTGGCCAATTCTGCAATTCTGTAAATTTATGTAAATTTGTAAATTCCTGACATATTCTGACCGTAAATTCCTGTTTCCGGACAAAGATTCTCTAGTCAATGTTTACTGCGGCCTTATGTCGAATCAGAAAAATGAATGCGGTCTTTAGAGAAGAAAATGTTCCCCACCCCGAACTAATCTATCAAAATTTATTTTGGTTGAAAAAATGAGCTGCCACAAAGTTACCGCCGAATCCATCGACATTCCAATCGATAAAGTACTAAATTGCGCTTGACAAGGTAGTATGTATTATTTAATTTTACTAAAATATTATAATAAGGGTTAAAACAATTCTCATCCACAAATTAAAATTAAAATACACCACTGCTGATATATAAATTAACATTATATGAAATAACACATTTGACTTGTACACCCACGCACATTTTGCTATTTCGTTCTATTTATCGAAGCATTATAAATTCAGTCAGTTAATTTATGTGTTTACTTAAATGTTTATGCATGAAAATGATTGCAGTTTTTATTTGAGATATACTCATTCCTTCTTAAATGGTAATAAAATACAAAACAAGGACATAAACGAGATATGCCAGCTACTGGAATTCCTCGTCAGCCAATTCAACTTGTCTTTTCAGATCATTTATTTTATTTACATACGCACATAATGTCTTCCTACGCTGGTTTTACTCACACAAATCGTGCGTACATTTTATAATATTATATTATTCCGAATCAACGAAATGAATAAGTGTGTGTATTTGTATCAAAACCGCTTTCATGATAATCGAACACATACGCAGATGCTCTTTCTCTTTCAATATTAGCGCTGCTCTTTCTTCTACCCTCTCTATCGAAATGCAATGCCGTGATACCTCCTCATTTTGCTGCTTGCCTGATACCAAAAACGCAATGCGTCTGCGCAAGAATTCAATAAAAGAATTCGAGCAGTGCGCTGGCGCAATGTTATGGTGTGCTGCCCAGGCGCAGGAGTCATGCGCAGGCGCATTCTTGGGATTTTTAGTTGCCGGTAGAGAGAGCGCGGGAACGCGAATCTCAGCCGTTGATGGTCGGTGGACCGAGAGGCTTTCGATGCTGTTATGAGCGCCTGATACCAAGCTAACGAAGCGTTGACTCGTTTTTTTTTTCAAAACATCAAAAAAAAGCACGGTTGAAAAGAAAGATAACAAATCTTAAACATAACAGTTTCATCGGTATTATTTATTGGTAATTCTTCTTGTCAAAAGAATTAGATAGGTGCAATTTATTTGGCATTTGGCCATTTTTAATTCAATTAATAAAAACATTCCTTTTCTGATTTACTTGTACAAATAATACCAGGGCTGTGGAGTCGGAGTCGTGAAAAATGAGCTGCTCGATTTTTTTTTGAAAAATATATTTAATGATGTGTATTTAAACAAAATATTCAAAAGTGTCAACATTTCATGCTTGGCTGACTAAATATGATCTGATGGTATACATATATGTAAGTTAAAATGAAATTGTTGAATTTTTTTCTCGGAGTCGGAGTCGTTAATTATTTTAAAGCTGGAGTCGGAGTCGTCTTTTTTTCACGCGACTCCACATAATAACCGCCCTGAATAATACAATATCAACCATAATGGGAATATATTTATAATTTTACCTTAGAGAGGCAAAAGGACGTAGCCCACAGTAACATCTTTTTTGACAATACAATATACACGTCATATTAAGAGGATGCAAGCCGCAAATGCCGAATTGGTTTCTAATTCAGTTTTTGCTTGAAAAAAGAAGGTATTGTGAAAATTGCGACCAGGAAAAATGGTTTGCAAAAAGATCTTTTGACTTAGCCCAAAATCATCAAAAATCGTTTTTTGTGCCTCCTGCACATCGGTAATGCGATTTAAATAAAATTAAAGAAAACTATTAATACGGCTGCAGAAATGATCTTATTTAGAATTTTCGTAGATAGTGAAAACATAGTACAATGCATCAGAGGAGTGTAATAAGGTAGCATATATTTTTTTACAAAAAATAATAATATAATCGTGTTGGTTCTGTTTGGTATGGTTAAATCGCGATAAAACCCAGCGTAAACGTAGGCAGGTAGCTTTTCTCACGGAAACTATTTATTTAGGTTTTTCGTTTCTGACTAATTGTTTTTGACAGATTCGTTAATCAAATGTGGCTTACATAATTTCATTGTATGTTTTGAGCAATTAAAAATCGATTTCCTGATACATTTCGCCTCTGCGCAAGATTTATTATCGGAAAGGAAAAGGTGCCATGTACGGGTATTATTTTTCAACTATGCCAATGGTAACTAGTAAATCACTATTTTTTTTAAACTGTGGTATGTGTATGCGATTTTTTGCTGGACCACGTTATTATGGTCAATGTCTTATAATCATGCATCACACACCTCACTTATTTGATAATTAATTTTATTCAATTAAATAATGACATTTAAGTAGGGTTACCAGACGGCCGAATAATTTCAAACTTTTCCGCCTTTTCGAGATTCCAGATATGTCACGCAGATTTTTTAATTATCTTTCTGGTATGCGTGCGAAAAATGAAATCGATATGGAAAAATGATTTTTGATTTTCCGACTCCACGACTCTAATTTCACATCTCTACATATACTGTTAAAATTGAACAATATTATGCTGTAACGCTATGATAATAACCTAAAGTAAAAAATCAAAATTAAATGATGACGTATTAGTTTCTCCACTAAATATGAAACATATTTTTTATGAAATACACCTATCCCTCGATTTACACGGTAGATAGGTTCCTGAGAAAAACGTGTAAATCGAAATTGTATATTTTTTAATGTAAAACCGTGTAAATCGAAAAGTACATGAAAAACGCATAATTTGGGTGTTTTCTAAGATACATAAAAAACAAAATTATTAAAAATTATAAACATACGTATTCTTTTATTAATTAAATACAGGTAAAGCTTATAGAGTAACAAAAAAATGAAATCCAAAAGATTCATTAAAAAAATATTGCAACGGTTGGTGGAGTTTTTATCATTCATCACTATCACAAATCACTGTGACTTGACTTGATGACTTGCTGTGAAAGTATGCTTCTTTTCAGATGAAGAAGAGGATGGTATTTTCTATTTTTTCATAAATCCGCAATGCTTTATTTGTAATAGCATTGGTATCAATTGGCATCCGTTTTTGAGTTCAGTCCTCTATCTAAATCATTAATGCTTTCTCCATGTTTTCCATTGCAATATCTCTGATATATGAAGTTGTGTTCGTACTCGTAGTGCCAGCTGATACACTCTTTCTAATTGAGTTTTCATTTTTTCTAATGGTTCTTATTGTAGCTTCATTCATGCTATAATAATCTAGCAACATCTATTACTCTTTCTCCGTTTTGTAAAAGATCCAAAATTTTTATTTTTTTGCTAACGAAATAACTTTTCTTTTTACTTCTTTCGACATAATAAGGCTACAAATATTATTCAAGATATATAACACGTAATTAAAAATTATGTTCTCGTTTTTTACTTACGAATATGAAGAATTAAAAATTTTAAGTTAACTTTTTTAAACCGTGTAAAAGCGAAAACGTGTAAAAAAGGTACCGTGTAAATCGAGGGATAGGTGTACTATTGTATTTTTAACATTTTTTTAAGTTAGTTGATTTAATTTCTTTAGTTTATATTAAGTATGTATTCAGTACCGGCGCGAGGTCATTAGGCGCCCTAGGCAACGGTTATTGGCGCGCCCTCTTTTTAACAAACTGTGGAATATATTTTTATGTGCATGTCCACTCTCAATATGGATCATATGGCCTCCTAATGGAAGTACCTCAACAGTTTTTACGAGAACTGTTTGTTACACAGTCGCTCAACCTCTCTTTTTGGAAGTATATATAATAGGAAATATAATTATAACGAACAAGCATAAAAAAGTACTATTATTTGTTATTAGATATAAGATTATAAAATATACTCTATTTTTGCGCCCCCTAATGATTTGCGACCTAGGCGATTGCCTATTTCGCCTGTATGGTGGCACCGGCCCTGTATGTATTCTTATTATTCCTGTAATAAAAAACGTGTCCTATATTATTTAGCATTTGCTTTCACAAAATATCTTGTTTAATCCTCATTTGCCCTGCTTACTTAGTACTCTTACTAAAACTGTAGATAGCTTTCGTTACAATTCGTCTTAAATACACTAAATAATAATATAATTATCAATCGCTCCAAATCAAAAACAAGATATCCTCGTGTTTTAAACGTAGGCCGACGCCCAAATCTTTTTGAATATCAATTATTTGATTGCCACTTATAAATGTACAATTAATTTGAACCGATCGATAATAACATGTTTAGAAAAATTGAGAGAACGATAGTCATGCTGACTTTTTTTCTTAAAATAGTACTCATAATGTATATTTAAAATGTTTCAATTGTATGCAATGGAACTGGCCTAATAAAACGTGGTATCAGATTCTGTCGACGAATAGCTGTGAAGGTCGTTCAATGCCGAGGGAATTGTTTTACACTACTCACGTCTATCTATTATCAAACATCAGTGGCGTCTACGGCCATTATACCGGAATTTTTTATTCAGTACCATAATTTATTAATTAAATCGTAAGTTATAATTTACTCACGAAATACTTCAAAATAATCATCATGCGGTAGGATTTCTAATTAATGGCGTGATTTAATAACTGTACAATTATAATAAGGTATCATTTTATATTTGTTAATAGTATACTACATCATGACAATAACCTAGATCAATCATTGCATAATATGTGATTTTAAGAAAAGGTATTTCAATTAATTATCGATAATTGGGTGAAATCTGTAATAACACAACTGATTTAACTTATTTAATTACTTCATTATTAAGTATTTAATTATTTCCTAATTAGAAAGATAATATTTTCTACAAATTGTATTCTAAATGCCTTTCGGAATCACATTAACAGTGAGATTCTAAATATAAATACATATTGTCTAATTGTTAATTTCGTAATACATTGAATATATTAATTAATTTGGAAGGTGAAAGAGATAGCATGTGTTGTAAATTAACTCACACTTGATAATTTCCTAATTTAGAATATATGAAGGGTTTTTACATAATTTCGTAACAATTAAACATAAATTAGTGTAAAAATAGGCATACACACAAGAACATAATAGGATACACAAATAAATTAATGCTACTCTAGCCAATGTAATATGGAATATATGAATTAGGTTTTTTTTTCAATTATGTAATTTATGTTTTAATATTATGTAGGTACTGCATTATATTTGTCGATTGCATGGTGCATTGGCATCAGCGGTGATGCCATCTATTGTCCTTTCTATTATTACAAAAACAACAATTATATTAGTCACAATATCTTTTTCAAGAACATATTTATGTAAATATTCAGGAAATACGATTTAATAACTTCAATCTTGCATTCAATATTTTTTTTATGATTGACAAAATCCTATCGCATAATTATTTCGTCAATAACATTTTGGAGGGATATAGAAGGTAATAAAATTGTTTCGTATCGTCTATTTTTTTTTTGAAAATATTTAAATACATTTTTAATTATCACAGAATTTTCACAAAAGAAAACTAAACGCGGCATTAAATTTATTGTTTGATTAAAAAATTTCAGGTGTCGTTTTATTTAGATTTGTATAAGAACTTATATCGATTTGAAGCTTTTTAATCAATGCTTTATGGAGTGTCTTAAATATAGTTCTACCAATGGCCAATTATTAAGTATCTGAGTAGATTCAAACAGTCACCTTATCTGAATAAGTATGCCATTATTTGTTTCTCCACAACATACCTTGAGTGGAAGTATTAATGTACTCAGTTCCTACGACTGGTCGTTTACCTACATTAACCACAAATTGTTTTTGCTAATCGTTATTGTTATGGTACTCACGATTCTACATACAAACAAGAAAATGGCTAATAATAAATCTTTCATAGAGAAATAATGTAAATTGTTTTGTGGGAAAGCAAAATATAAATAATTATATAGGTATATAATATATAAATAATTATACACATAATAAAACTTTTTTTTTTCAATCATTATTACTTATATTTCCAATACAATCTGAATATAATACATCAATCTACTTTATACCCGACAGTAATATAAAAAGTTTTTTTTAGCCATTGTTTATTATATGAGTTCTATCTTGAATTACATTAACCTTTCATAAAAAATATAAATTCAAATTAATAAAATGTAGTTAATATAATACTTTTTTTATTTTTTTTTATTATTTACTATTATGAATTTGAAAAACAGAGAATCCTTACGAAATTCAAGAAAAAATATGTTATAATGGGAAAAATAAAAAAAAAACTATCTCTGATGAAGGATCAACTATATAAAAAAATATATTTGTAGAATTAAATACTTTGTTATTTTTCATCTTATTACAATAGAGTTCTACCAACTTGAGATCAATTATTGCTTATTATTGGAGATATTAAGCCGTTAATTTTATTCGATTTTGTTTTCAGTGTTAGTTTAAAATTTTATAATTACATTTTGCTTGATATATCTTAAATTTGTTTTATTTATTTGTCACTCGAAAAAGTCACATTGCTGTTACGCATGAAAATTAGCCGATTAATTTCACTGGTTTATTCTATGACTGTTTTCCCTTCAGGTTTTTAATTATTTAGTCTTCTTATTAACAGATCATTATACATATATAAAGTTAATTGGAAATATAATCAAAATCAAATACACGTATGATTAATTCATCAATATCATATCAATTATTGAACCACTGAAATATTTATTGATTCATTGCCTTTCATTGTGGGCAGAAAATACCCATCTGAAAACAGTTTTACTAATATTACATAATGTTATACTAATTGTTAGTTATTTGATTGATATCGATTAAGGTCGTTAGGGTTTTCTATAACTCATTATTAATGATGCGGTTAGATGTTATTCTTAGCCACAAATTTGTCTTAATGATCAATTCCAAATTCTTGTCAACCGCATGATACCTGGAAAATTTGTCTAGTTTTATCTCACCGTAATGATAATTTTAAACGGAAGCTTTAAAATATGAACAAAAGGCTCAGACTTTAATATTACAAAACAGTAATATTTGAAAAATCACTTACTGTAATTTAAAAAAAATACGAATCATATACATATATGTATATTTAAATTAAGTATGATAACATTTGTTACTAATTCAATAGTTTCATCGACATAATATTCACACTTAAAAACTTTTTACTCTCCGATACCAAACATAAAGGAAAATGCAATGTATGCCAGATATCATTAGCGAACATATTTTTGAAATAGGAATATGTATTTGAATAAACAATAAATGAACGTCATAGACAAAACGTCATAGAGTTAAGAATTTGATATTATGAGATAAATGTCAGCAAAACAAATGAACTGTGAGTATAGTCAATTTATTTATTTGATGTTTGATGTTTTTATATTACTTATTTATTCGTTTAGTGATAATTATTATAAGGTATAATATAAAAATGAATTTCACCAGATTATCTATGTTTAAATTTTATTTATCACCTTCCTAAACCTATCACCTGTTGCAATAGTTAAAAAAATAATGCAATACCTACGGATGATTGACGTTTTAAAAATTGCTTCAAATACAAAACTTACATTATTATACACGGCGTATTGTATTATTTTGATAACTGATGGAAACCTTTTTAAATATGCCCATTGAAAAACGATCGATAAAATTCGAGTCACGACGTGCTGTCTGAAATATCTAAACTGTGAATTAGCAACTAAGCCAAAAAATATTGTGCGAAATCAAGCTCATTCTTGTCTAGCGATGTTGTGTTGAAATGATTGACCCAACCTGTAAAGTAATATGCATTGTAAACTTTACTTTCAAATAGCATCTGAAATGTCAGATCTACTATGGATCTTAGAGTGAAGAACTAGTCGGCATTTATTTTCATTTGCATCAGGTAATTCATAACTACGTATACATTAAACGAAAATGATTTTAGAATAAATGATAAACTTTCATCATTATGTAGATATCAACAATATAATTTGTATATTGTCACCGTTCTGCTAGAAGTTGATAAGTAACAAAGCTGACTAACAAGAGTTATATATTATATATATATATAATAATCAATCACGGGATCACAAAAAGGCTCCGGGATTGGATACCCTAACTCAGTACTCAAGTGATGAAAGCGATGTTGGACCAAATGTGCGAAAACGGGTTCTATTGTCGCATAGTGGATATTGAATATTTTTTGTTACCTTTGATTTTTTAAAAGTATGTTTTAAATAAAATTTACATACAATAACAATAATGATTTTTATTTTTTGATATCTTGAATTGATTTTTAAACAAGGAAACCTATCCACCATATTTTTTTAATTGAGTATATATTTGTATACGTTTTTTACACGGTATCGCGTGAAACGTATCTACCGTGTAAATGAGGAGTTAAGTGTATATGTACAAAGTTATTCTTTTCTATAAATTCTTTGTCTGGAATAATCAAATGACGCAATTTGGCAACAACTTTTATTAATGCTGATTAAAGGCAGGAAATTTTCCCTGTCGATTAATTATGAACCCTAAAAATTAGTTAAATCATAACGAGAAAGTTAATCACTACCTTTCTGGTTTACCATTCGACGTTAAAAAGTTAAACATTTTAAAAAAATAGCCTCTGTTGGTACTTATTCCACATTACTTATTAGGGTCATGAATGGTTTCGCTCTTTGGAATCATTATCAATTAATCATTCGATAATTTTTATAGTGAACGATACCGGTTCAAATCTCAATAAATAATTAATACAAAATTGTGCGTGTGTGTTTTTTTTAAAAAATATATATATTTTTTTAAACCATGTCCGCTCCCAAGGTGGACCATATGGACTCCTAATGGAGTTTATCTCAACAGAAGTGTTTCTACGAGAACTGCTTGTTACTCAGTTGCTCAACCTCTCTTTTTCCAAAGAGAGTAGGGATAGAAGGATAGGGCTAAGATAGGATTAGTGGTAAGCTAATCGCTCTCGATACGCCCCGTTCATAGGATAAGATGAGCGAGAGGGAGAAATTCAAGACATCACATACATCCATGTCTTTGAACAGAAATTCATAAATCGATTGAAAAATCAATTCATAAAACTGTCCGTACCGGGATTTGAACCTGGGCCCTCCGTAGCCAAAGCCAACATCGTTGACCACTCGACCACACAAGCGGCTTGAAAGGTATTAAAAATATAATACCATTTCAATTTCCAGAAAGAATTAACAATAAAAAACAATGAAAGTACATACTATGTTAAAAAAATAAAACACTCTTTTATACTGATTCTACATTTATTTATTATGATGCTGACCGGTTTCGCTCATCACGAGAATTGTCAATTATTGTTAAGTTACACTATAAATTATTTTTTTAGTTGAAGTATGAATTTAAATTATATATAAAAAGAATATACAAATTCGTTTTTCCAGCGTATGTTATTAGTTGGAAAATAATTTCGAACGTTTATGAAATAATACTTCTCTTTAAGAATCAATTATTCTTTTGTACAACTAAATAGTCGTGCGTTTGTAATTTTTATAAATGTGTACGTAACGTTCAAGTCTTGATTCGTAATTATATTTAATTGCATTGCTGAGGTTTTTCGTTCGTTTATGCATCATTAATACCCCATTAGATGAACGTCAATTGCCCTGAATGGAGGTAACCTGAGGCAAACACCCTTTGCGCTCACGACATCGAATTATTAACGATGACGTCCCACCGTATACGAAAATGATTTGTAAATTTATTTTCTGCATTCGACGCACCCAAAACATTCACATATTAAGGACATAAAACGCCCAAAGCTAAGCGGTGACACGAAAATTTTTCAATCAATATAAAATAATATTCACTAAAAACACGAATAATCAAATACATTCAATCACTAAGAAATTCCAATAGCAATTATTGTTAATAAAAAATTGTTAAACTTCTGCCATTTTTTTTGTCACGTTATTTGGTCGTACATAATTTCATTCAGACTGAATAAGACCAGATTCAATTCATATATTTCTAAGTAAAAACATATACATTTTTTGTTGTTGCTAATCTATAACAACAGTCATATTTGACTAACACTTTTAGGATGTTAGCTGTCAATACTTGGTAGGTAGGCATTTTATTAAAAAAATAAAATATACATTTCTACTGATTCCCACCTTTATTCAATAAGATCAAGATAGGTGTCGTTTATGACGAGCATTGTCAACTGATAACTGATAGTCAGTTAATAATTCTAGTCATGAGCGAAACCGGTTCCGATCTTATTGAATAAAAGTGGGAATTAGTACAAATGTATATATTTTTTTTTTAGTGTGTTTTAATTTTTATTGAAAAGATCGATATTGGTTTATTTTATTTCAGAATAGATCACTTCTTATAGTGTCACTGTAGTTACCTTAATCAAAATCAAACACTAGAACGCTTTAGTCCCTCCAAAAACCAAAATTGTTGGCAAAGTGCAAAAAAATGCTGTGGGCTTCAGTAGGTTTTGAGACTAAGCACGTTTTTTAAAATGCGGTTTCTCTGTATTTAGAAAGGATTTGAAATTCATTGATTGTGTAGATATTGAAATAGAGAACAAGTTGGCATAAAAATTTGAAAAAAAAAATCAAAAATGGTCTTTAGGTAGGTTTTGAAGTTTACTCTCGTTGCCCGTAGAAACGTATCCCCGGCTTTTCTTTAATGATAGCAATACATTAAGATTTACGAGCCAAACGTGCAGTGTACAAAAAGAAATCGTTTATTTGGTTTATGTATCCCTAATTGCGACCCTGTAGACGCATCTGACGGAAGTCTTTTCTTCTGATCTCGTTAGGCAGGTACTCCTATTCAAGAGACATGCGCAATGTGATCGATCATCCTGCCGAATGCGTGTGTCAGACATGATATTAAATTAAATCGAAAATACGCTTTGCCTCGGCCGCCATTGAGTTTTTTTTAAAATTCCAAAGATGGTCTCAACTGCACGCTGATGAGTAGAAGTCTTTTGTGATTTCACGCTATTAATGAAAATTATTCAGTGTCTGTGTGATTTTTTATCAACCTTAATGAATTCAATTCTCGCAAATTAGTTTTTTGACCGCAAGGCTGTTTATGTAGACATAAAATATACAATCATATTTTTATTGTACTAAAATTATACATTTTTTACTTACTCTAATGACAACTGTCATTAATTACGTGCTGCGTTTTTTTTTGAACGATCATCAAATGAAAAAAAACTATGCACAAAGCGTACTCGAATATAACAAAAAAATCTTATCTGACTACCAGGTAATAAAATTTATTAATGCATATCAATTTTACTATTTTTTTTACAAAATAATATATCAATTACAGTTACACTTTGAGTTGTTGAGAAATAATATTATTGAATACCAAAAAATGGTATTTTTATATTTAAACTATTCGTTATTTTAGTCACATACGATTACTCGTTACATTCAATAAACTCAAATTAAAATTTTAACACATAAGCATAAAAATATATTGATTTTCCGATTAATTAACTACATAAAAAAATGTCTCTCATCTTTTCCCAGGGAATACGTTTTTAATCTGCAGTCTGCACATACGGAGTTAACATTCAAGTTGTTAGTAATTTATAACTATCAATTGAACTAGTTTTATAATGATGAAACTAAAATCAGTGATGTTGGATACTGAATTATGTTATTTAAATATTTGATCTGCTGACAAAATTGATCAACAAGCTTACAAAATTGTGTTATAACACAATTGTACAAACACGAATTTATCTAAATAAGATTTTTAAAACCACAGATAACAATAATTTACATTAAATACAAAACTAATCGGTGATCTTCCTTCGATAAGAGCATTCATGAATGTGAATACTTTCTTAATGCCAATCGTTGTTCGTAAGGCAAACATAATTTCTTTGATTGAACAATTATTTCAGTATTATTTTGTTCACTGTCAATACTTAGTGGAAAGGCATTATACTAAAAAAAAACACAATATTCCTTTGTAATTTCCACTTTTATTTATCAAGATCAGAACCGGTTTCGCTCATGGCGAGCATTGTCAACTAATAAGTGATACAATTTAACAGTGGTATTTATAAAAAAAAATGAAAATTAAGTGCAAAGGATTATTGTGTTTTTTCTGATTTATTGATTAAAAACAATTATCACTTTTAGGGTGTTCACTGTCAACACTTGGTGGAAAGGCATTATATTAATAAACATGTTTGTTATTACTTTCAATCCCCATTCTGAATTTATTAATCTGGGATGACTTTTTAATTATATGTTAGATGTGTTGAACATTTTAATTTTGTGTTATTTTAGAATCACTTTAATGTAATTGGCAATTTCTTTTCAATGCCAATTGTTGTGTATAACTTTTCAATTTTTTATAAATAGCATTGATAAATTATATTTTTTATCAGTTGAAAATGCTCGCAATGAGCGAAACCGGTCCTGATATATTAAATAAAGTGGAATGAAGTACAAAGGATTATTGTGTTTTTATTAAAAACAATTATTATTTGTTAGTATTTTTTTGCCACGCAAAACCTTCAGTCCAAATAGTCTTCACATATTATACGATATTTAAATTCACATGGGTAAGGTTAGAGATATAAATGCCTAACTAACTAACTCATTCCTCTATTAGATTCATTATAATTATCTTACCATATCTGGAAATATCGAGAATTACAAGTTTATAACAAAAGAAAGATATATCACTGCGATTATCTATAGTATAAAATTTATATTTAATTGTATTAAACATTCTCTTCTGACAATATTGTAGTTTGTATATTATTCTTTAAATTGCCTGTCAATACACATTCTACGAGTGCGGAAATGACAATGGATCCTATTGGTAATGAGATGAGTAGGTGTGTTGGGTTTATGAACTTAGTCATAGTCTATTTTAAATAGTTCATTACTTTGATTTCGCCACATCCGTATTTTATTTAAATTATTACATATACACATATTGAATTATAAATATTACAAAATAAATTTCTCAGAAATCGTTGTTCAAACAGTTAGTTAAATAAACACACACACACGAATTTTTTGAAATTGAATTGATCATTTATCTTTTAAATTTGAAATGAGATAAAAATGTTCTTTATTTGAAATATTATAAATCACAATTAACGTTCATGTGTTTATTTTTACCTACGTGAGAAAACGAATAAATAATTAAAATAAATGAACTAATAACTAGCATGTTTAACAATCTACTAATTTCGTTCTAGACATATTTTTGGAATAATTTGTAGTTTACAATGTATTTGTAGTAATCTATAACTTTTGAATATAAGGAACATGCTGTGCGTATGGAAAAAATAATAAGATTACTATCAGCCATATTTCGCTTTTTTATGTTAACTTGAAGTTAGTTGATTTGATATAGAAAACAATTTTAATTGAATTTAAATTATACACACATACATAAAGGTAAGCATAGTCTTTATTCATAATCGAATAATTTATTTTGTGAATGATGGAAATAAAAGTTCATTCATTTTTTTATTGTTTAAAATACTGATTATTTTACTACGTAAAAATACATACTTACTTTCTCTTCTCCATCCACCATTGCTTTCCCGTCCGTTTATTTTATACGGCAGTATCTAGTGGCGTAACAAACGTTAAGCGTACCTATATTTTTTCAACCTTGACTGGTAGTGTCTTAGAAGCAAGTGTCCAAGACATGGTGGCGTGAACTTAAGTGTGCAGAAAATCAATTCCTTAAAATAATTGAAAAGCATCTATGAGTTGAGGTATACTCGCTCTCCGTATGACGCCACGAAATTCTTAAAGGCCTAGTAATTTTCCTTATTAGCACCAAGTCGGCAAGACCGATCGGTTCAATGGATACATACTAAAGAAAGTATATATAAGTCAGTAAAATAGTGCACTATCTAAAATTAAGTTCTTTCAGTAGCGCTTAAACCAGGCACGGGCAAATCGCGGTTCACGGGCCGCTTGTGCCCAGCCACGTATTTTTTTGTGGCTCGCGAGTTATATTATATTTTTGAAAAAGATTCACGTTTTTATTTTTTAACGTCATTTTAAAAAATATTCAAAATAAATATAATATTCGTTATTTTCGGATCAAAATATATATGTGAACAAACATTTTCAATCATGAACCTCTTTACGATCAAATATCACCGATGAACATTTACAAGCAGTTTTAAAAATCTCAAATACAAAATTAGCACCTTTTTTTATTAATTTAAAAAATGTTAAAAGACCTAACACAGTTCCACTCCTCTCATTAGATTGTTTTTTTATGATAATAAATGGTACATATATAATGGTATTTTACTTGCGGCCCGCCGCGCATTTTGAATTCCCGAATTTGGCTCTTCATCCGAAAAGTTTGCCCCCCCCTGGCTTAAGCCAATTAAAAATCTTAGCTATATAGATTTAGTTTTCAAGAATAGTTGATAATATAAAATTTAATACTACAATTATATTTGCTCATAAACGTACAATTATCTTATCCCCGGTAAATGTTAAATGTGGAAACATAAAAAAAAAATAATCTTTATACATGCGAAATTATGTTGGGTTGTTAAATAAATTGGCAGCGACACCTGTTTCCTACAAATGTGTGTAACACAATATGGACTTACCCACTAATCAAAACTCGATCGTATAGGCGCAGTGTCCACTACATCGACGCCCTGAACAAAGCTTCCAAACTGTTATTTAAAATCAAAAGATTGAGACGATCCATGCCAATAATAGGCATAATATTTTCTTATATGATAGATTATACAATTTAATGATATGTAATATTGATATTTTTGTTAATATACAAACCCACAATGGAAAATATTGAGAATACCAAAACTGATTGTCCTAATAATATATAACTAAACAACAATAGAACAAAAAACAACTTTTTACATTATTGTAAAATAGTGTAAGGTAATCAATGTGAACGGTTTTGAAAAAAGGAGTTTTATTGAGTTGAAAAATTGCGATATGAAAATAATTGTACCAGAGATGGCCACACTGATAGGATTGGCTTACTGCTGAAAATGATAACGATGGTCACTGGCTTACAATTAATGTTTTCAAATGAGAATAAAATATGTGTATCCAGCTTAAAGTTGACATATGATTTAATCAATTTACTACCCTACAAATTTATATATTTTAAATACCTACATTAAAAATTGTATGAACTGTAATGTTTTAAAAATGTTTCAAAACAGTTTTCATTATTGTTTAAACAACGTCAGGCCATGTATAGGTCATAATAAATTTTGTGATTTAGCGCAATTGACGTTCTGCTATCCCTGATCACTTACAAATATTATTCATGTAATTTAATCATTCTATACTACATATATAATACTATACTTAACAGAACATTTTCAGTATAATTTTAATAAATCAATGAATACCAAAAGAAAGACATCGTCATGGCAGGTATATTTCAATAGAACTCCGCTTCACCGTTTTGTAAAAGCTCCTCAAAAAGCGTTGAATGAGGGAAAGTGTCTAAGCTAACAGCGCATACGAGAAAGATAGATCAGGGTTTCACCGTATTCGAAAAGGACTGTCGAGGACCTGGAAGTGGAAAACGTTCACCGAGACCATAAAAAAAAGAAGTGCAGCGAACCTTATTTGCTATTTTATACGTACGTACAGTAATAGAAAGCTTAAACACATCAGACAAGGTTTATAATAACACAAGCGTACATAAAATTACTATCCTGTAAAAATGATTAGTAAAATGTTTCAAGAATCGCTGGAATGCAATATTTCATCCACGTCAGTAACTGGTTTCCGTAGAATACCAATTTGAATAACTCCAAGGCATTTTGTGTTGCATTGCAAATAAAAACTTTGGTCGTCGGTCTTAATAATCTTTTTGTGAGCTGATCCCATTTGCGTCGAGTTTTCATATCATTAAAACCAGAACGCAGACGCGCTGAATGCAACTTATTAATGAGCTTCGTGGGTAATATTTTCATAAATCACTATATTTTTACGCATGGAATCCAGCATTTTCACATTCTGTTTAATTAAAGCATAGTGTGAAAAATATTAAGACGTTTACTCAATACTAAATAATACTTTATCTCACCAAGCAATCCTTGCGAGAAAAATAATTTAACTCGATAATAATACACTGGAGCCGTCTAGCTATTGATACCAAGATCATAATAAGTGTTTTCCTTCAGGCATCATAAGCTCCAACATTCCATAATGTATTTTAAATGATCTAAAAGAGTAATAAATTACGAACAATTGACGGCAAGAACAATCATTTTTATATCAATATTGTCTGGCAAGGATTGATGATGTGAGCTTTACTGATATCCTGATAACTTGAACAACCACTTATTTATTTTCGCTATGTAAACAACATCATAATTTTGTAAATTATTGAACGCTGCTTTTATTTTAACAAATTTTGTGCATAAAATGTCTTAATTAATATGAAATAAAAACAATCTCAAATAGCTATACGACTAAAATAACATTTTTTTTATTAGATTAAAGATAAATTCTCACAAAAGAACCGTCGAATCAACCGAGAAAATAGTTCTTACTTTAAAAAGATTCTTTTGCGGTATCTGCATTGCAAGTAAAAAGAAATACATCAAAATATTATTAATAATATTATATGACATAAATGTTAAATATTCAATAAAAAAATATATTCCTGTAGACCAGTAATGCTTAGCCCGCGGTCCTTTATGAGATATGTAGTGGCCCTCAGATGTTTTTCTCAAAAGTAAACATAATACATATTTTTTCATGTAAAAAATACATAGGATAAATCGGTTCATAGAAACAGGATTACTGATGAAAATTTTGGACTTGATCGTGCGAGTTAACTCTACAAATATTAAGTCAAATTATAAAGAATTATTTTAAAATTAACAAAGAACAAGATCGCTTTAATTTTTGGATTACATAAAACATGTATAACTGAATATTTCACAGTAAAAACATTTTTCATAAACAAGTACTCACAACCCTAATAATTATTTTCACGTTTTCAAAATAACACGGCCAACATAATGTAATCGAACCTTTCATTCATTTTACTTAATCTTTTTTTACGGTTTTTTTTGCACGGCTGCTTTACATGGAACGTATCCCTCATATAAGAGAATCGAGGGTACCTTTAATTATATATTTTTTACGGCCCGAACTCATGATTATTTGTTTTTATGGGGTCCGCTAGAAGATTGTACATGTCTGATGTAGACTTTGACAAAAACTGTCATTCAAAGCTAAAACACAGTAAGATACAAATCCTTCTGAAGATAGATTGGTGCTGAAATACAAATATTGTATCGCGTTAGAATAATAATGATCTAACATTGATATGTAGTTGACATTTTCGCTCTAACTAATGACATGTGAGCATTATTATTTCTCAGAAGTATATTATGTTATGAAACCTTCTATTATGCATTCATAATATTATAATAAATGCAATTCGTAGTTTGAAGGAGTTGCATAAAGTTGGCTACTAATAATGTTGTATAATTGGTTTTTTATAAAAAGATATCGATACGATTTGGATGCACTTTATAAAAAGGGTCTTTTTTGCTTTTGCCACAGGAATGTGACCATCTTTTTATAATATATAAAAAACTACGATAATGATCTATCATATTTCAAAACCCCCCGAGATAATCGATCTGGGTTTTCTCAGTACAAAGAATGTAATATGAACTTCGCCATTCGTAAGCCGCAGAATCGTGATCCACTGGTTCGTCCTTGTTTTCTTTGGAGACAGTTACATGATCCTATTTATGTAAACATAATATTTTTTATTAATATTAAAGTATATCATTAACTAAGAAATATCAGTCAGATTAATGCTGATATAAAGTTGAAAGTAGAAATATACCAGAGAGCGGAAACAATTATTAAAAAAATAATTCAATTCATTTATAAAATTGTGTTGTTTCCAAATTTATTTGTGACCACACTGGATTTTCAATTTTGAATCTTTCCGGATAATAACCTTCTGAGGTAATTCTCTTTTTTTCGCTATGAAATATGAATCACAAATTATTGAATGGTGCAAAATATCAAATATTATTATTGGGACAACCCGAGGCGCACGGAAATACCCAGGAATAGATGAAGCGTTTAAGAGTGTACAGGTCAACGTACACATTTATTTAAAAACCTAGGAAAAGGTACTGTCTTATATTTTTTGTTATATAAATAACACAAGTATTGGCTTTGATTAAAATACAAAATAAGAGTAAATGTTACGAAACGAAATCATAGATTAACAAAATCATAACTTACTTAAAACGCCTATCATTAATTTACTGAAATTACAGTGTGTCAGCGTAAATGTGGAGGCACTGATTTAGTAAGACTTTATAATTTATCGTTATTATCATTAGTTAGTTACTTATCTACTAAAATCCTAATATGTATACTGTTTTATAGAATTCCATTATGGGAAATGCTACATCAAAGATTAGTATTGCAAAATTCTTTTAAATATATAGACTGTGTAAAGGAAAAAAGACGTAAGCCACGTTTTTTCACGACATCTGATAATTGCAATGTATGCAGTAGTGTAGGAAGGGGTACTGCCACCCGGGGCGATCCTTGAATTTGCCTACTATCAAACTATAATGTACTATCATAAGGATGTAAGCTGAAAATGCCGAATTGGTTTTTTATTAAATTAAAACCAATTTATCAGTCCCCATGCACTTCGAAGCTGTGTATGTTTCATAATTGTCGTCGATATGGACATTTGACCATGTCTTTTCCGTTTTTTACTAAACTATTTGTTACTTATTAGCTCAGCATCACTTTTTCGACGAGATTAGGGATATAATGATAGAGTCAAGACAGGAGTAATGGTTAGTTAGTAAATTTTGAAACCCATTTTTAAAATCGGATGAAATAAAGAGAGTTTTTGACATCTCACTCATCGAATACCTTCGAACAGAAGTTCATCGATTGAGAAAACAATTGATAAAAGTCGAGCCAGCGTAAAATGAATGAATTAGCATAAGTCTTAAATAGCCTCGCCATTCAACACTACTCTTGTGACAAAAAAAAAATCAAAACTCTGGTAACTAGACAACGAAAATATAAATTAATTTAACATCAACATAATCTTCTGACAAACAAAACATGATGCGAAATAATCGGTTCACTCAGACGTTCAACAATCAAGATAATACTAATGTGCTGAAACGTTATCTTCAAATTACTTTTTAACCTATCCATACGGAAACTTATTGTAGATCGATAGATTGCAACCAATGATGTAGCATTATCTGACACCTATGTATTTTGTTACGCATTATCTGACTAAACTAAGACGTGTTTCTTCAATGAATATGTTTGTAGAAGACGACGGTTAGTTTGTATAAATTGTAGGAAGTAGAAATAGTTAGGTGGAATTGCGTGCGACATTGTTGTTCCACTTCTTCGCAAAGTAACATATTTAGGATGTGTTTGCCTTATAAAATACCGGAACACGTTTCTGCAGAAGATAGCACAGTCACTCTTCTCGTATTTGTAATAAAGTAAATAATTATCCGATAGTTGGCGTGTTTGATAAGTGTGTTTTGAACGATGCCGAATTATGATAAATATCCTTAACATGAATTCTTCCTTTCCATGTTTTAGTCATTGTAATTACTGCGATATTTGTTTGTAGTCTGTTCTCTATAGAACAGCTGAACATGAATTTTCCGCAATACTAATACTTGCATTAAGTCCTAATTTTCAAGTATTCTATGATTTGTCTGTTAATATCAATAATTTGTTCGAGATACCGTGTAAATATATTTGATTATAGTTGTGTTGTTTTAGTTGCATAAATTACTGTTTTTTACAGAATGAACAATGTATTCTCGCTTTCTTCAAGAGCTTCCAAGTAATGAGAAAATTAAAATAGCGTAGACGTATTCATACACCAATCACTTTATTAAGAATACGCCAATATCAAATTATGTTTAATATTTTTACCCATTTTAAATACTCAATATGTTACAAATGAGGCTAATATTTGCAAACCCGGCTCGTTCCAAAATTTGGTTAAAGATACATAATGTAATGTGACGTAAATCATTTTTTTTTAAAAATGTGTATTGTTTTACAAAATGAAATTCAAGATCAATTATTCATCCAAGCCGGGCTTGCAAATAATAGCCTCAGATTATCTATTATATTTAATGAAACAATTGCGAAAAAAACGTTGATAAATACACTCTTTCCTAAGCTTATCACTATACAATAATATACTAGAATGTCAAAAGCTTTGCGCACACTTGATGCTAATATCCATCTTTTATTGTGTTGTAAAGCTCAATGAAGCTTATTAATTGATTTGGCATTTACTTGGTAGAACTCCATTATAACAGATTAAAAATATCAAAGTATTTTAGTTCTACAGTTTTTCTAAAACTGTAGAACTAAAATACTTTGATATTTTTAATCTGCTCAATGAAGCTTTTATTTTAATTTCAAGATGATGATGTAAAACGATGGTGTCGTTTTTAATAATCGAATAAAATTTATATACAAGGCCGAGATATGATTATTACGATGAACCCAATGGTTATGCCATGCAACCATTTTTTCATCAAGCGACATTTCTAGCTTCAGGCATTTCCTGTGTAGCAATCATTGAAGGACGATCAAAAATGTGTTTAGCATTATGGACCTGGTTTATTAGTATACCAGGGTTTTCAAACATTTCTTGCAAAAGAGCACTTTACAGTGCATGCAACTTCAACGGTTTGTTGGTTAGGTAAAATCATCATGAAATCAAACATTTTTGCATTTGTTTCAGCTGTGGTAGCGATACCAAGTTATTCCATATTTTTGTATGAGAAACCCTACTCTGCCGGCTGCGTGGCAGAGTGGTCAACGTCATTGGCTAAAAACACGGAGATCAAAGGATCGGATCCCAGAACGGACCGTTTTTGTGGATTGATTTTGAAATCTATTTATCGATTTCTGTTCAAAAGCATGGATGTCTTGAATTCAATCCTAAAAATATGGGGCGTAGCGAGAGTTCTCATATAAATTCTTCTGTTGAGATAAACTCTATAAGTACTCAATTTATTACACATTGGGAGTGGACAAGGTTAAGAAAAAAATGCATTATGTTATGGCAAATAACATAGTGCAATTTTATCGTTTATATAAACATATTTTTGGATTCAAAGTGATTATTAAGTGTAAACGTATTTATTTGATATTCTCAGTCTACGAAAACGTAATTCATTTTTAAACAAATTGGGATTTACAAACGATAGTCATTTTTTTAATTAATTGTCCATGAATCTGTCTGTTGAACTTATTTCCTTAAAGGTGAAAATTAATTCTTTAAACCAGTTGACTTCCCGTGTATTTAAAATAAATAAGTACGCAATGTTTGGTGACTATTTTAAGTAATTTTTATTCGATCGACATTTTGAAACATGTCCTGTGAGATTTTTTTTATATACCTTAAAATATTAATGGTTATGAAAATAATTAGATTGTCAATAAAATCAATGAAAATTTTTTTTTAATATAAAATGAAATTTGATAACTTTGTTAGTCCACTTGTTATGTTACAGAATCTGATACGAGTTTTGCACAAACACAAAAATTGAAATAAAAATCATCAAAATTAGTTTATATTTAAATGTACTTTAATCATTTTTTACAAACAGCTTTTAAATATTTAAGGATGTATTTCTTTTGAGTGATCTTACGCTATCGAGTTTTTCCTTGCTCCAAATTGCGTGCATTTGTGCTTCCTATAAAAAGTATTTATAATATAAAACCAATTCATCATGTCACAAACAACAACATAGCACAACTATTTTTTGTTATGTTTAAAAATAAAGGAATGGAAATTATTACTTTACGGTTAAGTTTTTCGCGTTACGGAATACTGTTACACATAACTCGTCAGTGGTGAGTGGTTGATTAATGTTTTTTTTTTAATTTTCCGATATAAGAAAATTTACTTGCAACAAACTTTACGATAATATTTAGTAATAAAAACCGAGTTTCTCTTAAAGATACTGCGTTGTCAAATAACTATTAATTGAGGTAAATCATTTGCAGCTCTTGGAAGCTTAGATTAGTACTATTATTTTATTACATTACAACAGCCACTCATTACTCATACATTGCGAATTTAAATAATTTAATCGGCCATGGTAATTACTGTCTAATAGATAATCGATGTTATATTTGCAATCGGAAACAAAAAAAATGTGTACATTTAAAATATAAATTAATCGACGCGTCATAACACGTAGGTAAAAAATGTACAACATTTATTCCACTCGTCTTAAATCCAGACACCCCATTAAGCTTAGTACGGCAGGATATTGCACTACCATTAATATTTAATAAGTACAATTAAAAGTAGCTACATATAATATTTACATTAGTCCTGTATACCATTTTATGCCTTACTTTTTATTACTAAAGAAACATAAGAAGTAGTTTAAATTAATAAAAAAATGTTTATTATTTCATTAAAAACACATCAGCGTCATCGTTTTGACAGGCGTTCTTGGTAATTTATTGCGAGATGAAGTATTTGCTAGAATATTTAATATAATTTGATCCATTTCATACCTCATTGGTGTGACTGCGTACAACATATTTTTTTAACAAAAAACAAAACTGTTCAGTGCTGTGCTAAAATTATTACATCGGCAGGCAAAAAGACAAGCATTATTATTATCATTTTCTAAAAGCCTCAATACTAAATATGTTCACATAACTTTTTTAAATAACTTTGTTTTATTTTCATTATTATTTATGTATTTTTTTAAACTTTTTTTAAGAAAGTATTTATATATAAATATTATGATAATGTTTATCGATTAAGAGTTTTTATTGGTAATTCCATTGATTATTAGATTAAAAGTGTTGATAAAAAATATTGGTATTTAATGTCAAGCACATTTTTCAACATTTAAGGATAATAATTTGACTTATTCAAAAAATATAACCGATGTCTAAAATTTTATAACGGTGTAAGTTAAATTGGATATACGGATACAGATTTTTTTACAATAGTCAAAACAGAGATCTATATTATATAGGAACTATTGCTGAATAGTCTTATTTCAATTTATCGTCTTTCGTAGTATTTAGTTTCAGACTTTTTATTGTCTTATCTCATTTGCTCTTTCTTTTTTTCTTTCTAAAGTATTTTCTCTTTAAGATATAAAGAATTACTTGTATTTTAATACAAATCTTTCCCTCAATGAGGATGTCAAAAGGTAAGGAAGCAATCTTAAATGAATACAATTTTCAATTTATACATGCAGAATCATATAACCAAAAATTCTTCTGGTTTTGTTCTGATATTTGTGTATTTAACCTGTTTTCACTCCATAAAAAATCGTTTTTTTTTTAATTCGCTTTAGAAACAAATTCAGTTTCTTCAGTCAAACACAGAAAGTCATGTGATAAATTGTTTGCTCAGCACATTTGACAAATTCATTATGAATCACAATATTCTACAGTAAGGTAAACCACACATAAATACAACTAGAAAGTAGTGTTTTTTTGCATGCTTTAGACCTCCTAAAATATTGTTTTAAAACAATAATATTTGAATAGTAGTACACATCAAATCGTTCACTTAAATTAGATTTGGAAAATAAACTTTTTTGCTTACTCTTGTGCAAGAAATTGTAATAAAAAATATTAATCATTGCTTTCAAGATTTGAAAACACTCTTTTATAAAAAAACCGACTCATTCATCTCACACTTTTAGAGCACCGTGCAAAAATAAAAATTACTGATTTGTAATTTGTTACCGACTCTGTAACTCTTGTTTATATATTTATATATTTAAAAAAATGTGTTCAGATAAGCTATTTATTTACCCTTCCATTTCGCTACGTCACTGTTCGGGGGGTCTGATGATGTTTAAAAAAATACCTTATCATTGGGTATCAGGTTCCGAGGCGAGTTTTCTTTTTTAAACTTAATTGAAATATCTGAACCGAACGGCCTTGGAAGCCTGCCACGTTACGTTTATTTACAAGAAGGTATCAAATTGAAAACACTTAGAAACGGGTTCAATTATTTTCGAGTCCGGCGCCAATGAAACGTGATTTAGCACGCACTCATTGTATGATCGGTTTAAGATTTTCACGACACTCCACCTCTGTGAAATGAATAATTATTATTCTCTTAATATCGAGCTTCTTCGCGAATCTCCCACTCATACCAAGCATCGAAGTCGACCTCTACATTACTAAATCTAGCTTACATTTAGGGCACCCAATCCCGGGACCCGGGATTAAACATTTAAGATAAAATCGTGTCTAAATTTGGAATTAAGAAATTCTGAAATTTATCTAACAAATTACCAAAATTTAGGACCTTCATTTTTTTACCACTGGCATAACTTACATTGATCAAAGCAAATATCCTGGCTAGGTACTTCTAAATACTTGATCAAATTTTATTTACCATTTTTCATATTTATCTACGAAACATTTCAGTTAAGGACTAGACTATATAAGGTAAACACTAAATATTAACACGTTTCCTTACTGAACACTCATTATCAGTGTTCGTCAGGGGTTTTACCAAATTGTTTTCCCCATTCATAGCTGTGACTTAATTATTACTACAGGGGTAGCCACGCTTTTTTTCTAGTAGCAACTAGTTATTATTCATGACGGTCAACTGATATCGCTTGTAATTATATCATGGGAGAAAAATAAAAACCCGTTCTATTTTTTGATCAAAAATACTTTTACGATCGACGCACTGACCATTCCTGGTAAACTAGAATACATACGGGAATAAATTAAATAATGACTAATCACTAACTACAATAAAATAAAAATAGGAAAATGAATAACTGCTTCTGAAAAAAAAAATCGATTTATTCTTTGTACCAGTGAATATATTTTATTTTAGAAAAACCCGATACTAAATACAAGTAGTTAAAGCTTTTCGACTGCACTTTTGCGCTGTCTGATATTCATATTGATTATTCCATATTATGCTTTTCAATATATTTATAAGATTTGTATCAAAATACGTAAATTTATGTGATGTGCACAATATAGTGTCATAAATTCCAATTCGTATGTATATAAATTCGTATATTCACATACATTGCCAATCAAAACATTTGATTTAGGAGTAAAATGAATGATTCATTTACTAATTATCCTTATGTAACTCAACGTTTCAATTATTAACATTTCTTTCTCGAATTCAAGGTTCAGCGAATTACAGACAGAATATCCATAAAAATATCTAATGAAACATCTCATTGATAGCTATGCTCTACATTGAGAGTCGACGTGGCTCAAAAATCAGTGGCTTTGTGTACCTAAATAATTAATTAAACTGACATATCGATTTTTCCTATTTAATTAAATGTAATACAATAAACTGTAACTTTTAAGTTACAAAACAAATTTGTTTATAACATCCCTCAACCGGATGAGGATTGGTTTTGTATGAAAAGCCTGATAATTTTTTTATTCAATCAACCCAAATTTTATTTATACTTCATTTCCTAATAACAAAATTACCCGAACGCGCCCCCCAAAACACATAAGAAGTATATACCCGTTGCTAGGTTGAACGATATTTTTTAATCGTACAGTATTTTTTTCAGAAACAAAATTAATTTATCCATAAAAAAAATCATATTAGAATAATTCAGTTGACTTCAGGCGTTTCGTTTTCTATAGTTCTTTTTTTTGACAACTCAAAACGTGAACTTTAAGTTCAAGTTTAAAATTCTATGTCGAATCAATGCGATAAATTTGATGTTATGCGAATAGACAAAAAATAGAACACATCTACCGGAAATAATAGCATTGAGAATTTTAAATCACGTTTTGCGTTCTATCAACATCTATCTACCTAATACGAGTTATTGTTAAGTTCACAGTTTTTTTTTCAGGGCAGCTATTTTTATTACAAGCGCTAAGCGATTGTTTTTCATAACATCAATGTTACCGAGTGTATAATTGCAAATTGCCTTTTATATAAATCTACTTCTAATATCGAATGCCGTTGCTGAGGTGTTATTTTGACACCTTATCTATTTTTAATATGATTGCAGATTATTCTTCTAATAATAATTGACTGATTTACATACACTGTAATAATCGTTCTAATATTTTTTTTATGATTTTATTACAACGGTTATGGCGGGTAATCGGGTTTGATAGATAATAATCAAGTATTTTTTTGACTAGTAAGAAGCTATGTATTTTCTGTGCTAACCCATAATTAAGAATGGTCGAACATGTTATTAATATTCAGATCAAATCGTCTGAAAGTCATCGTCGGAATTAATTAGTATGTCGTCGCGATTAAAGATACCGGGGAAACAGAAGCACGCAATGGCGGCGTAAAAGTTTATCGCAACAAATTACCGCGTTTTGTACTGAAAGTTTTGCTAACGAGCACCAAACGCTGGCTCAAAGGGATTTCAGCCTTTTATTCAACTCATCCATCTCTCTGACACCGCCCGCTTGACGTGTGATCTAAATTATCGCAATTAGTTATAATGAATTCAATTTGTGTTTTTCACCAGACGTCGCGTGTTCGCGAAATCACGTCTGTTGAATCAGACGTATCATAAATGCGTTCAAGTTTATAATTAAACAACGCTGTGTGTTTGAAAAAGTGCAATCTATATTGAGAGTAAGTCTCTCATAAAGAATGTCGTCTGGGCTCCCGATGTGTCAGACTTGTAAAATCTACAATCAGCGCGATGTGATAAGCTTGATGGTTTACATGGAAAAGCTTCTGATATATACCTCACCTAAGATATTTTATTGACGCCTTCTATAAGCAAAATAAATAGCACGCTATAATAAAGAAACCGGAGGCGTTCTATACACTCGGCGATCTTCTATAAAACATATTTTTTTTAAAAGCTTATAAAAATCCTGAATACAATACGTCAGCTATTTTATCCAACGTAAATTTACCGATTTTTAAAAATGGATTCATTCACTCGACCAAAAAGATTTGTTGGTTTCATAAACAACGCTCAATTGTTTTTTTGCCAACCTTAACAAAAAATATTTCGATGGGTCGAATTAAATTTTTACGTCGATACAAAAAAACTATTTGTTAATACTTTAATGATTATAACAGTATTAATTTGTAGATGAATTTCAGCGCAATTTGTAAGGTTCGTTTATTCATAAACATATTTAACGTTTCAAAATAGCGTAACATCGTACTACTTTTGAATACAATTTATGCCATACTATAGTAAAATAGTTTCTTCATATTGATATTCCATAGAATAAGAAATAATAATTTGACAGTTTTTACGATAATTGCTGTATTTATTGAAATAAAAAACATTTATAATATTTATTATTATTTAAAAGCCAATAACATTTATAAAAAAATGAATTATTCGAATTTTGTTGATGGTATTTTAAGAGTAATGTTTTTAACATGGGTTCACTTTATTGGTGAGAATTAGGTGCGTCTTTCCGCTCACTTGTTGTCCAGGGATACATTTCTTGATGCTCTAATTTACAGTAAAATAAGTACACGATACAGCCAATTTCACTTTCATGACAATTATAATATCTGTAACATGTTTTGAATGAAATGTCAGCTGACAATCGAAACAAAAGATTATTGACAACATCCGCATCACTAGAACACAGACTAACAGTAACTCATTGTTTTGATTACCTTGTACAGAATAATACCATTATAGAATGGTATATTATGTATTAATAAAAACAGGTTCACAGTTTACTTAGGAATTTATGCCCGCCTCGACTCCACCTATTGGCTAGCTTTAATTCTAATAGTGACACATAATTCTTCATAGCAACATTATAATAAAAAGAAAATATAAAATAAAAAATCGTCTACACATTTTTTAAATTCTACCATATTTTTTTGTTCTTATCCTTAAACACGAAAGCATTCAATTATTAATACGTGTAAATGTAAATTATTTCAAGGATGTATACAATTTTATCTGTAATATTAAGGAAAAGCCACTATAGTTGCCATATTCAAACATTCAACGACGTTGATTTTGGTTGTGAAGATCATAGGTTCTTATTCTAGTCGTACAATTTAATAATTTGATTTTTAGACGAATGATTTTGGATGTCTTACTTCTTTCTCACAAGGGGTGGGCTGGAAAGGCTCCTTGATAAATTTGAATAAGGTCAACTAACTCTTTTTTAATTACCAAAAACAATATTCTCAGGTCTATGTGTGCATAAATTTGCGTTATAATTAAATTTAAGAATGCAGTGAAGTAGATTTGGTATTTCCGACTTATAATGCTATCTACGTCAGCTTAACTATAACGTTTTAAAATAACATAAACTCTTTTCATGTCATTCTCGAAAATATTCACTCTGGAAATCATACGGAGGTTAATACATTTTACAGCTAACTATATTACGGTATATTACGTATTGTTACATACTATAAGTATTAAAGCAATATTCGATAACTTTAATAATTATTTAATATACGAGATTAAACGATCGTTTGTTAACGTATTGTCATTCCACCACAGCCTCTCACCCATTCAGTTATATCTATTATTCAAGTAATCTAGAGTGCAACGAATACGTACTAGGGCATCTAATCCCAGGATTCGGGATCCCTTTCAATTTTATGATCCTGAAATTATGGAATAGAGAGAATTTCATATTCCTTGGTGAGATTAAAAAAAAAAGAGGATTTGTTTTGAGATAATCTGGGAAAAAGTATACCAAATCGAGGTTTTCAAATTCCCTGGTGAGCTAAAAAAAAAACGAAGTTCTGTGACAATCGGGAAAAAAGTATAGCGAATTGAGGATTTCAAATTCCTCGGTGAGAAAATCCCAATCCCGGGATTGGAAAAAGGCTTCGGGATTGGATACCCTAGTACGTACAACTTACCATCAGTCCTGCTCTAGAGCTATTCTTATATCTTTACTTTATTCAAGAAGATAGGTTAAGCGGAGTTACAAGCAGTTCTCGATTAAAAATGTCTGTTGAGATAAAATCTATTTTTTTTAATGCAAATAAAGTTGTCTTTTATATTTAACCATTTATATATTAATTGTGGCTTGCACATATCAAGAAAGATGTAATCATAATCAAAAACGTTGCATTCAAATAAATATTACACCTTTAGTAGAAGGTGTATAAGTTTACTTTGAAGAAGATCTCTAAAACGAATATCATAAGATTCAAAAAAAGTTATAACCATAATAATAAAACGGTTACATACGGAAAGAAAATTGATTTTCAATTTATTGTACATGCCAATTACCCAATTGAAACTTTTCAGAAGGGAGCAAATCGAAGACACTGCTGGTTGAGTTAATGCTTTATAAATGTATGCTATGTGTTTAATAATGAATGAGATATAAGACTCGAATTTAACTGGGGTGCAAGAAATTTGAGAACAATGATCAGTTTATAAAAAAAAAATCAGTTTGTTTATTATAAAAAAAACAATACTTAAAATTGTGTACATTATGAATTACCAAAAAAACATAGTCAATATTGATAGAAAAATGTTTATATACTATTTGTATAAAATAACTTTTCGCTATTTTCCGACAAAGAATATTTTCACTTCGCAGTGGTAATGTGTGGTTGTTGATATCTTGAATAATTTTCAATTAATGTATATTTTAACGACGTAAGTATTTTACGGTGTATATGCCCACATCATTTTGAAAACTAACATGATTAAATAAATAAGTAAAATTATGTATTTACCTTCAAGAGCGCATATTACCAACGTCTTGTCATTGGTAATAAAAACGTTTTTATCACCATGCGTTTTACCAATGTTTTGTTTTTACACATTATTATGGTAATAAAGTTGTACTCTTATTTTGATGGTGTTTTAAACCATAATTATTCATCGTTTATAATTTTTAATATACTGTTTCCTACAATTAAAATAATTGAGTTATTATGATTGTGAACTCTAGTATAAAGAAGTATTTATATATTTTTTTATATTACGCACGCAACGTCTTAACGTGGGTAATTGACATTGGATTGCTAATTTAAATATGATGCAAAATGATATTTTGATTAGTATTTGTTTAAGAAATACTCGTGCCAGATATGTTTTGGTTAATTTTATCATATAATTTAAATACTTGGTTAATTCGTATAATTGATAATGTAAACATAATACGTACATTTTTGATAGATTGGCAATATATCACTCTAAATGCAAATATTTGCTCTAATACTCTCACCTTGGATTGTATAGCTCGAAGCATATTGTATACTTCTATCTGATATTAAAAGATATTATTAAAATTTGAGCAGGGTATAATTATCAATAATTGAAAGTTATTGATTATAATTTTAGTAGTGCACCTGATGTTTTATTTCCAATTACGCAGTTGCATTTGTTTTAAGCGTCCATGATTATAATGTCAGAATATCATGATGTTACATTAATGTTGATTTTGTTAAGCTGTTTAAATTAAGTTGCAGTAAAAACGTATTGTTTTTGAAATAATGAATCAAAATAATACGTTTTGGTAAGAGCTAAGAAATATTTAATTGAGATAATAATTGGTAACATTTAAGTTACCAAAGTAATTTATTTATAAAAAATGAAATTGGTTTTCATTGCTAAATATTTAATATCAAATTTATTTTGCATATAAGTTATTTTTGAATTGTTACATATTTTTAGTTTACAGTATTATTAGAAGATAATGCAAATAATCCACAATTCTAATTATTTTTACGAAACCTTTGCCGTGTACACATTTCTGATGGATTCTTCATCAAATAGTAATACGAAAATAGTTTCATTAAAAGTAATCTCAATG
Source organism: Himalopsyche tibetana (assembly GCA_030503985.1). NCBI lineage: Eukaryota > Metazoa > Arthropoda > Insecta > Trichoptera > Rhyacophilidae > Himalopsyche > Himalopsyche tibetana. Next base: position 10,158,369 of record JAPJYX010000009.1, on the reverse strand, counting down.
TAAGCTGTTAAAAATTCTGGCGCTTTCAGACACGATGGTCTTATTATAATTGATTTCACGCATATGACAAAAGATGTGTTAAAAGTTTATAAAATATTTATGTTATATATAATTTATTTTTTAAGTTAGGGATAAAATTAATGGTTTAATTTTAATATATTTTTTCACTTTTATTGGCGTTCAGTTGACGTAATAAAGGCATAATAAACAAACAAAAATAGTGATAAAATTCACAAGAATCAAAAAGATATATAATTGCCATTTCTGAATTTGCTATCAATTTGATTTTATAATTCACTTTTAGTTTCCTTAGTGAATATATTGCACGCATTAACTTTAACAATTGATTTATTTTTAGAATACTACAAGTTATATGTATTGGAAAGATTTTTTTAAATAACAATTAACTCATAATAATGGTGCATTAATAAATACGAATGTATTTCACTATTTAACAAAATATGTATTTTTATAAAAAATTTGTTTATTACAGTTTGCATTCAATATATATATATGTACAATATCGTCATAATATCGACAGTCAATACCGGATCAAAGAATATTCTCCAAGCATTAATAACATACATAGTTATTTGCAGTATTGATCACAAGAAATACAAAATTTTGACGTCTTAATTGTTGAAAGTTGTAACTATGCTATGAGACCCTCAATATGATTGATTAACTTATGTCGTCGCCTTGAATCTTCGCGAGTGTTTTTTTTTAAACGATAGTACAAAGAGAACAATTAATCTGTACTTTGTAAAACATAATAGCTGTTAGCTTACGAGTGCGTACAAAATTTAGGTAAGCATGTTCTGTTTGTTATTATTAATAGCTGTTGATCTACACATCCGTAAACAATCTGATTAATTGAGTTAGCAAAAATGATTGCTCATGTTATTGTATTCTAATTAATGGAACACACTAAGAGAATGTTCAATGCCTTTCTATACAAATTTCAAGAAATGTTTATTAGCTTTAATAATCGGTTTAAATACTTAATTAACATTGGGCACGCTAATTATTAGAGAATAGGATATTAAAATAACTATTAATCAAACTTAAATGTTATTTTAGTATGCATCCAATAACGTAGACAACTGAGGTTGAAAATTAACGGTGATTTTTATATGTTTACTGTAAGTATTTTGCTTTTAAAATCAAACTAATTATTCATGTAAAAAATATTTGACCTTTCCGGAACGCACTGCACTTCTTCCGATCGAATACAGCAATACACCAAAATCAATTATGTATATAAAAAGTTTTCCTCAATAGTTCGTTAATGATGATTATTAACTAATTTTTAATTTACCAATTATCAGTGAGTATTGACTATCATGATAGATAGATAAAAGTTTTTTTATTTGAAAGAAGTAATTTTAATTTATGAAAAATATTTATTTTCAAAGATTTTATACTCCAATTCAATAATATAATTTTTAATCCATGTACGTTCTCAATGTGGAGTATGTGGTATCCCAATGGAGGTATCTCAACTCATTTTTTTATGAGAACTATTTTTTTACACATTTGTTCAAGCTCTCTTTTTCAAAAACAGTAGGGATCTAAGGATATAACTAAGATATAACCAATGGGTAGCTAATCGTTCTAGCTACGTCCGTTTTGAGGATAAGAAGGGTAGGATGGAATTTAAGACATCACATACATCCATGCCTTCGGAGTCTTCGGGCTGAAATCTTTAAATCGATTGATAAATCAACCCGTGATCCCCGTATTCTAAGTCAACGACGTTGACACTTGACCACGTACCCGGCAGTTTAATAATATTATCCCAGCACAAATAAAGCTGATGAATTAATAACCAATAATAATTATTGTTTATCGATGATTTTGGCGTTATATTTTTACAATTTTTTAAAACAGTAATCTTGCAAATCATTTGAAACTAATTTAAAATGGCTTAATTTGGCATTTAGTGTTCATAACTCGAAACGTAATCTGTTCAACATAATAAGTATGATACAATTCGGGGTACATAATTACGGAGCGAATCCAAGGACGCATCGAAATTTTCTAGAGCCATATTTTTTCAGAGTCATAAATTCCAACAGGTATATAATAAAAATTTAATTTAGGAGGAAAAAAGTTCGCAGAATAAATATATCCGATCGGGTATTTTATTTCGTGCAGAAATAGATTAATGATAGTCAGGTTTAGTGCTGGGCAAGTAATAATTCGTCAAAACAAAGTCAGTTTTTTGCAACGCAAGGTTGACGTCCCCACCTGAAGGCCGTTCGGCGGTCATTGACGCACCAAGGACGGTGTCTCATTATTGGTAAGGACGTGACGCATCTATTTTTTTTCAGACAGACAATATTTGATATGCAATGTTCTATAAACCACAGGTGGACATCGTATATTGATATAAACCGATAGATATGTATCGTTGATAAAAATGTATTGTTAATTAATGATTCGAGATATATAACAATACAAAGAGTCGAAAAAATATATCAAGATATCTTAATATTGAATAGAGATTAGATAAATTATTTTTTTAAATATCGAGTATGCTTTCTTGCTGAGGTTTGATTATTGTTTAAATACTTTTATCAGAACTATGCATCTAATGATAAAAAATCCAAAAAATAATTTTAAAATATCACTGATTACATTTAATATCATATGGAAAACAAATCAACGGTCAAATCAAATGCAATGGGTTTGTATTTACACGTTCTAGCGTAACAAATAATCCTGATTGAAATTGAACGTTTTAATTTAAAGTTTTCATTGGTAGGATTCATATAATCAGAGCTCACTTATTGTCAAGCATTTTACTATTTTTTTTCTAATCCATGTCCATTCCCAAAGTGGAGCATATGATTTCCTAATCAAGGTATCTCAACAGAAGTTTTTGAAGAACTGTTTGTTAGTCAATTGCTCGACCCCACTGTTTTTTTAAGAGAGTAAAGATAGAAAGATAGTGCTAGGACAAGGCTAGTGGTAAACTAATCTTTCTCGTTTGCACCGTTAATTTTATGATAAAAAGAGTGGGTTGGGATGTATTATTTAGGAATATTACAAACACCCATGCCATTGAACATATATCGACAAATAGATTGAAAAAATGTTGATTGTACTGAGACTCAAGCCCGTGAGATCTTCACGGAACTTTAATTACAGCATCATAGACGTCGAACGGAAAATGTTTTGTAAAATGCATCCGTTTGTAAAATTTCCTTCGTCTTTTTATCGACTCAAAAAATCAAAAGTTTTCAAAGAAAAATATATATACAATTTTGTGAATATTAATTTTAAGCATTTAAAATACTCAGAAGAAAGGTGCCGGAACGCCGTTCCACCACGTTACATGGTAAAAAGCACTGTATAATTATTGATGTCATAAATAGATAAAAGGATCGATAATGTCTCTAAGTCTATACTTAACTAGGAAACTTAATTAATCTCAATTACCGTTAAACGTGAATAAATATTTGCCTTGATTAAAATAACACCGAAATTCTAAATCGGTTCATTGTGACGACAAAATACAAAAGAAAACTTTGTTTTCAATAACGTATGCATATAAAATAGTTTTTTTAAATATTATATTTAAAATGATTTCTTGGAATTGAAGAAAAATGCCCTGAAAATATTTTCAACGTATGGATGGATGAATTAATTAAGTTTATTAAAACATCTCCGCTTAGCAATTAGTAGGTCCCGGGTTAAATATACGGAAATGCTGCGTAATTTACACTTATAATTTATTTTCAATTGGTTCAATACGTTGAAAATTGTTTTTGTTACGCATTGTTCTTAGAGTTGCTAAATTTTATTTATTACATGTGAATCAATATGAAAGATACATCAACAATATCATAAAAAATAGCTACTATTTTATCGTTTATTATAAAACATATTTTTTGTTTGGCTTAATTTGATCTACAATTCTCAAAAATTATCCGAATAGTATGTGAAGTCGTTTTGACGATGGCGAGATGCGGAAATATATAACAAATATATATCTTATACGTTTTCTTGTGAAACTAAATATTTTGGTTTTTTTATATTTTGTGACCAGAGTTCTACCAAGTATTCAATAAAAACATTTCTTCATCACTACTGAAAATATTCATTTTTGACATAATATTATATTTGTTGGCCCTGTAGTATACATAAATATTATTGGACAACGTATATGCTTAAAGAAAACCGGACATAAAAAAAAAAAATTGTTTATAAGTTAAATAAATACTAAAATAAAAAATATCTTGAACTTGACTTTTTTCCTTTTACCATACGTTAATCCCGAAACCTTCCATTTAACGTTTCTTACAGTACAACTAAATGCTTCGTTATAGATTTTATGGTGGGTCAAAATCGTTTTTACTACATAATATTTTCAATTTTTACGACGTAAAAGTTTACTTTGTTCTTAGTACCTTATGTGGATTTACAATGTTGACTCGTAAATATTTTACTAAGACATTTTCTGAATATTAAATTTTGATTTATAACATAAAAAATGGCTTAAACAGGTATAAGTTTAAGAGAAGAATTTATATAAGTTTCTACAAACATTAATGGTGAACGGATTAAACCGGACAGGAAAAAAAGAGAAACAAAAATTTCAGATTTTCCGAAACAGACTATGCAAATATATGTATGTTGTTCCACTGTATCAACAGAGGTTTGCGCCCAAAGTGTTTTTGTGTTTGAAATGGTTTTTTAGTGACATATAGACGTACAATGTATTAAATACTACACTAGAAATCACAGAACTAATCCAGTGTCAAAACGCTGATGATTTTTTATTCGTCAGACGTTCTGAGTTTCTGACAATTATTATTTGACGTTATTTAAAACTAAAAATATATTTTAAACATTTTTTCAAGTTTAAAAACTTATTACATAACATTACATGTAAGAATATTTCATTTTTTATGTACGACTTTTGCCGAGTCCGATTTTGTCCGTGTACGATTGTTTCCTGTTCGTTTTTATCCTGTTCGGTTAAGTCCGCGTAGCTTACGGATTTTTCCTGCCCGCTTTTTCCTATCCTGCTTAATCTTAGAACCCACATTTAGAATGATTTATTTTTACAATACGAACATTTCGCTGTGGGGCAACTCGCCAGGCCTATAATGGATCCGTTTTTGGTAGTTTCTCACATTAAAAATATTCAGGAACTTTTCGTAACAACTTGTCATTAATATAATTAGATATTTTTCATTAATTGTCATTGTTTTTCCGAAAACAGTTATTTAAATACGATTTTGAGAATCAAAAGAAACCGATTTGAAGCGATCGATGAAAATAAAGTATATCCAAATTACATTTATAACTAATTGTGAATATTTAAGAAAATATATATACGACGGCCGAAAATTATATAACGTGCTTGAGTATTATAACACATATAATATTATCAGTTAATTAATTTAAATAACACTTAATTTTGTTTCTTTACATTTTATATAGAGTGTGATACTTTTCGCTCCTTAGAAAACCATCTCTTACCTTATCTGAAAGCTGTAATTAATGATTTAACTAATTTTGACAGAGCTTAATGAATGAGTGGAATTCATTAAATTGTATTTTTAGTCACATATTAAGTGCAGTAATGAAACACTCAATTCTTTACTTAATGACAAATTTAAAAATAAATAATATTTAAATGTGCTTATAAGCTTATTTATAATACATACATAATTAAATACAATCGTGTAATAAGAGAATCTTAACATAAATAATTCGCAACCTTTAAATACATTACAAATTTTAAATTAAATAATATACGATACAAGTAAACGTTAAATCCTTTGCAATATTGAATTACAACTTTACCGATGAACCATATAAGAATCGACTAATAAGACATGAATAACTTACATTTATTATTCTCAACGGGTGTTGTATATTACGTATATTTCGATATAAATTTAATAGAATAGCTGAGAATTTATATGTAGAGTTTAGATTATGCCAAAGCCGTCGATTTATTCTAAAAGTTTAGATACTTCAAGTTTCGTATAGGCAATACGTTCCGTGATAATGGAAGACTTAAGAAGTATTAACGTCCGAAGAGAAGAATTAAGTTTAGTTTATTGGTTGGCAACTGGATAAAAACGTATTTGCAGTCTTATCTGCGGCGTCTATGTTATTAAATCTTTCGTTGGCGAATGAGTATTTATTGAAGAATTATCCTACACTGGAGTGGCTGAGTGAAAATTTTATGCCCGTATAAAACAGTCGATAATCAATTACGTACGATTCTGTATGAGGTATTTTGTTTCGTGTGATAATGGCACTTGGCAATAATATTCATCGAAGTTTAAATGTAGGATTAATTTGCGGTATCATTCAATCAAATCGCACTGCCTTTATCCTTGGAGCGGAGTAAGAGTGGCTGGAATTTGTGCCAACTTTTTATGTACACTATTTTATTTTCATTGTGAAAAAATAGCATGACTAGGTTTTTCATACGACACTTTAGATATTATGAATAATTATTTATAAATAATAAAAGTGCACTACAATCTAAATTAAAATAGAAAATCACTTACTAACAATTACCATATTATAAATCATATATAGCACTTAAATATGCCAAAGAAAAAACGCTTTACATAATTTTTAACCAAAGCTCAATTATGATTTTTTTAATTACGTATATACCTACAATGAAAGGTGACTTTTGAAATATACAACATTCAAAACAAAAGTTTTTAATGTTGCAAATATTTTAAATGCTGCACTACACAGTGTATTTTTTCATAAAAATAATAATAAATAACAGTGTACTATCTGTATTAAGTAATTAAAAAACGGAACGGTGTTTTTTCTATCTATTGAAATAAATACTTAAAAGTTTCAAAACTTTCAATCAAGTATTGATATTATACTAATCTGAAAGATTTGTCGAATTCTTTATTTTCATTGTTTTTTTTACCATGTCCGCTCCCAGTGACGTTCCTTGGCAATGTGCCGCCTCTAGGCAAAGTTTAAAATAGCGCCCTTATTATTTGTCGAAATAAACATAAGAAACGCTTAAAGCCATAGATTATAAGTGTCATAAATAAAAGAAATTTTAATCCTCAACTCATCTTCATACTAAAAAAAATTGTCCGTTGAGAGCTTTTATGACACAGATTATTTCCGCTAGCCTATAGTGAATGTCATATTTAAACGACTGTATAATCATATGTCATAATATTATTTCCATTAAAAATGTATTTTTCGGCATTTTTTAAATTTATTCTGAGATCATTTGCCGCTCCCTAAGATTTGCCGCCCCTAGGCAACTGCCTACTCGCCTATGCGCATGGAACGTCCCTGTCCGCTCCTTATATAGACTCATAATATAATTTATCTCAACATAAGTGTTTCTGCTTGTAGTGCTTAACTAAATATGTTCAGTTAATCCTTCTATAGCGCTCCTTGCTATATAACGGTTTTACATATATAACAGGCACGGCAGTCTCCTGTATAGCACTCCCTCCTAGAGCGCCCTTTTTAACAAAATGCAAAAAAAATAAAGTTAAATTAATTATTTCGTAAATTATTAATAATACACAAAAATATTAATTTATTATGCCCCGTGAAATTTCGTAAAAAAACTACCAGCAGAGTCCAATTGAAAATCTGTATGGATGTACAAAAATGAAAAAAATGTTATTTGAATTGATTTCGTGCAATTTACAAAATACACTAAAATAAACCTAAACCAAAATTTCGTATGTACGCCTAGTTTCATATAGGACGGGGTTTTATTGCTTGGACTAGAGATCGGCGCTATGGGAATGTTGACAGTAATGGATTTAAGATTAAATGTTGAATTTTTACCACTTATTGGAACCTTCGCTCCAAATTCACCCTATCGAACACAGACGGATAATAGTTCTTACTTCACAAAATAATTATTTATACTCTCGCTACAATTAAATTCTGCTGTAATAATTACTGTGTCGGGTCCTGTTAGCGTTGAGGGCTTTTGTGCCGGACTTTACGGGCTCGAGTTCCAGTAAAAACAGCATTTTTATATCAATTTATGAAGTCCAAAAATTCCCTTCCACCTTTTTCGATCCTTCAATAACTGGGTGTAGCGAGAGCGATTAGATAACCACTAGTCCTGTTCTAACCTTATCCTTCTATCCCTACTACTCTCTTTGAAAAAGAGAGGTTGTGTGATTGCTAACATTGATATACCTCCATTATGAAGCCATATGCTGGCACACATTGGGAGCGGACATGAATAAAAAATACTAAACCAAAGAATAAAAATGTCATAGAAAAAAAAATCGGCTGCGATTTAAAGGTAGACCGCAAAGGTAAATCGCATGCTGAGGTAGACCGCATACTAAAGTAGTACCTAAAAATGTCTCCAGACAAAGAATAACAAATGATATTGTAGTCTATGGTTATTATATAATATAAACTTGGCGCACAGAGATTAATGAGCCGTAAGAAGATATAATGTTCTGGCGAGTCTGTACAATCAGTCAACAAACACACCTGTGGTTAAAAGTGAATGCCCCAAAACTCTAGACTGCTTCAAATTCACATACTCTCATAGCAACAGTAATCCGCCACATAAATAAACGCCCTGTTCAAAATATGTAGGTATTAATTGCACATATTGATAACGCTACAATTAGACCTTGTGCAGTGACGTATATACACGTTTTATTTTATGATTATTTTATTACTTTGTATGGGACAAGTCCGATAATAACTTAATAACTGCTTGATAAGCGATTTTTAAATGAAAGTAGCTGGACAAAATGAGTTATACAGCGGTAGTAAAAAGTGGCAGAAATCAGTTACATAGTTGGTTAGATTGGCGAAATAGTTGTGTAAATTTGGAGGTATACTAATCAACAAGCTTAGATTAAAATTTAATCTATTTAACAATTGACCGGTAATGATTATTTAGATTCAATTGCAATTCTTCAGAGCAAAAAATTAGAGATATATTATCGTAATAATTGAATAATAAACTGCTAAATGGGCGGTCGAGTAGTCAACGTCGTTGCCTTCGGTTACGGAGGTCAAGGGTTCGGTTCCATCTACGGAAAGTTTTAAAAAATGTTTTTTAATTGAATTATGAATTTATGTTTGTGATATCTTGAAATCATCCGTCCCATCCATCTTATCTTAAAATGGAATGTAGTGAGAACAATTAGCTAACCACTAGTCCTGTCCTAGCCCTATTCTATTATTCCTACTATATTTGAAAAAAAAACGAGAGTTTGAGCAACCGAGTTACAAACAGTTCTCGCAGAAAAACTTATGTTGAAATAAACTCCATTAGGAATCCATATACTTTACATTGGAAATGGACATGGTAAAAAAAGAGCGCCTTTATATACATATGTATATGTAAGCCGCAATATAAAATTAATTGCATATTGCGATAATTTATTCCGCCACCTCTTTAAATTATTGTGAGTAGAGTGTCAGTAGAGTTATTTACGTTAGTGTTTCCGAGATTTTCTGCATTAAAAATAATTTTATTTCAAGTATCATTTGCGGAAAGTTTTGTATATTTTTATTGTGTAAATAAAAGGGATGACTTGAACCACTTTTAAAAGGTGAAATAATAACTAGTCTTTTTGTATTAGATTTATATATAAAAATAATAATCCTAATGCCACTGCTTCGTGGTAAAAACAATTAAATTGTTTTTAGCAAAAGTCAATACAGCGCCATCGAGACGGCCGCGTTTCTCACCTCATTTCTCACCTCAGAGGTGAGTGAGTGTTCGAGATATTTATTGGCACATTGCACGCTATTGGAGCATAAGACATCTGTAACTAGAAACGCGCGCTAAATCACAATTGCTAAAGGTACATTGCTTACATTCCTCTAAATTACAATATTATTCATTCCCATTTGTATCCCCCAGGGGAACTATACAACAGATTAACACCTATCTCAGATGTCGACAACCTATGTTACCCATTTGATAACTTTAATTAACTGACTACTGAGTTCTGCAAATAAAGAATAATAAATTAAAATAAATTGCAGCACTTTACTTTACGGGGCACAAATAAAATCATCTTCTCATGATACCAAAATATTGCGCCTAAAATTTGTCACAATATCTTACGTTAAAGAAAAAATATCAAGTGGCTAATTTATTCTGGTAAGGGACTGTACATTAGAAAATATGGTCTCTCATTAAAATATGGAGTATCTATCAGTGGCGGTTCTAGGTACTGGGCTAGGTGGGCTGAGCCCGACCTGCATTTTTCACCCATAACTTTAGATGGCTGAATTAAAATGAACAGCAATTCGGCCGCTGAACAAAATAAATACATTTATAAGCGTAACTAACCTTTCCCAAATGAATACAATATCTTTGTTTTGATTTTCCTCTGTCAATATAAGACAATACTATGTCTTCCTATAATAATATTCTCGATTGTGCTTTGTATTACAATTTTAAACTGAGCCGGCATAAAAAAAACAATAACCCTATAAATACTTCATGGATAACAGGCAACGTGACGTCAGTCTGGCAACACCTACGTATTAACGACTCAGATCTTTCAAGCCCGCGATATTTCTTTACACTGGGGCGCAATCAAGCACGATTAGATTTTTTTGTATTTGTGTACGGAAACGTCATCAAACTCACACGACTGTGCTTTAAATTATCAAGCTTCTGTCATTTGTTGGGGGCTAAATTGAATCTGTCCATGACCATACATTCAAACACAAATACCAATATCGTTGTATTGCACGAAAGTGACAGGTATTGACTCTCAGTGACACCTCTGTATTGCTGTTTGTACTTGTTATTTCACTTTGAAAGAGACGAATTTAAGCTTATCATTTAATTATTTCTTACTTACATTAGCATTGATTTTATTATATAGTTATTTATGCTTTGCAGTAGTGTCGTAGCATTTGTTTATTTGCTTGTAGATTAATATATAAGGTGAAGTGGAAAAATACACAATTTCGTAAATAGTATACAATGCTAAACTTTCCTCTAGCCCACCCAAGATTTAAGTTCAGGAACCGCCACTGGTATCTATTTACTCTTGTCCTGGGTCCTTTGACTCCTGCAACCAATATTTTCAGACTCAATCCATCACTGCTCGGAGTCAATTAGTTTTGCAATATAAATCGTGAAAATAATAATATTATATAGCATAAAAAAAGTTGAAGAGACTGTTAACAGTTCATAAGACTAGATAAAAATGATAATTGCACCAATACCGTTAAATTGCTCTGTAACCCTATCCGCTTTATTTACTTCTTATACAGGTTATCTCAACAGAAGTTGTTATACGAAAACTGTTTGTTATTCAGTCACAATATCACTCTTTTTTCGTAGAGATTATGATTATGCTCGGAATGTTCGTTTAGTGTTTTATTCTAAAAAATTTAAGAGTGTGTTCTAAAGCAGTGCTCCGCAACCTTTTCTCTACCACGGCACACCAAAATTTTCTCCAGATTTCCGCAGTCTACTTCAAATATTCATATATGTATATATATACATATTTGAAGTAGGCTATGTATAAATATATATTATGTATATATATACACATAAAGGTATATTCAAAAATAATATTAGACATCGTTCTAAATTTTGTAATATATATTGCCACCTCAGTACTACAACTGGACAACTCTGATATGATTATTGTATTGAACAATTTTTTTTATCTTTTCTCCACTGCGGCACACTTAGCATCGCCCCACGGTACACTAGTGCGTCGTGGCACAGCGGTTGCGGAGCACTGTTCTAGAGTAATATATTAAACGTTTAGAATAAATCTGATTATATGTTTTTAATATAATTTAAGATTTCGACTGAAGGTGCTTGGTGGAATTTCAATATTAAATTTGAATCGTTCAAAATATGTACATTCTCACAGATTTTGTCACTAACGACCCGGGTTTCGCCTTTCGGCATCTTCAGGCTTTCAAGTGCACGGATGAACTTGAACTGACGTTCAGTAAATGAAAGTCTCGTGTTTATATAAGATATAAATGCATCACCGAGTCCAAAGCCACTGCTGGCGAAAAGGATGAGCTCATGGGAATGCCAACAGATTTGAGTAGTGAGCAGTTTCAAGAATTATATAATTTGTTTGTCGGCAAAGGTTTTATGATTATATAGGGTATAGAAGTGGAGATGTGGGAAAGTTTGATATTTCATTTAAAATCGGAAGACTTTGCAGCTGTGCTTTGTTGATTTCTAAAATTTCTTGGAAAAAGAGCTTATGACTGTCCGTATTTGGGTGTAACATTTTTATCCCTTGTTCCTGATTGAACACGTGTCCTTCCGAAATTAAGTGATTAGCAAAAGTAGACGTGTCTTTTTTCAATCTAAAGGCTGCCATATGTTCTAAAACTCGGATGTTCAGTGTCCTTTCTGTTTTGCCGATATAAAACTTTGTACAACAAGACGTCAGTTCAAGTTCATCCGTGCACTTGAATGCCTGAAGATGCCGAAAGGCGAAACCCGGGTCGTAAGTGACAAAATCTGTGAGAATGTACATAGTTTGAACGATTCTGATTATATGTATTTGTCACTTACCCTCCATTTAAAAATTGTCAATAACGAATTATATTTAAAAAAATAATATCAAAACATTTGACAGTAAGACATATCACGCCGCAATTTAAGTAAGTGCCTAATTCGACCATGAACTCTATTTTATTTTCGTCCTGTAAATAAATTTCATGCACAACTCGCTTTATATTTCAGAGTGAAGTGCCTACCACTGAATACTATATAATAAATGATTTAATTAAAGTGTTATTTAATCGAGAAATATTTACGAATATTAGCACTATTGAAAATGATATAATAACTACTTGCCAACTTGAATAAAAAAAAACATCTATAAGCCGATTAATAAAATATTATACTAACAAAGGATTTTATTTATTATATTATTCAACAAAGAGTGTCATTAAGCTTTCTCGTGCTCAATATTTAACGGCCATAACTTTCAAATTACTGTACTCTGTTGCATTAGGCTTTTTGAAATGAAATTGATTAATAACAAAATTATTCCAAATTCAAAACTATTTTACGTTGCACGTAACAAGTTCCAAATTCGTTACACAGGGATTAAGGTGTATAACAGTTCAAAATGAGTTCAACAATCTTAAAAGCTCACGGTACAATACAGTCGAGAAGCTCAGTATAATTTAACAATAATTTAAAGTGAACTCATAGCTTAATGCTTATCATCCAAAACGTCTGCAGTGTTGCAACGTAACAGTGTTATGATGGCACGAAGAAAGACTCGGTTCTCAAACTTGTATAGTCTTTATAACGGTGATTAAAAAAAGCAATGATTTGTTTCTTTTTGTCAGTAATCATAATATGTAAATTAATACATTGAGTGAGTGTTTTTATTTAAATTTGTTCGCGGAACCCTTTTATACATATTCGATGTATTTCAACACGGAAACTTTACCCGTACGTCTTACAAGGGCGAAGTCACAGCGAACGCGATTGGGACACGGTTTAAAGCGAATCTAAATATCATATAAACTGATCGTGGCGTGCTTTTTGTCACGTATGACACTATTGCGGCGGAGATCTTTTTATATTTTCGTGCCGCACCGAGTCACTTTCCATTCGCTTTGATTTCGACCACGCAGGACATACAGTAACTGTACGAACTATGGACGAAATCAAAGCAAAATGGCATCCGTCGCTATAGTTACCACGTAACAAAAGGCACTCCGCGATCAGTTGTTTGATATTTTGATTCGGTTTAAACCGTGTTCTATTCGCCTAGGCAAGACGTAGCGTAAGCGAAGTGAATTTTACTTTGGCGTTATTAATGCACTCAACACACGTTTCCCAACTTATACTGAAAAAGTTCATGCTCCCATCGATGGTATGCGTTTATATATAATCAAATTTGTTTTTATATCTTTGTCTTTGGGTAAAGCTTTGAAAATTTTAGTTTTTATTTATTTATTCGTCAAATCGCGGCTCTTCAGACATCAGCTCTTGAACTAATAACGTTTTTTTTTTACCTTAAAAGTCTATTCATATATTGCATATTTATAGTTCTCTGATACCTTTTCTATCCTATTTTCATAACAACTTGGCTCTTCTCACTTAAAAGTTTGCGGACCCCAGGTGTATGTAGCCCATTAAAAAAACGCTGCACTAAGGTGATGTTTTTCTGTTATTTTAAAATATTCAAACAATACTCTATGGGGGTCACTAAATTTACCAAAACTTATCAAACTCCTGTCCCATAAGTATTATTAACCGAGAATGACAAACATCGAAACGACATTAATTGTGAAGCTGTCAAGAGTGGTAAACCATAATTGATATCAAATATATACTTTCTAACTTGTCTACAGGATCATTGAATATCAAAGAATGCAGTTTAAAAGTCACTCTAAATAGTAAAAAGAAACATCTCGGCAGGAATCAATTCTATATTCCATTTTAGTGTTTCCATAACTGTGCGTGTGCCGATGGGTACATCGCAGTTTATTTACACTTACTGGTCTAACAGCGGGATATAAAAACTGTTAAATACCTTCTACATTGTACGATCTTAAAAAAACTTACAAACCTCCTTTATAGATTTCCCGAACTAAAGCTTGGTGTATAAATCATTAAGTTACAAACGTTTTAAAAAAGATTATACTTTAAAAGAATTAAAATAATGAAAGTGTGTTATAAATGTTTTGATTTTCTTTTTTTATAATTTTTATAGTATCTTAGTGCTAGTCGAAATAATAGTGTATTTTTTATGTTTCAATATGTTATTTCATTAATTCTTCAAAATCAGTATTCGTATGGTGTTTCACAATGTTTGCCTACTAACCTCGAAATAGTTTGAGTACACAAAAGAAAAGTTTCTTTCTTGTGTACAGTCACCAAATAATGTTTATTTTAACCACAACTGTTTCTGACAACGCAAGATTGATTCCAGCAAAAACTATTGAAGGGATGAAAACCGTTTCTCTGATATGAAATATACATTTTAATCTGCTCCACTAAAAGTAGATTACATTTTAGTTTTTATGGTTGTCTTGAGGAAGCCATTTTATATTGGTACACCTATTATGATACTATATTATTTGCACGCAAATTAGTTTAAATACTTCATTATTGAACAGACTGGCTAAATTCCAAATCCAAAATGTGTTCGTAATAATTCTGATAAACCCTTTTATCGGAAACTAATTTATGAAAAAAAAAACTTTTGTAATTTGACTGAAGGTGCTTGGTGGAATTTCAATATTAAATTTGAATCGTTCAAATTATGTACATTCACACAGATTTTGTCACTAAAGACCCGGGTTTCGCATTTCGGCATCTTCAGGCGTTCAAGTGCACGGATGAACTTGAACTGACGTTTCATTTACTAAGCGTCAGTTCAAGTTCATCCGTACACTTGAACGCCTGAAGATGCCGAAAGGCGAAACCCGGGTCGTTAGTGACAAAATCTGTGTGAATAATTTAATGTTGATAAATGAAATAACGCTTTAAGAGGTCAGTGGTCTCAGTGGATATAAGACAAAGATCACAAAACGAAATATAAACTATTTTTAATTAATATCAACTTTTACGCAATCCAAAATAAAAATGAGTTAAATGTTATACATTTCATTATTCTCGTTATTCAATAGATCATTTTGGTGTTTTAAAAAATGGGCAAATATAAAATAGCTATAAGAAAAAACTGGTTTAATTACCTCAGCTGAAAATATATAAATATATAAAGATCCTGCTTATTCAATCCTTTTATGCGGCGTGAAACATTTTTAGCGGACCTGTTTTGTTTTCGCTGTCAATAAATGATTAAATGGTAACATAAAACTGATGAATCAGGCTTTCCCGACCGCACAAAAAGGCCGAGGTTTTGTTATCGGGACATCGTGAAACCGGTTAAATCATAAAAGTGTCCCGCTAGTCATATAATGAAACAAGCGGATGGATGACTGCAAGTGCAGCTGTCGCCTTTGACAAATTATGATGGCTTTGTTTAATGGTTAGAGACCGGGTGCAGAATGTTGACTGGAAATGGCCGACAACAATGAATGGCATTTTAATCACTTTGACGAGTACGTATTACTTTCAATACCATCATTTACTTTGATTGATATTTAATCTTAAACATCGAATATATAGCTATAAATTACATCACCTTCTTTTTGTTACTTTTTTAAAAGTTCTGTCTTCTGTCAAACCACTCAATTTCTTTGATGTAAAAATCTTTTTTAAATACTTAAATTGTGGGGTTATAATGCAAAACGTACTCTTTTCAAAACTCAAACTTTTCAGTATAGTAAAAAACTATAAAGAATAACACAAAGAAAATAACAATTTGCATAAAAATATGATTTCCAATTTGAAGACGACAGTCTTATAGACATTTTAGATTAAAACTAATAAGATCAGTCGATTTATTAGGCTTGAATTACCTTATCTGCATACCTAACTCAACATCGCTCATTTTGGAAATAGTACGTTTTGCATTATAACCCCACAATTATCAAAAAAAATGAGCATAGAAAGCTATAAAAACAGTAACTAAAAAATGCTTTTTTTTTAAATACTGTCTTCAAACAATAAACTATGTTTACCTAAAATGTACAAAATATTGATAATAATATTATTATACTTATTATATAACATACATAAGACAGGGATAGTGAACCTAGGGCATGCATGCCCGAGTTGGTACGTTCGAATAATTTGCTGGCACGTTCGCGATTCACAAGTTAATATTCTGCAAAACAAAATAACGTAAAAAAAAGAGTTTTCTGCAGTCAATCAAAAAAATAATAGCAAGCTTTCTTGAGGACAAACAAAAACTTGTATTTTTTAATTGTAGTAAATATAGTAAATTTATGTTTCGCTCGCCACATTTCTGACACGCGCACCTAAAAAGGTTTGCCACCACTGACATTAGATGATAAATAATCTTAATTTGAAATTAAGTAGGAATGTAATCATTTTATTTTTGTGCTAGACGAAAGAAAGTACATTTATTAACTACAAAGTTTTTTCAAAATCGTACACTCTTTGTTGGTATTATATAAATAACTTTATTCGATCGTAAGTCTATGATAAGCTTGGAGTTTAAATGTTTAGTAAAAAAAATGAGTGTCCTCGCGCGCATTCCTTGCATGGGAGGAAGACAGTGCGACGTCCGCGGTGAAAGGGATAAATTGCATTGATAAGCCTTCGGAATGCAATAAACGTGATTGAAGGCACCCATATACTAACTTTATAAAGCAATTTCCTTACAAATCGGTGCTGAAGTAAAGAAAAGTGACATTTACGTTGGTTGTTTATGAATAAGCGAAGATTTTTTCAGTTCATAGCCTCAACACTCGAATGAAGCCTAGCGAATTGATTTTTTTTATTAATCTTATCGATTGAAGCGAATTGTGAATTTTTATTTTCATCAGGTTCTTTTCAGTGCATTATTTTTAAAATTGAGAAAAAATCTTTTTTTGTTAATAGCCTATACCAGTGTTTTTTTTTGAAAAAAAGATCCCGGAATTCACTTATTTTCAATCTTTTTTTTTCATTTATGTCCGTTCACAGTGTGGATTATTTGATTTCTAATGGAGATATTTGCAACAGAATATTGTTACGAAAACAGTTGCTTAACCTCTTTTTGAAATAGTAAGGATAGAAGGATAAGGTTAGGTCAGGAGTCAGGACTAGTGATTAACTTATCGCTCTTACTTAAAAAATTTTCAAAGCAAATTAAAAGTATTTTTTTTCTCCTTTTGATATGAAACATTCAAAATACCAAAAAGGTGCCGGAACGCCGTTCCACCGCGTTACATGGAAAAAAGCACTAATAACCAATAACGACTATATTATGTGTTAAATTAAATCTTTCATGATATTTTTATTCATAAAATATTAAAGTCATCATTAAATTGTTCCGTAAAAATAAATAAAATGTAGATACCAGATAAAGTAGACCCGGACGTCTTATCTATTGTAGAATATATTTTTTAATTTAAATCTCTTTTGAATATGGTAATTTTGTATATTCAGATAACATTGTCAAAAAAGATAATCTATTGTATTAACTCATTTTGAGGAAAAATGTTATTTTTTATTATTTTGACAACAATACCATGAGAAATCGTTAAAGTTAAAAAAAAAAAGAAACTAACATAATGGTACAAAAAATATATTGTAGATCTTCTCAAAAAAACCTATAAGATTCATTTGATTGTTTGCAATGGTTTCTTGTATGTATAGTCAAAATGAACATAGTAAATAAAAATGTCGGAACTTGTTTGTGAGTCACGATTTTGACAACTGATTTAACTCGTGTATTACAAATAAATTCAAAATGTAGTCGATTCGTTACACTCCATCATAGAAAAGATCTTTTTCGTGTGAAATAGATAAGTAAATCACAATAACATGTCGGAAATGACTTTTTTTAAATAAATATTTAAAGAAGTTTTTGTACCTATTGGTTCTCACAGTTTTAAGACTAGCAATTGAATCCTTTAAATAAGCTCTTTTTGTTTTTGTTTTTTTCTCACTTTTAATACGCCGATCGTGCTTATTTATCTACGAACTGTGACTTCTCTGTGTTTTCAATGAAAGAATCTGCAAGATCACCAGATTTCGATAATAATTATTTAATCAAAATAAGTTTTTTATCTTCTTAAAAATCTTTCACGGGCGCTTAATTACAGTGTTGGAATTCCTAAAAAAATACGAGAATTTATATTTGCAGTATATACCAGGAATTTCCAACCGGTGAGAAATTCTCCTCTGAAGTGGAATCGTTGAGTTGCTAGATTTTTTGTTTTTTAGCTGAAACATGATTGAAAATTATACTGAAATTTCGATGATTGAAATATGCTTTAGTTATTTTATTATTTTAGTATTTATTTAATTAGAAAAATAGTTAAAAGGAGGGAATGAAGCAAATTACAGTTGGGAGTCCCTTGTATAGCCTATATAGGGTATTCAAATATGTTGTGATATTTGTTTATATTTTCGTATTTGCCTATAATATTTTAGGGCATTTATATATTCTAACTACATACAGTGTTTATCCATTGTGTGTTTGTGATGTGTCAATCTAAGCTTTCGTTCATTTATTTTTAGAGAATTCTTTTTAAATACAAATTTACTTATCTCATTTTTAGCAAGATTATTTTTTCAATAGATACAATTTAACTCTTTTCTTGTGCTGATGAATCTACGTTATGTTACTATATTCAGCTCAATGTCGCCTTCGTTTTTAGACCTATGTGTGTAGAAAGGTAAATATCAGATTTCACGTGGCGCTATTATTGAGCGGGTGGCTTCTAAAGTTCAATCGTAAACGCCAAATCCATTGAAAATATACCTTTCGTCCCTGTTCTTTTTTCCTTTTTTTATAACTTTCTTACCTGTTAAGACTGACTCAATCTATAAATTATTAAAGATTTAATGTACCTACTTAACATGTTGTTTCTTCAGATAGAACGTGTTAAAGTAAAACGTATGATTAAATTCCAATGCCAAGTTCACCCAAGTGATTAATGTTTCACATGCAACGAGCACAGGAAAATCAATGTTATTGCGCCAACGAACAAAGATTGAAGACAACGAATCCCCGTGTTTCCACGAACATTGCCGGACCTGGCTGATTGTCAAATGAGAGTCTAGTTAAGCCGGGTTGATTGCGCGATAGACAATCCAATGTAAGATACATTGTGCCCGTTGAGGGAATGACCGACAAATGGAAGGCGAGGTCGTTTCATATCAGCTGAGGGATCGCGCTCTTTCCGCGGCACGTTTTACATGCCATTCCGATCGCAGGACGATATTCGAGACCAGTGGCGGATTCGCGGATTCTTCGCATTTCAGAATAATGCAAAGATTCTCGTATCTTGCAATGTTATGGAATGTAGTTTGCTTCATCGGTATTCTCGATAAATTTACTATCATCATCGATAATTGTTAAATATATTGTATTTAACATTAACTATCTTATATACATATACTGCCGCTTAAAAAAACAGTGACTTTATTAAGATTATAATCAAATAACACCCGACTATATAGAATCGTGTTTTATTACAAATTATACTTAAGAAATAACATCATAATACTATTTAAAACGTATTCCTTGTAAAAATTACTTTGATATCGTTTTATATGAGATTATAAAATTATAAAAAAACCAAGAGTTTCTTAAACTACATATATTCCGCATGCATTGCAGATATTAAGTGAAAAACTGAAATCTATTTATATGCTGAAACGGCTGGAGTAAATGGAAACATATTTAACTTCGTCTTAACAGCCGCCTGTGTGGTCGAGCGGTCAACGTTGTTGGCTTCGGCTACGGAGGGCCCGGGTTCAAATCCCGGTACGGATAGTTTTATAAATTGTTTTTTCAGTCGATTTATGAATTTCTGTTCAAAGGCATGGATGTATGTGATGTCTTGAATTCCTCCCTCTCACCCATCCTATCCTATGAACGGGGCGTATCGAGAGCGATTAGCTTACCATTAATCCTGTCTTAGCCCTATCCTTCTATCCTTACTCTCTTTGGAAAAAGAGAGGTTGAGCAACTGAGCAGTTCTCGTAGAAACACTTCTGTTGAGATAAACTCCATTAGGAGTCCATATGCTCCACATTGGGAGCGGACATGGTTTAAAAAAAAAATAACAAGAGATTCAGAGAAAAGTCTATCACTCCGGGTCTGTTTTTTCGCACCCCGTTCTGATATTGTATTAATGGTTTAATACAGTTTTTTTTTTAAATCGTTAATATTCTTTTGTTCTCTGTTTGAATAAAAAATGTGTAAAAACAACACTATCTAGCATCCGAATTATAATTGTACTTAGTAAATTGTTAACTAATAATGACTCAAAAAAAAAACAAAATAAAACGATATTTGTACTGTGTATCCACCGTTGAATTTTTAAACAGATATTGAATTTTTAATAGGCTTATATTAACCTATTTGAACTACGACACTTCAAAATGTATTTGGAAACGATGGTTAAGATCAATTATTTTTTATGTAGTATTTTAAGTTGTGAATGGGAATTAGTCCAAAACATTCCAAATTTCAATTTCATAATCACACAGAAACTCGGCCTACTTTTTGTTTTATTTTCATTATTTCCTTTTTGCTTAGCAAGTAATAGTTTCTGCTTAAATTAACAAGTAATGTAAGAATGAATACAATTTTAACAGAATCATTTACATTTATATAAATTATCCCAAAACATGTCCATACTTTGAAGCTTAATATATACTCAATGCGAATTTGCAGCTGGTTTCTTTTTGTTTAAGTCAACTCAATTTTCTATGATAGCAGATTTTCGTACAATAAACTAAGTTTCTGAAAAATATTGAAGCTTTTTCGTTGCGTTCAGAATATTGAGTTAAGTACGTCACTGCGATTTTAGTCAGTGTGGAAAATAGTCAATGTCGAACACCTTGCAAGTAAAAAACAAGCGGACGCTCATAAAACGCTTTTGTGTCGTTGAATTAGTTTTCCGTGAGTCATGTACTACTAGAGAAAACGGATAAGAATGTAAGTGTGCGTAATCCGTCGTAAAAACGGACATGTCTTTTTTAAGAACCACAAAAAGACTTCACAGTTTAATTTATTCTAATTAAAGTTTAAATAATAAATTTATATACTATAATTAAATTTGTCAGAGCAACTAACAATGTGTTTTATGATTGATATACACCACGGCAAAACCCTGAAATATTTAAGCGTATGGTGGTGTCATCACTGCCATATGTTTTCCAACATATTTGGCGTGTAAGCACAACATCATACATATTACCTTTAATACACGTTCCACCTGTGATATCATTTTGTAAGCATTTGCCAAGAATCGCATTTTCTTCAATACATAACTCACGTTTTCTAAATATCGAATTTTAATAAAATCGCCAAAAACAATAGGAGTACATTTTTCGTAAATTGTAAAAAAATGTATGTAAATTACCTTTGATCTATATCGCAAGTGAAAATTAGCACTTTCTTAAAATGCAAAATAAACTAATACACCATGAAAAAGGTCAGAACTTATATTAAATGGTCATTATATATAGGTCAGTGTAAATAGTCATAATTTAAATGAACTTAAAAAAAAACCTAACCTAACCCAATCTAACCAAATTGTTTGTAAAATATTCTGACTTTATAATGTTTTTATTCTGACCAAAAATTGATTTAAATTCTGACCATTTAATTTGTTCCCCATGAAAAATACTGATCACCGATTGGTCTTTTCCAACCGTATCATATTTTTTGTTAAAAATGTGAGATTAAACACCAATAGTGATATTTGACAATGGTTTGGTTTATTTTCTGATATATGTAGTAGATATGCATTAAGAATTTTTGGAACTCAAAAATATAAAAAAATGGAAAGTATAAATTTTGATACTAAGATTCTTATTTGGTTAACACATGTTATATTATAGATACAACTGCATCACAATATTTTTTATTTACATATTTCACGTTATAAAAATAATTATTTTATGTAGTGGTATCTTGTTTGGGAAATGCTGCTTAAAACTGATACTCAAATATTGTTGAAATGTTGCAGAGAGTTCGATAAAATTCCAGGCCCTATTTTATGTATGCCTTCTTCATCACACAACATTAAAACGTTGAACTTTGCTCCCCTACGTATTTTATTTCACCTTTATAATACAAGCCAGTGAAACAAGCAAGTTTATAATAACACCTCGTGATTGCGCTTCCATTGTGAGAATTATGACAATGCAAATGCATTATTCCTTCAGTGTTGGTGATTACGTGCATGCTTATTGGTTACAAAGATCGCCTACTTACAGACAGCTTCTATTGTAAATATTTCCATAGAAGGAAGATTTTGTTTCAGTTCGAAAGAAACATACACACAAAAATTAAGAAATTATTGTTTTATTTTATGAGAAGAATAAAATGCAAATTTGTGGTCATTATCTCCTTGTAACACCAAATTATGTTATTATGAAGTGTTTCAATTCGCTTTGGTACCAAGGTACTTTGATTAAAAAGCTAGACGTTATTAAAGTAAAATGTGAACAACCATACTTAATACTTTTAAGTAAAAAAATAATGAGAATATATAGAGGATATGATATCAAAAAGAAGCAGCGATGTAAACTGCCTCCCCTACATATTTTACAGGTTTATAAATTTATATTTTTAACTGGATATTTTATGCTTGGTGTCATAATTTTATTTTTTATTTCGTTCTCATTGTATCAGACAATTGGGCTAGTATTTATGTCTTTCATAATAATTGAGGATTTTTTTACTTATTGAATATTTTTAGGTATCTTTCTTTTTCGTCTTTACCTTAATCAAAGCTTCATCAAAACTACTTCTGGTAGACAAAGCACGTAAATTTGTACATGGTAACAAGGGTATCCAATCCCGGAGCCTTTTTTCAATCCCGGGATTTCTGGATTGATTTATTTTCAATCCCGGGATCCCAAATTTCGGATTAGCTCACCGGGGAATTTGAAATCCTTGATTTGGTATACTTTGGTATCCGGTATTTGCTCAAGATTTCTCAATTCCGAAATCCCGGGATTTCGGGAATAGAAAATGGGATTGGATGCCCTAATGGTAACCTCAATATATATCAAGTATATATCTTTTTTTTTATTAGAACATTAATTCTTTTCGGAGAAATTACACACACGAATGGTATATAATCAACTTTTAAATTTTCGATGGATTCGGCGGTAACTTTGCGGAAGTTTATTTTAAATATAAAATTTAATTTGATAGGTTTGATATTCCACTTGTTGTGTTGCAAATTGTGACAAATGTTTCACCTTTTCGAGAAACATCATCAGACAGAACATCGCAAGGCTTACGAATAAACTAAAAATTGATTCTTATTGGATGTTATAAATTACAAAATAAAAGCCGAAGTCTAGTCAAATTTTATAACACAACAAGTGGAATACAAAGCTATCAAATTATATTGTATATTAATTAGCTTTGAGATTATTTAATCATAAGCCATAAACTATGGTAAATACGTTTTGCCGTATCATTTATTAATGAAAAGCATTATCGTTTGGAATTTTTAGTCACGTATTTCTTAAATAAATACTATAAATAGATGAATAATTTATTGTTAAATTCCAATGACTAAGCAGTTAGTAGTTCAAATATCTGCTTGCGTTACTCTTGTTACTTAGCCAGATGAAAAACCAACGACAAGACCGTTTCTACTATAGCAGACGCCAGAAAATTTCTGTGTAGGTTCACTTGGTACTTTATTGAATAATTTCGCTCCGGTATATTGAATATCCCGCTGATAGCAAAATCAGCTGGACAAATAGCCGCCATTAAGAATCTCGAGCTTGAAAATTGAATCGGCTGTAGAATAGCATTACTCGAAATAAGAAAACTTAATCGCTGCATGTTAATGCGCTTTTCTAAATATACACAGTGTTTATAGCCAATAAACACGCATTCAAGAATATTTATACACTTCTTTGGATACGGGATGAATAAATATATTACTGGAATATGCAGACCATCAAAGCCTGATAGGTATTTCGATATAATGGCGCTATAAAAATTTTTCTCATCAACACCTATTTCTAGATTTACACGCTATATTTTTTTATAAAAAAAACTCCGCATAATCAAAAGCTTTGTAGCTAAGAGATTTTTTTATATCGTGCAAAGATAAATAAGATTGTAAATATATTGTAAATTCTTGATGGAAACATTAAGCAAATAAGTGTTTTATTAAATAAATAATACACAATGCTACACTGTGTTAATAAACATTTTTTCGACAGGCTTAGAAGCTTTTTTTATGTGTGAAATATAAATCTATATCATTGTTTAACATTGTGGCACGTGTTACTCATAGTTTTCTACATGTAGCTGATATTAACAAAGTTTTTTTTAGGCTTAGAACTAAATGAACTTTTGTTTAAATCATTTTCACTTATAGTGTAACTCCCCATAGAACTCTGTTTGGCTACAATATTTTATTTTTTAATTAAAATAAATTATTATATGCACGGATGGTTGTGATAACAAATTTAAAATATAAAAATATATATTAAATATGTATTTTCTTATATTTTCAACAAAATCAAAAATCAAGTTCACTTGTACTAGTGAAAACCATCCAATCCACAAGTGAATTTATTTTTAACCCTTTTTTATCATAATGATAATGTACGGGAAGCTACTTAGTTGAAAAACTTTTGTTTTATTATTTTTTTGGCAGGTATGTTAAATCATCACTTTATATTTATATTTAAGAACATATAAATACCAAAGTGAATTAGTTGTAA
This sequence comes from Himalopsyche tibetana, assembly GCA_030503985.1. Taxonomy (NCBI): domain Eukaryota; kingdom Metazoa; phylum Arthropoda; class Insecta; order Trichoptera; family Rhyacophilidae; genus Himalopsyche; species Himalopsyche tibetana. Next base: position 10,133,084 of record JAPJYX010000009.1, on the reverse strand, counting down.
TACTTGTGTAAGTCGTAGCCCAAACGTGTTATTTCTACTGTGTTTCTGTGGCACTTGTAGCCTATAGTAAGCCTCAACGCGTGGTTAATGCTGAAAACTGTACCATAATAGTAAATATTTTTTTTCACTGTTTTAATACATTATATAAATCCGTAACAAATAATCTATTGATAAATTACGCAGTAATTTTTAAAATTATTATCAATACTTTCAACACGCAACCTTTCCTTTTCATATGACTTGTCAATAAGTCTCTTAAATTTAAATTAATACAATTTCATATATTACTTCTGTACAAGTGAAGCAGTCACTAATTGAGAAAAATCTATCGAGGTATTCAATAAAATAAATATTTTGTCGAATTTTATATTATTATATTTTTAAAAATCTTTTAATTCAGCTGTATAACGGAATATGTTGATAATGAATATGAATTAATTACTTACGTTTCTTTGTAACTTAAACAGATTTATGTTATTGTTTTAAGTGCTGCATTACCATTAAATGAACGAGTGCATTTTTAAATGAATATTGGAATGCTTATAATAATATTCATTGCAATCAAGTAAGTAGGTAGCTGGGAAAGATAACTGCACCACATAAACAATACAAAACGATAATATAAATTACGTTAATGGACCTTTGTCAAAAGCAATCTCACTTATCTGCCATCGTCACTCGCGACATTCAAGTTCTGCACATATACATATAAGCATTCACAGCCATTTTGCTTTGAATAAATAAATTTCAAACACAGCAAAACTTATTTAGTAAAAAATACTTTTATTATGAAAACACTTTTTTATAACCATGTCTGTTTCCAATGTGGAGCATGTGGACAATTAATGGATTATTACTCAGTTGCTTAACCTCTCATTTTAAGAATAGGGATAAGATGATAAGACTAGTACAGGACTAATGGTTAGCTAATCTCACTTGCTACACCCGATTTTTAGGATAGGATGGGTGGGAGTGAATTCAAGGCATCACAAAAATTCATATCTTTGGACTGTCTGTTCTGGGATTAGAGCCCGTGATCTCCGTAACCGAAGCCAACGACTCTGACCACTCGACCACGCAGTCGGCTTTTTTGCTTTGCACTTTTCCACCGTAATAATATAAATTTTCGAGTTAGAATTTGATGAATGGAGATTGAAAAAAACAGGTTGTTTTATTATGTTTCTTTAGTTTGAAAATTATTTCTTCAGAGATATCTACTGTTATTATATAGATTTTTTTTAAACCGGTTTATTTTAATTAAAAAAAAATAGTAATATTATTAACTATTTGTCGTAAAAAATCTTAATAATCATTATTATTCTTTAGAATAAATTCAATAATTAATTTTAGTTGATATTCTATCAACTCGCGGGGTTTTCACTGTTTGGAAAAATATACAATTCGTAGAACGTTTCTCAGCTAGATAGAAAGTTTTTCCATAACTAATGAGATAACGGATGGCTCCCTGGCCCGTTCCCTTATCTCCGAAGTCCTTTTTCTGCGACTTTATCAGTGTCATGAATCGTTATCTTAAAGTTACATCGAGAAAATATTAATGTGGAAAAAACGCCATTTGATTATACTTATTAAAGCTATGTGTGTCAGACAGCCGACATTGAAATAATATGTATACATTTCTGTCATTTTCCGGGATGTGAACAACAAGGTGTCAAAAGCTGTCCACCAGTCAATAGCGACATTGAATTAATTCACATACTTATATTGTAATAAGTAAAGACATTGGTATGAATTGATAATTCAATTTACTTGAAAGATATTTTTACACTAAAAACCTTTATCTAAGTAAAATATGTTTAAATAACACATTATAGATAAGAAAATGTTAATTGTATCAAGTTTATTTATTTATCACGTGTCTTTTCTCATTACTGTATGCATTTAGGTGATTATTATATTGATATAAAATATTCAGATGATTTAATTAATTGAACTTGACATTTAAATGGCTATAAAAATTTTCATACCTCGATTTCTTCTCTGCTAATGATAATAGAAATCAGGGCCGCCGCGAGGCTAAAATTTAAACATGTATAATTAAAGATATATTTATATATTATAAAAACATTACCAGGAAAAAAAATATGACTTCAAAAATACAAAGCAAAGTACGTGGCACATATTGTAGCCTAATAATTTGTTATGTTTGACCATAATTATAATGTGATATCACAAATTACTGAAATTAAGAGGAAAAACTCACAGTGGAAAGTAAACTTTTTTTGGCAGCGCATTCAATAAAAAAATTTGCATACTCTATTTTGAAATCTGTAACGAAATTGGAGAATGGTGTTGTCAATAATAACTGTGGAAATTTTTACAATGAATATACTTATCTTTAATCAGTCAAAAGTATCTGTATTGACTATTCATGTATCGGTTATAATATACCTTTAAACTACAATATTAACACGTAATTTATATCTGAATTTAATACAATACATAATTTACATTTACACCATATGCGCCTATGAGTCCAATTTACTTCAGCTATTTAACTATTCGTGTAAAAGGATTATTCGTATATATATTATTATTTTCTTAAATGCTTTGTTTTTGCTGTATTTTATTTTCAAAACAATTGTTACTCTATAGTTTTAACAATGGTGAGATGCCGAAAAAGCTTTAAGTAATGTTTTTATCAATTTCTTCTGATAGAAACCTTACTTACTTTTTGTTTCGTTCTTTCGCTCTTTATTTCGTTTGTTCTGACAAAGACTTCGATGACAAACTGTATTTAATTTTTTTGTTGAGCCAAAGTATTGCTATTTGTAATTTTCTATATAATTATTTTTCAGTTTATTAAAAAATGCTGTGAAAAAAAAAATCAATTTTATCACAGATACAATTTTAATCAGCGAGATAAAACGTTCTTTATGTATTTTAAAACAGATTGAGTTATTCGTCTCGTTGATACCTGTTGTGTGATTAAAATAATATAAGACAATAAAACGTTGTTTCAAGTAACCTTTTCTGCTTTATTAAAATAATCGCATAATTTTATTCTGATAAATGTATGATGTTAATGCACACAATATATTTATACATGTGAAACAAAATATTTCATTGTATTTCCCAGCGTTTCTGAAAACTTTTCAATAGTATTATTATGATATATAATTAGAAATACTTTAGTAAAATTACGGATATTTTCATTAAAATATTTAATTATAAACAAAACTAATAAAAATATATATATATAATTAGTCGTTACATTTTTAACTAATTTTATTATTTGAATGTCATTACTAATTTGTTGAAAAGCTACTATTTTGACAATATTTAAACAATATAAATCGTTCAATTGTGTTTAATAAGTACACAACAAATATTTTTTTACTTTAAGCTGCTGTTTTTTGTGCAAAAGATTTTTAATTCCTCACGCACAAATTACTCATACTTTTTTTTAACAGCGAATATCGCCAAAAATATTAACATTGATTTATTTTTATTATTCAATACTACGCTTGTTTTAGAAAAAAATCACGGCAATTTTTCTTCTTCGCTAAATAAATGTTACAAATCTGTTACATTCGTAACGATAGTGTTCTTAATAAATTTGAAAATAATAAAAAACAACTCGATTTGAATTATTATTTCATGAAATCTACCAACATAAAGAAATGCAATAAAATAGAAGCATTATGGGCAAACCATGTACAAATTTAATATCATCGATCTAAACTGTACAGCTCATAACCGTTCATATGAAATATTTAATACATATTGTTTTTTTATATCCTATGATATTAATCCTACTAAATAAAATATGAAATTAACATTAAGCGCCATGAATTTTGTTGCAGTGAAGATGCTTTGATAAAATCAGTAATAAATACAATAAAAAACCTTTTATCGAAATTCTTTCAAAAATTGTATTTATAAAAATAAAGATAAACTTCTTTGTTTAATGAAACATATTATAATATACGATGTCTACAAAATAGTTTGTTGAATATCTCTGAAGTATACACCCAACTTCAACAAATCATGCGTGCGTCATGAGTTTTCTTGGCAAACACAAAGTAAAGCACGTTATAAGGGTTTACCATTTATAAAGACGTTATTTGAAATCAATTAAATTAAAGCATTATACCTCATTTGATATTTATATGCATTCATATTAAAATATATACATATATATATTAAAGGGTTGTTGCATTGTACAAACTAATAATTTATTTCGATGCACTCAAGAATCCAATAATTTACACACTTTTGTACAAGAACAACCCCTTGATAATTTTGATGTACCACTTTTTTAACTAAGTGTAATACGTTTTTTTTAACAAAAACTCAGACAAGCATACTTACATAAAATTGATAAAAAAAATAAGCCTACAAACGATTACTGAAATAACCATGTGATACCGAAGGGCGTAGGGCGTAGGCAGATAATGAACGGGAAGTTGTCATTGGAGCCGCTGGATACAATAATTCAGTTATAAGGGAGTGGATGTTATCGTCATTGTTTTGGTAAAAACGTTAAATGTGAACTAAAAAGCGTAAACGATGTTTAATAAGTATCTGTTAATAACACATAATCAAATATTTTAATATATCGTTCTCAAAGACTCATGAAATGTAAAAAAAAAGAGAAATGTAATTGATTGTAATTTTTGAAATTATTGAAAATATATATTTATATGTTTTTTGCATTTTATATCGCTCAACCTCTCTGTTTCTAAAGAGTAGTATGGATAGAAGGATACGGCTAGGACAGTACTAGTGGTAAACTAATCGCTCTCGCTATGCCCAGTTATTGAAAGAATGGGTGGAATTTTTAGGCATCACAAACACCCATGCATTCGAACAGAAATCGATAAATCGATCGAAAAAGTACTGTTTGTAGTGAGAGTCGAGCCCGTGAGATCCGGCACGGAAGCCCACAACGCTTACAGCTGCGCCATAGCATCCGATTGTAATAATACCCTTGTTTATTCATTTCGAATTGCCGGAATATATTTAAATAACTTGACTTTAAGACGTGATATTTTTTGTCAGAATATAGGCGGAGAAAAAAATGATTAATTTCCAATTGTTCGATAACAATTCCTTTGCTAATAGAACTATTCATATATTTTTTATAATTTTAATGCACCGTCTCCGTCATTGTATAAAGTCAATATAGTATCACACGTCAGCAAAATGTTTGTTTTGTGTATAACAAATGAATCGCGATCCAATTAAAATTCCACACGTAAAGCCACGATATGTCATAATCATTTAGAATAGACAGTTTCAAAGATGTGGCGCCACATATTGCAGCGTCTTTAGCATTCAGATCAGGTTTGGTGCGTTTTCCACATTAATTAAGTCGTCGGATTGACCTAGACCTTTTCAGAACCCCGCCCGAACCGACCTGTCACTTAGATAGGTTGAAATACCAGAGGATAAAAACTCTGTAAAGTTATTATATATTAATACAATCCATGGCAATTCACAAAGACAACTCTTTAAATACATAATAATATCACGAATTGTAGGTAAGAGCATTTTTGGAAAGCTTAAGAAATAAGAATTTATTTCAAGTGACACTGCATCACATGTGATATCGACGAAGTTTTACATTATTCAGTGGTTTGTTTTATAGTTTTTCCATCTATATTAACCTTTTAGCTGCCGTTGATAATTAAAAGTAATAAGACAAGATAACTCGTCTCCGGCGTTTTGAGCACAAAAAAATTACGACATATCTCGTCTGTGGCAGCCATCGAGCTAAAAACGAATAAATATTTTACATTTCTTTTGTGACAGTTATTTCTGTATTAATGAAATACTTTTCTTACTATTTTTTATATCCACGTCTGCTCTTTACATAGAGCATATGGCCTCCGCATGAAGGTATTTTATATCAACAGAAGTTTTTCTACAATAACTGCTTATTAATAACTATTTTTTTTTATTTTTTTAAATAATTTTAAAAATATATATAATATTTCAATGTTGAAAGATCCTACAAGAAAAACTCGATGAGAATTTTAGTATTATAAGTCACTCAGGATAATTTCGAGGTAAATTGACACCACAAACACCCATTGTCTTAGGTCTCATCAAATTAAATTTCAAAAATCTAAATTTGACATTGGCCTTACCGGGATCAAACCCAGACCCACCTAGCAAGCTCTCACCAACTTGACCACAGTGGGCGACTATAATGCAAACGTCACGCAAGCCCCCCCCCCCTCTCTTGAAAGCTTGAAATTTTAGCGAAACTTTTTGCTGGCCCCTCCATGCATTGCATAACTGTTATGAGGTGGCTCCGCCGCTGTACTTGTTTTTATCTCAATATCTATTAAAACATATTTTTTTTAAATTACTTGCTAAGACTTTTCTCGGATGTTAATGTACAATAGTGAATGGTCAGGTTCTTAATACTGTTTGTTACTTAAAGTGAATGATATGCATTCTTCTATGGATGGTATAAAATATTGTAAGTATTTATTTCGATTAAAATGTGTCAAATAAAAAAAATTAACATTTTACGCATATTTCATTCGAAATTTCGTCACGAATCAAGAATTATTAAAACGATTATTATCAGTTTATAATAAACAACAATCTAATGCACGAAGGTCGCAATATTTCTTTTTGTACTAACTCGCGAAGCGGGCAATACAAAAAATTAACAAGCTTAGCGTAACTCCCTCAGATTTTGATAAGAACCTGACAAAATTCTGATTTACAATTGAACAATTATTATTTCGATCGAATTATATATTATAGCAAATAATACGGTTTACAACTTATTATTTATTGGTACATGGGCGTAGGTCTTGTTCATTAAATTTCCAGCAACGTTAGAATTTTAAAAACGCTATATCTTTACGTCTATATCGTATTTAATTTTGTGTCATAAAATAAAAAAAAATCATGAATCAAGCAATTTAGAAAAAAGTTAAACAATATATTAGTTTTTGTCTAAAAAAAATATGAATAATTTATTTGTATAGATAAGGAATCAGCTTGTTATAAGTTGTCTTAATTTTATTTTTGAAAAAAAAAATATTGCTTATAATATGACATAGCTTAAAATATAGTGGAAAAAAGTTAAATGGTCAGAATTTAAATCAATTTTTGGTCAGAATAAAAATATTATACGGTCAGAATATTTAATAAGAATTTTGGTTAGTAGGTAAGGTTAGGTTTTTTTTTAAATTATGACTATTTATTCTGACCGATATATTATGACCATTTAATATCAATTCTGACCAATGTTATTTAAATTCTGACCAGAAAAATACGAGCCAAATATAATAATAAAGTAAAATGAAATATTTTTTAAAAATATTAGGCAAATCTATTTACTAGCTTGTACTTAGTGACAATCAATTTTAATGTATTAACTGTTCGTTACAGGCATTATATTTATAAAATAAAAACAATGCTTTTGGAAACAATGTCTTATATTTTTATTATTATCAGAAACTGTTTGTTTCATCACGAGCATTATCAGTTGAATATAGCAATGATATAGTGATAACAATGCGTACAAATTCCTATGTTAAAATTATCTTTCGTATTTTGTTTATGGGCAAATAAAAATGTCATCACAACTTCTATTTGGATATACAAGATATAGTTGTATTCGTAAGATACACTGCATACTGTCTTTTGTTTGTTTTTATTGCGTATTTGTAGAACTTTTCGTCTTTGGTCTCGATTGGAAGATAACCAACAATATCGGAATGAAAATCTTGCCCGAAGCGTTGTACATGTGCCGTTTTTATTGGTTTACTAGTGTCAGGTGAAATACCATGGACGTGCTCGATTACTACGTTATGAAAAAGTTTTATTTCGACACTCTGTCGCGAAGCAAAACAATCTTTCAAATACAATCGATACCGTGCAAAAAAGATGTCGTTTTACGATGATTAAAAATTCTTGAACTCAAAAAAAATATACATAAAAAATGTAATTAATTTAATTCTTATTGCGTAGTGGTTAGCGTTGTTGGCGTCCGTGCCGGATCTGATGGGTTCAAGTCTTAGTAAAAACAGCATTTTTTCAATTGAATTATCGATTTCTGTTCGATTCAACAGATATACCAGCTTTAAGGAGAATATTTTGGTCATAAATAATCAAAAACACCTTTAATAATATAATAAAAACTTTGAACGTTTTACATATGTAGATAAGCAAAATTTTCTTTTATTGTGGAAATATCAACTTGGTAGGCTATAGGCTCAGAATTTTTAAATCAAGCTTAATGAGTAACCACTGAATCGTTTATGTAAAACGAATTAGCATGTCGATTAATAATTAACTGTTGCATAGTCATTAGGTACTCCACTGGTAACAAAGTGTTCACATACAATGCATAAGAATGCACTTAACTACGATGCAATGGAAACAATATATTATTATGTTTGCAAGGTGCAAGAATTTACGGATAAGGGATGTCGAAAATTCACGAATAAATTGAAGTTTGTTTACCTAATCACTTCTGTAAAATCGACTCTGCAAATTAATTGTTCAATTAGATAGAGCTAAAAAATGGCATATGTTAAAATAAAAATGAAAGATCTGTTGTTAAAATATATTTTTATTTCATTTTCCAGTTAAAACCTTACCTTAAAAGCATTATAATTTTCTGGTAGGGTGTAAATGATCTTTTGACCAAACAATATATGGAAAATGAATTTTAATATTTATATGCATACTTACCAAGAAGAGATTATTGACAGACGCGCAAAAAAAACGTTTCAATGAGTGGCGAGATTATGTAATACTTTAAGATTTCGACTGAAGGTGCTTGGTGGAATTTCAATATTAAATTTGAATCGTTCAAACTATGTACATTCTCACAAATTTTGTCACTAACGACCCGGGTTTCGCCTTTCGGCATCTTCAGCATCGGCATCTTCTATACCCTATATAACCATAAAATCATATAATAATAAAACCTTTGCCGACAAACAGATTATATAATTCTTGAAACTGCTCACTACACAAATCTGTTGGCATTCCCATGAGCTCATCCTTTTCGCCAGCAATGGCTTTGGACTCAGTGATGCATTTGTATCTTATATAAGCACGAAACTTTTATTTGCTAAGCGTCAGTTCAAGTTCATCCGTGCACTTGAATGCCTGAAGATGCCGAAAGGCGAAACCCGGGTCGTTAGTGACAAAATTTGTGAGAATGTACATAGTTTGAACGATTCAAATTTATGTAATACTGTTTATTTTATCGGATCGTCACTGTTGGACTGTTTTAAATTGATAATATTACATAATGTAGGTAATTTTTAAATACGAATAGCTTTTCATCTCAATATCAAATAAACAAATAATAAATTACGAATCAATTAAATATAACTTATTTGAAACACACAAAAGTAGCATCGTGCAGTTATATTGTGTTATATCAGTATCGAATTACTATTTGCCAACTATTTTCTATATTCACGATTTTAAGGAATGAAAAAGGAGTCCCACATAAAAACAAATATCCTGCAATTAAATATATTATGATGCCCTTAAATTTACTGTATGGCTTAAGTAAGTTATAAATTTACAAACATGAATTCAATACATATTAATATTTTTTACAACCCTGTTTGTATACAATAAATTACATCCGCAAATCTACAAGATCGTACTGGCTGTAAATGTGGGATGAACAGATTTCTTTTTCGATATAAGTGTCAAACCTTCTAGATAAAGTCTTCTCAAATATACACCGTGAGTAAAAATGTTCTTTTTTTTACATAATTTCTGTTTGCATAATGCGACAGTCTTTTGTCTTTTTGCATTCAAGTCGTGCCTCGAAAACAATGACTTTCAAATGTCACTATAAAAGGTTTTAAAAAAATAATGACAAAACAACATACTGACTAAAGTGTTTTAAATTAATCCATATATATATATTGACATTGTTTTATAAACAATGGATCATACCCAATAAATTGTTTTTACATTTTTACTATATTTTGTTTTACCAGTACTATTGATTTGAATCAGGTCAATTTTATTCAAAAATAGTTTAGCTCATCTGGCATTTTGGTTTTCGATGATTTTTTTAAATTGATTTATAAACATTGTTATGTTTCTCTAGCTTAATCTCAAAAATGACTTATTATTATTACCGTTTTAAGCCGACCGAAGCTAATTGTTGCCTGGGAGCTGTACTGGTATATATAAAAAAAAAATGTATTGAGATGTCGTATAATGTGAATTATTTTAAGACGTGGTTTATTTAAAATAAAAAGACATTTTTCACAGCACCAACATTATTTAAGAAAAATGAATATGTTTAGTAAGAAAGAAAAATCTATTGTTTTATATTTTTCAATCAGGTGAAAAAAATGTGGAATAAAAACATTCTTCTATCTGGATGCTACCGTAAGCAATTTTTTTTTTATCGTAACAAATAATATAACAAACTTCGATTTTATTTATTTGAGAATATAATATCAACTGTGAATTGCTTTAAAGTATATTTGTATTTTACTTGATTTGACAGATAGGCAACTGATGTCTGTAAAACCAATTTCCAATGGAATATGTCTATTTATTTATTAACAAACGTAATATATTTTTGAGCATTTTCCCCCGCAGTTTATTTATAGAAATAACAATTTAACAAAATTCAAGACAAAAGGAAAACGAATAGTTTATTTATTATGTCATAACGCCTTCTCTAATATGTCAGTTTCCCAAGAATATGATTTTCCCGTCACGGTGATGGATATCTTTAATAAAACATTAATAAAATATATACGTTAATGACAGTTTATCAGAATATTGACAGCCATGATTCGTGTTAATACGTCAACGATACAAGCATAGTCGACGTTCTCATGGTGTAATTTATCTAATACTAATAAAATTATGGACAACAACCAAGCATTTGTTAAACATATACAGTGGTGTTTAAATTAATCAGTGAACAAATTTTAAATAATATATTTCTGACGTATTGAGTGATCCAAATAAATAAAACATATAACACATTAGCTGTCGTCCCATAAGTTAAACATTTATGCATCCGAGTAAATAATTATTTTTGCTTCATTCAACATTTGACTTTCAAGATTTTTATTGTTATTCTGCAGTGATAATGAAAGATTCTTTTAACTTGTTTACAATTTAACATTTGCTATACATTTCGATTTTTGCGGGAATATTAGTATAAAAGTAATGATATTAGAATATTTTTTTACACACTTTCTTGTTTTCAAACACGACTTAAATATTTACATACATAGATACTGCAATTAGTGATTGCGGCTTGTAAATGAAAAACGGTTTCTTTTTGTTGTCTTTTTTAATGGATATTCATTGACTGTAGAGTCTTAATTAAAGTCTGTATTATTGAGTTTCTTTTTTAGCCATTGTTACTACTGAAAATGTAAGATTATCTTCCGGTTAAAATGAAGATAATAGACGACTTTAAACACAGGTGTTTTCATTGGTCACACAGATCACTTTCATTGGAGCAATCATGTATGTTTTAATACGAGAAGAAATTTGTAAAAGAAACGTGTTAAGATTTTTTCCTTTTTAAGCATATTGAGGAGTGGTTGTCTTGTTAAACGAAAAATGACTCTTACACACGTTTTACGCTTTTTGTGTGTACAGTCCGTTTATTAGTTTATTGTCTAAACGATTTCAATAATTTAGACATTGCCATATAGAAAACAGTGAGAAATTTCTATATAAATAACTTCCAGTATTGATTTTCAATTGTAGTTGTCATTATAAACAAAATACAATTGAATTACATTTGAAAAAAAGTATTATTTTAGCACATAAGCCAAAAAATACGTGGGTAAAATTTGTTTGTCAAATATTTAATAATAAATAATCACTGAATAAATTTCATTCATGCTGCGGTGACAATGAATTCTTAAACGTTTAACAATGAATAATTATTTTTAACAACTAAATATAACGCGGAACTATAAATCGAACAATAACATAATATTAGACACAATGCCTTCAACGTTTGCTGTGCCATACGAGGTCCGTCGTACAGATGAAAGATATTCCGATTAATCAACGTCACAATGTTCAAATATGTTAAAACTATTTCATAATCGATTAGTTATCATTTTTTTTTGGTTCCAATGTACCGTCACTCTTAAATTGGTTAAGCGTACGCGCCAAATCTTAGCTCTACAAAAGGATTTTTTGGAGTTATATTTTTAATGTTGAAACAAATGAAATTCCCTAGAAATCGACACTTTTTGTCAATCTCGGTTTTAGGGACGTTTTAATAAAACAACCTGAGACTTGAGATTATGTTTTTAATAAAATATGTATAAATTAAATTTTATGTATTCTATACCAATATAGTAGTATACTTTTATACATTTGGGAAGGCAATAAAAGAATGATAAGAAACTTTCAAAATCTTACTGAAACACTATGAGCATTGTTGTTACGTGTGACAGATGTTAGTTTGCAATAATAACCTTAAAATTACAGAGCCATTGAACTATTATTCAAATGAAACGATTTTATAATTAAAATCAAACGAATCCCTCGAATAATGTGTAACGAAAAGCAATATAAATATTTAATTTACAAACTTGTGGTTTTCTGCAATGTTCTTTTAAGGTTTAAGATAATATCCCAGGAGGTGACAAAAAAAACCAAAACTTCAGAATCCCTAAAATATGCATTTTTTTTTATTTCGAAAATAAATCTACATATATTACCAAAATAGAGATGAGAAGAACCATTCTTACAGCGACGATGAATCAAAGAACATTGTCGTACCAATAATCAGGAAAACGGTTACACAAGTGATGAAGTGATTAAAACCCTTTTTTATACAAATATCGAAGCATAAACACTAAGTTAATATTATGTATGGCACTCATTAATCAATTTCAATTAAATTTGAAGTGAATAGATACGTTTTTTTATAAACAAAAACTTTATCATAAAACTAAAGTGGCATGAAATTGCTCCGCAATCTGTCACGTCCGATTACAAAATGAATTCTTAACTAAGTATTTTTTCATACCTCCGCCATTTATTTTTATTTTTGGATGATTTATATTATAATAGCGTTAAAATAGCTTTATTACTTTGCTGAGATTATTTTTGTTTGATTCCAAGTGAAATAAAATAATACAGTATTATTTTATGAGTACGATTATGACATGTCGTAGAGAGTAAAGTTAAATCTATGTTCTTTTAAATAAAATACAACTGTCTGCAGATGAAGAATATTTTTCGTACTGCGAGTGAATTTTAAATGAAACTTTGTATCATAAATAAATCTGTTGTATGGCATTTTTTTTCCTTTTTGATCCCCAATTGGCAAATATATAGGTCTTTCGTTGTGTGCACTTTTTCAGACGTTATATTATTTTTTTTTATCGAAAGCAGGTCGTTGACAGTGCCGGCGCGAGGTTATTTGGCGCCCTAGGCAAAGATTATTGACGCGCCCTTATTAACAAATAGTTCCATTTTTTTCAAAATTATGAAAAAAAACAATTTGGAATCGCTAGATTTTTTTATACATCCATGTCCGCTCCCAATGTGGAGCATATGGCCTCTTAATGAAAGTATCTCAACGGAAGTTTTTCTATGTGAACTGTTTGTTACTTAGTCGTCTAACCTCTCTTTTTCGAATCATATGGAAAAAGATACATAATTACAACAAACATTAAAATAAATGAAAATGTACTATTATTTATTATTATAAGTGTAAAAATTGTTTTGATACTCCACTTATGCGCCCCCTAATGGTTTGCGCCCTAGGCGGTTGCCTATATCGCCTGTATGGTGGCGCCGGCTCTGGTCGTTGATAAAGCTATTATCCAATACTGGTTGCTAGCTGCCAAAGACTAACCACCAGTACGTATGAGCATTTAGTCTTTTCCTAGTTTCATCAATACATATGCATATTTTACAATGTCCACTTCTTATATATATCATAGCAATTGTTATAGATTTCAAGAGGAATAGTTGTAATTGTATCGCATAGCCTTTCTGTTCAGAAAGTGTGTCTACGTGCCTGGATAAGCGTTAGTAGTAAGCTCCTGATGTGGTGTTTATATCATCATAATGTAGGAATTTTAATAAGAGCTTTTATACGAGACCTACTTGTTGCTTAGTCGCTCAACATCTCTTATTCGAAGAGAAAAGTAGGAATATGAAGGATAGGCCTAGGACAGGACTAGTAGTTGGCTAATCTCTCTAGGTACATCCCGTTATTTTAGATTAAAATGGTAGAAAGGTAGATTTTTAGACATCACTATATTGCTGTCCGTACTATTCTTACCCTCATAAAACTAGTTCAAGCGAAATGATTTAAAATTCTCCGTCACCAGCCCATATACATCACGATAGGAGCGGATACGGTTTCATGTACTTGACTCTTACATTAATTTTATGTATTTATTCGAAAGGTATACGTGGCCAACCTTTCTTAAACTTGAAATAAAGTAGTGTAAATTAAAATTGAAACATCGCGAACGTCATTGAGAACGCCTGAATCTAACCTCGAATTAAAAATACCCTCACCACAATGGATGCAAAAAAATCGATGGCTTTTGTCATTGCAAGATATTTATTGTGTGAAAAAAATATTAATTCGCCGGCATGTTGAAATGTTTAGCGGCGCTTAACCTATTTACAAATCTACATGGTATCAGCTGTCAAGCCTTTGTGTTGAGCTGAATTTCAAATTATTGATATCAATCGTTGTGTGTATTAGTGCATTTAACTTAATATTTCTTATGATTTATCTGTAAAAAAAAATCATACTTACAAGCTCAAGCATTTTGTTTTGATATTTTTTCTTCGAATACAGATCTACATAGACAAGCCGATAGTGTCAACACAATTCTCTATGGTTTATATTTTCAACCCAAATCTCACTTCTTCTTTCAAGTCATATGTGGGTAACGCGTCTAAAAGAATGCTTTTTTGCTTATTTCAAGAGTATAAATTGCCGATATTTTCATAAAAATGAGTAATCTTACTAAAACATTTTTACTAAGATAATTGCAATCAAATTCGAACAAGAGTCGACACAAATCGTTAGTTCGCAATGAATCTAATTCCACTAAAACAGGGGTGGGAAATCTTTTTTTTGAAGTCTTCCAAGAATTTTGAAATCAAAAACCACAAGAATTTACGAATTTGCCGAAATGAATAGCGCGGAACCTTTTTGTTAAGGTTTCGATTAAGACTATTATTTTATTTAAAAAAAAAAAATTATCAAAATTTCGATTCGCGAGTTCTTATCGATGGATTGCGAAAGATTATTGGCGCAAAGGCCGTATATATTAAACATTTGGCCACGACAGGGTTTCTTAACCCTGCGCCCACGGAGCTATTTTTATGCGACCTTGATAATTATGTAACAAAAAAATGTAATTGTTTACTACTCAGATAACCCAACATGAGACAATTCATCAGTAAAATGCATTGTTAAGGATTGTTATTTTTTGAGATATTTTTGTACTAATTATTTTATTTTGTTCTTTAAATGCCCTCATAGGCATATAAATGTATAATTCAATTATTAATAATAATTTAGTCCTAAGTTTAAGTTCCTATTCATCCATTTGACTTATTTGTGTTTTGCTTGTGTATATGTATGCACATATGTGTGTATGTATGGATGTAGTATGTGGGGAGGGATATATAATGTGATTTTGCAAATTAATGCATATGGTGTTTCCGTGAACTTGCTTCACTAAGGATTGCTCACCTCTGTAGCGATCACGCCCTTCCGACATAAAGCTTCATAAATAAAATTCACCTGTCACATAGAACACCTGGTCCACAAACAGAGGCATACAAATTAACAATGCATTCGTGCCATCTTGTACAAAAATAAATTTCAGTAACTCAACTTATAAGGAACAGTTAGTGTGTATAAAATGTAATAATATTATTAATCTCATAAAATCGGTGGTTTTATGACGTTAAGTATCGCAGTGTGAACTATATAATACAATAAGAAACAAATGACATAATTTGTTTTACTGAAAATTAGTTTCACAGACTGTTTGTTTTATGTAACCAAATCATTTGATTCGATACTGTATTCTTTATTATGTAACTGTGCTACATAACGAGCATAATAACGTGGCAATGGCATTGAGTTGCATTCGAATAAATAAATTAGCGTTGCATAAAGATCAACAACTTGAAATTTCTCGCCGCTCTCGCGTAAATACTGGCAATAAATTATTATGCATGCGAGTATTCGAGTACATTGAGTGATTTGGTAAAACCTGTTTGAATCAAAATTAGCATACAAACAATTATTTTATTTCTGCATCCCAGATCTGTTCCAATTTTGAAAAAAGAATCTAACGCCACTTCAGAATTGCCAGTCACGTCAAAAATATTCCTTATTTCATAGAGTTTAAAATTACTATTTTTAAAATAGGTAGGTATTTAGAATTAATTATTTTAAATGGTAAAGTTATTATTATGAATGATTAATAAGCAAACGTAAGCAAACCTTCAGAGTAACAATGAAATTTTTAAAATACATTGTTCAATATAATTGATAATTCCATTCAGTTAGTTTGGCGCCACAAATGCAAAATGCCGGCACAAGATTAATTCGATACTCATACATCATCTTTTATGTATTATTTATAGTAAGAAAAGTTACAAATTGGACTAGCAGTGGCGTAGCAAGTATTAAATTAGCTTTTGATGAATGCGTATCTTGTTGAAAATGCCGTTCCTGATCATATAAAATAAAAATGGGATAAGTACAAAAGAATGTTTTGTTTTGTTGAAAAAATGCCTTTTCACCGAGTGTTGACAGTGAACACCTTAAAAGTAATTTTTGTTTTCATTTAATTTTATTTCGACTTAGCATTTTCTATAAGTATATTGATGAATATTGAATACTTGATAAATAGTAATAATTGATATTTATGTCGCAATAATTATGTCCATATATAAGTTATATATAATCATGTTTCTATAAATTATACAACAAACGTTGATTTTTTTTTAAATCGTCTCCTGATTTGCTAATATAAAAATATACACCGTGAAGTAGGCGACACAATCAGAAATAATTGTTAAAATTATTATAGTAAATTTATATTCAATTTACAATAAAAATATTATATCAATCATAGATGATAATTTTTCATTGCATATTATCTCATCCAGTTTTAATATTATAATATAATCTAATATAATATACAATGTTCTATTATTATTTGACCTTATAGCATATACACTTTGCCTTTGGCCACTGTGTCTAAGTATTTCGCTGCTAATATATATCGTATATATTATAATATATTGCAGTGTCGTAGTAAATATAGATTACCACTCCACAAGCCGCAGGATTCCAGCGAGATGTAAGGATACTTGTTTTATAACTTATTAGCAAAGAAGTCTCAGGAGATAAATTCACAGGCGCCTCTTGGCTTTGTGAGACGCCAGTGGTTGCTATTATTAAACTATACATCCACGATTGGCAACACTGAAAAGAAATATGTATGTTATGTTATTATATCCTGCATTCTATTTCAGTGACTGGGCATTTTTAGCAAACATACGTAGACCGTTCTTTCTTTTCTCTCTTTGCTGTAATTATTACAATCAACATTACAGCAGCTGCATGTCTACTTATTTCTTTAAAAAAAACATTCTACATCTACACACTATAACCTTTTACTGGCATATTCAACAGTTCAGACGTTCATCTTTTTGTTGCTATGTTGGCAATGTTGATTTGAAAAACATGATTTAAAAAAAAACACTCCGATCAATAACATTTAGTTGTTAATCTTTATAATAAACAAAAAAGTTTCAATCAAATTCAGAAGCTTTTTTGTTTTATATTTTCAAAGTGTAATTTATTTATTTATGTAAAACATTGTTTGTGAATCCGTTGGTAAATTGTTTGTATACTTTTGAGTTTTTATTGCACACCTATGGTGCAATTTTTTTATGCTGATAAGTTCTAAAGAATTTGAATTTTTTTATGTTGTCTGATTACTTTTAAATAAAAAAAATAATATATTATCTGATAAAACTTAATTCGATTATACCTGACCATCAACAATTTATGTTTGTTTTTTAATCACTTTAAAACTGCAAATAATACTCAACAATATTGCAGCAAGTTAATATTATTTTCACGCATTATGTAATACAGATGATAAACTTTTCAAATGAAAAAAAAAACAGCCCATTCATTACAGAGTCTGAGCTGTAAAAAATTCTTTCACGGCTATAACAACATAATTTGATATCTGTGATAACATAAAAAAATCATATAACTAGAAAATATTTTTTATTCTAAGAAACATCTTCTACGCCTAAAAAATATTGATCAGTATGTATCAGGATTGCCTGAAAGATGACAATCATAACATTGCAATTATCCTTTTATTTGTATATATTAAATCATAAACAGTGTACTAATGAGAATGCTGATTTTTTATTTTATTGTAAACTATTTTCTTTTTCAGTTTGACAGTTACATACATTTGATATTTCTTCTCTTTATATGTTACAGTTAACGTATGCAATAAGTCAATGTGTACATTAACTATAGACGAAGCCAAAATGTTCACGCGTGCTCTCATTGTGTTGCCATCCACTGTACACTAATATGCTTGCGCAATCATGCAGTTATTGTGTTTAACTGTTATTTGACATTATATATAACCTCAAAAAATTCGACGTTTTGCTATTCTCACCCTCTTTCTATTCAACATGTCTTACCTAACCTAACGCATAATATTATTTCTACTTTCACGCGCTTTAACCTAACCTAAGCTGTGATGTGAATTTTTATTATGTAAACTTCAACTAAAACTGCTAATTAATGTATACATTGACGAGGTTTCACTGTTTAGCTTTGACATAAAATTCCCATAAATTGCCTGCATTTTATTTTTCAAATTGATTGATTCCATAAACAGGTAAATCGGCTTTACTATGTGAACAAGGTTTCAATTAAATTTTCAATATTATAATTATTTTAATTGAATATCACCCATATAAACGCTTCAAGCAAGCTTACACAGAAATCGATGAATGTCAGAAGTCTTTAGGCATCATCAACTCCGAAATTGAAATAACTTATTTTATTACGCCTTTTAATGTCGTGTGAAAATGGAAGTTGTTATTTGTGTTTAATAATTAAAATAAAACGTTTTGTACCATTACTAGAATACTTACTGAAATACAGAGCTCTTCATTTTACGGTCCACTGTAATAATTATAATAAACCTTGTACATATTATCATTCATTACCTGTGTTACATAACAATAAGTTACTTCTTCCTCTGTGGTTCGTGTGATTACCTCGATGATAGTTAATGGAGGCTAACTGTATCAATACAAATTTAAAATTTAAATGCAAACACTATTTCATAGTGTTGTCTTTTACAAGGAAATATTCAACATTTTCACTGAAGAATTCTATAACATACACTCAGTAATTAAAATTACTCTTTAATAAACTTGTGGAATATCAATAAAAAAAATATGTTTCAAATTAGATTCTTCGACACATTCATGAAAAATTATTTACAATATATTATTGCGCCCAGTAAAGTGTAATCAAGTGTTTAACTAATTTAAAATATAAATTAAGACCGTTAGGGATCAGCACAATGAATGAAAGTATCCATCCAAGGATTTAAACACGTAACCCGACCACCAAATTGGATGAAAGCAAAATTACATTTAATCTCGTCAAATTTAATATTATTTGTTAAACAAGTTAAATCTCTCTCCCTACTCAATTTAAAAAAATCTATTTTACCCTGTGTATAATTAATTCAACACAGCTTAATTAATTTTATTAAACTGGCGGTAAAGAAATCCTAAAATACGGAATGAAAAATAGAAATTTATAATTTTACAATGGTTGTCAAATACCGTTTATAACTGTTCCGGTATATCGCCAGCGTCAGAATTAAATATATTGAAAATTATATTTAGCTCAAGTCAATAAATAGGTAAATATACAGTTGTACTCTTAAAGCCCTGAATTTTTTTTAAAAAGTTTTATTTACCGTCTCTGTGAATAAAGTAAAAAAACGAAAAAATGCATACCATCTGCATACACACTGCTGTGTCAACTTTGCGCATATTATTATACTAAATATTTTAATTATGAAGATATATAAAATATCAGGCATGTAAAAAAATGCCATCTCGGCATTCTCTCACTGTAATTTTCTGACAAATAATGCGCAACTGCTGAGATAGGCCTTTTAAAAGTAGTTTAATTTTAATAATAGTGAAATGATATAAATATCAAGGTTGGGTCCAGTTTGTACATGATATCATTTCACGTCAATAAAAGTGCCAATAGAATTTCATCAAATACTTACGTACCAAGACGTATGCAGGTAATATAGTATCTGCTTCTTTATTAAACGCGCAATGCTGCAATTTTTTTTATTTATTAAATTTTGGTTTTTTATTGTACTATTTAAATACGTGAGTCTAAATCGGTGAGAATTCCAAACTGCAAAACACATTTTTACAATCTTTCACACAGCAAAGATTTCCTGGAAGAATTTTAATAAATGCAAACCACCGTACGGGAGTTTTTTTTTGCCGGTACATTTGTAAGTTGTGTCTTTTCTTTTCACATAAGCCCTATCATTTATGTTTCATGTTTTTTCATAAAACCAAAAGTACTTTTCTACCGTTTGATTCATTTAAAGTAAAACCTACAAATCTAAATAAAAATGCTGAATTGCTTCCATTTTGACAAAACAATCCCTTTTGGCCGTATGAATGTTCTATTTTTAAAGTTACGAAAATCAACCGCGCCTTTTTCTACTTGTTCGGGGTCCTTTTCTTCGTTTATTTATTATACTATCGTAAACCAATTTCCATTTCCGGACCCATTGGTTTCCTTTTGCGTTTTAGTTTGTTTTTCATTATCCGGTATGCCCAATGTATCTATCTATTTTTAATTTATGCTACTGTCAGAATTTTTTGTGTTGATGATCCATTATGCATGCATACGTGAGCATAGCAAAGACACATAGATTGAACTGTTTCCATTCCAGACGCGATTAAAAGTGCTGAAAATGACATCTAGTAGAGATATTCCCGCGCGCATAGTACTTATTTTTGACGCTCAGTATACTCAAAGCGTGATTATTTTGGGTATTTTAGACCATTCAAAATAAGAATCATGCAGCCGGGGATAGCACTATAGGGGTCCAAACTATTTATTTTATTCAAAATAATAGATTATTTGATTCAATAGGAAGTCTTAGATGACAGCATCTTAAATTCTTCGCTGCAAAACATGTTTGAATCAAGGATAAATTCGAGAACACTTTTACGGTCAATAACATATCATCAGAAACAGATCATCAATAATTAATCGAACATGATATTATAATAGCCCAAAACAGGACTGGCCAACTTGTTTGGAGGTGCGAAAGATTTTTTCATTCAAATCATAAAGCCATCAACATATTTCTTGTGTGAAAAATGTTTAATAAAGATTATAACTGCTTTCGTTTGTCGCAAGCATTATCAACGAATTGAAATGTGAAACTAGCCCAAAAAATGATTTTTTTTTAATATAAGGCTTTTCCACCAAAAATATCAGTTAACATTTTAAAATTATACCGAACTGTTTTCAAATTAAAGCAAAATGGAAAATACATATTCGTCCGAGTTATTTGACATATTATTCATTTATTGTAAGAGCCGCGAATTCGATCGCGATCGACCTGTTGGTCGGCACATGCCCATATCAAAACAGTGACCCAAAATAAATTGCAAATGGCGTATAAAATTTCTATTCGGTTTTAATTTTCCATAAAATGGCAATGGGTAAATTGTAATATTGTGTGTAACATATTAATGACAACATCAAATTTAAATGTTTTTTTATTAGTCGTTCTAGCAAATGCCATAACTTTACATGAAGTCATTTCATTTGCCATCTATTTTACGGGATGATGGCAAGTTTTTTATAAAAGAAAACGAGAATTTAAAATCGATAACCTACGCAGAAGAATTTCTCAAGACTCTGCAATGAAATGGCATGTTATGTTTTTATAAATGGTATCAAATAAATCAATTTTATTTCCCATATGTTATTATATAGATTTTAACCATTAAGTAGTCGTGTGTTCTAAATAATGAACATGGGAACATTGTAATTTGGACGTTCTCTAAGCTGTCATTGAAAAACAGGTATTTTTTGGTAATACAATACTTCTTGATAAACGTTTCGCAATCTAAATATATATCAGTTTTATAATGTACAGAAAACTTTATATCCATATTTTTCACGCTGCAATTTTCAATACAAAATCTAATAATCACAACAAGCTGCTGCTCTTTAATTTACAAAAGAATGTTTGTTTTACATGTAGTCAAGTATTCGTTTCGTTGGGGTAATGGAAACAGTTAAAATCAGGGCTGTGGAGTTGAATCGGGAACCGTGAGGTCGTGTATTTTTTTCGTAACCAGAGCATTTTTTTTAAATAGTAGTTTATTCATCATAATATTGATTGGTGACGTTATGACTATGTACCAGAATTATTCCAGTAACTAGCATGATCTGCTGTTATACATAACATGTAAGTAAATTAAATGTAAATTATTTAAAAAAAAATCATAGTCGGCTTCTAAGACGTTTTTTATCGACATCACAGCCCTGGTTAAAATACCAATGGCGAAACATACATCAAATTCTGTAAAACGCAATTATGTTGACAGATCTTCGGCATGCTTGCCACGATACACTTTTAAAACTTCTACAAAATTACAGTAATCTCCGAATTTGATATGTACTTTTCATCTCGAGAGTTAACTGCAATATAAATTTAATTAAAAGCATTCAATTATTTAAAGTATTATAAAAAACAAGTAAAAGACCAAAACAAAGAGATAGATCTTAGGAAAAATTGGAAAATCGAAATGATAATTGTATGTATTGATATTTATATCAATTTAAAGATACATTTTTCATTCATGTAACATTTTGCAGTCGGATCAAAAAGAAGTAACTCATCTTTTTAAAAAGTGCAACGTTGTGGAGTTCAGATTTAATGTAGTTCTCACTTGCTGAAAAAATACCTACTCTCTTTATTTCATCAATAATTTGAACTTTACACGTCGATACAATATGTATGCAATAAAAAAATAGTTCTCGCGAGGGTAATAATATCACGGCAGCGATCAAAAACAAATCAAAAAACAATGAACGTAAAATATCTTATCGACTGTTGGAACATTGAGTAGGTCACGTTCTTGCCAGCTGTTCAATAAGTAAAAATCATTCAAATGTTACTTGTTATAATGCTTGTTGTCGAAGACAGCGGCTTAGTGACAACATTGTATAATATAATGTAATGGCAGCATACATTGCCGGATAAAATCATGTTCGCAAGAAGCTAAAATCTAGAAGTTCAAGTTCTGGCGAAGGTCGGCTAGCTATTATTTGAAACGCATTATTTGATTGTACTTACTTTCATTCGGACAGAATAAGTCCAAGATTCAATTAATAAGTTTCTACGTTAAAGCACTTACAATTCCTTTGTTTGTGGTGTATTCGATGACGACAGTCATCTTTGTTTGTATTGAATGCAGAGATTTGCGAAAATGGTAATTTAATTGAACTCTACGTCTAAAACATCTTCACCAATGACTCAATCAATTTTGTATATCTTCTTCTTCTTGTCACTACAACCCAGATAATTATTAGCCTTTAAATGTTAAATGTAATTATTAGTATCATCAAGCATAGTCCTATTATTACAATGTATTATTAGTCATAAGTCAGAATTGAAATTGTGCACTGATTCTTATTGCTTTTATTTCAAGTGCTCATTTATTGCATTTGACAAATGATTAACTGAACTAAATTGAAGTCATCTTTTCCAGTATTCACAAAGAATGAATAAATTTTACACATCACAGATTGACACATCGTTATAAATTATTAATGTGCAAATTTTCATCCTACGCATTATTTACTCGCAAATAATTTCAATATGAAAAATAATATAAGAAATTCACCGACTCCATGCAGTATTATCATGCTTTTGTACAATTATTATTCCTTCCATTTACAAGAAATAATAATTATTATTATCCGGTATCATTAAGACATCTTAAGGCGGTCTGCCTGTCGGGGTACGATGAAAGTCATTCGTACATATTATATTATATTTTGCACAGGGAGAAGATTTATCGTACAGTGTCGTATTTAGATCTCTTATCGGATTAATTAAATGCGCAACAAATTGCTATCCGCAGTGTGCAATTTTATCCACATCCAATGATTTGTTGCTTATTTAGACTTGTCTGTTCATTTTTTTGTTTGCCTTATTTGCCTTGCAATTATGTATAGTCCTCTTTGTCAGATTGTTATTGTGATAATGTGTTAAAGATCACCGGTGCACGGCGGAGATGCATTTGCAGTTTTGAATAACGAAACACTTTCACAGTTTTTTTGCTATACAATCCGTTACTTATTTTATCTAAGGTTAGTTTTAAGCAGTTCTTTATTCAAATAATATCGATCAGCCAATAGCATCTACATATATATGGATTTTTTGGCATAACAACTAGTAGATTCAAACTTGGATGTATAGAATTAAGATACTGTAATAATATATTAAAAGTAAACCTCTCATCTAAGCCTACTGCGTATTTCCCCATATGTAGATGTGAAATATGGACTATAAAGTCGCCAAAGAAAGCAAAACGTGCAGTAATCACCTGTGAAATAAATATATAGAGTACTAAAGAAATATAAAACACATGCTCCGTGCCGGCGCGAGGCTATTTGGCGCGGTAATATACACTTATCCACGGAATTTACGGAATTCACAAAATGAAAAGATGCGAGACCTTTTTTTTAAACTCTACCTCAATATTTTGTTGCACTATTAAGAATAGTTCTTTTTGTGATGGTAAAGATTTCAAAGTTTTAGAGCTACTGCTTGAAGCTCACTGCATAGATATTTAATATCATTAAAGTATAGAAATTTATCTTACTCCTCCATTTATGCGCCCTCTTATGGTTTGCTCCCTAGGCGGTTGCCTATTTCGCCTGTATGGTGGCACCAGCCCTGCACACACCACAATATTCAAAAACCTTTTGATAGCGATGGATAGGCAAAAATCACAGAGTGCATCATTCAGTGTAA
Organism: Himalopsyche tibetana; assembly: GCA_030503985.1. Lineage (NCBI taxonomy): Eukaryota > Metazoa > Arthropoda > Insecta > Trichoptera > Rhyacophilidae > Himalopsyche > Himalopsyche tibetana. Next base: position 10,107,960 of record JAPJYX010000009.1, on the reverse strand, counting down.
TACAAGAGACTCAAAAAGCCTCCAAGGGATGGGTGACAATTAACTTCAAGATGTGGAAAATAGTTGGAGTCAATTGAGGGAAATGGCATCTCAGTGTCATCAAGTAATGGAACTTAAATGGCTGAAATCATCGCTGGAAATTGGCATCAGCTTCTTCAAGTTGTAGTGAGCTCGAATAAAATCGGCCGAAAAAACTATAACATGACTAGCTGTAAGCCCGTTGCACAGCAACGTGAGATTTTTGTTGCATTATAATAATAATATTTAAGAATAATGTTTAAGTTTGCTACCAACCATTTTTCGTAGTAGCAGAAATTTCGTAAATTATTTAATTTTTGGAATAATGTTTAAGTTTGCTAACAACCATTTTTCGTAGTAGCAGAAATTTCGTAAATTATTGAATTTTTGGAATAAAGTTTAAGTTTGCTAACAACCATTTTTCGTAGTAGCAGAAATTTCGTAAATTATTTAATTTTTGGAATAATGTTTAAGTTTGCTAACAACCATTTTTCGTAATAGCAGAAATTTCGTAAATTACTTAATTATAGGAATAATGTTCAAGTTTCCTAACAATCATTTTTCATAGTACCATAAATCGACCTCGGCGCATATATCGACAGCCCTGCAGTTTTTTAATTGTAAATTATTTAATATTTGGAATAATGTTTAAGTTTGCTAACAATCATTTTTCGTAGTAGCAGAAATATCGTAAATTATTATATTTTGAAATAATGTTTAAGTTTGCTAGCAATCATTTTTCGTAGTAGCAGAAATTTCGTAAATTATTTAATTTTTGGAATAATGTTTAAGTTTGCTAACAACCATTTTTCGTAGTAGCAGAAATTTCGTAAATTATTGAATTTTTGGAATAAAGTTTAAGTTTGCTAACAACCATTTTTCGTAGCAGCCGAAATTTCGTAAAATATTCAATTTTTGGAATAAAGTTTAAGTTTGCTGACAACCATTTTTCGTAGTAGCAGAAATTTCGTAAAATATTCAATTTTTAGAATAATGTTTAAGTTTGCTAACAACCATTTTTCGTAGTGGCCGAAATGTCGTAAATTATTTAATTTTTGGAATAATGTTTAAGTTTGCTAACAACCATTTTTCGTAGTAGCAGAAATTTCGTAAATTATTGAATTTTTGGAATAAAGTTTAAATTTGCTAACAACCATTTTTCGTAGTAGCAGAAATTTCGTAAATTATTGAATTTTTGGAATAAAGTTTAAGTTTGCTAACAACCATTTTTCGTAGTAGCCGAAATTTCGTAAAGTATTCAATTTTTGGAATAAAGTTTAAGTTTGCTGACAACCATTTTTCGTAGTAGCAGAAATTTCGTAAAGTATTCAATTTTTTGAATAATGTTTAAGTTTGCTAACAATCATTTTTCGTAGTAGCAGAAATTTCGTAAAATATTCAATTTTTTGAATAATGTTTAAGTTTGCTAACAATCATTTTTCGTAGTAGCAGAAATATCGTAAATTATTATATTTTGAAATAATGTTTAAGTTTGCTAACAACCATTTTTCGTAGTAGCCGAAATTTCGTAAAGTATTCAATTTTTGGAATAAAGTTTAAGTTTGCTGACAACCATTTTTCGTAGTAGCAGAAATTTCGTAAAATATTCAATTTTTTGAATAATGTTTAAGTTTGCTAACAACCATTTTTCGTAGTAGCCGAAATTTCGTAAAGTATTCAATTTTTGGAATAAAGTTTAAGTTTGCTGACAACCATTTTTCGTAGTAGCAGAAATTTCGTAAAATATTCAATTTTTTGAATAATGTTTAAGTTTGCTAACAACCATTTTTCGTAGTGGCCGAAATGTCGTAAATTATTTAATTTTTGGCATAATGTTAAAGTTTGCTAACAACCATTTTTCGTAGTAGCAGAAATTTCGTAAATTATTGAATTTTTAGAATCATGTTTAAGTTTGCTAAAAACCATTTTTCGTAGTAGCAGAAATTTCGTAAATTACTTAATTATTGGAATAATGTTTAAGTTTGCTAACAACCATTTTTCGTAGTAGCAGAAATTTCGTAAAATATTCAATTTTTGGAATAATGTTTAATTTTGCTAACAACCATTTTTCGTAGTAGCCGAAATGTCGTGAATTATTTAATTTTTGGAATAATGTTTAAGTTTGCTAACAACCATTTTTCGTAGTAGCAGAAATTTCGTAAATTATTGAATTTTTAGAATAATGTTTAAGTTTGCTAACAACCATTTTTCGTAGTAGCAGAAATTTCGTAAAATATTCAATTTTTGGAATAATGTTTAATTTTGCTAACAACCATTTTTCGTAGTAGCCGAAATGTCGTGAATTATTTAATTTTTGGAATAATGTTTTAGTTTGCTAACAACCATTTTTCGTAGTAGCAGAAATTTCGTAAATTACCCAATTTTTGGAATAATGTTTAAGTTTGCTAACAACCATTTTTCGTAGTAGCAGAAATTATTTAATTTTTGGAATAATGTTTAAGTTTGCTAACAACCATTTTTCGTAGTAGCAGAAATTATTTAATATTTGGTATAATGTTCAAGTTTGCTAACAACCATTTTTCGTAGTAGCCGAAATTTCGTAAATTATTTAATTTTTGGAATAATGTTCAAGTTTGCTAACAACTATTTTTCGTAGGAGCAGAAATTGCGTAAATTATTTAATATTTGGAATAATGTTCAAGTTTGCTAACAACCATTTTTCGTAGGAGCAGAAATTTCGTAAATTATTTAATATTTACGATAATGTTCAAGTTTGCTAACAACCATTTTTCGTAGGAGCAGAAATTGCGTAAATTATTTAATATTTGGAATAATGTTCAAGTTTGCTTACAACCAAGTGTGCAAACAAATATATTTCGAAAAAAAACTCTGGACCATATAAAAAGAGACTCTGGGACCATATATCGACAGCCCTGCTAATGTTTCAAGTATCCAAACAAATATATTTCGTAGAAAAAGAAAAATATCTCATAAGTATTTGACATATTCTATTTTCAATTATTCAAATTCGTTTAGTGCAATGCTTCACTAACAGATGTCGTAAGGTCACAATAAAATCACATATTTCTCTTGGTTTGAAAATAAGTAGACGTTCCACCTCACTAATTTTAATCGCTTTGTGGAACAATGGATATTTGTTCAAACGATTAGAATGAAAAAGGGACATGGGTTCGATCCTCAGCTTGACAGAATATTTTTGGTCAGTACGAAAATTAATTGTTTTGTCATGACTTCAAATATTCACTAATAGACGTCAGAGAAAAATGAACGGATGGCGATAGCGGGCAGAGGGGTGGGGGGAAGGGGACCGTCTTCAGGGGGAGGGGGAGGGGAAATCAGTGACAATCATGCAATCAAAACAGACATTATCGACTACTAATAAATAGAAGATGACACCGAACAAATCACTGTCAAATCAGTTCCTAGCCCTATAATTATAGCTTCGAAAAATCGAATCAGTACATTTGATTATTTAAAAAACTTTGTAGCCATGCAAACTTTCAAATAAAGTTCTCTCAATATTATTACAATGCTTTAGTTCTAAGCCAGGAAATTTGAATTTTGAATATAAAAAAGACGTCCATTCCAATTGGACGAACGAAATATGCGATTCAAAATAAAACGTTAGCATTCGCCAAAAAATGTGCTGTTCAATATAAACCGCTATCATTGGGCAAAGTGGACATCAGTACGCACACATTTGTGAAAAGTGAAAACTTATTTTATCGGCTATTAATATATAGATGACAATTACCGAACGATTTCAACCCGATCCTGAATAATTCGTTTCCAACAGTTTTTTAAACAAAAAATCGTGATAGTGAAAACATAAATTGTATAGTAAATAGGTTATAATCATAATTATCTTTCATTAGTAATACATTTATTTTTTGTACTTACACAAAACAGGCTATGCAGAAAATTTGGCGTTTTCTAAATAAGTCAATTTGACTGTCAATTGTACTTAATTACCATCGTAAAAAAACATTTGTAACAGTTCCACCATTAGACATAGATCTAATGTCAATTAATCAATGCGTAATTGATAATTATTGCCAACGCTAGGTATTGATGTTTTCAATTTATATTATTACACTCTTATTCCATTAAAAAAAAACGTAGTATGTACAGATTTACTTAACAAAAAGTAATGTTAAAAATATTTAAATTTCTAACAAAAATATTTACCAAGGCATTCAAGTATTTGTCCAAATACTATTAAGCAGTTTATATTAACTGTAATCGTTGTACTTCATCTGAACTAGAAACGGGTATTTCTTTACGAGATAAATATCCATTTTCGAGAACATTATATTTTAGTTATATGTTAATACTACACTCGGAAGTTTGATACGAAATTTTTCTATAATGTTTGTTTATATTAGTAGAAATCTACATACCTTTATGATAATTAATTAACAATAATAGTACTGATTCATTGGAAGCAATTTACTTTTAAAAAAAATGTCTACAACTGCATACAATAGTGTTATGCAAGTAAAGGTTTACCAGAAGACATTTAAATAAAAATACTTGTCTTCATGAATTACAGTAAAAAAAAAACCATTTTGAATCTCTTCCGACTAGGGCCTCCAATCCTGGGATACGGTCCAAATCTGCGATTCGAAATCCCGGGATTGTTACAGTATTAATCCCGAGATTTTGGGATTGAGAAAGTTAGAGAAAGTTAAGTGAGGCTAAAAAAAAAGAAGGTTCCAAATATTGGTTCCTGGGTTTTTGAATTTGAAAATTCTTGGAAGAGCTAAAAAAAGGTCTCTTGTCGCTTCGTTTTGAGAAATCGGCAAATTTCTGGGTTTTTGAAATCGACATGAAATTCTTTGAAAAATCTCAGAATTTAAAAATCGCTGAGCAAAAATTTCTCCATCCCGATTCCCAATTAATACACGATTTTATGTTGGATGTTCCATCCCGGGATTGGAAAAATTGTCAATCCCTTGGATTGGAATTGGGTTCCCTACTCCCGACCATACATTTTAACTGTGTTCAAAATCGTAGGTATCTAATAAAAATATATTTTCAAGTCTTTTCCGATATCGGAAATGTACCAAACTCATTACTGTTTTTGTTTTGAAAAAATAATCTCTCAAAATATATTAATTTGCATTATTGTACCAGATATGTATATTAATAAAAACAATAATCCTTTGTACTTCATTCCACTTTATTTAATATGTCAGGACCGGTTTCGCTCATTGCGAGCATTGTCAACTGATAAGAAATATAATTTAACAATGCTATTTATACAAAATTGAAAAGTTATACACAACAGTTGGCATTGAAAAGAAATTGCCAATTACATTAAAGTGATTCTAAAATAACACAAAATTAAAATGTTCAACACAACTAACATATAATTAAAAAGTCATCCCAGATTCATAAATTCAGAATGCGATTGAAAGTAATTACAAACATAATTAAAATTTGGGAAATTTTTGACAAAGTGATAAAATGTTACAATAATAAAGTGAATATGCTTAATGATAGTTTTATGTTTTCCCCGCTTCCAAGTAGTTGGTGTGTTCATTCATCACTTAAACAAAATCGACAGCCAGGAAGATTCTGAAAAACAAATTTTTCAAAGACCATATCAATTCTAACAAAAGAAATCTATATTTATTTTATTTTATTTTTTTAATTTATATAAAAGAATAGTTAACAAGGGCTAATGCAATGGATAAAGTAACGGGGAACTAGCAAAAATTATTTGATCGTTTAAAAGATCTGAATCAGGTAAAAATTTGAATCTATTGATTTCTAGGATTTCTTGCTTGTCTAGTTTGACAGACTTGTTATTTAAATGTAGAACTTTAACCATTGCATTAGCCCTTGTTAACTATTCTTTTATATAAATTAAAAAAATAAAATAAAATAAATATAGATTTCTTTTGTTAGAATTGATATGGTCTTTGAAAAATTTGTTTTTCAGAATCTTCCTGGCTGTCGATTTTGTTTAAGTGATGAATGAACACACCAACTACTTGGAAGCGGGGAAAACATAAAACTATCATTAAGCATATTCACTTTATTATTGTAACATTTTATCACTTTGTCAAAAATTTCCCAAATTTTAATTATGTTTGTAATTACTTTCAATCGCATTCTGAATTTATGAATCTGGGATGACTTTTTAATTATATGTTAGTTGTGTTGAACATTTTAATTTTGTGTTATTTTAGAATCACTTTAATGTAATTGGCAATTTCTTTTCAATGCCAACTGTTGTGTATAACTTTTCAATTTTGTATAAATAGCATTGTTAAATTATATTTCTTATCAGTTGACAATGCTCGCAATGAGCGAAACCGGTCCTGACATATTAAATAAAGTGGAATGAAGTACAAAGGATTATTGTTTTTATTAATATAATGCCTTTCCACCAAGTATTGACAGTGAACACCCTAAAAGAGATATGTATATGTTTTGCCCATAAATATACGTATTCGAGTAAAGCTATTGAAATTACTTACTTTATGAGAAAAATAATTGTAGATTTTACCGTCTGGATAAAAATCTACAACGTAGTCACGCATACATTGACAAGATATTCAGGAAATATTTACAATATAGAGTTACAAATAAATAATAATTACATTTATAAATTAATAAATATACTTGAGCGTTCACTGTCATAAATTTACAGACATATTATACCTGTTCTAGTTATAGTTATAATTATTAAGCGTGATCAGCAGTAGACTTGTCATTCGAGGACGACCACTTCATATTATTTTAATCTGGAGCATTTAATCAATCTAAGCAATCAAAAAACTAAGTGTAACGGCTTTAATAACTACTTACTTAGTATTTTTTTCAAAGTCAACTTGATGGAATTTATGAATAGCTATCGTTATCCATTAATTGATTTGTATGTAAAATAAACTTTGCTAGAATATTTTATTCCTAGCTGAAAACTCGATCTGTATGTTTTGTTTTTAACTACTATATGTTATTTTCAATTGTTTATCTCAAGACATGTTCTTCCATTTTCAAATTTGACAGCTTGTATTTATTCTTTTGGAAGCGTTAAAATGGCTGACTAGTCTTTTTTTATTAATAACGTTGGTAAAACGTAAAATGGAAATGCCAATGCAACATCGTGTTGCTGGTGTAGGTATTGCAAGCTGGGTACAACTAATTGATTTATCATTACCTACCTTCTAGATTTACTCTCGCATCAAATCCAATTTTCGTACCTACCTTATATAAAGCTGAATCTTAGTTTTTTTAAATGAACATTTACAATTCATCTTTTTGGTTTATTTGACAAGTTTGGAATATTCAGTCGAAAATTTGTACCAACGCTGAAGAAAAATCAACATACATAGTTTAATAATAGTATAATAATTTTTGGCGTCATTTTGAGAAGATATTAATGGTCGGTCATTGAAGTATGTAATGTCACTTTTAAATGTCTTCACTGTCAATATTTATTGCAAAGGTATTATATAGATCAGTTGAAAATGCTCGTCATGAACGAAGCCAGTCCTGATAAATGTCGAATTAATCCAACAGAGTGTTTTTTTATAAATATATGAGCTAATGTGTTTTTTTAACTGTTTCAGGTCACACTACAGATGATAATGAAGGGAATATCTCTAGTCGAAGCTCTGCCTCACACCCGCCATACTTCAGGAGACATCTCCGGTTCAGAGTTTCTAACAATATTTTTAGAGAGCGATACAAGCGACGAACAAAACGTTCAAGATGTAAATAAAAAAGAAGCTCCTAGAATAAATATTGACGCTGAAAAACTGTCGCAATGGAGTGACGACTTTTTGTTAGATACTGTTCTAGAGCACCAGGTACCGGTGACCAGAAATTCCAGGAGCAGTAAAAACGAGTTCAACGAATCAGATTTAAATAACTTAAAAAATAAGCCATTGGAGACTGATGACCTCGACGCGGAAGGCTCAAGCTACTATAGTGAAAATATAGCTGACAATGAGCACACAAAAAATGGATTCGTATCGAATGCCTACGCGGAGTCGACCGACCCGCAGGATGAATCACCGAAAATAATTGGCGTGCGCGTGACCTCTTCCGTGGCCATAGGGCGGGGCAACAAAGGCGCCCAACCGAATCCTGAAATGCCGATCATCACCAGCCAAGACACCGCAAGAAAAGTGAAGGCAGGTGCGCCCGTCAACAGATTCTCGAACGACAGCCCGACCACCTGGCGGCCGCCGCATTTCCGGTTCACGAGTCAAGACTACTACAAGGGCGTGCCGTCTAATAGACATTCCGTTTCTACTCTTCCTTCGCCGCTTTTGGGGGCGAACGAAGACTACATCCAACAGCAGAAAGAAAGAGAACTCAGTCGAAAAAATCTAGACAGTCTGCATCCCTACCAAAGATCTATCATCTACCACAACCAACCGAGAGACCAACGACCTCGATCATATTCTTATAGCTCGGTTATAAATTCGTATGCGGGTAATAAGCACGGTACAACAGGCGAATGGAGTTCATCTACTATAGGAGAATTAGCAGTCACCGAAGCTACTGCTGGATACGTCACTTTAATAAACCACGGCGGAGACAATGCTTTAGATATATCTAAAGACGATATGACTCTTGAGACCGTAATTAAAGAGACTGATACTCTTCAAAAAGAAAGCACTCCGACGGTAATCGTACCGCCCGTTCCCCATGTTTACAGTGAGCCTGCTAAGGTGTACTCCGAACCGTCCAAAGTATATGGAGTACCGTCAAAAGTATATGGTGAACCTGAAAAGTTTTACAGTGAACCGGCAAAGGTTTACAGCGAACCATCAAAAATATACGGCGAACCTTCTAAAGTATACAGCGAACCTTCAAAAGTATACGGCGAACCGTCGAAGGTATACGGTGAACCATCCAAGGTATATGGTATGCCATCGGTAGCTTATCAACCACCTCCACAAGATATTGATGTCACAAAACCTACAGAAACCGATTTGGAAGATGGAGTAGAAGCGATAGCTGGCACTAGTTATCCTCCAAGTCCCACTGGTCAATTACCCAATAAAACAACCAGCGAGCAAAACTACGAGGTTGATGAATCCGCAAGCGTAGTGTCAAACGGTAGAACACATGGCGTACAAGATAAGAGTCAAGATGATGGTCAAAAGGTGGGATATGTTGTTGAAGGTAGAAACTATAGAAAGTATCGTGTTGAAGAGAGAACCGCTGACGGATTCATTGTTGGAGAATACGGAGTGGTTAGCCATGACGATGGAAGCCTACGTGGAGTGCGATATACAGCCGACGGAACAACAAACCCAAGACTAATCTACGATGCCCTTATGAAATTCCTTTCCCTGTAAAACAATGGATAGTAAGAGTATGTTCGCTGTATTATTTATATCCATAATAATTTTTTATCGATAAATATATTTTTTTTCAAATTTAAAGAAAATAGAGGGCATCATACATTTATTTTTCAAATAAATCTACTCAACAACAACCTATTGGAATTAAAAAAAACAATATTTACTTCATTTTTTTTAATTTTTACAGTCAAATAATTTGCTTTATAGTGGCATCATTCTGTCCACATTTATTCTTTCTTATCACTGTTTTCCAATAATGATGATGGAATTTTGAAAAAAGGATATTCAGTTACTCAATCAGGTGTATATTAAATTTATTTGTAATTTACGGTTAATAGTACGAAGTTTAGTGAATGATAAATAGAAAGGAAGGATATTTAGATAATTAGTTATTATAAATATAATGCTTATTTATTATAATAATGTTTAAAATATCTACCAAATAGCAAAATAACCTAGTGTTGCAAAATGTAAATCATATTGATTTAGAAAATAGATATTTTATTGGTCACTTTATGCCGTATATATATTGCAACATACTTATTCAATAAAATTACCCTTTTTACTTTCTACACGAACATACTCTGTTATTATCCTTGTATATCGTTCCTCTGTCTATATTTTATGACTTTCTTATAAAACTCTATAAACCTTACTTTAAACGTATCAAACATATTGCACAACTTGTTCCGGCAATAAATATTTACTTCATTGTTTACAATCCATAATAAATATTATTGCATTTATATTTCAGCAATAATGATTCTATAAACTATTCCATATTTATTATAGTAACAATTCTCCATCAATCTTAAGTAATTAGATTAAAATAATCTTTTTTTAATTCTACAAGAATGCAGAATTAAACACATTTTTTTAAATCTAATTATGAAGATCTATCAATTAAATGTCATATCAATCAATAGTCTATCATATAATTATATAAATGCCATTAAACAATAAACATGCTTAGAATAATATTTTAAATATATGATTCAAATCTCTAAGAAAAATGTAACGTTTGTAAGTATGACAAAAAATATTAGTTGACTATTTAAATGTAACATTTTGTGATAATAGATGTTAAAACTTAAGTATTTACTCGATTTAATGTCATTATCTTTTCACATAAAGTTACATGACTGTAGGTTTTAAGAGGTGATCTTGGAATGGATTGTGGTTTAGTTTGCTTCAACAATGAACCGTTTGTGAAAATGAAATTCGAGCGAAGATGTCTTAATTTGGACAGAATTTTTTCTGAAAACAGACGCTTAATGAAATTCATATTTGTATCATTATAGTTTTAATGAAACATCTTCTAGTGATTAAATGTAAATATTTATGGCCCCGAATAGAACTCTTTTATCATAAATAAGATTTTACATTCCTTTCAAATTCATCCTGTTATTTATGACCTTGAAAACAAATGGAATGATACATAAATGACAGCTATAAACATGGTCTGCAGGTAAGTATTTGTAGGTAACATTTTACTACTCTAGATACATCAGATCGCTATCTAATAAAACTTTCATGAACACATATTAGATAACAATGCAATCTAGATGAGTTTGAGAAAGACAATAATTAATATTTTTATTCGGAGCCATTGGTATACAACTTTAAATAACAGCAGAAAATACTCTAATTTATTTATAAAATCATATCATTATCATTGGAATCCATCAATGTCTCTTTAGTTAGGTAGTTCTTAAAATATTGATTCAAAAGTATACTGCATGACGGAATAAATAATGATCGTACGTTGCATTATTTATGAAAAGAATAAAAATTCAATAAATTCCATCAATGTGAAAATTAAAAATATTTTCTACCATACCTTTTTCAAAAACAAAGTTTCCACTTTCATGTGTTATTTATTATTAAAACATAAATCAATACTCAAAATAACACATTGAAACATATTTTTATTTTTGTTATATTATGATTTAATGTCCGTGACTGGCAATGTATTTTAGTGATGAGTAAATTACATATTTATTTCACTGGTTTTTAATGCAACAAACATAATAAAATAATTTTGATTGATTAAATCTAAAATTAAGGACTGCCATTTTAGGCCTTATATTTATTTTATATACAGAAGTCAAGAAATATTGTCACTAGTATAATAAACAATGTGTTCAATCCAAATCAATGAAAAATTATCAGCAAGAATGACAGTTTTCATTACAACATATTTTGTTGTCGAAGCTATAGAAATAGAATTAGAAATATGGGAAATGGATACAAATCGTGGCGATTGAATTATTTTGAATGTTAATTGTTTAATAATAGTTTCTCAACAGATAAATCTTATAAAAAACTTCAGATTTAACAAATTCTCCTACAAAATAGATACACAGGTTGTGTACATCCTACTGCGAGGGTTTATGTATTTTTTGCAAGATTTCTATTTTGTCAAAAATGCAGCAGTATTACGGTACCCAATCCTGTGTATTAAATAATTGTGATTTACTTAACGTTGTAACAAATCTTTTTGTAAAGTATATCTTCAATAAATTTCATATAACCTAATTAGGTTTTAATTAAAAAAACCATCATACAGAAGAAAAAAACCAATCCAGTCTCAAATAAAATAAAGTGAAAACAATAAAACATTTTGAACTCTCAAATAAACTAATGTTTATTGAATACATAACGGGCAGGCTTTATTTTATTGGTTGATAAAAAAACATTATCATACAATGTATCCAAAGCACATGAATTGAGTAAAGCAATCTATCGTCATTTGATGACCTAGTTCCATAGAACGATATGTCAAAAAATTGGTGTTTTTAGTTATGATACCCAATATATTCAAACAACTCTCTTCTATAACTTAAAAACAATCTATCAGTTCTATATAAATACAACTTGCCGTCTTACAGTTCTATCAATTTTTCAATAAGTTTGAATCGGATTGAGGTAAATGACTAAATGATTCACTACAAAGATGAGACAAATAATAATTATCATTTTTTCACAAGTTCTCAGTTTAGAGGTGTCAAAACTTTAATCAGCCATGTCTCAAAACTACAATTTTATAGTTGTAACACTATGTAACTAAGTCATTGATATAATGACAAACTGGAAACTTGTACCAACGATCTTACTACTATAGAAACTTATCTCTTTCATATAGAAACAAAAAATTGCAGGAACCAACATTACAATTGAGTAATGACTTTTTAAATGATGTCTAGTATTTTGATATTTTATCACACCTTTGTGTATTATTTTCCTTATAAAGGAATGAGCCACTCATCAATTTTCAAAATACAACCGATCATGTGAGAGTCTAGTTAATTTGAATTTTTTTAATCAACATAAGCAACTGAGCTTACGTTATTAATTAAAACCCTTCTTTTCGTTGGGGTTTTTTTTAATATTCATAGTTTTCTGTACAATTATACTTCTTTAATGTTATTTTCATTCACAAAAAATAATGTCATTATTTACCAAATATTTTCATAATTTTCAGAATGAAAATATATTTCTCAATTCCTATATATTCGAGTAAATAGAATATAAAAGGTAACACTCAAATTAGTATGTCATTTAAATTAGTTCAAATATTTTACAGAATCTTCAAATAAACAAATAAAATAGACAGCATAAACATTTTTAAGAAACTATAACATTGCCATTTACAAAACATCCTATGTGATCTATATCTCATTCTGAGATATGACATTTATTTTGAAATTTTAAGAATTGTTTGAAAGAAAATAGTTGAAGCCAATAAATATCCCTTTTGTCAAAGACCTAAATGATGTCTAGGCAATGTGTAATATTTTGGCTCAGTATAAATAAAATTATGGAAAGTAGATGCCCAATAACCCAATATCATGAAATAGGACTACATAGGATATATTACATTATATGTAATGATGATATACTTAATGTACAGATAACTTTCTAGACAGCTTATATGTTATGAAATTTTACTTTCTTACTATATTATTATCTTATTACCCATTATTTAACAAAGAAAAAACAAAATACTGAACGAATGATAACAACATATGAATCAGCCCTCAAGATTTTTCAGCAAAAATTATGTAACCTAGGAGTGTTTTTGTATGCTTATAAGTTGGGTTAAAAATAATAATGTAGGAAAGTCTTGCCATTTCATACATATAACGTGTAAAAAAGTCAAAATGTACTTAGTTTTTAGTCTGACTCGCTATAAACATGTCATTAATAACTATTAATCGTAAGTTCCTTAGTTCAGAATAAAATACTTTTTTCGTAATTTTAAATAAGGTATGTATTATGTATTCGATGGATATCCTTGTAATAATTTATATACATAATAACGTGTACTTAGGCTCAATCATAATAAAATAATAAAATCCAAAAATATTGCTCTCTCAATTCATCAATATTCGATTTTAGATCTTTGTAGTTGAAAATTGTATTATTGTAGTTCGAAAATAAATAAGCATTGAGAATATTTTTTTGTAATTTATTATACTACCTGATGCCCTATCTCCTTGCAATCCTGAATAAAATATACGATGAATGCGGCACACGCTTATTTATATACACTAATATTAAATACAATTCCATTTTTATTTTGTTTACAATATCATTTTCTACACACCAGCTTACCTTTACTGACTGCCTAGTTCAGGAGACTTCTTAATTTTTGACAACAATTTTAAAACATACAAAATTTCTGGAATGTGCTTGGATAATTTAAAGTAGAATTTCACAATGTCCGTTTCTATCGCGGAGCATTTGGACATCTGGTTGAGCATTTTTGCTGTGTTTCAATGATCATTATGCATACTTACTTATGTAGGTTTTTTTCTATGTAATATTATCTGTGTATCAAAATTCACGTTGACTGGATGACTAAAATGATCTCTCATCTGGCTGGTCCTAAATCAAGGTGTGTCGAGAGGAATTAGGCTACCACTAGTCTTGTCCTCGTCCTATCTTTCTATCCCTACTATTTTCAAAACAGACGGGTTGAGCAACTGTGTAACAAGCATATTGAGTAGAAAAAATTCTTATTGAGATAAATTCCATCAAGAATCTATATACTCCACATTGGCAGCAGACATAGTTTCAATGAATAGAAATATGGGACTAGAAAACGCAGTATAGTCAGTATCAGATGTAATATGGGTAGAAATCAATACATTTGATCAAAATCAGCATATGAAAGCATCTGTTAAAGGATTCAACATCAGGATCAGGTAAGTATACAAGACATTTTAATATTGTGCTGTTAACCATAATATAAAAAGGATTATCAGAAGTATTGCAATCAAAATTTAAAACATAATCGAAGAATTGACTAGGTAATATCATTCATGTTATAAAGTAGCTAATACTCTTCTTATGTAGTCTGATAAGCATAGCTAGGGTCCTCTGGGAAGCGTTTCGAAACTTCAACTTGGTTTTTGTACTACGCAAGTGCTGACACAAGATTCTTGGTATCCAGAAAATACCGGGAGATATGGTTGAAGTGGTTGCTGGCAGTCGATACCAAAGGATAATGTCTTGAAGAAATCTATGAAATGTTTAAGATCACTATGACTATAAAAAGGCAAAAGAGCATAACCCATATGGAACAATTTTAACATTTAGATTTTAATGATTAGTAAAATGAAATATTGTCATATATTTGCGATCCAAAATGTAACCATTGAGTCGTACAGTATTAAAAGTAGAACTGTCTCATACAGTTCTGCTTTTGATACCATACAACTCCTTTAGTCGTTTATAGCTGATAATGAAATCGTCCATTTGTCAAAATTAAAAGCAAAATTTAGATAATAATTCGGCATTGCAGCTGGATAAAAAATTATTAAATTGTTGCATACAAATAATTATCAAAAAATAACTTTGATAAAACTAACGATTCCTTTTCTTTCGAAAGTTTTGTAGCCTTTCTGAAGACAATACATTAATAAAACAACTTTTTTTAATTTCAGAGTTTATTCTCCATTAAAAACAATATAATAATAATAATAATAAGTGTTATATCATATTATGTAAATGAAAATATTACTTAGGTCTATTTATTTTACTCTTGTTCAGTATAACGTTGATACAAGTATAATTTTCTGATCAATCGACACTGTCTATTCACTAGTAGAATATTATTTAAATATTTTATAACTGGTGTTCAAACATCGATTCTTATACAAATACAATAATCATTGTGACATACATCCATGTTGAGCTTTCAATTAATTTTGCGGAAATGTATTTTAGCTCTTCGTTCTTTTACTTTATTAATTTTAAATTATGTTTGATATGATATCAGACTGTCACATTGCAACGTTGTTTTGGCAGATTTAAATGCTGATTTTCTGTTGTATGATTTGTAAAACGGGGAAAAGTATAATACGTTATACAAAAATAGACGTTGAAGGTAAATCTTACTTTTACGTTGGTTATTTCTAAAATACTTTATTTTTAAAGATTTAATAAATATTACAACAACAGTGAACGTTCACTAACAATTATTGGAAGCGGTAGGTGCATTGTTTGAACTCAACATATATTCCACTAATATGAAATAAGTTTTAAACGTCTTTCGAGGTGTAATATAATCGATGTATACATTATTACTGATAACAATTTTATCTTTGTTTCAATGATGATTATTTATGCTAAATTTCTTCTACGTAACTTTTTATTGATGTATTTTTATAATCAAAGTTCACTCTGTAATGAAAGGGAAAATGCCTAATCGTTTAGATGGGATTCACAAAATTATGGTATATTTGAATTATTCAAAACACCTATCATAATATCAACACAATAATATTAATATTACGTCTAAGTCTTTTACTTAAAATTGTTTCCCATTTGCTTTCAACTTTACATTAAATTTAATAATAATTCTTCATTGGGTCGGAGATTTATCATAGAAATCAACAAAGTCTCACAGAAAACTGTTAACATACTTAATTTCTTTCTTTTATAACACCCATTGAAAATAAATTTTAATAAATAAAGAAATATCACCCATTTTCATCGTTAAACAATTGAATACAAACATTTTCACTACAAAGGAATAAACATGTGCAATATTGCAGAATAACATCATGGCATGCATTATTTATAGACACTATTATATTTCAACTATCACATTAAGCTCTAGGATAAATAATGAATTTGTGTTCGAAATCTTCTTTGGCTGTTTATTATTGAGTGTTTTCCATAAATTTTTATCCACAAATCACTGAGCTTCAACTGATAAACTGTTGCACTTTACATCGCCCATTAAATTTATTTCCACAGTATTATTAATAAAAGTCTTTCATGACACTTTTAAGCTTAAGTTTGACAGCAACAAACTAGATTGAATTCTGCCAATAGCCAGGATATTTGGGCAGGTTTAAAGATATTGGCTTAAAATAAAATTCTTTGCACTGAAAAAATAATTCAATCAAGTAAATTTCTTTGAAAACTAATGACAGAATCATTTAAAAATCAGGCAGAAGAATTCATTCCGTTTTGACATAAGAATCACGATTTACACTTGTTTGAATATTTTTCAGTGAAGAACTAGGAAAACAAATGCATTGAAGGGTTGCTTGTCTCTATAATGTCAAAATAATATTTGAATTGCTAATAATTATGTATGGTTTAAGAACACTAATTAAGTTCATTTCTATGCATATAATGAATATTGTATATAACAATATTATTTCTTTCCAACGCTTAATTACCAACAATCTTTTGCACAATGCATAAGCAATAACAATAATAATCAACATCTAAATGAGCTATATCATGTATTTTTATTCTAATTCAATAAACTTTATTGTTTTTACATAATCAGTGCAAAATTTCTTCATGGCAAAGTATAAAAAAAAGGAAAGATAATATTTTCCATTCGCCATTATTATGGTGTTTTCTAACAGATCCAATTGCAAGTTCAAGTCAGGGGTGGACTGTAGGGGGCTCGGAGGGTCTCGCGCGAGCCTCTTGATATTTTACACTAAGGCTGGCCCCTTGTTAAATTAAGAGAAAACAATATTCTTGTTATAATTCAATATTATTGTATATTTCTGGAATTTCTGACTTACTTAATATAATACATATAAGTAATCTTTAAAAAAAATATTTGACATTACAGCTTACGCCAATGCGTCAAATATTTTGAAGTTGAAAGATCATACGAGATATACTCGATGAGAATTTTTGAAAGTCACATGAGATTAACTCAAGGAGAATTGACTTCACAACCACCCATGTCGTAGATCTGAAATTAAAATAAAAAAAATTACAATTTGCAATTGACCTTACCGGGAATCGAACCCAGACCTACCTGATCGGTGGAGCAAGCTCTAACCAACAAGACCACAGCGGGCGACTCTGTGTATATCTATGACAGCAACGGTCTACACAGTAGTACATTTTTGGCCATTTATAAGTTTACGATGAATTGCATATTGTTACATATTATAAGTGTATTAAATAACAATCAATTTCATATGTATGTATTGTATATAATTGCATAGGAGTGATAAAAAAATTCACTCGTTCCCAATAACACCGAGAATTGCTTTGAGATTAAGCGAGCCTCTTGTTTACGTATTTGCAGCCCACCGCTGGTTCACTTACAATTGTAATTTCGAATACTCCGCTGATAGCAATCATAAACATTGATAAATAAACACCATAAAAAATTCAAAAATTCAAATAACATTACACGTATATCAGAGTCATCTAGGAATAACCAATTGAAACTGACATATTTTGAAAAAATAGGATTTCAATAAAATATGACTTTGTCAGCATACTTGCAACTTATTGTTATTATAATAATAGTTTAATTAGTCATTTTCACCTAGAATTCTCCTTGAGTGAATTAAAGACACTTCACATTGTAAAAAATATTTTTAAAAAATTCATCCTACCACAAAAACAATTAGCCAAAATCAACAATTATATTGTACTTACAAATACGACACAAATTAAAAGTAGAAATGTAGCTTCTATTCCTAAAATATCACAATCTTCAAAGTAAATATTTTGAATGCAGACATCTTCCTAAAAAGATAAAATGTCTCTTATAATAATAACGTATGAGACATTAAACGAAAGACAAAAAAATCAATAAATTAAATTATAAAATAATTATCTAAATATTATGTAGATGTCAGCCACGGCCCATATTAAATTAGTCATAATTTTCTGATTCCTGCTGGACAAGTTTGAATCGTCTAGGGCTTTTGACACACATAGATCCGTGTCCATCGAGAGAAATTCGGCCCTTCATCTGCAGATAACGCTTAATGAAGCGTGACACGAGCTTTGTAGGTCTCTGTTGCCATTCATCGAGTACTTCCTTCGGGGCGCATACCTGCAAAGTTTACAATAGTAAATTTTAATATTGACAAGACTCAATTCAAAATTAAAAATCTCTGTGTATTTTGACAAGTATGCAAGTAAAAAGATTGTCAGGATAAAATCACCTGTCCGTCAATGCGTGCACTGATCGGCTAAAATCATTTAAAAACCGATTGAAATTCACACGTTGATTATTTAAGATGGTTTCAAAATTAGCTTAAATTTTCAAATATTTAAATATTTGTAGTCATTGGCATTTTTGAAAAGTTAAGCTTTTACCATTATAGATGAAATACATATCTTCTTAGATATATATCATACATTTTATGAAACCCTTTTTAGCCGATTTTGAAAGTAAGCGTTACAAATGTTAATATTATTATTTTAAGATGAATCTGACCTGGTCGCCTTTAAGTCGATCGAGTAAAGTGACACAAATGACAGCCGCTTTGATGCCAGCGTGGTGAGTGAGAGCTGCAAATGCTAGAGATTCCATTTCTATGTTCACCACTCCAGATTTATGAATACTTTCCAAATATTCCATCTTGTCTGTTTCAGTAAAGTCACAGAATGCACCGTCTAGTCTACCTTGACCTGAAACAAAATTTTACACAATTTATTTAAGTATACCATCATAATCATAACCTCAAAAATCATTATGAGTTTTAGCACACATTAACCTCACAAGATAAAATTGTCATTGTGTAGGATAATTATGAATACTTTCTGAATTAAAGGTATTCATCTTTTGAATATAATTATATTCTGCATCTCTACGACTATCGTGTTTACACTTGAGGATTATTTTTAGGGTATACTCGGTGAAATTAAAGCATGCTGGCATGCCATTAGAGGAAGCAAAGCCACTGGTGGGCCACATGAAATCTTGCAGACGCTGCTTGGTGGGCATATGAGTGGATATTGTCTAAGATGAAAGAAGAAGTTTTTATTTTAACAGTGAATTTATAAATATAATCGCGATAGTACTGAGAAACCTTTGATGGCTCAAGAATTTAAGACAGCCATTTGGTGTATTAAAAAATATTTTTTTACATACATTTCTACTAATGATTTTATTTTAACGACATTCAATTAGTTGGGGAAATATGTCTTTAAATAAAGAGTATTTGTAACTTTTTGAAATTATGTGACTATTGTTGAAATGTTATAACATGGGAATGCCTACAGATTTAAATGGTGGGTAATCATTGGAAAATTCATCATTATTTTATAAAATTTAATTATATTTACTTATATATTAACCTTATAACCTTCAGTCGAAATATATTATTGATTTTGTTTATAGTTACAGTAGTTGTGTGAAATAATAACTGATATAAAATTAATTTGATTACTGTGGTAATGTAATGTAATATAAACAGGACTTAGTCATGGCTTTTTCTTCGACAGCTATTTTTTGTTCATAAAATACTATCATGAACATTTTCAAATGACGATGACATACCTTCATAGAAGTCATATGTACACATAGTCTTGCCAAGGACTGTGTCATAGGGGTCCTCTACATCAGCGAGTCCCTTGAGCTCACGGGCCAAACGGCGATCAAGTTTTGATGGACGCTTCACACTCTTTCCTAGCACCATCTACAAAAAATATTATGAGATTTATTATTATACCTCGCTTATTCTAAAAAAGACCCAAAAGTATTCAGTGTAAAACTCTCTTACTTGGTGCCTCTAAAATTTCACAGCTACCTAATAAAATAACAATCATTGAGGCGGGGTCTGATGAATGTATGCCTAACTTTCTTGGCGCAACTGAATACATGTTTTAATACTGAAGCGACTATCAATTTTATTATCGTTCAAATAAAATTATTGATACCGATACCAATAATTCAAACCAGTGATATTAATGTATTCACAGAAAATTATTTCACACATCACAGCGAGCCCTAAAGCTTGGAAAAAAAAGCAACCAACCTCAGGTAGGTCATGTTATATCATTAAAACAAACAATTTGAGCAAGTATAGTTAGTTGGTTTACAGATTGCAATCAATATCAATTCTGTGTTAAATCTGAGATATAGTCAGGGGGTACCCTACTTTTATTGATATGATATTGCAAATAAATTACTTCATCGTTGATCTATTAATTATTACACTGGTATGAAGACAGAGTTTTACCAACATCCCATCGGTTATAGCTTAGGCAGTTCAATGCTGAATGGCTTATAAATATTATCATAATATGATGCAAAGTAGAACATGAAATAGAAAGAACTTACTAAGTCCAGATGATTATTCAGGGCCCCATCCACAGCTTCTTCAGATATGACAACTTGGCCTCCTTCCAAGCCAATACCGCCGCATGTTCCTATGCGGAAGAAGATCGGATCCTTAGCACGGGCGTGGTACATCAGCTTGATCATTTCATGGAGCAGAATACCAACTGAAGGAATACCCATTCCATGCTGAAATGTAAATAAGAAATTTAATTTAATCACATAGCATATAGCTTTATTGTAATTAAATAAATAATTAAGATTGAAAAACATAGCTAGTCTATTTTTAAAAAGCTTTGGTTTGAGTTTTTACATTATTGATGCAGAAATATCAGCTACTTATATGAAATTATCAATTGATAAATTTCGTATTGTCAGGCAGACAGAAAAGCAGTATGACAACAGGACAGTAGCTATAACATGCAAATGGTGGTAATGAACAATAATTATAATTCTTCTCGTAGCAATTTTGATTTCCTTTCACTATTTACTATCAACTGAGCCCTTCAGAAGTGTAGTGAGCCAAGCTTTAAAATGGTAAAACTATTCTGTTGAGCTATAAAGTATAATCTCTGCTTCGCTTGGTGTTTTGGTGTATAGCATTTTTTTATTTTAGTGTCACTAAGCTCATTTCACTTTTGCGATAATTTGAGACATGTAGAATATTATAACATATCTAACTCACTTTTTCCTAAAATACCACTTGGCTCACTTAACTTCTTAGTGGCTCAACTATAATATTTTTAAATTCACACTATACAGGAAAATATCGTTATTTGATTACAGAAATAACTTGAAACAAATAGGAAGGTCACACTCACGCTGACACACAGAACTGGTCCAACTTTATACATGGAATACCGATATGAATATTGGCTGATATCAAGAAGAGTTGTTCCACAAGGTAGTTTTTGACCAATCTCCTCCATGATGTGATAAGCGAACTCCTCCATCCTCTTAGGCGTTCCACCCATGCACACAAACTGAAAATTTTAATGACATGACACTTTAATTTTTATATCAAAAACCAACATTGCCACAATAATTGAATATAAGGTAAAACTATTTGTGATTTTTTATTATATATACGTATTCCAAAGCGCACGTGTATGGTGAAACTACATTTTCACCAGTGTAAATAAATTGTGAAAATGTATCATACAATGGATTTATAATTTCATTGCTCAGTATCAGTGAAAGTATATTTGTCAAGTGTGTGTACACATTAACTTGACCTAATGTAACCTAACCCAACAGTAGAAGCCTATACCTGAACACAGAGACTACAATATGATTTCATTATTTGTTTTTAGCAAATAAAAGAGTTTATTTGTAATATTCATTTGTTTACCCAGATCCGCTTCTTTCAGGGCTTTAACAAATCTTACAGTAGCTCTATCGCTGTTGGGATAATTCGATTGACACATTTCTTAAAAAGTTTTTTCATTCTACGAAAACAATTCATGTTGGGACGATGTTGAATTGAATGAAACACACGTAAAAATTAACAGACTTGAACAAAAACTTATAAACACCCAATCCTATTTTTGCATAGTGGATACGTCCCGGATAAGCCTTACAAAAAAAACCATGTAAAAATAATGAAGTGTACATAGAGAAATTGAAGATACGTTCCGTTACATTGGACGGTGCAATTTCAACACCATTCAAAAAGAGGATTAGGTGTTTATGCACATACTCGGTCAATAATGGCTTGAGATGATACTCTGTTAGTCTAAATAAGACTTAAGGTATGTAATCATATATGAACAGTCCCTCATAATGTTTAGTAAGAAAATTTCCCTTTCATTCAATTTTACTTGTTAAAGTGACTAATATGTGCTTTCTTTATTAATATTTGGATGGAAAATCTGGACAAGAGAAATCCAAATTCTTGTGGTGTAAAAAGTGAAATAAGCTTGTTGTGCATAAAGCATGATAACAACAAAATAAGTGTATAAATAAGAAAGCAGAAGTATCTGGTACAGGGATGGCGAACCTTTTTCGCAAGTGAGTCAAATTTGATTAAAAAAAAAAAAACATGTCGCGGGTCACATAGATTGAGTAATTAAATTACATTGCCACACGAGGATAGACTTATCCAAGATGGTGTCTTTTTATTTTTTAATAAATGAAAGCTTTAAATAAAAACAATCATTTCTAAATGTTCAAGCGAGTAAGATAATTTCTCAGGCGGGTCACTTCGTGACTGCAACTATTATTTGTATACTCTTTACCAAATTTTTATAAATTAATATTTAAAAATATATTTTATTTATGGTATCATTTTTTGATATCTAATACACATTATATAACCTCAGCGATTACAAATTAAAAAACCCAACTCAATTTAAGTGATTAATCATAATATTTTTGTGAGATTTGACAAGTGCTACAGAGTATATAAGGTTATCCGTGAATTTATTAAGATAATGAATTATTTAAAGAAATTTTAATCAATGACTTTTTGACGTATGATAATTAATAGAAAGCAGATTAATTTTATGAATAACAAAGAGAGGGCACTGTTAAAATGTTTGGTTTATTAATATTTATTGAAGAAATAAAGTAGTAATAATTAGGAAATTTCGGTTTTCAAACCCTGATATTTTAGCAAAATTTGTGACTTAGTTTTAAATATTAGAATTAATATTAATTTTTTTTATTATTACTTACTTAACTGTTAATATTTTTTTACTTGAAACCGGTTCCGTTACAAATAATACGAGATAAAATATGTATTACAGCTTAAATGTCAATGAATAACATTAAAAATTCTTGCTTGTGATATTTTATCAAATACACACACTATTTGTAAAAAAATCAATGAAAAGATTTTTTTATTAATAATTGTCAAAGATTTTACAGAATTTCTATTCCCATTGGAAAATATAATATATCAAATATTCATAGAGGCGGACTCGATTAAGGAAAACTATTAAGGAAAAAAACAGCTTAGTCTGAAAATCTAATCACGAACGAACGTGACATTATAAAAGTTTTCTAGATTGGACCACTTGATACATTATTACAAGGTTTCCCAAACTATGTTACGCGGAACGCTGGTGTTCCACAGAACCTGAATTGGTGTTACGCGAACACACACATAAATTTAAAACTATTCTTTTTCCAAATTAATTATAAATCTTTGGTTCGGAATCCATTTTCGTGACAGCAAAACCAGCGTGCTTTATTCAGCGTAAGTTATTACGAAAATCTGATTGATTTTATCAGTTATTTTGATATAAATTTTATTAAATTCTTTCTTTTCAAGTTTGTTAGAAAAATTTCCCAATGTGCCAAAAGAAGTTATTATTGTTTATTTCTGTTTTATACATCCTATTTATCATAAATAGGAAGTATAAAACTCATTATTTGAGCCAATACCAGAAATATAAATACTACCCAAAACATACTAAATGATTATGCAACCGTCGAGAAAATAATATTAAGATGGCATTGTCATTTTCAAAAATAATCGTTCGTGTTGTTAAAGTGTTGTTATAATTAAAGAACCGGACGATAGATTTCTTACATAAATAAGTTAATCTTGTTTTGCACTCCCTAATATTTTTGTCACCGGCCGCCACTATATGTATGCAAAGAATGATTTACTTTTTATGTTGCAAAGTGCAGAAACAGACTCGAAGCCTCACCAATTAAAAATCATAAGTGTTTTATTAACACGCTTTTTTGAATTTATAATATTATGAACTACCCGACAAAAAAAATAAACCGAGTGTTCCGTTTAAATTTTCGGATTGTTCCAGTGCAAAAAACGTTTGGGAGACCCTGCGTTATTATATCGAACAGCTCCAATGGCTTCCTTCTTTTACGGGCAGATTTATACCACAGTCTTTTATAATGATTGGCTCGCTACAACTATCACAGTATTTATTTTATTACACCGTCCTAGTTGCGTCCTTGGGAAATGATGTTTTATTATCACTTCATATACGACAGTGAATTTAGTACAAAACCGTTCCCAAGAGTGTAATAAAAATATAAATCAACTTTAAATGATTCCGTAGATATTTTATTATTGACAGACGATGTCGGTTCCGTGGCGTAGCGGTTAAAATTTGTCGCCTTCCTAACGGGTATCACGTGTTTGAGTCTCAGTACTATCAGCATTTTTTCAATTGATTTATCGATTTCTGTTCGAAACAGTGGCGGCCGCTCAATGTGGCATTGGATCAATGCACCTCTTGTATATGCAGGGGTGGTTATATTTCATGAAATAATATTCAAACATAACATTAATACCATTCACTCATTTTCAATTCTTCATGTATTTTATTGTCTACAATAAATATTTTAAACATTTTGTTTTATTTTTAATCCATGAAGAATTTAAAATGAGTGAATGGTATAACTGTTATGTTTAAATATTATTTCATGAAATATAACCGCCCCCTGCATATACAAGGGGTGCATTGATCCAATGCCACTTTGACCGGCCGCCACTGTTCGAAATCATGGTTTTTTTTCGATGTTTTAAAAATTTCCTACTACTCTTCCGATCCTAAAACAACGAGGCCTAGCGAAGCCGATTTATTAGCCACTAGTCTATCCTTCTATCCCTACCACCCTCTGCAAAAAAAGAGAAGTTAAAAAACTGAATATCAAAGAATTCTCGTTAAAAAAACACTTCAGTTGAGATACCTCATTAGGAGGCCAAATGGTCAACATTTAGGAAGCGGACGTGGATTTTTAAAAAATAGACAGACAAATATCGAACAACGTAAGCAATGCTGTACTGGGGGGTATACCGGAGATATTAATTAATTTTGAGACCATACTATTAAAAAAGAATCTTCATAACAAATAACAAATTTCCATTCATCTTTTTATTATTGCCGTACTAATGCCCAATATTGAATATACATAATTCCAAAAAATGCTTATTGCTTTTAGACGGTAAAATATGTTAACGATCATGTGTAAGCTAAATTAATAGGAGCGTGATTACGGATGGTAAATTTTCTAGACCTCAACAAATACATAACTATGTTTTTTTACAACCGCTTTGAAAATTAATACAGATATCTCAAAATCACTTTACTTGGACATTAACCTGTCTTGCAGTGGACCCTAAGCCAATTATGATAATCATACATGTGATATTACGTAGTAAAATTTAAAAACTTACCTTCACATCTCCAAACATCTCCACGAGGTCATGGGATCCGCTTCCCAATGCCAAGTGGTACAGAATATCCTGATCCATCAACTCGATGTTCGGGTTACGGAGTCGGACAGTTCCATCCGGATACCTGAAATCAAAAATAAAAGCTCAATTTAGTTAATCGTTGTTTTAAATATTATTAATACGATTATTGTATCTAGGGTATCCAATCCCGGAGCCTTTCTCCAATTTTGAGGAATTTGGAGGAATTTGAAATCCTCAATTCGCTATACTTTTTCCTTGGATTCTCACAGAACCTCGTTTTTTTTTTAGCTCACCGAGGAATTTGAAATCTTGAATTTGCCAATTTCGTGTAAATTTTCGGAATTTGCTCAAAATTTCTCAATCCCGAATTCCCGGGATCGCGGCCATCTCAATCCCGGGATTTTGGGATCAGAAAATTGAACGGGATCCCGGGATTGGCTGCCCTAATTGTATCGTCCCACAGCCATACATCGACTGTCAGATAAGCCTTCCAATTGTTTTGTTTTGTATCCAAAGCGTCTAAGCGATTCGTTTCTGATTATTCTGTCCGTGGCACAGCGGTCAACGTCATTGGCTTCCATAACGAATCTCACGGGTTCGAGACCCAGTACAGACACAAATTTCTTCAATTGTGGGTAGTTTTGATGAATAAACATTCCCTCTGACATTTTTAATTAAAATACCGGGGCGTTGCGAGAGCTACTAGATAACCACAAGTTCTGCCTTACCCATAGCCTTTCTTACTCTTTTCGAGAGATATAAGTTGCGCAACTAAGTAACAAGCAGTTCTCCTAGCAGAAAATCTGTTAAGATACCTTCATTAGGAGGTATATATTCTACATTGGGAACGAAAATAGATTGTTTTAATGCTGCCCAAGTGCATCCCCGTATGTATACGTAATATTAATTCGGCGAGGCTAATATGCGATTTTCATTGTACACTATTCAATCTCCGTGTTTAAAAGCAAATGATTCGAATAAAATAATAAAAAAACCGAAATGAAATATTCATAAAATGTTAAGTTTTTAAAACTAATTACGTATTGAATTTTTTCAAACAGATAAACGTTGAGACTGATGACAATTACATAATATGGTTATTTGAAAATTATTTTCATCTCGTATTATGTGTAATCGATTTTTCTAAAAATATTATCAAACTAATCTACCGCCAGTGTCGGCGCGAGGTTATTTGGCGCCCTAGGCAAAGATTATCGACGCGCCCCCTTATGAACAAGTAATTCCATTTTTTTTCAAAATAATAAAAAATAAACAATTTGTAATAGTTAGATTTTTTTTATACATCTATGTCCGCTCCCAATGTGGAGCATATGGCCTCCTAACGAAAGTATCTCAACGGAAGATTTTATAAGTGAATGGTTTGTTACTTAGTCTAGCCTATCTTTTTCGAATTTCATATGAAAAAAGATACATAATTACAACAAACAAATACAATCAATAAAATAAATTAAAATGTACTATTATTTATTATTATAAATGTTTAAACATAGTTTTAATACTCCACTTATGCGCCCCCTAATGGTTTGCGCCCTAGGCGGTTGCCTATTTCGCCTGTATGGTGGCGCCGGCCCTGTCTACTGCATATTTACTTTTATTGCTTAACACTTGAGAGCAACGACTCCAAAAACCACTTATATTTTTATAACACTTTGGTGGAAATTTATAAGGGGCTGCTATTATTTATCGCGAAAATAACTCCATAGTGTGCACTAAAAGTAGTGTAACAGGTCATAAGTAAGCTGTAAAATTTCTACATTAGCCTTATGACAGTGTAACATCCCGGGACGAAGATAAAAACACAAAAGATCGATCTCGGTAAATAAGTAATTTATAAAACTATTAAACATCACTTCGTCACAAAAATAATCATTTCCAGAAAAAAAAATATGCCTAGTATTATTTTGGTATCGTACATTTTTACTCCAGTAGATATTTTGAATTAAAAACATAACGTGCTTTATCTTGTAGGTGTGCAAAAAAGTGGTAATCCAAAATGTTATATCGAGGCCTTACAGCTAAAATATTGTATCTCCGTAAATCATTATATTGTGAAAACTGAATTTGAAAGTTTGCAAATCTTATTTAAATCGCAAGAGAAATATATTATTTTTGTATCATGGAAGCAGAGAAAACATTGTATCTGCAGTAAATATGTACAATATTTTGACATTGGATTTTCGTTTAGCATTAAGATATATATATATATGTATATTTATTGTTAATGATATGTTATATAAAAAAAATAAAAAAATTGCCTGGAGAATTTACAATATGTTTACAATATATGTGTATAATCGTTGAAATAGTAGGATTGGAGGATCGATATGTTCAAGGAAAAAATCACGTTCATATTATGATTTGTAAGTTAGCGAGAAATAAATGAATTTACAAAAAATTATAAGTTTTAAAATATGTAAGAATCTTGACAATGCACTGTTTGAAAGTCTTGAACGTTTTAAGATGGCACCAGCCTTTGTTTGAAAATGATAAATTAACAATAACAAACTGTTCATAAAAAAGTGTTATAATAAATTATTAGTAAACTTATTTGGCACAGAATATATGAGAAAAAATATTATTAAAAGAAAATATATTCTGTCAAAATAGAATGTTGAATTTGTATATTTGTGTTTTCTAAATATTTAAATATCAAGCTTACCGAATAAGGAAAAATCTTTAAGAAATACCAAGTCATTTTGTGAACATTATCTTGATATTCATTATTATACAAAATAAATCAGTTATACTATTGAGAATGAAGATCAATAAGTTATAGCCCTCGTTTATGCTTGCCTTATTATTTAAAATATATATTTTAAGGATATTTTTATTACATCATAATGTGATAAAAAAGAGTTTTTTAGAATTCATTTTAATTCAACACTCTTGTACGTCAATGCTGATAAACAAAGATATGTTTTACAGAAAGGGAAAACATTTAAATTATTTGCAATGAAGTTAATTATTTTTAAATATTTCTTATATGTTCGGCAAAAAGCTTATTTGTACATCAAAATTACTTGAGTAGATAACATTTTTTTTTAAGAAACAACATTGTTGTACAATTTAAATATACGTCTTCGTTTATCTATAAGTAATATTATATTTATTTACGATAAATATCTTGTTTGTTTATAATTAATTAAAATAACTGAACAACTTTTTTTATAAACAGTTATTTATATCAAATGAAAATTGCGAACTAATATCATTAGTATGACACAACGTCATAGAATTAGAGAAGCGTTGGTAAAAATAAATATTGCTCAATTACGATACTAGTAATTTTATTTAAGAAACAACTGATAGCAATTAGTTATGTTTGCACAATAATATTTATTTTATATTAATGAATTTATTTAATATTTTTATTAAATGATAATAAAATGTTTATTTTCAGCTATCGCTTCACAAAAAAAAACCCACAAATTAAATAATAATAAAATAAACAAGGTTATTTATTGTTCGCGGAAAAAAAATATTTGTGTTTCCCAAACGACAGCGCTTGAAAGAGGGAACGTTTTTATAAAAAATGTGTTGTCTTGGTAAATATTCAATGTTGTCAATCTAATCTACGTGTGTACTTTTTTTGTTTTGTTTTTTTAGCTTTCATTTTGTTATTATATTATATTTAAAAGGCGAGGAGAAGAGTTATTAAAAACACCCATGTTCAAGATATCACAATTTAAATTGACATAGAATTTATTGGAACATAAAGCCAGACCCATGAACGTCAGGACAAAGCTTTTACTAACTTCACCTCACAATGGCGACAATTTTTAAATCTTTTAATGTTTGTTATTTAGTTATACGATACTAAATATGTTGAAAATTGGCACCCACTGTTATACTATGCATTACGCTCTTTTACCTACTAGATACTTAACTATTATAGATTTCTCTTGTTAAACGCAAAGGTTTATTGCATCAACTATTTTGCATCTGCCGATTTAACAAGCAACTTGCACGTCTCTTTTGAAATTGAACAATTAACTATTTAAAAAGCCTCGAAAGTTCTGTGTGATTTTTTAAAATAAATACTAGGTGTACGATGAATTATTCTGGAATTATACCCGCACATTTTGCAGCCCTTTAAATACAATATGATAGCTATTAAAGAGGTCCTCAATCTTCAGAATATTACTAACGAAGCAAGACTTAATAGCCCGCATTCAAGATTTTTAATCATTCATTACTACAAATTATAATGACTGTTAATGATGCAGGTCAAAACTATAAGAGAATTTATTATATTTTAATCGAAAAGCGTATAACAAAAGCTAGTGTCTTGTACTTGCTAAAACTATATATATATATATAGTATAATAACTGTAATTAAAGCATCATTATATTTTTAAGTTAAACATTTAAGCGATTATTATAGATAAGTATATTTCAAATCATTATAAAATACATCTATAAAATTTAGGCTACTTCGATGATATTTTATTATACACGGTAAAAAGGTAATAAATGCAAATTGAGTTAATAAAGCGTTTGATTGATTTCATGTGTTTTATAGAGATGAGAAAAATCTAATTTAAGTAATTTCAAACATGACGAAAATGAGTTCGTTATTGTTGTACATTAGTTAATTTGATTTAATGCAATTTATATATCGACTTTGGAAAGGAAAAATGACGTAACCCACAGTTTTGCAAAACAGCTTTTTTCGATAATCAAAGTGTATCAAACCTGATACACGTTCTATCAAAAGGATATATGCTGCAAATACCGAATTAGTATCTAAATTTAGCTTTTAAGTTTGAAAAAAGATGAGCTTGTGAAAATTAAAACCAAGAAAAAAATAAATGAAAAATAGGTTTTTCCTAGACAATTTAATTAATTAATATTAGATTATGTCAATTAAACACTAGTTTAGAAGTCTCCGTGCACTTCAAGGTTGTATATATTTCATAATTTGCATATGGCCCAATATCATCAAAACACGTTTTTTGTGCCTCCTGTAAAATTTGCTATTTGTGGGTTACGTCCTTTTTCTTTTCCAATGTCGATAATTTAAATAGAACCTTATGGTACTAATAATATGAAAATAATTAATGAATTCCTCCATGATTATTATATAATTATTATTAACAACCGGACGTTGCCTACACAACCAGCAACACGAGGAAGTGTTTAAACACTTTAAGTATATACATACATACATTAATGGAAATATTTTCTTGAAAACATGACTAAAACTTCCGTGTTTTCCGACATGTAAGAGAGAAATATTTTCAAACTGCATTTAAAGTTTTTTTACCAACACTTGAATAAACAGTAATTTAAAGTTCCAGGAGTGAGTCGAACATCTTCTCACTTTTTAGGTATTCACTGTCAACACTTGGTGGAATTATATTAAAAAAATACAAAACTCTTTTGCACTAATTCCGCATTTATTTATTTAAGCCAGGACCGGTTCCACAGTTGCAAATGCTTGTTTTAAGTGAATTAGTACAAAAGTAAATAAAAATGCAGAATAGGTACAAAATAGTGTTTTATTTTTTTAATAGAACATCTTCTCACTTTTAAGGTGTTCACTGTCAATACTTGGTGGAATGGCATTATAATAAAAATAATAAAACATTTTTAGTACTTTTTCCACATAAAATTTATTAGATCAGGACCGGTTTCGCTCATCGCGAGCATTATCAACCGGTCCTGATCTAATAAATTTTATGTGGAAAAAGTACTAAAAATGTTTTATTATTTTTATTAGAACATCTTCTCTTGAGAAAAGCTTCGTTAAAGGTACATACATATATTCTATTCAAAAAATAAAATTTATATTAGTACTACTTCCCAAATTTTATTTGAATAATATCCGGACCGGCTTATCTCATGACGAGCATTATCAAATGACAATGCTCGTCATGAGCGAAACCGGTCCTGATCTTATTAAATAAAGTGGGAATTAGTACAAATATGTATTTTAATTTTTTTGAATAGTATGCTTTTTCACCAAGTATTGACAGTGAACACATTCAAAGTGACATCGATGGCCATACGTTGACAATTCGTAACCGACATTTGTTCAATTTTACAGGAGAGCCAAAACACTGTACAAAATAAATAAGTATTGGAAAATCAATGAAAATGAAAGACACTTTGGAGTAATAATCTTTGGATAAATAATCTGCTGACACAATATTAATTAAATAAACTTCTTATTTACAAGTATGTTTAATAATAGTTAACAATTTTAATTTTGTTTCTTCTTTTATGATTTTTTTTATGACGAGGAAACAATTCCAAGTATTTTGATCAATTTAATGTACCTGTTGAACTTCACCCATATAATAAGAGAAAAATTATACATAATTGTAATATATTTTTTAATTCAGTTACGGACTGTCCACTCTCCAATACAAAATGTTACAGTAAACATGTTGGAATCTTCTCTCACCTATTTTCAAATAGTAAGAAAACGATCTAGCTCTTCTACTATCTTCTTGCAGTTTGGTGGGCTTTTTTTCCGTTACGTGTTTTTAACTTTAGAACAATTTTAATGAAAAATATTTTTTGTAAATTACGAGACGTCAATATTTTAATAGAGCTTGAAAAACAAAGAAAATTATATGCATAACTCATTTTATGAAAAAATTGCGGTTACGTGTTGTCAACGTATGGCCATCGATACGCTTTACAAAAAACTCTAGCATAAGGTGTAATCTATATTCAGCTGAATGTCATAAAAAAGGCAAATTTATTATATGTTACAAAACTGCATTTGTATAAAATAAACCAATAAAATCCTTTTTAGGTCGCGATTTTTACTGCTTCTTTATCGTATTTCATAATTTGATAAATAAGAAGAGAGTTGATATTTTTGATTATTCTGATAAGCGAAAATGCAAACTAGTATTAGTGGGGGATAATAAAATACATCATTACCTAATATCTTCTTCGGCAAATTTAGAGTGCCCATTTAATTTTTCTGATACAATCGCTTTGACAAACGAATTATCGGATTGTTTCAATTCGCAATGGCTATAATGTATAGCATCATTATCCAATTCAGCATAATCGCACGTACATGAAGGCATCTTGAGCACTTTTTCTTAAATATCACTTGATTTTATTAATGTTTAATATTACACTTCCTTCACGCGACGATATGTATGCTTCTCACAAGTAGCGGGCGAAGACTGAAAGGTGTTTTATGTGGAATGTATATTTAATATTCCAGTAGATGTTTGTATTTCATAATAATTTCAATGATTACGGTGATAACAATTTAAAAACACACACCTCCGATGCTGTGTTTTGCGATTGGTCTTTGGCTAAATTGTTTTCAAGGTGAAATAATAGATTGCATGAGAAGAATGCTACTTATATGTATACGTTTTTCACTATACATTAAAGTAAGTCTATTTTGTACACAACTATCATAATAAGAACACAAACCCGTTGTTGGACACGGTCTATGCATTTTGCGTTCTACAAGACTGAACAAGGGGTTTAAAAACGTAAAAATTGTATCTAAATCTTATAACATTTATATTTTTTGTCAGGGATTTTTCCTATGTAACGCGATAGAACGGTGTTCCGGCACCTTTTTACGGCATGTTTAATGTTTCAAATCAAAATTTCATTTTTTTTTCTTTTTTTTTGAAAACTGTTTCTTCCTTTCTAAGGTTGCTTTTGAATGTTATGTGACCGGTACTTTAACACTCATTTGTTAAAACAATACCAGGTCCATAGACTTACTAAGTGTCCAAAATCAAGGGACTAATGCATGATATATTGTTTAAAAAAGAGAGGTTGAGTAACAAGCAGTTCTCGTAAAAAAAACTTGTATTGAGAAACCTCTATTAGGAAGCCATATGCAACACATTATGAACGAACATGGATTAGAAAAAAATTATTAGTAAAAACTTGGCAAGAAATGATATCTTCACCTTTTTAAAAAAAAAAAAATACAATGGCTATTGTAATATTTTACAATATGTATTATGTATTTTTTAATATATTTGAAAGTAACGCCAAAAGGTATGCACATAAAAACACGCACGCACTTTTTGGCGCATCGTGTGAAATGAACGCTGGTGGATCCATAAAATATTCCTGGGGATAGTCATTCAATTTTAAAATATAAGTCATACATAATAAAATAAGAAATATAGAGAAAATTTGCGAATATTGGTTGCCTCTAAATTTTTCCCATGAGGTGGCCATGGTCGTTATGACCATTTTCTTATCCGCAAATGGTATTGAATTAATAAATAAACAGGTGACACTGCCATCTGGTATTTAAAATATTAGTTATATTAAAAGTACAGATTTCGTTCAGAGATTGATTTAGAAATTTTTCTCTATTACAAACTTTGTTTCATTACACATATTAGAATATTAAAAATCTATCTAAGGGGAAAAAATCAAAAGAAAGTTTCGTAGAATTTTCTAATTCATTCAATACTGTAATACCGAAAAAACCACGAAATGCATTACTTAGGATAAATTCATTTTAATTTGATTTCATCATAAGTATTTTTCTCACACGTAAATATGTGCATATTGTTTTATATTATCTAAAAATCTAAAACGAATTATTCACCGCAATTATTTAATTGAAACATAAGTATTGCATAACTTTACAATTAAAGCACAATTCATCTAATCGGCGATAAGCAATATTAAAAACATAAACTCCTTACATTTTTTAATTATATGACTTAAAATTATTTTGGTGACTGCAATAATTTCCTCTCAATTCGACAGCTTTTATTATCTTAATAACAAAAACATGACAAATATACAGAATGTTAACGAGGAAATACAGAAGAATATTATAATGTGAATTTCAACGATCAGTTCATTAATATAACATACGTAAATTATAACTTGGTATATTGATAAAATTTATTATGATAAAATTACCATAAAAACTTGTTTATCATCAGTTTCATTTTACATGTCTAAAATAGTAGCTAATGTTTTAAATATCAACGTACGGAAATAGCACTGATTTTGTTATGTAATGAACGTAGTCGATTTAATTCGTATATTTTAGCATTTTATATTCAAATTATAATATAATAATGATGCCATAATCACAAATATTGCATCTTTATTATTATGTTTATTTAATACTAGTTAGACCCTTCGCAGAATTCATTCAACATTTGTTCATCTTTTCAGCGAAATGAAAGTCTGACGAAAATATTGATAACAACTAGAAAATCACGTTTATAAAACGTAAATATTACTCATACGTCAAGCGTAAACGTGACGTAGGTAGACGAAATACATATTATCGTGAAATTTGATAAAAAAAATATATGTTACAACAGTAAAAAATATTCGCGTAGTATTCTATGAATTATAATAATTCCTTCCTCGTAACCGTGATAATTCAGTTTTTCAATCAATGCGGTTAAAATTTCCACTTCATATGAGTAACGTGCCATTTGTTGCATCCAAAAAATTTATAATTGCAATGTTTTATGAATAATTTGTTTTATTTTGTCTTTTCCTTTAAATCGTGCTTTTATTCATTGTTTATTTTTGTGATGGTTCAATAAACTCTTTTAACCCTTTGCCGACGTCACCAAATTAAGCGAGCATGACCTGTACGCGGCTGCTTTTTTGCGGATTTTGTTATCGCGTTTTCGACTATAAATATAGGTTGTAATATTTTTTCAACTAATCAAATATGTTAATTGCCACCCAAAGTAACTTTTTCAATAATAAAATACAATATATTTCTTGTATTTTCGGTTTAATTCAACAATAATCATTCTTCGTACAATTGCGGCGTGACGTCGCCATATTTCAAAATACCAATAATAAAATTTTGCGAATATTGATTTGAAACATTCAAAATGTCGAGAAAAAAGTGCCGGAACGCCGGTACACCGCGTCACACGGGAAAAAACATTGGTAAATTGTATAAACTATCATGAATATATTTAAATTCCGTCTATATATCCGGCTCATCGTTATGAACATATATTTTTTTAATATTGTGACTAACAACTGTCATATTTTGCGAACATTTTACCATATTTTAGAAACATTAATAGTTTGATTGGGCTCAAAAAAATACTGATAATTCCGTTAGCTTTATATTCAAATTGAATGATTCGTAGATACAATAAGGGTTTTTCTTATAATTTCGATTTAGGGTTGTCACATTAAAAATCAAGTAAAAATACATCTGCGTACGTAAAAAAATATTTATTCTATTTTTCATGCGTAAAAAATATTAAATTTCGTTCTTATCATTGAAAATAAGTTATAATTAGATGTCTATTGTTTTTTAATCAGTGTTATAAATTCTGGCGCGAGTTCTGATAAATAACATTGATTAATCATAAGAACTGATGACTATACTTTACATTATATTGTCGTCTAAACATTAAATTATATTACCATGGTGTTGATAACGGTGAAGAATATTTTACGGATGTATCAACATTTTTATGAAAAAATTCAGTAATTTGAGCAATATTTTAGTAATCTGAAGTTTAGTTAAACATGCAATAAAACAAATGAACTGTAATTTGAAACTAACACGTCGTTACAAATATAAAACTTTTTTCAAAAACGCTTTAAATGTAAAAAATAAATTTGTATAAAATACTTTGTATTCTAGTTGCCAATAAAAATAATTTTCACATGTGGTAAACGACTCATTTTACTGTCAGAAGCTTGCCAACTGAATCAAACAACCTATAATGAATAATAATAACAGATGGTATTAAAAAGTCAATAAATTCTTTAATACAAATTGCATTCGATCAACAATTGACGTGATTCAAATCGAATTCAGATATCTCCAATGAATTTAACGTCACTAGTTTTTATATTTATAGCGAAAAATTATTAGTGTTTAACGAAATGATGTCACTTCTGATGCTGCGTACGACTGTTTGCAATGGGTACAA
Source organism: Himalopsyche tibetana (assembly GCA_030503985.1). Taxonomy (NCBI): domain Eukaryota; kingdom Metazoa; phylum Arthropoda; class Insecta; order Trichoptera; family Rhyacophilidae; genus Himalopsyche; species Himalopsyche tibetana. Next base: position 10,070,970 of record JAPJYX010000009.1, on the reverse strand, counting down.
TCTATTTCAACTATGAATTAGATCAGGGAAGTGAACTTTTATATTTCGAAAGGTTGTATACATTTACCGGTTATCTGATAGGGCCACACTCAAAAAAACTTCAAATGAATACACCGTATTTGCCCGAATACGGCGATATGTTTTTTGCCTAAATTTTTTTATAAACCATATCCCGATTCCATTGAAAACGATCATAAAAAGCGTATAATTGAATGTTTGAGGGGAATTTGCTTCTTTCATCGTATGTTGTATTCAAGTTATAGAGCCAGACCTGTTTGGTGCACTTGGGTAAAATGACAGTTCACTAGGATTCACTTTTTTACCACACCCCTCTTGCGAAATGAGTGACAGAGTTGATATATAAAATGGCGACGACAATAATACTATCGATCAACACTCAAATCAATAAAGGTATTCGAAGAATAATAAGTGGTCGACGCTAAAGGAAGTAAAACAACAACGTTTATCTTGCATTTGATTTTTGACTCTTAGACCGTCTCTTAAGCATTGGTTTTATATTCGATATATGGACGTACTTATTATTTTTAAATTATCGAAAACTATGAACTTAAAAGCGTGGCCTTAGTCAAAGGGCCGCACTTGAAGTCCTAGGAAACCACAGGCTTACCAATTCTGACATGAACTATACTGCTTAAAAAGTTATATACACAGGATATTTTAAATTTCACTTGTATCAATCGGACTTTTGGTCGGATCTTCTTTTAGCTCTTCGTGAATTGATGCAGAAATATTTGTCAATATTTGATACTAGTAATTTGATCGTAATTAAAAAAATCTTGTCTGTTGAAAGCTATTCTAAGCTTAATATAATATATTTGCACGATTTTTATGGATTATACTTAAAGTAATATTTAAACAAGAAGAGATTTCATACGAATTATAGGTTTGTTGCTTTTGCAATGTATTGCCGATTTACCAACTATTTTTTTATGAATCATTACCATCTAACAACTATTAATTTGAAACATTATTTTACTTAGCCATGATACAGAAAATGAATGTACACGTGTCTATTGAAAAAGATATATATTTGTATCACTTTATTCGCAAACCTTGCAATGTTCTGTATGATGATGCTTCCTAAAGAGGTGAAAAACCTGTCACAGTTAAAAGAATCGTTTTCTAACCTTTTTGAGCCCATGGCTCCCGTTTGAGTCTAATTAGTTTCTGGATAAAATAAAAAAGAATACCATAAAAAAACCCGACGGTATTCACCCACCACACCCCGTTACGGCTTGACACTCGTTATTCGTGTTTAAAATTTTGCCAGAGATGTGCCGAAATGACAAATGCTCCCGGGATTTAAGTTTTTATTTTTTTTCGGGATCCCGGGATCGATCACTGGTGAAAAAAGTCACGGATTGATAAATTCTCGAGTTAATTACCTTTTTTTTATTTTATGAAAAAAATATTTTTATAATGGCATTTGGAAAAACCTTGCACGGAACGTCTTTATCATTCCTTGGAGTTATCAACGTTTGCCTAGCACAGACTCGGTCTATGCAAACTGGTTATATGCAAACATGCATCATATGTAAAAAAAATATTTAAATATAAAACCATATTTTTTCACAGTGCATCTTTGTAAATAATAACTAATTATACACACGTCGATATTCATTTAATAATGAAAATATGTATTTTCTCATTTTCAGTAAAATATTAGTGTTCATTTGGCACTTTACAATTTTGTTTGTTGCTGAAAATGAAAAACTTTTGACACCATATGAAACTTGCTTAATCTTACATATTTACACTCTGTTTACTGATAATATATTTTCCTACCGACTTTAACAGTAGTAGTTAAATTAACAAATAACGCCCAAAAGAAAGCTACAAGTGAAAATCATGTTTTATTGTTGTTTATTACGACATATTGAACAAAGCAAAAGGTTTGAAAAAAACAGGAAAATAGGTATGATTTCGAAAATGAAGGTGTGTACAGTGGGCGTTTGGGCAGTGAAACTTTCCAGCCAAACCAGCTAAAATCTATTTTTGAGTAAATGAGCCTAGTTTTCTTTGCAAGATATTTCGTTTGGCAAAACACACAAAATTATTTGAACTATAAGTTCTTACGAAAGCATACATTTGTAAAAAAAAATAGTTCTAAAAAATACCACACAACAGTTTTTTTACGGTATTTTATATTAAACAATACATTGTCGAATTTTACAGTATTGAGAGACAACAAATTACACTTACTCAAAACAAGTATTTACGATGTAACATTTTTTTAGACAAAACGACATTGATAATATAATAAAATACACAAACTTCACATGGAAAGCAAAGCAAACTTCGCGTAATCATAGTATTGAAGAGAAATAATTACATTGAAACATGGTAGGAAATAAATTAGGTTAACGAATGGAATTTCTGAACAATGTAAATTATTGCTATCAATGTTCCTACGCCAGCTGCCTTTGAGGTTTATTGATCAATATCATGAACTTGTATAGTACAATTTCGTGATGTAAAACAGTCTTTATTAATAATTATATTATTATGTTTCCGTAGACTTGAGAGACATCAATTTATTCATGCATTTATTATTATATTTGCTCTATTTATTCAATCAAACATAATAAAAGATTGATATGCAACAGAGTAATTCAATGGATACAATTTAGTATTTTATTCAGTGAATTAAACATTTTATAGTTATCATTTTTAATTTAACGAAGTATCAATACCGTCGACTTAAAAAAAACGTTTATAACTCTACTTCACAAACTGAAACACTACAGAAAAACGTAAAAACATAGTGAGTTTCATAAAACAATTTTCAAAACGGCTAGCTTTATAAAAAAATCGATATATATTTTTTTTGATATAATAACATTTAAATTTCATTCAATTAAAAAATAAAATACTTTTTCTCACTAATTTAACTTTGTTTTAGCCACGGTCGGTACCTGTCGTTAAAATTAATAGACACAGAACAATTGATGTTGAAATTGCTTTATTGCGGTGAAAAATGTGGAATTACTAGAAAAAAATGTTTTATTTCTAAATACTTCTACTTGGAGAATTGACAGAGAACATTTAAAAGGTGATAATTTACCACATTTGTCAACGGTGGGTAAATGCGGCTCTTCTTTGAGGTAAGTATCGCTCACATTTTTAATTTAATTACGTTTTTTTTCATGAAAAAAGACAAAGTGAAGTATTTTCTTATATATTAGGCAAGTGAAGACAGTTTTAATTAACTAAATGAATTGAATTTCAATTTGTGTTTTTGATACCATGCAATTATGGTGAAAATATGAAAAACCTGAATGTGGCTCTCATTGAATTCGTGCATGCCCACACTTGGTATATATTCTAGAAGTTTTTCATTTATACTTAAATATATGTCAATTTTAAGATAGATAATTTTACCTTACAATCCAAATATGATATTATAACTGTACTGCAAACATAAATGAACACTTGAAAAGCCACTGATTGATTGCAATAAAACCGTATTTAGTATTGTTTAGTATTATATAAAACACAAGATTAACATCTTTATTATATTTAAATACATGTATATTATAATAAAAGTTCACCTACTGGGTTTCAGATCCCTGCATACCGTCGGTAGAATCCGATAAAACCATCGTAGCTATATTTATTATTATTACAAAACAGCTTTACTTGATAAATTAATATAAAATTTAAAAATATAATTTATAATAAAAAAGTCTTGGTAAATTTATAACCTATGCACACTGTAACATTTTCATGCAATTTAAGTCAAACACTTATGTGAAAAATGAGAGACTTTTTCCTGAACATACGTTTATATTATCATACCTTATCTAGTTGGTGACTAGGGTGCCACGATTTCAAACAATATAAACAAATTATTTACCGCAATCTGCTAAAAAAATCGCAACGGCATGTCATTCTTTGTGACTATTTATACATAATTATTGTTTCATTGTATGTTTTTAAAATGCGCTTAAAAATTTCTAAAATTACATTTTCTAAATATTTTATATGTGTTTTAACGAACTCAATTGTTCGTTGTTTAAATTATTAGGGTTTACATCACCGGTAAATCGACCATCGTTAAATGTCGGTAAATCGGAATGTTAATTACCGAAAATTATTTTATTGCGAATTAAGGACAGATATAGATTGTAATGAATTCCTCACAAAATCGGGTTTGATTTTGTGAGGAATTCAGAGATAAGGGAGCGTAGAAAAAACAGCGTCCCGTCACGTCAGTGGTTATGGAGAGACGTTGGAACTGGTTGGGTCACGTGCTGCGGATGCCTCCGGAAAGCCTCAATCCTGCCAGCCTCTTCTTTCGACCGGTGGGATTTCGGCGTCCCGGAAGTCCGTCGGGTACTATCCATAGGATTTACTCGGCGGAACTGAGGGATGCTGGCATGTCATGGGAGGAAGCAAATCTATTGGCGGAAGACAGGGAAACATGGATGTGCAGCGTGGCGGCCATATGCTCCACCTAGGGAGCGAACATGGCCAAAGAAGAATAGATTGCAATGAAAGATTATTGCAGATATGCATTCGGAATGTGTAAATTTCATTAATGTTAAAAACGCATTGTTTCATCTGCTTTCCATCGCCAAAACGATTAAAATCTGCATCTAAATATGTTTTATTAAGATCTTATGTATTTAAATGTTCACCCAGTCCTTTTTTACGCGATACATTGGTTCCAAAAACTGACGCGGAAAAAATACTTCATTTTCACGTTATTTGATAAAATTGTCACAAAAATCGAAATATCGCGTAAGAAAGTATCAAAAATGTGGGAAAAACTAAAATATTGCGCTTGGATTCGCACAAAAAAAGTTTTTTTACAAATTTTTCTAGGACCCAGTTTAAAGTAAAAAGTAGTCATATACCAAACAGCCACTTTTATCGAGTGTTAGTGAGAGGAATTACTATCCGTTTACCGGCTATTGAAATTCGACGGAAAATTACAAGCCCAAGAATATTATGAAATTTTTTGTATGAATTTAAGTATGTAATTTTCAATTATTTGAAGATATTGTTTAATGAATTAAACAATTGTGAAACGATGAATAAAGAAAAAACCCAATTACTATCTGATAATTAACATATCGACTGTGGAAAGGAAAAAGGACGTAACCCCCAGTTTTTCTAAAACAGTTTTTTTTCGATAATCACAATGTATACAACTTGACACACGTTCTATCAAAAGGATGGAAGCTGAAAATGCCGAATTGGTATCTAAATTTAGCCTTTATGTTTGAAAAAGATGACCTTTTAAAAAGTTAAAACCAAGACAAAATACTGAAATGAATATTTAACCTAGAAAATTTCTTTAATTAATATTAGGTAATGTCAACTAAATACCAGTTAAGAAATCTCCGTGCACTTCACGGTTGTGTATAATTCATAATTTGCATATGACCCAAAATCATCAAAACATGTTTTTTGCGCCTCCTGTAAAATTTGATACGTGTGGGTTACGTCCTTTTTCCTTTCCACAGTCGATATGTAATACTATTTTAGCGAAATTATTGTAAATAATTAAAATATAATACAGTCAATAATAGTGGACCCTGATTACGTTTCATCTCTTATTATGGTTTAAGATAAATGATTTACATTTAATACATAGTGTTAGAATATCACAATTAATCTTTGGAATTGACTTTTAACTCCTCTTATCCTTAGAATGTATTTATGTTCAATAGTTTCATACTTGGCGAAATGTGAGTTCCCATATATTTTTAAACGTAAAAACCGTTTATTAAGAATAACTTAGATCCCTAGCGAAATCTTAAAATTGCATGAAATAACCGGTCATCTACCGGTTTTGCAGTTTTCCAATCCCTAGACTGGTAACATATAATTGCGGATCGATACTTATCGTAAAACCAATTGTACTAGCATGCCTCCAGATATGATTTCCGTTTATAATCTCGTTAATTGTAATAAAGCCTTTGAATAACTCGCACATTCATGAAATAGTGTATTCATTTTATCAGCTGACGTGGATATCGTAAATCATCATAATCTTATACAATTCAGATCATAACATTACATTTTAATAACGCAAAGCTCAAATATAATTTCAATTCATAAAAAAAAACAAATACGCTCACATTTGCGAGTTGTGGTTTGCTTGACATTAGAAATAATTTATGTTTCAAACTTTGAAAATACTTATTTTGATGTTATTTATTTATTTACTTAAGACTTGTATTTTTATTTTACGACGGAATATAAGAGCTTCAATCAGAAAATTATTAGATCATCATTGATCCGGGTCCGTGGTCAAGCGGTCAACGTCGTTGGCTTCGGTTAGTTCGAATCACAGCACGGAAGGATTTTTTCAATTAATTAATGAATTTCTAGTAAAAGGCATAAATATTCAAAAAATAAAACACTGATTTGTACTAATATCACTTGTATTGTATATATTCAGGACCGGTTTATCTCATGACGTTTTCAATTGATAAAAGAATATAATATTACAGTATTATATAGGTGTAACAAACAAATTGATATAGAAAGAATTTACGGATAAAGATAAAAAAAATATGAATCAGTGGCACTAAATTGACTAAAAATGAGTGTTTTATTTTTTAATATTATACCTTTCTATCAAGTATTAACAGTGAACATCTTAAAAAAGACACGGATGTTTGCAATTTTTAAAAAATATACTTCACCACCTACCCAATCATAAAAATGCGATTAGCTTACTACTAGTCGCTAGTCATATGACAGCCTTATTCTTACATATGTCTAAAGAAGAATAGCAATGTGAAACCTGTGTATTCAGTGTATAAAATAACTTTACTTGTATACTTCCATAAACGGCTAAGCAATCGTGTTAAAACCCTCCAGAGACGAGAGCTTTTTTCCGATAAAAAAAATATTTTCTAAGCCATATTGAAGTCACGGATAACTTTTATTACTATCCAAAATTTAAAAAAAAAGTCGTTGTATAGAAAACCCGCATGACTATATGGTCATGCTCATCCTTTTATTACCGTGTAATATTGAGTACGGACAGTAGTAAGGACAAAAGTGACCGGATGGGCTCGCAAACATTCGGGGTTGAAATATAGCTTAACGTGATATTTTTTAAATATTTACAATTTGACCTCTTTAGATCAACATAATTTCAATACAAATATATTAGCAAAATAAATGTAAATAATTTGATGTTTTTATAAAAAAATAACTAACAGTTTTAAAAAGTAAATTAAAAAAAACGGAAATTCAAAAAATCACATGTGCTTTTGGAGGCCGTTTCTGTCCCCACGGCTGATGACTAACTGTAGTCTGTACCCTTCTTAACCAAATATGAGCGAAAGCAACGATATTCAGGTTGAAAAGGGATGAATAGTGGGATCAATAGACAACGGTGTTTACTGTGACCATATGGTGACGCTCGTCCTTGGAGGGTTAAGATGAATATAAGTATAACACTTTTAATTAAGGCATCAAAATTGATATACCAGTGAAAACTAGGGAATCCAATCCCGGGATCCCGTTCAATTTTCTGATCCCGAAATTCCGGGATTGAGATGGCCGCGATCCCGGGATTTCGGGATTGAGAAATTTTGAGCAAAACCCGAAGATTGACACGAAATTGGCAAATTCAAGATTTCAAATTCCTCGGCGAGCTAAAAAAAAAAAAACGAGGTTCTGTGAGAATCCAAGGGAAAAGTATAGCGAATTGAGAATTTCAAATTCCTCGGTGAGAAAATCTCAATCCCGGGATTCAAAATTAATTAATCCCGAAATCCCGGGATTGGAAAAAGGCTCCGGGATTGGATACCCTAGTGAAAACTGGTAATATCGTGAAGTATTTGTTACTTGAGAGACTTAAATGTGTATACAAATATTTTTTTACGTTTCATGTAATAATTTACGTATTGCGTAAAAAGCTTATTTTAGGTATATATGCTATTGATAAACGTAATTATTCTACTCAAAATGATTTGACGCAAAATTTTGAGCTTACTGATTTGTGAAATTGTCCATTCCGACCAGTGATTTTACAGCAAGAGGATAATAATTGGGTGTCTACGGATTACCCTTACCCTAATCGTAATAATTCTAGCGTGATTTGAGTTGGAAAAGTACTAATTATAAAGAACATATAGCAATGAAAAGATACTTTTGACAAAATTTTATTGTTTTTTTCGGATACTAAATGAGGAGCAAACATTCAAAAAGTGTTTTGTCACACAAATACAAAGCTTGGAAAATGATGATTTAAGTGTTGCAAAAGTGACGGTTTGTATGAATGTGTCAACTTTATGATTTCATTTTAATATGAAAAAAAACCTTTTGAACACTAATTTTGATTTTCCATTCATAGGTTTTATTATGGGCTATCAGAATTGATATAAAACGCCATTTTTCAAAATTTGTGACAAAACACTTTTTGAATGTTTGCTCCTCGACTTATGTACTAGAATCAGTTGAAATCAAATATATTTTTAGACTCGAAGTTGCACGAGTACTGTACTATTATTATATATCATTCTGATAACGTGAACTTTGATAAGATTTAATTTGAATTTAATGGAAAAAAGTCACATTTTTTCAGTAACTTGTATCATACAGTGCTCGATAGTAGTAGTACTTAAACTTTTTCGCTTTATTTTGAAATATATAATAAATAGTATGTCAATCATTCAATTGCCACTCAACTCATTGCGGTATTTTATGTTTTATGAGCTTTATTACCACAATATATATCAACACAACTAAAAATATAACAGACAATCTTAAATGGCTTTCGTAACACGGGTTAAGTGACAGGACCAGCTGCCACGAGAATTGAGCAAAAGTTAAGTAACTTTATTGAACCGACTACAGACTTTAAATAATACCAGCAGCTCGTGCAATTTGTATTCGTGTGTGTATGTTCATTCGCTCAATACAGCTGTCTGGGTAGACTTTCAGCGGGTGGTAAATGGTAACTGCAAAGGAGATGGGAGACCTTTTTCTTCCCCTTTAAGATAAAATACCATAAAAGATTTTCCATGTAAGCAGACGTCCCGGCTCCATGACTTATGCGTACTAGACAAATGCGCATATGAAATGTATATTTTGACAAATTCTACCTTTTTTTCATATAGTTATAATAAAGCGCTATTCTTGCATTACGTTAGTATTATAAAGTCACGATTTTGAAAAATGGCAAAAGAGATTCAAATAAGATAACGCAACTTTACTACGACGACGCAAAAAGCGTGAGCAAACGTTGCTTGCAAACATTCTGACGATGGTTTAAAGCCGAAATAACTATCAACTTCACGTAAGAAAATTTAGAGCTAAAATACATCGAAATTTTTCTCAAGATTTTTAATTATATGAATATTTTACTAATGTTACAGTAAAAGTACGTTTATTCGGTTACAGTAAACTTACAAATAAACATGCATGCACTCATAGTGTTTCCAGAGACTCTCCATTACGTGCTAGCGCAATCACGCAGTTGTTGTGTTTTACTGTCATCCTACATTACACCTAACCTCAATAAATTCAACGTCTTGTTGTCATTCTCGCCCTATTTCAATAAAATATATCTTACCTAATCCAAGCCGTAATGTCATTTATGATCTGTCTAGCGCTTGTCAATGAGTTTATTGACTACTCAAAATGAATATTTTAATAATGTAAGTTTTAACTAAAACTGTTCAGGGGTTCAGTAAAATCGTGACCGGTAGGGTTACTTCTTGCTGTCATGACGGCTTACATTAATATATTTTTTAGTATTCCACTATCAAATAATTGGATGTATAAACATTAAACCATTTTGGCAGCAAAGTTCACTTAAATAAATAGCGGTAATAAGGTGGTTTATTTGCTTAACAAAGGTTCAGAACCTCTAGCAGTGTAGAAGCATCTGACACGTCGAATAATACATATATTGACCCCCTCAATTAACCCCGCCTTCAGCTATGCGATTTTTAAAACGCTATATGAGAGTAAAGTTATTATTTTGATTTCGTTATCGACACTTCATTATTAATCAGAAATGTGACTTTGCTGTGCGTGCTGGGGTAAATTTACTTTTACGATACCAAAATATAACATGTTTAACTTTCATAAATTATTAAATTTCTAATAAAGAAATTCATATTCCGTTTTCCGTATATATTCCACTTTTAACGCTCGATGAATACTTCATTTATTGCTACAGAATTATTTTCGAACTCCGAATAAAAATCCGATAATTGACAATTATTGATTTTCATACGCCCTGATTTTTATTTATACATTTCCTCCCTTTTATAACACTGGATGTTTTGCGTATTGTCATCTACAGTAAGCAGTCTTATTTATTATTTCTATTCAAATATTATTTCAATACTAACGGACTCTCCAAAATACGTATAGAGCTTTTTTTTTAAAATAAACAAGTCTAACAAAATAGAAAGCAATCTTCTTAAAAAATATTCTTGCGGTATTACGAATATTTGATATATTTTTATAAACTAACACTACTATATCTGCGAGAAGTTTTCCTGGGTTTTCCATAAAATAGGTTCTGTACTACTCTGGCATGTATCTATTGAAATAAAAAAAATACCGTTTGACGATAGCATATCGACTGTGGAAAGGAAAAAGGACGTAACCCTCAATTTTCCAAAACAGCTTTTTTTCGATAATCACAATGTATACTACTTGACACACATTCTATCAAAAGGATGGAAGCTGAAAATGCCGAATTAGTATCTAAATTTAGCTTTTAAGTTTAAAAAAGATGACCTTGTAAAAAATTAAAGCCAAGAAAAAACACTGAAATAAAGGTTTTTCCGAGACAATTTCTGTAATTAATATTATATTATGTCAATTAAACACCAGTTTAGAAGTATCTGTGCACTTCAAGGTTGTGTATAATTCATAATTTGCATATATCACAAAATCATCAAAACACGTTTATAGCGCCTCCTGTAAAATTTGGTATGTGTGGGTTACGTCCTTTTTCCATTCCACAGTCGATATACATATCATCGTGTTACAATTCATCCGAGCGTATTTGTAAATTAAATATAATACAAAATTCCATTTCAACATAATTGGCTAATTTTTCAATCACAGATTTGCTTAAAGTTCTGACCGAAATCAGATTTTTTAATTCTTATATAATATAATAAATTAGAAGTATCGAAACTCAATGTTTGTAAATGTACATCTTAGTGAAATTTGTGCTTATTGGACATTTGCGTATGAATTTAAGATCTTACCTTAAATAAACCAAGATTCGTACGTCACCAGAGAAAATTATGACAACATACTTATGACAACGTCAAATAAATACCTTGTATTTCAAACAGTAGGCCCCAGAACATATTGATATATTATATTTATGTATTTCTTATCTCACCACTTACTTAGACAATACAAAAAATACCGCATCGAGCTACATGGATACTGTTAACATGAAGCTTTTAGTTTCGGAGTAGCAATCTGTATTTAAGTCGAATTGTTTCAAAACTTTTCTTTTGTGGTTACTGAAAATTGACAACTCGGGGTTGCGTACATGAATACAATTGCCTTTTCATGTTTAAGTAAAATAAAATTTAGCCATCCAAATTATATACCCATTAAAATCGAATTATCACTATTTTAAAAGGGCGACAATAATTATTGAAATCCTTTATTTAATACCATATTGAATGAATCGATTAATGGAACATACCCACAGAAGTATTCTTAGTGCAAAAACATGAAACCGCTATTTCACTATGGTTTGCTATTAATGTCGGATCCATGGCGCGGTGGTCAACATCGTTGGCTTCCAGGCTGGACCTTTTGAGTTCGAACAGCATCTTTTCAATCGATTTATCGAGATATAGCGAGAGTGATTAGTCAACCTCTAGTCCGTTAGCTCTCCAAATGCACTATATTTTAACGAACAAGAATAAAAAAATGCTTTTAATAAATTAAAATTTAAATACCACTTCATTGCTTTTCCTTAGTTCCATATTCTCTTCATGTTGCTTGTGTTTGAAATATTTTTTCAACATAATGAGATATAGATGTGTATTATAAAATCGTTCGCATAAACGACTTTATATTATTATAAACCAGAGTAAAGAAGGTAAACTTAGCATGTCAATAAATGGATGATCCGTTTTCCTCGCATGAAAATATTTGAAAAGCATCCATATTCCTCAAAGCCAAGTTGAATATTTGCGAAACCGTGAGCGGCAGTATTATTTTGGTATTTTGCCAAATCTTCTTTTGATATTGCAACACTGCATTCCCCAAAAATAAAAAAAATATTTGGTAATTTAGATATAAAATAAAACACCTGTCGTTTTACAGTTTTTGTGGAAAAACTCTGGAAAAAGTATACTAGTCTATGCTATAGAAGGAATCACAAAAAAAACAATAGCAATTCGAGTTATGGCCATAAACTGTAATACGTTTTTCAGGATGAGTGATTCATAAAAACGTTTAAGTCATAGAGATGTTACCAAATGGTTTAATTTGGCATTTAATAGATACAACTCCATTTCATTTAATAGATTCGTACAAATTTCAACAAGAATTATATATTATACTATAAGTAAATATTCCGACATTACACCATCGTCATTTAAATTTATTGATCAATTTATATTTAGGAAGTAAGATATTTACTTAAAATCTAAAGAATGACAATAAAGATCCTTAAATATATATTATAAATTGCCAGGGGCATGAAATAATAAATAAAGTGAGTGAATATAGTAATACCATTGTATCTAAAGCCGGGATTTTGGTTTTTCGTTATCTTTTTCAGTAGCGAAATACCGATTATAAATCAGGTAGACAATAATCAAAAAGTGGGGTCTTGTTTTCTATTAACTAACCACAGTAAAAAAATTAAACACCTAGCAAGTCGTTAAACATCAAAAACTTGCACAAAGTAACATAAATATATTAGAATTTATATGTTCGTTTTGAAAACAGGAAATAAACATTAAATTGGATTGATAATATTTTTTATAGATAGGGAAAACAATAGTGTTTAGTGAATACGTGCAATAAATAATTGCATTGTATCCGTTACCGATAAGGATTCAATCTTATCCATAAAAATCATGCGGCCATTTTAAAATACGTCAGTATTTTGAGGAAAAAACCATTGACCTTTTTTTATCGCATCGACATTTTACTTTAAGTAGATGACTTATGTTTTTGTTCATAAAATTAAATTAAAAATGATTATTTGTGTGACGCGCATTTTTCTTTTTTAACACTTAATTTGACGTATTATTTTTATGATACATATATATTTTAATACTGATATCAAAAACTTGCTTTTAAAATATTTATTATCATTATCAACGATATGATATCGACTGTGGAAAGGAAAAAAGACGTAACCCACACATTTCAAATTTCACAGGAGGCGCAAAAAACGTTTTTTGATAATTTTGTGACATATACAAATAATGAATTATTCACAACCTTGAAGTGCACGGAGACTTCTAAACTGGTGTTTAATTGACATAATCTAATTTTAAATAAAGAGGTTGTTTAGGAAAAACCTTTATTTCAGTATTTTTTACAAGGTCATCTTTTTCAAACTTAAAAGCTAAATTAAGATACTAATTCGGCATTTGCAGCTTGCATCCTTTTGATAGAACGTGTATCAAGTTTGATACATTGTGATTATCGAAAAAAACCTCTTTTGAAAAAAATGTGGGTTACGTCCTTTTTTCTTTTCCACAGATGATATGATATGGATACCAATAAAAGTACTACATATTATATAAGCTTATTTGAGCAAATTTTATTTTAAAAACTATGAAAATTACAAATATGGTTGTATCGGGAAACTCACATTTAAGATAAAGAAAAAGGAAGAAAATAATATAATAAATACTCGAAAACCCTACCCATAAATTATTTAAGCATTTTCGCCGTAAAAATCTGAAATAAACTCTTCGTTTTGAACGTTGAATAATTAAAATGTACACATAAATATTTCAAGAAATAATATTTTAATTTAAATATGGAATAACGGAATAAGATTATTAATTTGTAGGCAAACGTTCGTTTGTTTTAATAATTTATGATTCGAATTTCTGACATTTCGATTCCAACAGTAGGTAATTGCTATATTTCACATTATACTAAAAGTAGATTTGAATTAGTCACCATAACTTTATAATTAAATCTGTGAAAAACGTTTTCTTTGATATCTAGAAGAAAAATAAGAATGTGAAGCATAAACATGAATGTGGCTCGATAATAATCAGGTGTCAAAGCCAGTCGAGTTCGTTTTCAAATTGAAACAAAATTGACAATGGAAATCTCTTCGGTGATCATGTAATTTATCCAAATTAGGGTGCCCAGAAGGTAGTATAAAATAAAATACAATTGCAACTACACACCTTTCGTGTAATCGGGGTTTGTTTTAAATTACTCAGTCATCTAAAAGTGTTTTTTTTCAGATTAACTTTCTTTGATATGCATAAGCAAGGCACAGACAGAAACAAACTTACACAGCTATACTCATGTTCTTGCAAGCTACTGTGCTCATAAAAGGGCAGTTATAATAGTAACCATGTTTTATAATGCCTTTGGGAGCAGTACCGAGTGACTAGTAACTAATTAAAGCTTTTAAAAAATACATGAACGCTCCCAATGTGTAGCATATGGTCTTCTAATAAAGATAACATAACAGAAGTTTTTTTTCCAACATGAACTGTTTGTTACTACGTTGCTCAACCTTACTTCTTCGAAGAGAGTAGTAGAAATAAATGGATTGAGCCAGTTGACAGTATCAGTTGTTAAATATTCGTTCTCGGTATGACTTGTTATAATTTTAGGATTGGGTGCAGGGAACTGATTTTTAGACAACACAAAAACACATGTGTTTAAACAGAAATCGATAAATAAATTGATAAACTACTGATAGTACTAGGACTAGGACCCGTCAGATCCGTCACGGAAACCAACGATGTTGATCGCTGCGATACGGACACGACGAAAAATCGTATTATATTAAGTATAAAAATATTTTAATTTTTTTATCTGAGCACATTGCATTCAAGTTTGAAAATATATGTGGACATTTTAATCACGAATATATTCCTTATAAAACAGAAACTTAAACTTAAAAACGAGTACAATGAACACATTGGATGAACATATTTTAATTGTAAAAGACTTGGGTGTATTGCTTAAAGACAAAGCAGACTGGATTAGCAGCAGATTACTATGGACAGAGAAGCCATTCACAGAGGTGTTTCGATTGAAAATAAACGAATAATTATCGGGCTTTTTTATTTATTTCAATATACATATACAATTCTGTACTGTGTGAGCATAGGGCATTATATCCATTTAGTCTACTTTAATTTAAGTGCAAAAGACGTTCCGTTTTGGTGATATTTTTGTTTAAATGCTCAGTTAATCATACGAAGACGAACCAGGGCAAAGCTTTTGCCACTAAGCCACCGAGACCGACAAAATTATTCTGAATATTCAATAACATAAAAAAATAGTGAATTATTTAAATATATAGCACATGACAAAATACAACCGAAATTATATGATTTTTGATGTGGCGAGGAAAATATCAATAAATAATAATTATTCTTGTTTTATTAATCATTAATAAAAACTCAAATAATATCGTGATAAAAAGTACTAATGAAAACATGTGATACATTTTTAAGGAATGACATCATTTTGTGGTTTGTATACATTTAATAGAGAGATATTTCACATTAATTTAGCACCCGCTTCATTTTAATCAACAGTATGTCATTGAATAAAAGCCACCGATAGACCGTAATTTGTCAAACATCTTTTAATCAAGACCGATGCCTTCCTAATAAAGAATAATATAAAAAAACGTGTAAATGCCCGTGAATTTTCCTTTTATTCCGGACAGGTTTACTTCATACTGGTAGAGAAGTTTATCGATTGTGGAAACGTGGGAGCGAGAGATCCAGGGGTCGAATTGCATCGCCTTCTCTCCCTCTCTCGTAGGGTATGTTATCTAACGCAGGAACGTCGCGCAAGGACGTTGCGGCGCTGGCAAATGAGCGCCGGTTTCAAAACAAAATGTTTCGTTGAAAAGCGTTTCAGGATTAAATTCTCTTTTTTGTGATGAGATACTACTCATGTTTACAAAGCACTTGCGACGTGAGGATTGTATAAAATTTCAATTACATTATACCAACAGACTGAGTACTTTTAATTAGTTTTCAAGTGGATAAAAATATGGCTATACACATATTTTTATAAAAGTCGTATGTCTAAGCAAATTTTTTACTGCTGTATTTAATAGCAATTGTATCACATTCGGAGGATAATCACAGTAAAGTATTAGATCATCGACTACTGACATTCTGTATACTTTTAATTAAATTTTACTGACTTTATTCGACTGTAATTTTTTCGTTATCTTGCGGTCATCACATTCTGTACAATTTCTAGTAAATTAAAATCAATTAACTCTTTGGGTTTTTCCAATGGTCTATAATTGTCATTTGTCAAATTGATTTTCATATTGTTAAATATAAAATAACATTTATTAAAAAAATATTTGAAATTAAATTGTTTTGTCAGTAAAGTCGGGCTTAGACTTTCAACATCTTTAGATTTCCAACACACTAATGAAAACGGGATTAATGCTCGAAAATTATGTTAATCGATTTTATTTATTTGAAATCATTACGTTATGATTAATAGTGCTTCGAGGAACTGTGCCTTATGTTCTTGAAGGGCATGAATAAAGAAAATTAGTTATGTAAGTAATGGCACTTATGGTATCATATTATATTTTACATCACATTATGTTGTCGTTATTATATAGGAATACTATTCTTAATAAATGTTGCTTTTCACCGTTCATTGATAAAAAAAATTACAAACAAAATGATACTTTTAATAAATATGAATTATATTATACTTAAATGCTTACTCGCTACGAAAAAAATCGTACTTTTCAACAATAAACATGTATATTATAATATGCTAAAATTCGTTTGATCCTCCCCATTTTACAATCAGTTCGATAAGAAATAAGCTTTTTTATAAATCTGTTCTTTAACATAAATGGTTTTTTTTGCTCATCTTTTATTTTCAAATTAATTTGTTTTCAATTGGTACGAAGTATAAATTTCTTTTCATTTCAGCTATTTACTGTATGCAAGCGCTTAGCGATCAGATTGAGTTGTTGTCGTCCTGATTTTTCTCGAGTATATTTCAGAACGAAATTTTCTCTTTCAGTAAACCCCGAGTGATTTTCAATTACTGAATAATTGGCAATTTATAGCCGATATGAAAAATGTACTTGAACACACCAATAATAAATAATATTAATAATCTTTCATTGTCAGCACCTCCCTGCGTAATGTACTAAAAGATAAGAGCCACTCTAAGCTCTTGTTCCAATATCAAGTTTTTCTATATCTTTTGTTGAAATTTTGAAGACGAGACGAAATATCCGTAACACAAAGCTGGTTTCTCACATTACCAGGAATTTGCTTGTAAGTAAAATGTATGTAAGTATGAAAATCTTATTCTGTTTTAATTAAAATTACATAGCAACAAACCTGAATATCGGAAAAGTTTTAAGCTCGGCGAAGATTTGAATTTGACGTTGATCAAACATTTTTTTTTGTTTTTTTTATATGATTACGTTCAGAGCGTTTATTTTGTATTGTAAGTACATATTTTTTGCATGTGATCTTGAGTGCCATCAATATAGATTTTTTTTAAAATAATTAGCATAATTTTAATACTATGAGACTGATGTTAGTCAACAGCCCACTTGAAAGGGTGACTTAAGTTTTCTATTCATCAACCGTCGTTTAGTATGTAATAGGTTGAGTTCAGGATATTCAACATTTATTGAGGATATAACATCACTGGAGTATCTGACGACACTGAGTGCGTAACGAAACTATATTGATTCAATTGGCATTATCCTGGTAGAACTCTACAATATGTTGGTGGAAAAAAAATGTAGGGAAATATTTTCACGATGATTAGCTAATTAAATTGTTGTTTTTTCTCTTCACACTCTGAAGAATCTAAAACTTTATAGAAACTAATGCTTTGATATTAAAATTTGTTTTGAAACATAACCGTAAATAAAATAAAGTGTTACCTAGGGCCTAGGCAATGGATAGTTTAAAATAACAAGACGATCGAATGATGAAATGCTTGCAAAAAGTATATGACACGAAATAAGATATATATTATTATGTTTCAATAGCTGTGTTATATACTGTCACTACTAAAGGTACCAAGTATTCGAGATTGTAGGCTTTATTTAAGCAGTAGAAAGAATTTCCGTCAGCAGGTGGCCCGCGGCAAGGTCTCCTTTTATTATGTAAATCAGTGGTTCAAAAAACTTATTATGCTCATAAACCCTTTTGAGAGTAAAAACCTGACCATGGATCCCCAGGTGAAATAATAAATTTAATTTGAATGCCTTGAATGGCCTATTTTTTTATCCATGTCCACTTCCAATGTGGAGCATATGGCCTCTTGAATGAGGTATCTCAACAGAAGTTTTTCTGCGAGAACTGTTTTTTATTCAGTCGCGCACTCTAATTTCCAAAAAGAGTAGCAGGGATAGAAGGATAAAGCTAGGGCAGGACTAGTGGTTAACTAATCGCTCTCGCTGCGCCCAGTTATTGGAGGATCGGAAGGGTGGGGGAGATGAAATTTTCAGACATTACAAACACCCATGCTTTCGAATAGAAATCGATAAATCGATTGAAAAAATGCTAGGACTCGAATACGTGAGATCCGGCACGGAAGCCCACAACGCTAACCGCTCCACCATATGACCCAATATCATATTTATGCAATCTAATGAGATGATATTATATTATTTATGTTTGATTCTAAGTTTGTAAATAATATTCGTAAAAACCAATCAACATTTTCCCATAATGTTGAATATAAAACTGTTTGTGTAAACAGAATTTGTGATATCCTTGTTCAAACATTGGACTCAGCTTTTCATTTGTGGATAATTCAATAATTTGCTGTTGTGTTAGTCATTCAAATCATTCGTACTTAAACACGCATTGTAAAAGTAAGATTGTCTGAGGATGCTTCTGAAAGAGGCGAAACACGTGTCACAGTTAATAGCACCATACGTGGAATAATCTAAGTTATTCGAACTTCTACAAAGCTACTACCGAATCCATTGAAATCTCATTTTAATACCCATAAATAGTCAATGGTTGGTAAATCAGTCTTCAAAAATTATGCCGGCCAAAACGTTACAGTCAATGGAGAGCGCTACAGATGTATGATTACTGATATTTATGGACCTGTGAATTGACTTTATTTGAAATGATATTACTTTTTTTTTCAAAACAAGAGACACTTAAATGCACTTCATATGCCGTTAAAATAAGAGCTATGATGAATGGAGAGATGATTGCCATTACATGTTTTCTTATTTACTATAATTATATTTTTCTCAGGTCGAAAAAATCGTTACCATTTTATTTATATTAACTTTCATAATAATACAAAACCTGTCAGGAATATTTTATAAATATATTCTACCACGGACACCCTGACGGTGTGCACACACCCTCAAATGATTTTTAATATGTCACGGACCTCTGGGGGTCCTTAGGAACCACTTTGGGAAGCACTGATGTAAATGAATGATGTGAAATACTAGGTACTTGAAAGCAGGGGCGCCTCTTTCATATGGCATTTTGTGGCGCACCCGAACGGGCGATGCAAAGCGCTTACTTGAATTTTAAATATGTACATCAATTAAATTAAACCAATACGTTAACAAAAGTTTTAAAGAATTATTTGGACACATTTGACTGGAAATCTGAATTTAGTATTTAAATATCATCATTATGAGTGCAGGTCCCGAAGAAATATATATTTTTTTATTCCTATAGTTTATAGAATCAAGGCAAATAAATAAACTGTAAATATTTTAAACCTCATAATAATAAACAGCGTAAAAAACTTAACCACCGACCTAGATACACTGTAACTTACACAGCCAACTAAAGAACTTTTGAGAAATTTAGAAAAGAGTTCTCAGAATGACTGAGTGAAACATAAATATACTTTAAAAAAAACACCATGTCAATTCAACTGTACTATTTATTATGTACAAAAATAATAAAGCATTCATAATTTATAATTTATATTTTCAATCTCCCCATATAAGTAAGCAACCGATTATTTAAAATACACGTTTTTCAGTTAACATTTCATTTCATTAGATCAGTTTCTTTAATAGCTGTGAAAAAAACATTTGTTTCTTGTGAAAATTGTTCTCTCGTTTGACGGTAGTGTTTTTTTTGGCACACGGGCAGGACTACCACTTACAGCGACCCTGCTTGGGATTGTAAAAATAAAGTCTTTGGCATGCAAATAAAATGGCTTTATTCCAAGTTGTACCGTATTGGGTCAAACTCATTTTAATAGTGTTATTATACTTACTTGGCAAGGGATGAAAATTTTACTACCCAGGTAGTTAACCGCATTACGTAACTCAAATGTATTTCACTACCAAATGAAGCAAAGCAATATTATTAGATACATCAAATGATATTCTGAATTTATTTCTTAGTATCTTACTCATTTAAAAAAATGTAACTCAATCAAAGCGAGGAAATGTGTTTACAATTTATTATTAATTTTTCGTAAGAAATTATTTTAAGAAATGAGAAACATTTTCCGTGTCGACTATTTTAATAGTTGTGAGAAGGACGTTCAACCTGTCTTTTAATTTGGTATTTTAGTGTCGACCCAATTCCGGTGAAACTGTCCTTTGCGCTGGCCAAATTTTGAAGAATTGTATTTGTATTAACGACTTTGTAAAAGTACCTCTGAAACTGCTGAGTTAAAAAAATAGTGAAACTTTACGCTATTGTTTGAAAGACTACAATCATTCAAATATTAATGTTGTTATTGACATTGTTTTCTATTCTGTGAAGCCATATGACACTGTTTTTAGATGTAGCGTAATCTCTTTTTTTCTTGATGCACATCTTGCAGATTCTACACAATTATATTTTTTCTGCTACTGCTAGAGCAGTGCCTGCCAAACTTTTTTCCTTTACGGCACGGTGATGAATGGAACTAGCACCGCCTCACACCAAGATGCCGCAGATTATCTCCGAAACCCTTCTTTTTTTTAGCTCACCGAGGAATTTGAAATCCTCGATTTGGTATACTTTTTCCGCAGATTGTCTCCAAAACTCATTTTTTTTTAGCTCACCGAGGAATTTAAAATCCTCGATTTTGTACCGAATAGGAATTATTTTAAATTTACATTTTTAAGACTTCTTCCACCGCGGCACACCTGGAACTTCTTGCGGCACAGTAATGTGCCGCGGCACACAGTTTGGCAGGCACTGTGCTAGAGGTAGCAAATTAATTTTAGTAACGTTTCCTGACATACTTTTTTGTGGATTGTGGTAAGTTTCAATTCAAGGTGAACTCAGTGACTTCACCAGCAAGTGCAAGGCAAGTGGGCGCATCAAACGCATTATATTAAAAACGTGAAAAAATGAAAATCAAATGACTGTAGTAAAAGTAGAATTCTTTGCGTATCCGTTGTAATGAGTATGTACAGTGATTTCTTTCTAAAAAAATACGCTTGATACCAAAACGATTGCTCTGTTTGGAAGGCTTTAACATCACGTGAAAACAAGGATCCTGGAATCAAAAAATGTAAGCTTTAACATAACTTGGAGAGGACAATATATTAGCCGCTGTCTTTGAGCTCTTTTTCTAAGAATGAGTCTGGTAAGTTTTTACAAAGATGATGTATAAAAGGAACATTTTTTCAAACTATTTACTAATGTTTCCCACCTTGAAGATATTTATTCAAAAGTTCACTTGGATGGTGACAGATGTCAACTATTAGTAAATTGAAAATGCACCAAAAAATGGTAGCTTTCTGTTCGAAAATGATACATATTTTTGTGGAAAAGCACAACAATTCTGTGTTATCTTTAACATAATCACAGCGTGTCTTTTCTGTATTGCACTTCGAAGACTTTTTATTGTATTCCGTATGCTGTCGTATAACCCAGAGGTATTGTATTAAGTATTCTCGTTAATATGAATGTTGTACTTATGGTCTATCGCTTAGCTAAAGGAAGCTAAATTGTTTTGATAATGGATTACATAATATAAGTAACGTCTTTCGAGTTACCAAAACTACCTGACAAACGACACCATGAAGCAACATAATATCTCAGGTTAATTACTACCTCCTGACGTAACTTAATAGAATCTCTACCGACGTCACAGCAAGCACTTCATAATAATTAGGTGTCCTGTGTTCAGGTATACGACAGCTTTCCTGACCGTGCACTCTATTTGACGCGGGACACCTACAGAACTGACAGGTAAAGGGTGATAACCGTCTTAATTTCAATTAATACGTCTTGACACAAATATCGCTTCAGGAAAGTTGCTATAATTTTAAGTACTTCTAAAATTTTTTTACTTATTTATATTGATAATATTTCATCAAACTACGGGACTATTCTCAAGCACATAAGTATCAAGAAACTTATTTTTACGGAAATACGCAACACCGTCACATTGAACGCAATGCTTTTGTATTTGCTTATGACGGTTGGTATAACAAAAATGTATTAGCTGAAAATATATTCATTGTTTTTATCATATAATATGCTTTGTTGCTTTGGTCTTCACTCTCATCTATCTAACGAAGGATTTCTCAACGGGGGGCCACAGAATTTTTTTTTAGGGCAGCTACGGTACAGTTTAGGGGGGCCACGGGCTAATTTTCCGAAATCTGTGAATTTTTACGCTTAGAAATTGGAATGTGTGAGGAGAGCTAAAAAATTTTTTGATTAAAAATTATGGGAAGACCTACAAAAGGAAAGTCTCGCATCTTTTCGTTTTGGATCCTAAACTTCCTTATAACTACAGAAAAATAAGACACTCAAATGGAGCTACAAGCCCAAATAGGTTGAGAAACACTGGTTTAACGCATACAGTATCGTATACTATATAAAGTAAGAAAAACAGAATTTTATTTTTTCAAATTTTCAATATTTAAGCACTGGATGACCACTTTTTTCGACATCGTGACGACAACTGTTGTCATCGCTTTGGTGACAACAGTGAACCGTTTGAGAGATAAATATGACATCCGTTAACATATACGCAATTGTGTTATACCAACCGTCAAATCTTAATACAAAAACGATTACGTTTAATGTGACGGTGTTGCATATTTCAGAACATCCAAATTTTTTTTTAGATCCTTATCCACATGAGAATAACCACACACTTTTTCAATCTCATATGACACTCCATCAATATATTGTTCTTATTCTCTTCATATACATATATACGTATATATTTAAATATGTAATTGTACATTGAAATTATGTAATTCACGTGGCACAGTCGAAAGACTTAAAGGAATGCAGTAGATTAACGATTTGATTTTGAATTGTGAAGTTTAAATGATCCACATATTTTTTCTTAGCCGCAAGAATTGCTCGTTCACTCAACCAATTGTGATTTTTGTGATTAGATTTTCGGGAAAATTTTGTTGATGAAGTCGTCCTTCGTTGAAAAAACCTTCGTCGTCCTTCGATGAAGTCGTCCTTCGAAAATTCGGCGGAAACGAAATCAATCCGTTCGATTCGTCAACAGGAATATGGCCGTTACCGACGATAGTCAGCAATTGCTTGGATCGTTTAGAAATGCAACTCGCATGTCTGTCGTTAGCTGAAGTTTCTTCACATTGCGCCACAGAGTCGATGATTTGAGACAAGCGTTTATTTCATCGGCAGCGGTCGATCTTTGAATGACTGGTAATGTTTGGCGGAAATCGCCAGATAGTAGAATCATTGCGCCTCCAATACATCTTGAGTCATTGCGCTGATCTTTCATAGTTCGGTTGAGTGCTTCCAATGCGGAGAAAAAATAAGCCACCATTTCCATCATCAATTGCCTTCATTAACGTATCGTACACTTCCTTCTGTTGGGGGTTCAACAGTGGTACATTCGTTCGAACTGATTGGTTCAATGCATCTCGATCATATTCACGTTCACGTTTCAATTCTCGATTGAAAGCGTCGTTCATTCCACGATCTGGCGACGCATCATGCAGCGCATGAGGTAACACATGTCTTCAAAATCAAAACCTGGTTATGTATCTCTTCATTCACCTCGAGATCGGGATTCCTGAATTGACACGAATTCGGTGTAAAATGTTTTCGAACATTTCATCCTTGTACTTGTTCCACAGTTCACGTGGATGCGATGGGAAGCATGTCGAAATAATGAAAGCAAATAATTTGCGTATCTGACTTGGAGATGCAGAAACAATTGCTTCAGCGATTGTCATGTTCCAATGAGTATCGTTTTCAAGCAAATTGAGCTGTTGACATGCAGCACGAAATGTTGGGCACACTACGCCATTGACATTTCGAAGTGATTCAAATGATGTCGACCCACAAACATTAACCAGCAACAACCGCAAGTAGAAGTATTCGTCATTCTTCGTATGAACTGTGTAAATGCGACCAAAAGCATCGGTGTAATAACGTGGCATCTCAGAGTAGAGCAACATTCGTGCAGACGGATCGCTTTGGCAAATTGAAAAAAAACTGGTCAATGTTGTTGCTGGAGGTGTTTCAACACGTTGAGAAACATTCGATGCGTTGATATAAACTATTCCCTACTATTACTATTCTCCAGATTATCCGACAAATGTACAACAGTGGGATGACGTTCATGAATGCAGGATGAGAATATACGCCAAATCACCTCATCGTTCCCAAAGACAATGTAGTTCATCAGCGACCGGATTTTTTGTTTGAAGACACGTGCGGTGATGTCGTGTCGATCACTTGATGTTTGTCCGGGGAGCAGCAGTTGAACAATTTCTATCCATTTCGGATTGTACGTAGTGGTGGTGAATAGATCTGGACTACCGTACATTGCCGGCAGAATAGTCAATCGACCAACATTAGCTGCATCTCAAAAGTTTTTTTTCTTAAATGGATATTGAAGATTTCGACCCTAGGGCGACGATTTTAGTTTCGAATTCTGACACAGCCAAGTTCGTCGGTACATCCTTAGCTCAAAGTATAAATGAAATGAATTTTGGAAACATTGCCATCTAGTGGATGAAATCGGCATACAACGACATTTTTATTATTTCAAGCTGTTCGTCATTTGAAAACTGTATGAGAATATTATTTTTCTTCATAACTTCTTTTCCGTGATATTTTTCCGATGTTTTAATGCTTATTCTGCTATTCTAGGCGGAGACGAATTTAATAAATCAAAGATCATTAAAATCAGCCAAGCCCTTCTTGAGTTATACGTGGTGTAAATAACCCGACATTGTTTTATATATATATATTTGGCATTACAGGTAATTGCCAATGCGCCAAATATATCAATGTTTAAGATCATATTAAGAGATTAACTCGATGAGAATATTTTTTGTAAGTTACTCGAGGACAATAATTCACATCACTAACTCCCAAGGCTTAGGTTTCAAATTTAAATTGAAAAAAATCCAAATTTGACATTTACCTTACCGGAAATCGAACCCAGATCCACCTGACCGGTAGAGCAAGCTCTAACCAACTAAACCACAACAGCCATATCTCAACAATCGAACTAAGTAATGTCATGAAAATCAGGATTGCAAAAAAAGAAACGTACACAATAGTAATACTGACGATTTTTCGCAGAAATAACAATAATATATTGATAAATCTTTGCAACATTTTTTAATTTAAATTTCGGATAATAAACAATGAAATCTTTTTTTAAATGATATAACGTCTATTCGAATAATAAACTTATCTCTACTTTTATTGTATCGGTTAAGATCAATGTTGAAGCTAATCTCATACCCAAAGATATCATACATTTTGAGCGTATAATACTGCGTTTTAGAATGCAACATCTTATCATTCATCGGAAGATTCTCTGGCAGAAAAAAAACGTCGTCACTTATTTCCCAACCTTGTTCAAAAAGGCTGTGAATTGGAAACTATTACCACCATTACCATCAATGCACAGTTGCTGATATGACATAAAAGATGACGACGAATGTCGTGATCACTTATCACCGCTTAAATAATAATTCTATAAAACATTTAAGTTCATAATAAAATAGCAATAAAACAAACTAAGAAATTTTAATGTCACTCGATATCAATTCAGGGGGGAAATACGTCACAGCACTAGGGTCCAATATGTCAAATTGAAAAACTCTAAATAATATTTACTGTACCGGGACGTAAACCTATCTATACACATCTTATCAATGGTGCAAATCCCATGCCCCAGACCAGTGGTGGGTCCCTCATGGCTACTCTGATGCGGACTTTAGATTTTTGCCATTTCTTTTCAAATAAATCTGGATATTTTTTCAATAAATACACAATTTTATAGTACAATATATTCACTTTATCAACCCATTATATGTTCGGCAGTCGATAAAAAAAAGGGAGGGAGGTGTCAACGTTTTCTTTACTGCGGCCTTATGTTGAATCAGATAAATGAATGTGGCCTTCAGAAATGAAACGGTTCAATTTTGCGAATATTGATTTAAAACAATAAAATGCCAAGAAAAAAGGTGCCGGAACGTCATTTCACCTCGTTACATGAGGGAAAAAGCACTGCAATATATTATGGTTGAAAATTGTTTGAAAAAAAAAAACGGAGAAGCTGGCTAACTTTTCAAAGCTACTATTCACAGTCTTTTATTAGGATTATCTCACACCTCTTGAGATAAATGTTATCATCGGCAAGAGAAAATATAGCAAACGTCCGCTTTTTAACCCAAATCACTAATATGCTTTACCTCTGTAAAACCGAAAAGGAATCTAATTCGGCATTGTCGTATATTTATTCAAATGTATAAGGTACATACATATAATAAATAAGTTTGAAATAATAATGTAGTGACCAGTGAAATAGCTTTACATTATTATATATAAGAAACCCTTCTCACGCTGATGTGACGTCGGAAGGCCTTCGTCATGTTCATGATATCCCACGTGTACACCTTTAACATTAAAAATTAGACAGGGCTGGCCACAATATGTTATCATTAAAATTATTTTATGTTCATATTTTAAATCATTCTTAGAAAATTTTCTTTCTTTAAATTATTATTAAACTGAAATCATACATATGTATATATATATGTGTGTGTTATATTATACATATTTGTAAAAATGGAGTGAATAATTAATTTCATATCGAATATGGAAAGGCGAAAAAGCGTATACCACAGTTTTTTCAAAACAGCTTTCATATTCAACTTAGCAAGTTTGAAAAAGAAGGACGTGTAAAAATTGCAACCAGGATAAGGGACTTTCATAAACGATTTATTAAATTAAGTCAATTTTACAACAGTTTATAAGTGCTCTTCAATTTTGTGTATATTTCATAATTTCTCATTTATTCAGAGAAAACGTTTTAATTCATTTTTTAAAATGCTTCAAAGTTTTCAAATTGTAGCCTAATTAAATATATTTATCAACATATCATTCGAAGAAATTCAAAAGAAGAGTGATAAATTGTATAAAAATGAAAATATTTTTTCTGCTTTATTCCTTACATAATAAACCTTGAAAAAAATGTCATTCTTTCACTGATGAAAAACATGAGCCCGCAAAGTTATATCTTCTGGCATTTAATTAATAAATAGTTCGTTTTGGCATCCCTCTCAACCTCCACTAACCCATCCGCATATTACGTACATATTGTACAATATAACATAACACAGACCTGATATTGGTATATTCTATTACATATAACTTATTATAAAATAAAAACAATATTATGTTAGAGAACATAATATGAAATTTGCATTCCTATTATTACGTAGTTGCTACCCTATAAATCGTCGATAGCTATTTTCTTGGTCGTTGAACAGAATAATATCATAATCCTATTTTCTCAATATAAATTTCCTGGATGAATATATTATAACGCTATGTCAGTATACGATTAAGATAAGGCACAATTTTCAATTTGACGTAAGAACTATTTTGACAAGAAAACATTTATCATAAGCAAAATCAAGGTCAAACGAGGTTATTGAATCCAAGTAAACATTATAAAAAAAACATAACAAGTGATATGGCGTGAATAAATTAATAATTTATTTCAAAGATTTCAACACACAACGTACCTAGCGACTGTTTTTTAACACACATATTTAATATTTATATATATTGCGTGCATTTGTGTATCTTTACTAGGGCTTATAAAAAAACCGACTTTTGAAAAAATTGGTTTTCGAATGTCAATATTGTTTGAAACCCGGTTTTATCCTGTTTTCGATGTTTTACGAAAAATGGATAATTCAATTAAAATAGCGAGAAAAGGTTCAATTTTTTTATTTTGTTTATTTATATACATAATAATACACAACAAAAAAATATTTGGTTACTGTTACAGAAAATATGATTTAAGAAAACACAAAGCGTCCACTGTAACAAAATTTCCTGATATAGAAAATACTCTTTCGCTAGGTAATGATGTAGGGCATGTGGTCTTTAAGCCATCAACTTAAAGATCCAAATTTTCTGTCCTTTTGTTTGTAGACTCGTTTATGGAAAATTCGACACAAGCGGTTACGTAGTTGAAAACCCGGTTTTCGAAAGTTTCGAAATTTTGCCAAAAAAGCGGTTTTTGGAAACCGACAAGCCCTAATTTTTATGTTTGGATACGTAAAAGTAAGTTTTTTCAAATATTTTATTGATTGAAATCTTAATTATTATAAATTATTCCTTAAATATCCTTAATTGGTATCGTAAGTCAAAATGATTTTTACCACTGCTTTATGATTCATTTTTTGATTTATCATTTTAACTCTTATCCAATTGATGGATATTTCACGAGCAATAGTTTTTTTTTCAATTTTTCAATCTCTCTAGGGGTGCGGTTATACGAATGAAATTAGAAATGGATTCACATTTATCATTAAGCGCTTAGAAACAATTGGCCTCAAGTCATTCTCTCAACATCTCTTTTTGAAGTCAAGTAGTAAACAAACTGTTATATCTGCCCATTCTTAGAATAAAATAGAAGATGGGTATGAAGGAATGTTAAAATCTTAGAAATCGTTGCTCTCAGGCGCAAATCCATGAACAAATTTAAAAGTCCAATCTTATAATGAAAGTGTTGGAATAGCATTGACGGATCGGCGACATCACTGTAGTAAATTAGTTACGATAGTTAAAGCATTTTTAATTAGTCTAAAAAAGCTTCAAAGAGAAACAAGAAATGTCCCACTTTAAGTCATTTAACAAATTGTATATATATATGTACATAAAAAACAAAGCAAAAAATACTTTGAAATTAAAAGGTAACTTTGTGGAAAAACCGAATCCAACAAAGTCTTTGTTGAGTTTGATCTCATTCTATAAAGTTTTTGGAAAAACTGAAATCGTGTACGTGCTTACTGTCTGTAAATCTATAAGTGAGCTGCCTTTCATTTTCTGACAACAGATGTAGTCAGTTTATTTTTAAAAATTCAAAACAAAACATTTATTGATTGATTATTATTTGAATTCTTGAAATAATTAATACCTTTGATAAATACTAGATAAGGAACTATTTTAAGCCGCTGAAATTATTATCAATAAACAGCATTGTTATGAATCAAAAATGTGTGATTAGTCGAAGCTGAAAATTTATATATGTTCTAGTAACAACAATAATAGCTGCATTTGTATATTATTTTGTTTTTGTAAATATTTTCAAATTGATAATCTGTCTGCCATATTGGATTTGATTTTCAATTTATTCTTATCGTGTGAAACAGCTGTTCATTCGAGTAATTTGTTTATGGTTTGACCAATACGTACTATAAATAAAAAAAAAAATATATAACAAAAATGATCTTTGACATTTGATTATTTGAAGGTCAAAAAGACGGAAATATAATATGTTTTTTTAATCTGAAATCTGAGTGAGTCTGATTTATGTAAATTTTTCGTTTAGCGTTGAAAGGAAACTTGTGATGGCTTGGCTTAAAATTTTTATTTTTGAAATTTAAATTTAAAAAAAAAAACTCTGACAACGCCAAGCTGAGAAGATACGTGTTGTGAATATTAAGAGACTTTTCTCTCGGTTTTCCTTTTTTAATTCTTTTATGTTAGAATTTTAAGCAACCATCTTTTTAGTGATAAGCACCTTTTTATACTCCATGGGCCATATTTGGTAAATATTAAAATCACCCGTGTAATCTTCTTATAAAATTCAGTATTCAAAAACATTCTCTATTCAAAAGCGCCTCTTTATCTACCTTAGTTTCTAACTATTGAATTAGTTTTTTTTTTAAAAGATATTTATTCAACTTAACAAAATTTTAGAATGATAAATAAATAGCTCTACAATAAATGTCCGACGGCAATTCAAAAATGCTTCATCTTTTCCGAAACTTAACATTTACTTCACAGAAGCAAATCCCTTTATTTATCAAAATATTACATGCATTAATTTTTTTAGCAATATCCGCTCCCAATGTTCATCATATGGACTCTTAGTGGAGCTTAGTTGACCAATCTTTCTGTTTCGAAGACAGTTGAGACATAATTTTGCCTACTGTATTCTAGTTGGTTAGAGCATGCTCTACCAACCCGGCGGGTCTGGGGTCGATTCCCGATAAGGTCAATGTCAAATTTAGATGTTTCAATTTAAATTTGAGACCTAAGACGTGGGTGTTTGTGATGTCAATTTAACTTGATTTGATCTCGAGTGACTTACAATAAATTCTTATCGAGTTTTTCTCGTATGATCTTTCAACTTTAAAATATTTAGCGCTTTGGAATTAGCTGTAATGCCAAATATATAATATATTGTTTTTTTTTTTAAATATTAATTAAATAATAATAATAAAGCTAGAACAAGACTAGGGATTATCTAGTGCTACGCGCCATTTTGAGAATCGGATAGGTGGTGGGAGAGAATTTTAGACATCCATAAATCGATTAACATATTACGTCGGCTTAATTCTAACGCACAGTAAGTCAACTCAAGAGGTTTAACTGCACGCACCGCACGTGTGTTCCGACGTGTTCATAAAATTTATATTTTATTTCACTGGTTCGATATCTGATGTTAACATTTTTGAAATCAGAACGAAGTACGAAAGCATGGATTGTATGTTTTTGACGTTTTTGTATCTATTTATTTCAAACGTGACAAGCTAGTGTCGCCCGACGTTATGACACTTTCAACAATAGCTTTGTCTAACTCCGGCTCCAAAATCTCAACGATTCCTTACGTTAACGATTTTTTTAATCAGGTGTAAGATAAAACAATGATAAAGGGCTCTATAATATTAGACAACTTACACACGTCATATTTTTAGGTTTGAAACCATCGGATAGATTAATACGTCTATGAAGATCATGTTAATTTTAGCTGAAAGACTACGCTAAAATTTTTAAATAAACAATGGTCCGACGAAGGGTATTTTAATTTTCTATAGACAAAATCATCATCGTATTACTATGGAAAGTATTATAGTTAACAGAAGTGTACAATATTTTTCAGTTACAAATAGACGGGCGTAGCTTGCGGGTATCACAATAATTCGTGATGAATTGCAGTTTGCCCAGGACTGACTTTATACAAGAAATAACCTACATATTATTATTGTAACAGGTAAAAGTGAATATAATATTCCTGAATAATTTTGTATCAATAATTAAAAATGTTTACCGTCGATGGCCGTTACTGTCCATTCCTCGCGTGTACATACTATGTTTTATAGCACTTTGACAAAGCTGCCACTACAAAGCCGTCAAAGGCAAACCTGCCCGGAAAATTGCCGTCAATTCTGTCCGGACAAACCCGCCACGTCAAAACCAAGTAACAAATAAAACAAGTGCTTTTTGCCTTTTCAAACTGTTTATCGATAGAAATTTTCATTCGTACGATAATCATCGAAAATTGAGGTTTATTCCGTTTCAGTATGTAGAGTGTTATATAGTCGCCAATTGTCTACAAACACGTATCTCAACTTTTGTCAGTTTTGAGTTTTGTGATGTAATTAATTCATAATTTCAACAAACACATTTTCTTTTATCTTCAAAAAAAATATGTAATACTTTATTTGACCTAATACAAAAACGTTGACAAATAATATGGTCATGTACTATGTTAAGCATGAAGTAGAGGGTAGAATGAATGGAAACGTTTTCGCTTAATTTGTTAATAACTTCTTGAAAGATATTGAGCACAAAAACATTCCAGTGGTGTTTTATAGCGATAGTGGTAGAACAAAGTACATTTATGTGTCTCCTGAAAAATTGTACTCTTTGAGATACGAGATTGTAGAAAATTATTGGCGATATCTTAAACCCATAATCTAAAAAAACGTTTTCGATAATAAAAGTCAGCTTCAGAGGGCCAATTATTGCTTCAAAATGTAAAAATAGTAAATTTAATACAAAACTGCAAACATAATTAATTATCTTTTATAGTAGTTAGTAATAGTAGCTAAGACTAAAAGGTTTAGAACAAAAAATTGATTCTTAATTGTAAATAATACATGGTTTTAGTTGCACACATATTTGTATGTGTTTTTTTATTCGTGCATTTAAAATAAAATAACTCGTTAATAATTTGACTTTGTGGCCATATTTTTAATACTGGAGAAAAATGATTTTTAAATGTCTTAGTAAGGAAATAAGAGGAAAAGAAACCTTCTTTTTTTTGTTACATTGAATAAATCCAAAAACAGATACTTTTATAATAATATTCTCTGCGTCATTATATGTGTTAAGTTAGCAAATCAAATATACATAGACTTGCAAAAAACGGATCCGCTTAACATTTTTTGTGTTGAGAACTTACATTGAATTAGATTAGATGTTATGAAGAAAATAAATTAAAAATTTGACTACACTTGCACTGCAGACCGTGTGACACATATTTTCTGTTCATGAAAATATTAACTCAATTTAATATCAAAACAAATTGAAATAAACTTTTCGCAGGCAAATAT
The DNA here is from genome assembly GCA_030503985.1 of Himalopsyche tibetana. Classification (NCBI taxonomy): domain Eukaryota; kingdom Metazoa; phylum Arthropoda; class Insecta; order Trichoptera; family Rhyacophilidae; genus Himalopsyche; species Himalopsyche tibetana. Next base: position 10,037,984 of record JAPJYX010000009.1, on the reverse strand, counting down.
ATAATATTAGCGGGTTGTGCATCACTAGCCTGACAGGCCAGGATTTCAGATTATAAAATATGTATTTATAAGCACATTAAAATGAATATTTAATGGAGACAATACTGTACTTTAGTTGGCACATGAAATATATTAGGTATCGCCTTCACCTTTTCTTAGTTATAAGAAATTAGATATTTTTAAACAAGCATAAACACATAAATTCTCACGTTAACTTTGACGTAAATTGGATGATTTAAAACAAAGATAATATTTATTTAACCGTTTAATTTTTTGCGACAAAATTGCTAAAAATACCAGTAGTGCAAATTGGCCAACCAGTTTACGAAACCACTCAAATGTTTGCGCAACCAACGGATACAACACAACTGGTAAAACATCTTTGCAGAAAAATGACTTCTTACATCATACTATACAAAACCAGCTGCTGTACACGCTGGTTTACAGATTTCCATTACTTTATCTAGATATTGAAGGATATATTGCAAAAAACTGGATTGAGTAAACTTTACTTGATCGACTGTTTACTTAATTCGATATATACAAAAAGTCTACGTCAAAAAGCAAACAATTAAGAGACTGTCTGTCCGGTTTTGCTCACCGTAGAAGAAAATATGACATACGATGAGACTCTTTTTAGTATTATAAAAATAAATTTGTTACTCAGTTGCTTAACCTCTCTTTAAATTCGAAGAAAGTAAGAATAGAAGAATATAGCTACGACAGGATTAGTGATAAACTAATCGCTCTCACTTTACCCTGTTTATTTTAGGTCTAAACTTAGTTCTGACAATTTTCAGAGAGCGTCACACTTAAGGACAAAATAATCCGAATATTGATTTTAAACATTAAAAATGTCGAGTAAAAAGTAACTGTTTATTTGCATAAATATTTTACAATAATCGTACAGTCTGAAACATTTGTTGGATTATTGGATGATTTGAGTCGTTATTGAATCATTTTTAAGTATTTCTTCGTTTATCTAAATTGCTTATTATTCAATTAAGATGAATTAATACTGTCAGATGTTTGCCAGTGATGACGGAGTGATAAATTAAACATATAAACGTTTGTTAAGCCGTTAACGTATCGTTGCTGTTTTTACGCAAAAAAAACGGCAATATTTTATATATTTATGGAGAAGAACTCGGATAAAGTCGTCTCAGTTTGTATCATCGCCATATACAATGATGCAAATTAAATAGCACTTGGGTTTCAACAGCGCCCCAAAATGTTGAAAATATTTAAAACGCCCTTCAATTTTGTATAGGGGATAAAAAAGAAAAGGCCTTTAAAAGAGCTGTTACGCTTTTATTATCACGATTGAATACGAGGTGAATGAAAAGGCAGAAAACATCACAAACATTTCTTTTTTCAACTAAAAAAGAATGCTCTTTATAAAAAACCGGCTGAGTGGTCGAGTGGTCAACGTCGTTGGCTTCATTTACTAAGGTCACGGGCTCAAATCCTAGTACGGAATTATTTTTAAATTGATTTATGGACTTCTTTCCAAAGGCTTGGATGGATGTGATCTCTTGAACTTATCATCCACTTACCCAATCTTAAAAACAGGTGTAGCGAGAGCGATTAGCTAACCATTATTCTTATCCTTCCATCCCTACTCTCATGGAAAAAGAGATGTTGAGCACTTGAATAACAAGGAGTTCTCGTAGAAACACTTCTTTTCTAAACTGAGATAAACTCCATAAGGAGTCAATATGCTCGACATTGGGAATAGACATGGTTAAAAAAATATTCTTTTTCGGCAAAGACAGTTAATAAATGTTTTCTTAAAACTTAAAAAATATTTTTCATAGCTATTTCGTCATGGCGTTATCTTCGGCACTATACGTATTCGGAGTCTCGCAGCAGAGAAAGACATCATTAAACTTAAACTTATTAATTATGCGAATGTAGTAGGTAATGTATTTATTTAGTTTTAAGAAATATAACAAATTTTATTGGTGGCCAATTCTGTATCACGCAAATTTCTACTTTGTCGTAGTATAATATAGTCACTTTTAGGGCGTTCACAGTCTATACTAAAGTGGAAAGACATTATATATATTCAAAAAATAAAATATACATTTATACTAATTCCACTTTTAGTTAATATGATCAGGACCGGTTTCGCTCTATCGTCACTTATTCATATTTGTAAATTACTTTCATTCCCAATAAATTATTTGTTACACCCAAAAAAAATATTTTTTGAATGTAATATTTTGTTCACTTACCAGTTGATAATGCTCGTCATGAGCGAAACCGGTTTTGATCATATTGAATAAAATTGGAATTAGTACAAATGTATATTTATTTTTTTAAATGTAAGATACATAGTTCTCTTTTACGGTGTTCACTGTCAATACTTGGTAAAAAGGCATTATATTCAAAAAATAAAATATGCATTTATTCTAATTTTTATGTATCAAGATCAGGACTGGTATGACATGACGAGCATTATCAAATATAGTTCTACCTAATAAATTCAACCAATATTTTATCAACCCTTGTAGAAAGTATTAGTTTGCTTTTTATAAAACTATTCAGTAATTAAAAATATATTATCTGTCTAACGGTGTGCCTTATAAAAGTGTGTCAGCTATATTTATGAACACTATACTAACATTATTTGAATTCAAAATCATAATTACACAATGCGTAATCAAATTATAAAATACTCACTCATCCCGTAGTTCATCGTGCTCGAAAGACATCGTTTTGCTCGCGTTTATACCAGATTATTATAAAAGTTTAAATATTGTGTATATTATATTATATAACAACACACAATTTTGACAGTTGGTGTTGAATAAATCACAGCACTGAATTTACAACAAATAATTCACTGAAATAACCTTTAAATACGTTCAAATCAACTGAATAAGATACAGTATAATACCTATAAAGAACGAAAAGATATAAAAACAACTTAAAATATACAAGCTATGTATATATAGGCAATATTATTCAAAACAAAAATTCAAAAAATCATGTGCGTTATCAAGGAATGACGAGCAGTAAAAAATTATCTGCTTATTACGTAAATGATTCTAAATAATATTTCGCACTATTATAAATATTCGAAAAAAAGAACTGCTTATTACAGGTCAAAGTGTATTCGTATATTTGTATAAGTCGCTGCAGATACAGATTCCCGTGTGCACAGAATGGAAAATCGACAAAACTAAGGGAAAATTTCAGCAACCGTACGTGGGAAAACACCACCGCCCTTCTCTGCTCGGCGTCTAGGTATAGGTGGTTTGGTATACGTTTAACGTAGAGGGGTTAATTTAACCAATACAGAAGCAGCAATGCGCGAGTGTTTTCATTTCTACAGAGCCAGCCTTATATATATTTTGTACAATTTTCAAATTTATTTGTTGCATGCTTTTGCATAACACCGTGTAAGCTTAACATTATTTTTAATTGAAAAGCACAATATAATATTGTAATTAAATATCGACTGCAGTCAGTCAAAATAAATTAGCCTACACAAAAATAATTTTACAGGAGGGACAAAAAACGATTTTGGGCCAATTCAAAATATTTAATAAACAGAACATTGAAGTGCACAAAAGGCGGTGTTTTACAAGTTTTACAGGTTGTATAAATGTTCTTTTGAGGCAGCAGCAAGTAGTTTCATATATTATATATACATATTTATAGCAATTTGCAGAAGTGATGGTAGCAATAGACTCATTTAATACGTCTTCCAAATTTAGACGATTTGATGGATCCGCCAGCAAATTTCGGGCAGAAAATTTATTTTTTAAAAATCTTCGAATTAGGATTCATCATTGGAGAATATGGAAGTAGAAAAAATATAGTATGATTTGTGGGTCCGACAAGCTCACGCACTTCTTGGGTATGATGAATGATTTTTTCAGACCGCCAGTATCTTATGTACGTCTTAAAATCCTCATTTTTTTTTTACAAAATACAATAAATTGTTTAATGATAAACCCAATTCAAATAGATTTAGGTGTTTGTTAAGAAGAGAAATTCTAGCCTCAAACAAAATAAGGCCGCAAATTATGGGTCGGAGCTACAAATATTTTCGAAGGTAGTTTGTATTTTATACATATGCATTTTTTTATTTAACTATTCGCAGAATGTTTTACCTTGCGACGGACCTGGCTCAACTTAACAGATACCTACGTATAACAAATTTGAAATTTGAATGATAAACAAGGAAATAATGAGAAAGATAACACATTCCAAGGATATGTCGTAGACATGCCATCAATTTAGCAAAACAAGTTTTAAAAAATATATTAACATATAATTTGCATTTATAGGCGAAAAAAATATTCAGCTTCACTGCTTTAAGAAATATATATTATTATTCTTTATTCGTATTATTAAACGTATTTTGGAGCTGTTATTGTACTACTAATTAAAAATAAAAAAAAATGTATTTTGCCAAATATTTGAATCCATTATCCGTGCCAGCTAAACCAGTAAGCTGGCTTGACAGGAAGTGGTTATAAAAATCTGATTTATGTAATCAGTGATTCTGATTTGAAATAAAAATACAAAGATCAGCAATTACTTTATTATTTCTGAGCGAGTTTATTAAAAGAGTATGAATAGGCGGAGAAGAGTTAATGATTATTTCTTCAAGCAAATAATTTATTGTTATAAAAAAATTATAGGCGCTACGACAAATTGCCAACGCATCAGATTCTTTTTGTATTTAAAAATGACTGAAGTCAAAAAAGTCATTCAAGATAAAAGATCTATCACCCATCTCTAAGTACTCGAATGATTTAAAGGAAAATCGATATTTGCTTATACACTTGGTAACAATTAACAAACGATAAAACGCACCTATCTCAATTTTTCAAAGATATTTCAAGTTATTATTGTTTTGGTTGAGCCCGGAATAATCGTGTTACAAGAAAACCTTATTTTCTAAAGCATTGTCAATTAATTGTCTTGGACTAAAAATCTGCCAAAATAAATAAATTGTATGCAATCAAATTTTGGAACAAACTTCACACCCAGAGACATCGCCATATTTCCCAAAACTCTTTGCAAAGTTATCGTTTTATCTTTAATTGATAGCATGATAATTTTTAAAGTGTGGCTCGTAGCCGAATGGTAAATTTTATCAGTCTTTTGTGCACCCATGTGCGTTTGCGGGTACGAATTCATGAATAGAAACGTTCATACATGGATTGAAAACCGATATTCTTTTTCGATTATAAATGTACAATAAAGAGTATTTTGGCGTGCGTCATACAGGATTGAAGGCTTAAAAGCCGGCATACTTAAAAAAAAAAATGAAACGATAATAAAACTTTGAAACTAAAATAAAATTGTTTCTAAATTTTACGCATTTAAAAAAATATAATGGTTTATATACGAACATTTCTGACAAACCAACAATAGTTATACGACTGTGAAATCGGGGGCTTGGTGTGACAAGAACGAAACACGAAAAACATGTTTATTTTATCATCTACCTTTTATTATAGTATTATATAATATAAGGGTACCGCATTTTTTCAAAACAACATTACAACTGTATTTTTTGCCATTAAATATAATATGTTATAAATACAAAATTACTAAGACAAAAATTGTTTCAGCGTTTTTTACAAAAACGTTTTGTAGTTTCGCCCTTGTCACTCTAAGACCCTGAATTATTCCCATTGTCCAATAAACACATTTCTCTATTTTAATATGGAATAAGCCGACATGAGTCATGAAATCGGGAATCCCGTAGCGTTATACGAACTTCGGCTATTACAGAGAAGACATTAAATTAATTAGTCAAGATTTTATGGGTACACTAAAAAGTTTGACCAGTAAATTTAGTAATGAAATGTTGTATACGACCTATAAACGTCTCGCCACGAATTCTAAATCACACATTAAAAACTTTTTAAATCAGCCGCCCACTTCGTATTTTATGATTTAATTCGTGTTGTTTTGATTTAATTTGTTTATGGAAATTTAAATCAATCAATAAAACTTATGTTTATTAAATTGCCGAAAGAAATAATATGCCTTCCCATACAAAATTTTCCCTGCAAAACCCCATTTTGTTCACGTGTTGAAACAGTGAATTTAATCAATTCATTTTTCAATTAAAAATTAATAAAAAAGCTTACATGCGTAGATCATAATAATTTTAATATTATCTCACAGATATTGAATAATTTTGATAATCAAACGTAACAATTTCTAAATTCTGTACTAATTACATCAAAAACCAAAAAAATACTTTATAATATTTTTTATTACAATTTTTTTTTGTCAATCACTTATTTTTTATTAACACTTCTAACCTACACAAAAATAAATATATATTATTTCAGCGTATTAATAGGTTAGCGCTGACGATGGTTCGATGGTGAAATAATAATCGAAACTATTTGACAAGCATTGTGAGAGATTATTGTTTAATACAATGCTTTTTTTCTTTGATCTTTTATATAGCTTTACTAAGTAAATCACAGTATAATCGTAAAAAAATAACCTAAATAGGTAAGTATCCAATTTTAAAAAGCGATTGGTAAGGAAAATACTCTTACACATGTATAAGATTTTTTAAATTGGATTGGTGGATTTAAGAAACCATATTATTTTTTAAAAAATCAAAAGTGTTAAAAATTGCAGAAAAAAAATGTTTTGTCTACTTTTAGTCAAACGAAGTTCAATTTAATATATAACCGATTACATATAACTTGATACCTTGAAATATGAATATTTTAACTAGCACCAGTTACATACACTGTTCGTTTTTTCTGTTTGAAGATTTTAAGTTTAATGAAAAAAAATATAAAGTAACGATGAACTATGTTGGTGTAATGACACCGTCTGATTGAGATTCGAACGGCAATTATGATAGTGGAAGTATGGTATGTATTTGGTACAATGCATCACTTCCATTAATTGTGTCCATTGTTAAAAATATCTTTGATTAGTTGCCCAACAACAAATTGTGAAATCTTTCAAAACGTACCTGTTATATGTCCAAGTCAAGGTTAAATATTAATGCATCCATTGTTTTTTTGTTCGAAGCGTGTCGATAAACGTAAAACCTCTTTCATTAGACCCGACCGAAGTTTTCCAGGACATTTTTCTCGCATTCCGAACGCATTGAATAAACACGGAGTATGACAAAGAATCGAAGCAAAATTTAGAACGACAAAACTATTCGACCAAGAACTTCGATTGACGCCTAATTAAATCTTTTACTATAAAAACTGTCTGCGGTATTGCAGAATTATCATTCAGAGTTTATGTTCTGTACAATAACCATTGTATTAAGAATCAAGTGTTAAAATAAACTGTGACAAACATGGCTATCAACGGAGAGCTATCTCAGTGTCTACGGGTTGTGGTATATTCTTCATTGTTGGGATTGGTTGTTTCCCGAGCTGTGAGAAATACACACTACAAAGAGGATCCGAAGAACTACAATTATCACTATGAAAAATCAGGTGCAATGTTGAAAGCAGGAGGATCAGATGTCCCATATTTGGATAGCTACGAAATAGACGACGGAGGGTATTATCCTTCTGATTATACAAGTGCTGAATCTTCCAATTTCGGATCATATGACATAGGAGGCGGCGGTGGTCAATACTTGGGAGGCGGTGGAGGTCAATACTTGGGAGGCGGGGGATATTCCGGCGGTCTGGGGAGTGGTGGCTTGAACCAATACAGCAATCAAGGATATTCATCTGGAGCCGGGTTCGGATTCGGCAACGGCGGAGGGTTGCAGAGCGGAGGGTTGCAGGGCGGAGGGTTGCAGGGCGGAGGGTTGCAGGGCGGAGGGCTGAATAGCGGCTTTTCCGGCGGATACACGAGCGGAGTCGGAAACAATTATGCCAACCAACAGGGGTTTCAGTCGGGAGGTGGCGGCGGCGGCGGCGGATACATTCAGCGCCCTTTTATAACGGGAGGGGGATACGGAGGAGGGTTACACGGAGGGCAAGTTGGAGGAGGGTACGTGGACAAAAACCAGTTCGAATCCGACAACAAAAACGTTGGTAATGCAAACTCGCAATTGGCACAAGGACAGTCTGGAGGATCCGCCAATCAAGGGAATCAGGGAGTGAACCAAGGGGCAGCATTACAAAGCAGTGCAAAAGTAGATTCTGGATATTATAAAGATGAAACCGCTAACAAGAACCAACAAGGCGATGGCAAGAGTTATCAGGGTGGACAGAATTTCGACAAATCCGGTAAGATATTTCAATCTATACATCGCAATTATTTAAAACAAATATTCATGATATCCTAACACCAAATTATGGGCGGTAAAAACTACTAATGTGAATAAATTTGCATTACTGCAGCCAAGACTTTTTTTCCAGATATTCATGTCTTACCAATCAAAATACTCTTCAACGTCTTCTACGTTATTGTAAAATATACTTATTATAATTTAAAAAAACCTATATTAATATACCAAAGTATATACAAACAATATTATAAATAAACAATTTACGTATTTGTTTTCATGTGTTGAAATTGTATCATTGGACATGAAAAAACCTGCATTATTTTTGTTCACGACGCTTTGCTTAGAATGGCGAAAGATATTTAAATTGCGTAAACAGAAAGTTTCCCGACCTCAGTGATAAGTTTCACTTTTTTTGATCTTGTTATTTTCATTAATAATACGAAAGTATAAAACAGTAATTATTTGTGATTACATTTTGAGATTTTCTAGAGCAATATTCCAATAAACTATATATAGTAAATAAAGATCGTTTTGTTTTACGAGCACGATGTATTTCAAAGTAATATCTGTGATCTTCTGTTTTACATATTTAAAAAATTAAGTAACCAAATTTCCTTGTCGTTTGATGAAATCGTGTAATTTCAAATTTAAATCAATAAAGTGACACAAACGAGTGACTCATGGCCATTCCGGATGTTTGAAACAAATTTAACAATTCATTAAGGTAATTGGTATATCCGTTTTTTTTCAATTAACGACTACCTGCTTAGTTATTGTCTTCGAACAATTAAATAATACTAAGTCAAACACCCCGATGCGATCGTTGCACTTTCCTTCAGAGACCTCAAAGACTGTGTCGATTTCCGATCATACGAGTATCAAACTAAAACTTGAACAAACCAATACGCGATTTTTATAAATAAATCTTGTATCCATATTACAATTAGGCTGTGAAATTATGGATGAAATAATTAAAATTCGAGAAGAGTAATGAACAACTGAACGCGGCATCACAGTGAGCTTCTCAGTGGTTTCATATCCAAAAATATACCTCTTTCAACTCAATCCATTGGCAATTACTTGGGACTTAAAATTGCCGTAATGATGAAGAGATATATAATTTAAGGTTTCGAATGAAGATGCTTATAGAAATTCAATATTAAACTTGAATCGTTCAAATTATGTATGTTCACACAAGTTTTGTCACTAACGACCCGGTTTTTGCCTGAACATGCCGAAATACGAAACCCGGGTCGTTAGTGACAAAACTAGTGTGAATGTACATAATTTGAAAGATTCATATTTGAAGAAATATATGTAACTTATATTTGACATGAGTTAAAAGTGTAATTCATTAGGTAAATCAATTCAAATATAATAGAACAGAATTAACCGTATTGTGATATATAATATAACAAATCATAATATACCCTTCCTCTAAAAATATATTAATTAATAAATAAAATGTAATGATTTAACATTTCATATCCTAAGATTAATTTTTCATACTTGATATGTGGCATTATACAAATGACGTTGATTGTATCATTATTATTTTCTTCAATGTAACAGGCACAAAAGGAGATTCCGAAAATGCTCAGAAGAGTCACAAAAAAGGTCATGTAACCAAGGGATTCAAATCTTCCCATCGCAAGGATGAAGAAGAGAAGACAGAAACCTTCTACGACGAAGCGCATGATGAAGCTGACAAGAAGAACTTCGATCAAAACCAGGGAGCGTTCGGAGAAAAATCAGAGGCTAACTTCAAAGGAGGTCAGGAGAAGGCGATTTTAGATGCAAAGTCACAAGGAAAAGAAGGAAACTTCAATTCACAAAACAAGATTGACGACTCTAAGGCCAACAAGGTAAAATAACTTTGAAAATACATATAATCTAAATATAAAATATTATCAGATTTAATTGCAGCAATATTTCTATTCATGACTAATGTGACTTTTTTAAGTCTAATATTTCTAATCGTATCTATTAATTATTGACATAATACTAGTACGAACCAGTTATCAGAATTATGTTGCTCGGTAAGCATTATCTCAATGATTATCTGAACATAATATTTATATTTTGTGATGATCTTCTCAAGATATTTAATTTGACATCAATGGAGAAATCATTCATTGAATTCGACATAATATAAACACAACTATATCTCAATTGACATGTGGCCAGTTAAAATAAAAATCTGACAGTAAGTAGATTAAAATCAAATTCATGAAGCGCAATTACAAAATATATGTTTGGTATTCATTAAAAATATTGATCATCAATAATTCTTCTATAATCAAAGAAATCAGTACGTTGTTTTCTTTCAATATACATCATGCCTGCAGCACATGTTTCATGCATCAATATATTTGCAAATGCATGGATTACTAAAATTACCTTTTACCGTTAACTTGGCCAAACACGTCGTGTCCTAGTTCTATCTTGAATCTATGCAAAAAGAGAAGTTGAGTGACTAATAACAGTTCTTGTACGATTTCTGTTGAGATTAATTCCATTAGGAGTTTATATACGTCACATTTCGAGTGGAAATGGATAAATTTAAATGAAAAATTAAAGTCATCTTATATATAAATTTAAAAATTGAGATTACAAAAAAAAAGTGTATTAACAGAAGTGGATCACTTTTAATTACAATATTTTAAAGCATTTTAACTTACATTTGAGCTTATTTCCAATCATAGCTTAAGTACACTGCTAATCTAATTGTCCTATTAAAATGTTTTCTTAATTTACAGGGTGAATTCGGCCAGACAGCATACAAGGGCAACAATGAAAATTTCCATAATTCAAATGGATTAGGTGCTCAGTCGCTTCTGGGACATCAAGAATCATCAGGTCAATACTTCAGCAACAAGCCATACGGAATCCTTCCCATACACGGAGACAAAAAGTAATCAGCTAGAGTGACGCCCACACACACCGACTAAACAATATGGAGAAAATTAAAGCTATGGCCTATCCTGATCATAATATCTATAATTATGTACTAGTGTAGTTTTTTAGTTTAGATTTTACACCTAGCGTTGAATGAATAAAGAAAATTATTGAATAAAAGTTTTTTCTTCGAAAAATTCCTGTTCTGAATAAACACCAAAAATAAATCTTTTGTTTTTGCCTAATTTACCATTTTATACCACATCATAAAATAAAATAATATCTCAGTTGATTTCTTTTAAGATGTCACTTCTAAGCCTGAGCAGGATTGTATATGAATATTCAAATTTTTCTTTTGCAGTTTTGCAAGAAAATATTTATTTCAGTAATTTGGCAATAATTTTTGACCACTCAAGTAAAATTAAATGAAAATCGAGAAAACATCACTGAAGATCATCAGCTTGAGGCGAAAAAATACAATACAATACCTATACAATTTATGTTGGGTTCGTAGTGCAGTGTTCAACCATGGCATGCGTGATGGATCTCGCAGGTTCAAATCCCAGTACGAACAGAATCAAATTGATTTCTGTTTGAAAGCATGGATGTTTGTGATGCCTAAAAATAATCTCACAACTTTTATTTTTTTACCATGTCTGCTCCCAAAGAACAGAAGTGTTTCTAGAAGAACTGCTTGATACTAATATGCCCAACCTCTTTTTTTCATAAAGAGAATAGAAGAATAGGACTAGTGGTGAGCTAATCGCTCTCGCTACATCCCGTTTTTTAGGTTAGGGGGGAGCGGTGAATTCAAGACATCACAAACGTCCATATCTTTGAACTGAAATTCATAGATTGATTAAAAAATCAATTTATAAAACTGTCCGTACAGGGATTCGGACCCGTAACCAAAACCAACGATGTTGACCACTCAAACACACATTGAGCTCATTATTTAGGTTCCCACCTTTCTAATCCTGGGTGAAAGAACTGGGTGTAACGTGAGCGATTAGTTAACAAATAGTTCTGTCCTAGCTCCATCCTTTCTATCCTTAATCTTTTCAAAAATGGAGATTGAGCAACTGATTAAAAAGCAGTTTTCGTAGAAAAACTTCTGTTGATATACCTGCATCAGGTAGCCATATTCGTCACATTGAGAGCGGACATGGCTTTGAAAAAAAATACATTTTAAAAACTATAGGGTGGAATAAATAGAAACCATTTTTTTCTACAATCATTTTTATTTAATTACTCCTCAAATACATAATAAATAAATGAGAACATAAAAAAATGTTGATATTCAGTTGCTACTTAGTAAAGCGCATCATTTTAAAAACTATGACTTATTTAAAAAAGTATGTATCTAGATATACTATACTTGGATTGATCCATACATAGATATTTATAAAGTAAGTGTTCCTTAACAAGAAAAGTATTAGTATGATGATATAAAATCAGAGTAACATAATTTTATTTTATTACTGACCGATCAAAAAGAAATTAAATTTTATGTATCGAGTAGTATTTGGTTTTATTTTCTATCTTCGAGAACAGTATAAAGTGAAAATACTTAGAGTAATGATTTTATTGTGATTATTTTTAATTGTAAATTTTATGACAAGATTTTAATCAAGCCTGTTGAATAAATATACAGTTAAACCTCAATTATCCGGATTGTTCAAATTGAACACAACTTTTACAAATATACTGCTAAGGTAAAATTTCTTCTGTCAAATACCACATCTGTAATACAATCAATATTGAATCATTTAAATGCTTTTAAAAAAATTCCTTCCGGCAATTATTGCTAGCAGATAAAAATAGTGAAGAAACCGTTCTTAGCTTCCACGAGAAAATTAATACCAAAGACTGTTGCTACATTGCTGCAGAGTAGGAATTTTTCGTGTCAATAAAAAGACCATTAGCAATGCAGTAGAAAGTGATATAGGAGACATCACGGGAGTAATAGCACAATTTTCAATGTGTGCTGAATGCGATGAAATAGATGTCAGTGTTGTTAAATTGCAGCGATTCACGATGGAAAATATTGAATGATGTCGAGACAATTAGTCCGGATAATCGGGGTTAAACTGTATGCTTTTATCATAAATACACTATAAAGTTGTAGTTACTCTAACTAATATAAATGTTGTTCAATTTATTTTGATACACTATAAACTAACAATTAAAAAAATGCATTCCATAAACTTTCAAAGACAAATGTGTTCAACTGAGCTTAGGACTAAAAGTACATATATGATATAAATTTATATTTACTGTACCACAATATGACCTACAATACAATCTACTTGATAAAATAGAAACTCTGACGATGTTAACAGAGCAAAAGATCTTTTTCTGTTAACATTAAATGTATCTTTACCAACACTTTTCAGGAAAAACAATGGCTTAAGTATTCAGCTCCAAAGCAAAGCATAAACTGATATAAAAAAATATTCCAAATGATCCCTACAACCTAGCCTGTCTTATTTAACTATGATTAGATATTTTGTTATCTACTATGTAACCTTAATCCCTAATTTAAAGAATTAACTCGTACCGTCATCACTAGTGTCTACTAAATAATAAAAGATAAATGTACAAAGTAGTGACATTTGGCAACTAAAAGATATTTAAATATATAATATTCAATCATGCTGTTTTGATATAAGTAGCTTTGCAATAAAAATAAATGCAGTGTAAAACTGTAGATTTTCAATTCTTTAGCTAAGCTAATACAAGTTTGGTTAAATAAATCCATTCAAACATCACATGATATTCAATGTAAAGTTTTATCCAATATCGATTATTCAGTTCATTAGTCAGACACCACAAAATAGCCTCTTTCACGATAGTGGAAAAAGCAATATTCAAATGGTCACCATAAATCAGGTATTATGCATATGTGTCTGAGATTTATATATTTTATCAACATGTGCTCGATTAGTAATGAACCTAGAAAATTGATATTTTGATAAATTAATTGTTTTTCAGCATTAGCATTCTTTTGTGATAATTTTTTATTTATCTGATCACTGGACAAAATTCTGCGCATAACTGCACATTTAACTCGATATAAACATGTAATAAAACATTTAAAAAATACAATCTAAAAAAAATATTGTGTAAAGTGACTAAAAGCATTTTGGGTGTAGAACAAACCAAATAATAGAAAAAAAAGTAATTCTTCATCATGCAGCTGACAGACATTAAATAAGTTTAATAGTATGTCAATTTATTTGCTTTTTAAGTTATCGATAAGTATTTTTTAATACGGTTAATAAAACGAGTGGTTGTCTTGTTGTGAATGCATGCTTTTTTTAATTTGACAACTAAAACAAACGCACTATTAATTTTTTTATAATTATATTAAGGAAGTACTGCAGATAAATCTAAGACCTGTGATCCAATAACAATATTGGTCATTGATAATACTCAGTACTGAATCACGGCAGAAATCAGAAGTTTAATAACTGCTTTTACTATGAGAAGGAATTATTGTGTTAGTATTATTTTTATTATGTTATAAAGCGGGTTATAGCTCCGCACTTAACTAACGTATTGTATAGTAGCATGACGTTACATACTCAAAAGCAAAATTTGACGCACAATTAATGTTTAAATGACTGGGAATATCGATATATATACAAACATATTTCACAAAACTAACATTATCTTAATTAATACAATACAATGATTTGTTCAAAATACAGTCAAGATAAATATTATTAATAAAAGAAAACAATCTTCATTATAATATTGCATCTAGTACAAAGCTAAGACTCGTGGTGATATTAAGAACAGCCTTTGTAAAAAATCACATTTTCCTTATATAAAGTATGTGTTCTGAGCTACCGGTGCAGATAAAAAAATAATACAATCGTATAACGCTAAATAGTCAAAACGATACAGTGACATGCTTCGTAAACGTGTAAGAGTTATATAGTAAAAAATAATTTGTGACATAAAGGCACGTGTTATTTTGAATCAGCAAGTACTCTAAAGCTTGCATGTTATGAATATCGGAAAAAAAGAAAAAATCATCAAAGAAGTTTGATTCTCGCTTCTCTAGAATATTCTATTTATAACTGTATAAAATTAGAGTGAACATGACATTTAAGCATTACTTTATTTTTATTGACTAGAAAAAATAGAGGCTATATCAAAGGTCTACACCACAAAATACTACAACAGGTATTCTTCAACTTGCGACTCTTAAAGTCATTTGTTTTTATACATACATCTGTTTTTGAATTTGTTCCATAAATTATACCAATATTTGCATGTCTGCTTTTTTGTATATAATTTGCACATCAACTGCCGTGTGAAACAACATCTCAAAAATGATTACTTTTCATGGGAGCAAAAAAGTAATTGTAATTATTTAAATGATGGTTTAAAAATCATTTAGTAATCTTTTTAATGTTTCTGTATGTTTTATTTTACATCATTATTGTTTTTAAAAAGTCGTATATGATCTCAATTTAAGTAAGTATTTGAGGCGTATAAATAAAATGCTATAGTTTTTTAAAGGCAATTGGCAAGAAAATATAAATCGCCCAGTGTGGTCTACTTGGTAAAAGCTTGGCTCTACCAATCAGGAGGGCCTTGAGATCTAAGATGTAGATATTTGTGTTGCCAATTCTCCTGGAGTTGAAAAAAATCTCATCGGCATCTTCTAGCAAATACCATAAAAAAAAGCACTTTGTTGAGACAAACTTTTTTCACAATGCAGTTGACAACGATATACAAGTAACAGACAAAAAAATGCAGAACGTAACCAATTCTGAGTCTGTTCATAATGGTGAGGTCAGTTCAGATTTAATAAAAATTAAAGTAATAAAAATATTTACACTCTAAGTATAAAAATGAAAGCAAAGAAGAAATTCACAATTTAATTATATATTCTGCGTGTAAGAACACGGTCTAGTGCAGATAATATTTTACTAGTAACACTAAAAGAGAGGCGCAGTTCCACAGAACGATTTGACGTTTTGAGTTATATTACCCGTTATATTCGAAAACCTCTCTTCTATAGCCCCACAAAAGTACAACTACTGATTGATTACTAGTTTTCTCTAGGCAGGAGGATGATCTTAAAACTACCATATTTCAGTTGTAGCACTATGGAACTAAGCCAGCATTATGTTCTCGTGGTTTTTTCTTTATGACACAGAATGTTCAAAGATTCTAAATCATACAGGTATAGTCAAACATCTCTTACAAAACTTGTTTGTAAATAACGCGCGTAAGAAAAGATATACTAATATTAGAACTATGTATGTCTTTATAAATCACGATTAAGAAAAAATGCTACAACGGAACGTCTTATCAAAATAAAACAAAATGATTAGAATATTCATTAACAATACTTAAGAAAAACGTTTTTTTAGGAAATTCTATAGCATACCATGTACTCTTGAGTATAATTTTAGGTGCGAATGAATACGATAATGCGACGATGGTATCAAAATTTTTAAACACAACTTTTTGTTGCCAGCATATCGAAATCAGTTCACACCGGTGTAATAAATATATTTAATGATTTGTTGATCAAACATAAAAAAAATTAGTATTCATAGTTGTGTCTGGAAAAAAGAGGATGAGGGTTCTTGTATTCGGGATCAGGTTGATTCCTGTATCTTCTCGCCAGCCACACCGCTAACAGCTGTAAAAATGGTATGTATTATTACAAATAATTTCAACGATGAAAACAGATCAGGGAAGTTATTTATTTATTGACAGGCAACACTGAAACGTAAACAAAAATCATGAACAAGAACAGTTTTCTGCATTAACAAAATAAACATTTATGTTTCATAACCGTTAAGCACGGACAGCCAAAAAATATTTTTTGATCATGTGTGACTACCCTAAACCAAAAGTATAAAATGTCTAACCTTACCGTTTTCAATAACGGATAATGTGAATGCTGTCATAATTTTGGTAAAATCATTGAATCGGAAATACCAGCTCTAATATATTGCCCTAATAAACCTTTGTAAACATAATAACTGATGAAATTTCGATGAATCATTCTGTTTAACCAGAACTGGTAAAATATAACACAGTCAGCATAAAAACAAATTAATTATATTATTTTTCAGAGCTGTATGAGACTAAAAAGATAATATGATTAAGAATCTTATCAAACTAGTATTGGCATATAAAAATAAGTGGCTTAGTGACCAAAACTTGTAAAAAAAAGTGCTAAATTTTATGATAAAATTTAACACGTTGACTGCCAAACCTGTACATGGTACAGGCATGGTTTTTCTCAAGTGATGCTCTACCACTTACGGCACGAACACATCACCGCAGCACCGTTTAAAATCAACAAAAAAACATTAGCATGACATTCGTACAGTTAGATAGTATCATGTGTTTTATCGAGTATTGATGAATATTGGTGTATAAAAGTACAATAAGATATCAGGATTTCTTAGTGCGGCATCAATATTGTCATATTTTAATGAACACTAAACTGTGCTAATATATATTTTAATGTAAACGTTTTGACTTGTAAAATATGTTGTAGTGAAAAATAAAAGAAAAGAAAAATGGAAAGAAAGAAAAGAAAAAAGAAAATAAAAGAAAAATGACTTGTAAAATATGTAAAATACGATTGTAAAATATGTATAAAGAAAAACAAATAAAAATAGTTAGCGTTTGTAATTCTCTCTAATGGATTTTGGAAATACCATTTATGACTTATAAGCATTACGTCATAGGTATTTTTACGAGTTACTTATATAAAAGAAAAAACTGCTTGATATGGCATGGGTTTAAAATGGAAAAATATTTACATTCATCACAGTAAGTTGCCCGTAAACGTTTAATAAATTCATTCGTTATAATATCGACTGTGGAAAGGAAAAAGGACGTAACCCACAGTTTTTTCAAAATAGGTTTTTTTCGATAATCACAATGTATCAAACATGATACACGTTCTGTCAAAAGGATGCAATCTGCAAATGCCGAATTAGTATCTAAATTTCGCTTTTAAGTTTGAAAAAGATGACCTTGTAAAATATTAAAACCAAGAAAAAAGACTGAAATAAAGGTTTTTCCTACACAATTTCTTAGTTTAATATTAGATTATGTCAATTAAACACCACTTATGAAGTGTCCGTGCACTTAAAGGTTGTGTATAATTCATAATTTGCATATGGCCCAAAATCATCAAAATACGTTTTTTGCGCCTCCTGTACAATTTGACACATGTGGGTAAGTCCTTTTTCCTTTCCACAGTCGATATGGTGCCCAAAAAAAAATATTCTAGGAATCGATGATGTTTATGAAAATTATAATATTATTCATACCCAATTGCTTAGTGCTTTATTTCATTTAAGTCCATCAAGTCAACCCATTATTTGCATACTTTTTTGTGTGCGGCATGTACGGGAAATGGAAAAATGTGTGCGGCCACATTTTAGGAAGTGTGCGCGCGCACACGAGCACACCTTAACGGGAACATTGGAGCTAGCTACAGAAATATTTTTTTTCTACGGCAGCTAAAAGGTTAAGAATTAGAATTAATTGGTTTATTCGTAAACCTTGCGTTGTTAAGTCTGCTGATGCTTCTCGAAAAGGCAAAATAGGTGTCACACAACACAACAACTGGAATAACAAAAAAATCAAATTTAACTTTATACATATTTACGGGTTTTACCCAAGTGGTCAATGCCGTCGGAGTTGTGTTCTAAGACACTGTTTCTTAACCGGAAAAAAGTTAAGAAACATTGTCCTAAGACACGGATGTCTGTGATGTCTAAAATTATCTGTAGCGGAACCAATTAGTTAACCGCTAGTCATACCCTAGCTTTATCGCTCTATATTTACTCTTGAGATTGAGAAACCGAGTAATAAGCAATTCTTGTAGTAACAAAATCTGTTGAGACGAGCTCCATTAGAAGTCAATATGTTCCACATTACATACATTAGCAATTTTCATGGATGTAATACAAGCACCTACCGTATAACACTAAAGAGATTGTCTACAACTATTCTTATGGACAGGTTGAGCAACAATAGCGGTACAGCAAAAAAATAGGATTACGATTAAAAAGAAGTATTGAACGAATATGTAAATTTTCCAAGAGACTCACAGTAATCTTTTCTTTCTCTTCTAATGAAATTTTATCAAAGTTAAGTTTTTATGGCTTTATTTTTATATTGAATCGTTATGTATTATAGTATAGAACATCTCAGAGAATAGCAGCGGTATGAAATATTAGAGAACCCATATATATAGTCTCAATTTTTTACAAAATTCAAGGTCTGTAAAGGTTACTTCTCAAGTGGAAGAACAATTTCCAGCCCTCGAAATCTAAAAAAAATCATTTTATTGGATAAGGGCTTTTATATTCGGATATACATAATCCTCTTTTCTCTTGGAAAATGTATCCAACAGATTCGGCTAGGAATTTGCAAAAAAATATCCGACGGTACAACATTGCATTCTGATGATGAAGTGATGACATTGATGGATAACTTTTTCATACCAATTCTACCAAATTTTATAAAGGAAATAAATAAACTACCATCCAAATGAGAAGTCATAAAAAATAAAGACGACTGTAAAAAGTTGTATTATTTAAATCAACCCAGTCTATAATCTAAATATGTATAGTTTTTAATAATCAAAACAAACTACCAAAACCAAAAATTCATTAAATACATGGTGTACTAAAAATTAACTAAGCATTCCATCGGTTGCTAGTGCTTTCCTTTAAAAACATAAATAAATTTGATTTAATCATCGACCCAAGCTAATTACTGCCCAATTAATGCCCAAGCTTGAAAGAGTTGAATTTTAAAAATTACTAGTTAGAACAACTTACTTTAAATATGCCGTATTTAAAATATCATCACTTACACTGACAACATAGAAAGATTACTGTGTGCATACGCTTTTGACAAAACATGTACCGCTATATTACTAACAACCTTAAATTGGGGACTTGGGACCACAGGGGTCTAACTACAAAAATGCGTGTTTGGGCAATGCCATAATAACATTCATCTGTGAAACAAAGCTATATATCATACATATAACCGTTTACATGACACAGTTGGGTATATGCACAAATCAATCACCTGTTATACATTAGTGAAGTTAGAAACTATGTTTTTGTAGATATGTAGACCCTTGTGATCCTATGCTCCCGAAATGTTTGATATCATGCAAAGTACACAACAATACAAATGACGGACATTACAGAAGCGACAGTTTACAGTACACATAATGTTAAATGGAGGTATATGTATTTGTTAAAGCACCTTAATCCCAGGTGATGGAAAGTCAACCGACAGAGGAAAGTAATACAGATTACAGAAAAGCACTAGGGTTAGCCCTTGGATCCTTTTGATTGCGGTAACGCACTGTCAACCAAACTCCCACAAACTGCAAATGACCAATATTATAATAAAACATGCAATAATTATTATTCAAACACTTGTATTTAAATATCAAAATTAAAAGTAAGCAGCAACTCGCAGATTGAGTTGCAATTTTCAATCTACCAACTTATTTATTAAGAAAATATTCGGAAAATTCATATTTGATAGCATATTTAATAAGGGTTTGAGGATGATGTTATTATTGCCTTGAAAATATATTTAGTAACAGATTTGGACCACAGAAGGAGGAATCATTAGTAAGTAGTTAAATGGTAATGGATTATATCAAGAATTTGGACAAATGATGAATTAATGACAATCCCTTAAAACTTTCATAGTATTCAGTTATTTTTGAATACCTAGATGCTAGCAAGATTACTATCAAATATTATATTCTTGGTTCAAAAGAAAATAGTGCAATTAATCGAGATGAAATTTTTAATAATTTATTTCCATTCATATTTTTATAATGTACATTCTAGGGATGCCTGTCGAAAATTCTTACCTCCGTGAAGCTGAAGAACAAGCCGATTCCACCGCAGAGCTTAAAAGCATAATTGATTGTGGCCTGCATTTTATCCAGACAAGGTGTGCATTGGCAAATGTCTTGGATATCGCCGTTGCAACATATTTTCTGGAATCAAAAACAATCATGGTCAGAAATCAGAATAATATTGAATGATAGTGTTCTATATCTTTTCATGAATAAATGCAAGATGCTTACATCCACGACATCACAAGACGGGTGCGACATGGTAGTGTTGATAACGCTTCTATCGTGAAAACCGCAGCAGTTAAATGTGCTCTGTACTTCTATTTTGATATCGTCGTCAACGGTGGCCCATCCCTGAAAATTATAATTAAGAAGTGTTGAAAAATCAAACAATACCCAACAACTACATTTTTTAAGTTCACAATATTCCCAGAGGGTGTGTCAAACATAACATCGCATCCACAATGTAATCTATAATCAGGTTTTTGACATTTTCCAGTGGGAAATATCTAAATACTTAGTTTTTAAAAATCGGTAAAAAAAGACTAACTGATAATACTTTTTACATCTTATAATAAGAGTGTTGACAAAATATTATCAATATCATTTTAGTTAACATAATATATGTGGTTTGAGAGTATTTGTATGATAGTTAACAATAAACTAATAAACTTTTTTTAAGATTTCGACTGAAGGTGCTTGGTAGAATTACAATATTAAATTTGAATAATTATGTACATTCACACAAGTTTTGTCACTAACAATCCAGGTTTCGCATGTACATATGTAATATGAGCGAAACAGGTGCTGATCATATTAAATATATGTAGAATTTGTACGAGTGTTTCATTTTTTTAATAAACTTCTACATACTGAGAATTACTATATAACTTTACAGTTATAGCAACCATAACTGTGTTTCCCACGCTTTATGTTTCTTTGGTCTAAAGTAAGCTTAAATATGGATCCATCATTTGGAGCCCATATGAAAGTTTATACAAGCTGCAATTGGAGAGAGTCCATAAGAAATTTCTAAGATATTATTATTTCAAAAAATTTAAATTCTTCCCCTTTGATAATTTCTTAAAGGAATACTACCCTACCGAATTTCTTTTAGGAATGTTATCATTTCACTCTCTTGAAGCTTGAAGATCGTTTTCAAGCTTAAAGCATTTTTCTCTTCTCCTTCGGGGCTGAGTTAATAATCCTGAAATTCTCATGACTATTAATTTACATGCTCCCTATATATTCTTACGTGGGCGAAACTATGAGCAAAAATTTTTATTTCTAAAAACTTATACCTCGCTTATGAGGTATGAGTCACCAGTTCCTAGGGCCGTTCGATTGATCAACTCATTGCCTAGAGAAGTGGACATTTTTAGTGATAGTATTTGTGAACAGATAAATTTTACTATTATAATTCTTGATTTTTTGTGTTGATTTCGATTTACTGTGTAGTTTTATTTTATATTTTGTCTTATTATATTTTTCAAGTAGATGGTGAATTGGCGTCAGCTGTTATGTCATGTACTGTAATTTTAATTTTTACAATAAATAAATAAATAATATTGAGTGGGTTAAAGTAACAATCACCTCTTTTACACAAAAGGATAAAAATAGTATTGATTAACACTATTTATTCCATAAATGATGACACAAGATTTTAGACAGTCTTTAAAAATCATCACATTTCGTTACAAAATATTTTTTTAAAACCCCCCAAAAAAAATCATTTTGTTTACGCCAAGCCAAAAAAAGCATAATTATATCATAATACCTGTTGCGCCAATTTTTCTTGTTGATCAGCGTTAACAGCCAGGCAAGCGCAAGCCACAGAGAATTGGATGAGGAAAAGCATAAACAAAATTACCATGTACTGGTGAAGAGTTAAGAAAAAAATCTGAGATAAACATTTCACAGTATCAAAACAAGACCTATGTTGCCAACACAACTCTAAACCAATATACAGACATATACCATGTCATATTATATTTTAATGAATACATTTTTAATATGAAAACAATTAATGTTGACTAGCTGTAAGCCCGTTGCCCAGCAACGGGAGATTTTTGCTGCATTGTGTTTGATTTTATTTAGTTTAATTTAATTTAATTTAATTTAATTTAATTTTATTTTATTTTATTTTAATTTATTTTATTTTATTTTATTTTATTTTATTTTATTTTATTTTAATTTATTTTATTTTATTTTATTTTAATTTATTTTATTTTATTTTATTTTGTTTTATTTTGTTTTATTTTGTTTTATTTTATTTTATTTTATTTTATTTTATTTTAATTTATTTTATTTTATTTTATTTTATTTTATTTTATTTTATTTTATTTTATTTTATTTTATTTTATTTTATTTTATTTTTTTCTATTTTATTTTATTTTATTTTATTTTATTTTATTTTATATTATTTTATTTTATTTTATTTAAAAAAGTGGAGACTGGGAGGTCGAGGACACCTTACAGACGGACCTTATCGACTATTAATATATAGATAATTTTATGAAACACCTGGTTATGTAACTATACGAGACAAGACCAGTAGAATATCGAAAATTTAAATACATTCTGTTCAATTCTATTCAAGAGCGCAAGTGTGTTTTCAAATTCAATAATTTGATTGGCTAACAACCAATTACCATATCTTACCCTTTCGATCTGTACTCTCTATGAAAATAAGGTGCGAGTGATACTCAACATACTGCTAACTATATGAAATAATTATAAAGAGTTGCACAGAAGCAAGAAAAGAAGTGAAAATAATGTCATATAATACAATGTATAAAAATCCAATCTACCGCTCTTACTGTTGGACTACTAAAGTTGTCTATATATGTTGCATAGTATGTTGATTTATATTTAAAATAATCAACTATCAGCATTCTTATTAGGTGTATCGGATTATATTACGTAATTTTGTGTTTCATAATTCGTCCATAAATAAATTCATTTTACTCTAATTGCAATTCAAACAAACATTATTTATTTTATTAATTGTCAATTCAAATGTTTACTCCATTTACATATTTGAAAACCTTCCATATTGTCATTCGCTGGCTGTATTATTTTTATATGTGTTAGCCACTGTCTGTAGACAATTTTGCTTTGTTCACGTGAGATCTCAAACCACTTGTTATGCGTTTCAAATGACTTTTATAACAAATTTCACACCGTATCAGTCAGTACAAGTGACAGTTTAATAGGAAGAGAAATATTTTATAGCAATTTGGCAGGAGAATGTTTAAATTAAACATTTCGTTTAGTTGGATATGTAATTCAAACATTGATAAATTATTCGTAGTTTTATTAGAAAACGAGTACTACAAAACTTTGTAATGAAATCACGGCATGTCAAATATGATAAAAATATAATATTCATTTATTTAGAAACTATGAGTTGTGTATTGAATTTTTCATATTTTGTAGAAATTAGGACTACTCCTTATGAAAATTGATTTACTTTTTAGTCAATAAGAATTGTAGTGTTTTGGTAGACATTATCCATTTCATTTAGAGGCAGTTTTCCATTTCAAATAGTTGGTAATTTGGATTTGAAAATTGCGCATAAGAAGAAACCTGTTACTGACAAACAATGGTTATACTAAATCTTTAATATCTGTTGAACTTCCATAAACAATATTATAAATATATTATGGACAAGAATCACATGGCTAAGCAAAATTCGAAATCGCAGTAAAGAAGTGGATAAGATTAAACTTGACTTTTACCGGAAATATGTGTAGCTGGGATAATAATTTAAAATCTGACTTATCTAGCAGCTGTAAAAAATTTCAATGTTAAATATTTGAATAATTTTGAAGGCTGCTGAGATAACAACTCAAATTACGAATAAAAAAGGTTTACATGTTTGTTTGGTAAATATTTATCTTAAATTCCATAGATAAAGATATCTGTTGTTCACTAGAAAGAAATTTTGAATGGACTCCATTGAAAAAGGATACAAAGAACAGCATCACTTGATGATGCTTAACCGCGCCAGCTATCCCCAATATTGAAATGAGAATTAGTAGAACTCCACATGCTAGAATCCCGCTAATAATGGGAAGATTCGGAATAATCGAAGAGGCCCGTCCGTAAACAGCAACTCCAATCAAAATAAAAGCCACCGCCTAAAATTAATAAAGCACTTCAATTTGAAAAAAATATTCATATGTTTAATTATTCGGCATTCTTGAAATCTGTTTGATAATATAAAGACCTTAATTAAGCAACAATCTGATATAATATGAATCATATCACTTACAATGTACAATATGTTAAGTGCTGTCAGAGCATTTTTGGAGCATGTAAATCCTCCACACATTTTGGATTTTGCAATAGGGCCTTCAATTAATAAGAAAAGAAACCTTCCGTGAATTAATTTGGGTTTCGGAGCCTTTAGAGTTCCTACAAGTGCATATTTAGCTGCTGCAGACAATGCTCAACAAAGTAGACTTGACAGCGAAAACGCTTATAATTAAAAAAATATACATGTATCGTTATTACCAATGCTAAAAATATTTAGATATTATAGGAATACTTAAACAGTCGGAATACTATCAATATTGTTCGTAAAAAATGTTTGACATTTAAATCTGCACTATGCATTTCTAGCTTAAAAATGTATTTTGACTCATTCAAAAATACACAAAAGGAGCATAACTTTTATAAGATTCATAAATGCATACAATAAATTCTCTCACAGCATCGATGTCAACATTTTTACTTTAATTAAATATTAGTAATGTTAAAAAAAACATTTATTTCATATATATTTATTCATACATACATATATTATATTCTTTTAATTGTTTTATTACATTTCTGTAAACACATATCCATTTCAATGAAACTACTGTTTTTTGCTAAAATGCATTTGTTTTTAAGTCAGCTTTAAATTAAGCCCGTGAAAAAAACTAAAGCATAAAACAAAAATGTTCTTTTTAACATCAATAAATATTCTACACTTGAAAAATTGTGCGATAATAAAAATGAGCCTGTCATGTTTTTACTAACAATTAAAAACATAATCAGTGTTACATTGCATGAATGCAATATTTTTTATATGCCATTGAGGCTAAACAAGACTTTTAAAGCATTACTAATGAGAAATTTCATAATTTATGTTGTATTTTTGTCTATTACAACGTTTGGTAAAGTATTTTGTTTAAGTGCTTCACCTATGGTATTTTTAATAATAATGTATCTTGAACCCATTAAGTTATTATTCAAAAAAAGTCAGTTTTAAATATGTAATTGCTTTCTATTTTTCTCATTACAGTTGTATTTGGAGGAAACCCAGTTACTACTTACTATTTCACAAAAGCAATGAGAGATGTCTTCATTGAAAAAGAATTTTCTGTAAATGATCATGATATTACATTTAAAGAAATTTACACAATAAATCACATATGGGAAGTAAGAAAAATACCATTATGATTTAAGTATATATATCTTTTTTTGAGAACTTAATAATAAGAAAATACCAATTATAAAATGAAGGTAAAAAAACAGCAGTTTTTCTACATTAACTGTTTGTTACTTAGTCGCTCAACCTCTCTTTTTTAAGAGAATAGTAGGAAAAGAAAGATGAGGCGGGACAGGACTAATAGTTGGCTTGTAACTCTCGCTACACCCCGTTATTTAAGGATTGGAATGGTGGTGGGGAATTTTTAGACATTACAAACATTCAAGCCTTTGAACAGAAATCGAAAAATCGATTGAAAATATGTCAGGCCATGCCACAGTGGTCATCGTCGTTGGCTTCCATGCCAGACTTCACGGATTCTGAACAGTTTTTTTCAATCGAATCAGCATAATACTAATATTAATTAGACTTAGCCATTTTCATATTATTTTTGGTATAATTCTAATTTTTTACAGTATTTGGAAAATGTCTTCCTTGATGGGATTTATTGGTATTTAGATACTGAGAACCATCAAACAGATACATCCATTGAACCTGATGATGCAAAAGTTCTTTTTGAAAATAAATTGTTGGGTGTTCCTAGATTACGGCAACTGAGGGTAAAAAATGATTCTTGCTTAATTCATAAAGCGTTTCAAAAATATTTTGTCAAATGCTATTCAGATTATTCCACTAAATTAGAAGATATGACCAACTTTGGAAAGGGTTTTGGCACTGAGTAAGAACTAACACTATTTAAATGTTCTAATCATATTTAAATTTAGATTTTTTTTATCAATAAGATCCAAAATGATAAATACAGCTGGAATGTTTTTTGAAAATTTATCCAACACGATTTTATCAATTACACAAATGTTTGTAAATAAGTTACGTCACACTTTTTATTATGATTAGATGTCACTGTAAACCATTTCTCAGACCTTAAGATGTTCCTTTCATATTTAGATGGACTTACTCTGATGCAGAAAAATTAAATGGCTCAGACTATTGGGGTCATTTTACATCGTACGGCGGTGGAGGATATTATATTGATTTGCCTGTATATAAAAATGAAACATTGAATGTTTTAAAAGAATTGAAACTTAACAAATGGTTGGATAGAGGGACCAGAGTTCTTTTTGTTGATTTCACACTTTACAATGCTAATTCTAATATATTTTCAATAGTAAAGTACGAGTATTATTTTTTAGAAAAATATTATATAATGAACTTATTTAAATGCATGTACTAAATATGTTGCTGAATGTATTTATTTTGTTCTTTAGACTTGTTTTTGAGCGATCTTCCGTGGGAAATATTGTATCAACTTGGTCGATGGCTACTGAGAATTTACTTCGATATGTTGATCAATTTGATTTTATCATTATGGCATTTGAAATTATTTTTGTGGTGTTTATAATTTTTTTAACTGTCGAGGAATTTGCAAATGTTTGTCACTTCCGATTAAAATACTTCAAGAAATTCTGGAACATTTTCGATGTTATAATTCTCTTGGTAAAAATTATTCTCTGGACACAATACATCCATTATGTACAATCAATACATTCAGTTTGTAGCAATGACGTAAAGATATTTTTTAGGTCAGCTATGCAGTGATTGCTTTCAATTTACATTCGCATATTTATCTCCAAAATAATCTAAAAAACCTACTTCAGAGGCAGGACCAGTTTTTGGACTTTGAAGAACTGGGATCGGCCGCAGTCAAAATGAACGGAGTCACTGCGATATTTGTATTTCTTCTTTGGATGAAGCTGTTCAAATATCTCAGTTTCAATAATACAATGCTAGAGTTGATCGCCACTTTGAGCAGAGTAAGAAAACAGTGAATGTCCAAATATGTTATGATCATGATCCCTCAAAGAAAATGTAGGGCACGCGGAATGCCAAGTTTTGAGGCCACCCATTTAAAATATCTGAACTGATGGTAGAAAAATATCAGAATTTATTAATAATACAAAAATCAAAAGATATTGACAATCAAAAGCTTTCCGTGCAATAAATACATTTCTTATGAACAAAATCTTTTATGAGCTCTTGAGCTCTGAGAAAAGTAGAGTGCAGGCGATCCAGAAATTAATCTATTATATAATTAATAAATTAATCAACTCTTAACTCATTATTTAAGTTTTTGACACTTTTCATTTTACTAAATAACGTTTTCCCTGCATTACCAACAGGCTTAGTAAAAGAAAGATGGTACTTTATTGAATGCTTCAAATGTGAAGTTTCCCTAAAAGTTAAAAAATAAATGACTATTTTAATATAATTAATCGTTAATCCTAGAAATTTTTCTCAGTGATGTGGTTACTTAAATTTAAGAAGTTTATAATTATTAAAACTTATTGGCATTGTAAAGACTATTATTTCAATAATTTTATAAAAATGTCTATCGTTTGTTGGAGATATTATTTTTTTTCAGTGTGCCAAGGATATATTTTCATTTGCTCTGATGTTTTTCATAGTATTTTGTGCATTTGCACAAATGGGCACACTATTTCTGGGCATGAAGGTAATTCTTCCAAAAATAATATAGTTACATATTAGTTTATTACACTTTGGTTTCCCTCTCATTATTGTTACATTTTAATTTAATATACAATGCAGAGTACTTATTACAAAATTATTATAATTATAAATGTTGTCCGGTATGCCCGCATAAGCAATAGTTTTACTATACCTTATGTTAGTATTAAATTAAATTTGGCAACTTTGTTATTACTCTTATACGAAATTCGTAAACGTTGCGATGGTCTGATGATGCTTCTCAAAGAAGCAAAACACGTATCATATTCTGTTACACAATAAGTGGAATAACAAAGTTATCAAATTTAATGTTGAATTAAAAATTCACTTCCTCAAAGTTACCGCCGAATCTATCAAAGATATTAAAACTTATTCTATTGTATTTCATTCACAAATTTAAAAAATATATACTTTTTGCTTTTCCTTGTTCAGTTTATTTTTTTATCACTAACTGCATGCTAAACAACGATATGTATCCAATTATCGGTTTGAAAATATCGATGAGCTTATATGAAAACATTGTAAAACCGTTTTAAATGGTGGTTTACTCTCAAAGTAAATAATCTAAGCCCTTCTATAGCGCTCCCTGTTATAGGACAGTTTTCTATAGTATGGTCCCGAGACCGTTGCTGATATATATGTTTCAGTGACAGTAACCCCTGTTACTGAAAGAATAATCAATAATATTGAAATTGTGTTTTAGGTTTATAATTATTCAACATTTGGAATAAGTATGTTTACACTTTTGAGAACCATTTTGGGTGATTTCGATTATCAAGAAATCGAAAACTCGGACAGAGTTCTAGGACCGATTTTTTTCCTATTCTACATATTTTTTGTTTTCTTTGTACTGATGGTAAGTATACATGTCCTGATAATAATAAAACTGATTCCACTGTAGACGCATACTCTATTTTATAATATACACTTATATAATAATAAATGCTGTCCGACCTGTAAATTTTCTGTTTTTATATTTATTAGAACATGTTCCTTGCCATACTTACTGAGACGTACACAAAAATAAAATCAGAAGAACCAGAAACAGACAATAGCAATGTCTTGAAAATTATTATTGAAAAATGTAATAAACTGTGTCCAAAGGTAACAAAATTTGGTAAAGACCAAATATTCAAAAGGTGAGAAAAAATATTTATAAATAATTCTATATCATATTACTGACTACCAGTAGATCAGAGCGAGAATGACAAATATTATTTATCGGCGTTCCAAAATAAGCCCATTTTTTTAAATTCATGTTGAGTGCCATTCCTTATTAAATAGATAGACATAGTATAATCTTAATCATGTTAACTGTATATAACTTGTATATGACTCGCTGCCAGTATTTGGAGTGTAAAACCAAGAGCTTAAAAATAGCACATGACGCGCCATCTTCATGGGCTTCGCGGGCTACGCTGCCAGCATGTGGTTTGATAGATGCAGGCTCTTCCATGTAAAGAGAATTCTTCTCAGCAGACAGCGAACATTATTGATTGCCGTAATCAAGACCTATATGAGCACAAGTATGGACCTGGTGCCAGAAATGGCAGGCATCCTGACTTACATATCTAGGTATGAGGTGCGACAGTGCTGTTGCTTGGGGACGAGTGTGCGGAGGTAGACTCCATGGCGCGGCACTGCCGTCGCTCTGTGGAACGCGAATGTGCAATAAACGCAGCGATAGATGTGTGGCAAATGTGGTGGGATTTTTCCCCGAAAGACTGTCATACTTACAAATTCTTTCCTTCCATCAAGTGGCGAATGGAAGTAACGAGGGGACTTACCCCCAGACTAGCCGGTTCATTTCAGAACACAGCAGTTTTACTGCCAAGCTCTTTAAGCTTGGCCTGATAGACACAATGCATGGTGCAGAATGCTGATGAATAATGAATGGGAGCAATTAATCAAGTCGATCTGACCAGCTGTCGGACCCACCGGCCACGCCAACTTGGTAGCTACGAAGGCAAAATACTCAGCAATCAGTAAATTTGTAGAGAAAGAGTAGATTTACACTCATAGTACCTCTGTGCATTTTTATAGAGAAATTTTTCGTATACTTAAGTGCAAGCTGTCTAGTCTCGGTCAATTGTTCCGGAATTCTACAGACAATTCTAGCACAAAACTGAACAACGCATAACATTTGTTACGCCACGGGAAACGTCTGTTGGACTCGCGACTTTTCATATAAAGTTGATTACAAGTTACTGCAAGGTGCTGAATCTTCCCCGGTCAATCTATTTCTAGTATTTGAATGTACATGGTTCAAAGAAGTAATTAAAATTACAAATATATGTGATAATTTAATACACGTGGTTTACGTTTTGTAAATATGTTTATTTATAAATACTGCTTCCAGAAAAAATAATCACAACACAAATGCAAACATGCTTATGACGAAAATATTAGACATCGAAAATCAAGAAAAAGCAAATGATAATAGTAAGCAAAAGATTTTTTTGATACAGTCAATAATATGTATAATATTTATAAAAAAAATTATGTCTTATTTGAAATAGGTTTAATGGATGCTAACCCTAATATACATTGGAATCAAATGATAAGAAAGAACATATACACTGAAATAGATGTACCAAATGAGATAGATATCGAAAGGTATTGTATTTTTATTGCCAACACTGTTGATAGTAAAATATAATTTTAACAGCCTAGTTTTCTGTAAAATCTAAAGCATTCAAACTGTTAATTTGATATTATAAATAAACATACTATTATTCCTCCAGTTAGAATAAGGATCCAAATAATGTTAATGGGATATTAAAAATAGTGACCTGTTTCATATTTTCAAATGTTTTACTTAAACAGTAATTGTTTTATATTTTTTAAACAAAGTCTATATAAGAAATAGACGTTGATAGCAAGAAATACATTTTTTGATAGAGTAATCATTTATTTACGTAATGATAAAATAGTGCAAGTAAATATTGGTTGGATAATTTCGTTAATCAATTTTAAAAAATATTTTGGTCAAGCTGTTACTCAGTCAGATGCGAGTCACTGTTTGCAATCAATAATGTCTCAAAGAACTTTCAATGTAGAAAAGATTGTGATTTATCAATATGAAATTGAGAGAATCTGTGTTTTTTATTGTTCGGAAGCAACATCTGCGTTATTGGTATAAAAGATTATGAAAGTTTATAAACTTTCCAACAATATTGTAACATCATCATTCTTCTGTATTCGTTATTTTTATATTTTATTCTAGTCTTCTAAATCATATTACAACAATGAAAGATCACACTGAAAATATGATGACTCATGTAACAGAAACCCTCCATCAAATTCAAGATATGACAACTTTATTGTTGAAAGCGCAGCAGATTCGTGGTCGAGGTACCTACAGTGCGTCTATATAATTTTCATAAACAACAATTGAATCATACTTATATAAAAGAGATTGCCTAGGAACTCTTATTCAAGCTAATTGATTATGGCAGTTGAATAAAAAAATCTTATGGATGTAATCTTCTTCTTATGGTGTCTTCTATCGAAGGTTGGTAACCAAATTATAGTATGTCCCTCGATTCTGGGCCTGTCCCATTAGATAACTGGCCCCTTACAGAGTTTGCATAGCCGAGAGAATCTCTATCTCACTAATCTACGGATACCTTCAATTTGTATTGCATGAAGATCTGATGTGATGAGTTATGTTATGATTCAGGCACTGAGCCAAAATTTCTAATTGTTATTTCATACTTACAACACTGAATTTTTCTATGTACATATATAATATTTAAATATCATATTTATGCTGCAAAATTATAAACACTCAACTCTTTTTTCACAAGGTTGTAAATAACACAGTCCACTAAAAAGAATGAATACTTTATTTTTATATGAATTATTTGTTCCAATACGATTCCCAGAAACAAAAAACACAGAAGCGGATAACGACTTTTCTTATAACAAGAAATTCAACAACACAAGACAGTAAAAACAAACAAAAGGCTTCATTGTATCCTCACACATTAAACATCTCAGAAATTTCCAGCGATGATGGCGATTTATGTCCAGTTTATAATCAACAAGTGATGAATAGTATTATTTTTCTCAATTAGAATACATTTTCTATGAATTCTATTACTTTTTTACACGATTTTTTGTTGAGCATATCTACCATGTAAAAAAAGAGTCGAGTGTATATAAGATTTTTTTCTCCATTCAAACAATGCACTAGACCAGTGCTTCCCAAGCTTTTTCATACCACGGATCCCTAAATCTGAAAACAATAATCTGCGGATCTCAATTTTTTTTATTTCACATCTTCATATTGTATCACAAAGAATGTTGAAAGAATGAAAATTTTCGCGGACCCCAGTGCCATATTGTCTAGTGCAGTGCTTAGGAAGCACTGCACTAGACAATATGGACATATGATAAAATTTTAAATATTGTAGTTTTCAAAGCTTGGTAAGCTTTCGTGAAGTGCCATGACTCTCAACGGAAAAGCAGTGACATCAGAATGCATTAATTGAATAAGTGATTATATTATGTCGGGAGGGAATAAGATTATGAATTTCGATATTTCAGTAGTAATAAAACAATCCAATTTAAATTCAATCAGATATATTCTTTAATACAGCATATAAATACATTTTTGATATATAGTGGTAATTTTTAAAATCTTATTACATTATGTTTTCCTAATATTTATACAAGTAACTATATCAATACTAATCTACACATCTTGAAATCTTTTATAGCCGATCTCAAGACATTACATTATTTACAACTGTTTTTTTTTGAACATTAAGGATATATTTAGAAAAAAATGAGCATATAGCTGAATATAATATAAAAACTTGAATCTTAAAAAGATTATCAAATAACAAAATTACACATTAGACATACAATGACTTGGAAATCGTGAAATAATTACCTACAATGTGTTTCCTAGCAATATCTTAGTTTATAAAGGAATCACTCACAAGTTGAGCTATCACATATATTTATACATAGGCTAGATATCCAAATAAGATCTAATTTTAAATGAAATAATGATACAATTTGATTTAATAGCTGAAACTATATTATATAGTGAAATAATGGAATCTAATAATTCTAGTCATCAAAGAAATAAGCAGACATCCAACATTAAACTGCTATCATAAGGAAAAATACAGCAGATGGACTCGTATTGTGATCAATGAAACAAACTGTGATAACTCGAGCATACAATTTTGTTGTTGACAAAAGTTGACTTTTTATGTGTATTATTATAAAGAAAAAGACATATCATTAATTTAAAAACACTAGAGATGAAACAGTTTATGTTACCTTGTTCAGAATATGAATTTTGTTAATATCTGACTTTTCGCTTCTACTAGCAGCTTATTAAAAGTTAAATTTATAGATACAATGGCATTTCCGTTACAAAATTTATCGGTAGTATAAATACAACTAATTGAACAAGGGGATGAATAAATTATTACGATAATCTGTATAATGTGTGCAATTGATTATAGCTCTGTAGGGTTCTTTCTCATCAAGTACAGAACTCAATGAATGATTTCGTCTGACTTCTTGATGTGAACTGTTTATTTTTTGGAAATTGATTAATATATGAAAAAAAAGTACATAATACAACATTGTAGAAAATTAATCACATCGTATTGATATTGCCATATACAAAAAATTATGTCAATTCAATTGGTGGAATAAATTCTATTTGTCCTGTATTTTAACATTCCCTAAAAGCAAATGATACATTTCGTGAATATTATTTTAACCTCTCAAAAGTATAAAATAAAATTACAAAGATTAAATATATATACACAGAAAATTCAAAGCTGCTTTCCGAATTCTTAAATCTAAAATGAGTGAGTGAAATAGAATACATATCACAGAATGTTTCATCTCAAAACTAAAAGTAAAAATTTCATTAGCACTGGAAAAACGGTCATCATTAATTTATTGACAACACATTATTCGCTGATCGCTAGTTACATTAAAAGGATAGTTAGAAAAGATAAAATAGTTGCTAATGAAATCACAGTATTGCATTGAAAAAGGAATGCTGAGATAAGTTAAAAAAATAAAGATACATGTTTAATTCATTGATTCAATACATAAAAAAACATGCTGGGATTCTATAAAATAAACTCAACAATCGAAAACATAATATTTCAAGAATCAAAGTGTACAACTATATCATTTTCAATTCATTCAAATAATGTACAATATAAGCTGTGTGCATTCCTAACATCATTATTAAGACATTACCGAGAAAGTTACAGCGTAAGTTTATTACAAGAGCTCGGGTCACGAAGAAGCACTTTTAATCTTAGAATATTTTATATTTTAAATAGACATCCGATAGAACATGGGAAGATGAATAATTTTTAAGTTACATAATGGTGATGTAAAATGGATATTATTTTGAAACCTGCAAAGTGTAAATCCATAGAAGCTACGCATTACATAAAATGAAAACATGAGTAAAATTAAAAACCACTTAAAAAGCCTAACATTTCAGTCAAAAAATACAAAAGTTTGAGTGTATCAAACTTATTATTGATTATTTAGGCACGATTACTTAGTGTTTGTCGGCTGTGACTCTTCAGCGTCAGTTCAACCGACTATTATAAGGACGGGTGTTGAATCTAAATAGAGTCAAGAGACCATTTACTTTCTACGTAATATAAATTTAATAAATTCATCAATCAACAGGTGTATTAATTTGATATGTTTGAAATTGAAGTTTAAGAATAATCTAAATTCAAGAGAAACTAAAAATACTGCAGTCCATTGTCTAATTAACACTATGCTGTATCTCACCGATTACTAATAAGCATTTTATTTCATACGTGACTACATTTAGTCGGTAAGTGAGTTCTTTATGAATAATATTCGTTTACGGAATATCATTGAAGGAGATTTTCCTCTCTAGCGAATCGCACTCCGCTAATCCTTCTCTTTTGACACTGTCATTTGTCACCGATTGCAAATTAGAGCTGTAATTTAAATTGAGGAGGTTCGAATTGGTGATGCTGTCGTAGTATTTGGGAAGTTTCCTGCTCCACACGGACTCGTAGCTGTGGCGAAATGGTTGATTATAGAATAACACGTCAGATTTTGTCGGCGAATTGTGTAGAGTGCTCACGTCCATCGTGGTGAGATCGTTTAGATGGATATTATTTCGAAAGGGCATAGAATCTGTTAAGCGTATTTTCAAAGTATTGGGGCTTTGGTAATCCAGATCGATCGCTTCTTTCGCGACACTGTATTCTTCCGAGCTTGCGTATTTATTATGGTACAGGTCAGACGATAGATATTGAAGTCTCTTGTCTCCCGCTAGAAAGTTGCTTCTCGTAATGAAATCCTGAAGAATCTGAGGTTCAGTCGAGTACGATGCCAGAGTGGAATCGTCGAGATGGTGAAAGTTAACTCTGCGGTTGTATCTCGCCCAAGGGTTTATCAAGCCGCGATCCAATTGAGGCTGTAAAAATAAAATAGCTGTTACATTTAATTCGCCTATATAATTTTGAGAAACGGGCAACAATTATTTGATTGAGAGTAAATACATATTTAGAGAAAATATGTGAATTCTTTTTAAACTAATTATGTGTATTCATGGCCCGTTTCAGACACCAATTTGAAAAATGAATGAAACATTAGCACAATTTGTCAGTGGATACTAGTAGATGATAAAGTATTTCCATGCATTGTCTTCTGATCATTGTGAAACACTTAAAGCGTTGTGCTATGTGTGGTTTATGAAAAGCAATATTTTTTCAAGTACCATAGAGACATGTGAGCGAAACCTTACGTTTATTTTAAGAATTTCAATCAAGCAACATGAAAGCATCTTTCGGTGACTGCAATATTTATATATAACTAATCTCCGATGATATAATGAATAACTTAATGGAAGACCAAGAAACGATTTCTTACCAATATTAGCACTATTAACATATTTCTAACAGCAAAATTTATCAATTTATGTAAGACTGACTCCCAAGAATTCTCACCCATTCAAAATAAGAATTTAGTAATGACAATTTTTCAAATTATGTCACCAGTTAGTTACACAAACTGCTAAGTAATAAGGTTAGTAAAAAAAAAAAGAATTTATTGAACCCTGGTGTTAATCTCTTTTAGTGGTTAATTGTGTGTTGTATGCACAAGTCAATTTTCTGGAGGACCGATCATCGTCAAAATGAAAAAAAATAACAAACTAAAAGGGCAAAAATTATAATCTTTTCATAAAAAAAACCCACCCAGCATTGAATGTTCAACGATGGAAACTGGATAATAATGTAGCAAGCTGTAAGGTTTCTATTATCTGAGGAAACTTCTACAGCTAAAATATGTCATAAATAGGTAAATTTTAAAATTCGTACATGAGATTAAAATATTTCAAATAATCCTACAGCTTTAAAATTATTGTGCACAAATTAAGAAATATTTCTTATATGAAATAAATTTACATAATATTTGGATAATGATGAAAAAATGTTTATATAAGCAATGAAATGTGGAAATTCTTGAATGAGGTTACTTATTAAAAGGGCATAAAAAATATTACAGGAATAAATTGTATGATACAAAATTTCTATAAAATAAAAAAACGTGTTTGATTTGATTATGTTATCTACATTGGCCAGTATAAGGGCTGGGTTTAATGCAGGCTATGTGATGGAAGTAATTTTCATCAATAGCTTTCAGACAGTAAATTAGGTGTTTTTTTTTTAAATAATATAATAATATAAGGAAGTGTATTTGTGCAAGGTGGGTGTAAACAAACGATTACAGTGTTTTTTTGTTAACTGGAAGGAATCTTGTTATGTAATAACGACCCCAATCCAATAAATACAACTATGTGGGTTTCAAAGCTGGGGTTGTGTCAAATAACAATAAAAAGCAAAATAATACAACGAAAAAACAAGCGGGTAACTTACGATCAGTCTAATGACAAACAACTTCTGTGGGATGTGGATCGAAGCGCTACTGACAATCTGCAAAGCGATACAACTCACAGAGCGGTCCGCCAGAGGAAATTGACTTCACTCGAGGCTTTCATTATTCGGGAGAGTTCGCATAGGGACACTTAACGTCGTGAGAAGATACCGCAGGTCCGACCGTGATGCTGTTATTCATAATGGAAAAACGTGTCATATGAGAACAATGGGTCTGTGCAAACATTTAAAAAAAAAGTGACAATTAAAACACTGATCAGGGATGCTGTTAGTAAAACACACATTAACACACGTGTCTGTCGCCCACCGAAAACAAAAAGTCAGAGACAAAGTCAGTTCGTGAGAAGAATTGATGCACACATATTATTTCGAATGGAAACCGATAATATTAAACGGAGGGTTTTTTTCTATGATCTGCAAATTCATTTCAGAAAAGGCAAGAGTACAGGCTCGGCGGGGCTATTCGCGTCCGGCTCTTCCCCGACTTTATGAAGGGCCGTTGTCTAGGATTTTAAAAAATTGACTCCACAGAGAAGGCTTAGCCGGGCGAACCTTGGCGTCGGAGTCGACGAGGCGGCCGGAACTGGCGCGCCTGACGGGCACGCTAGATTTCTTGCCGCCTCCGGACGCGGCAGAGTTGACATCCTTTTTGCTGCCCTTGGACAGGGCGGAGCAGCTCAGGTCTCTTATCCTCGACAGGGAGTCGTTGTTTCTGACCTTCCCCGTGAGAGAATCTTTGCTGGCTTTGGGAGTTCTGCTCAGGGAGTCGCGACCGTTGGTCGTTTTGACAGCGATGAAGCTGGAATTTCTGCCACCTCCTGGGCTTTTAGTGGACGATATAGAGTTGCCGGTCTTGCTGCCCGATAGCGAATTGGCGTCGCTCTTCCTCCATGACTGTGCCGAGCCGGGTCTGCCCAGGGAATCGCCGCTCCGGGATCTGTAGGACGGGGTATCTTTGGAGCGTCCCGTGGGGGGTTTAGGAATTAGGCCTCCGACGGGAGCCTGTTTAGAGGGCGGCAGAGGAATTTTACTGGGACGCTTTCGCGGCGTATCCGTGATTTGATCGGTGTCGCCTTCAGGCTCGGCATCCTCGTCCGACTGAAGATGCAGGGGCAGCGGCTGT
This sequence comes from Himalopsyche tibetana, assembly GCA_030503985.1. Lineage (NCBI taxonomy): Eukaryota > Metazoa > Arthropoda > Insecta > Trichoptera > Rhyacophilidae > Himalopsyche > Himalopsyche tibetana. The sequence continues at coordinate 9,998,960 of JAPJYX010000009.1, read as the reverse complement.
AGCGCTCGCATGCTTCGGGGAGCGGCGCCGCTGCCGAGGCTTTCGCCGGAGCGTCGTCCGCCGCTTTCTAACAGTCGCACGTGAGCCCGCGTTCCTTCCAGCTCGATTATCTTCTCTTCCAGCTGAAAAAGGACAAATAACATATGATTAAATTAATGTCTTGAAACAAAAGAAAAAAGAACAGTCTAAACACGAGACAAAAACCCAATCAGAAATAAAATTAAAACGCAATGAATGATTGCTGAAACCAAACAAGGACTCGATATAAAATTAATGAGAATTATTATTTTGAATGTGTGAACTCTTACATTCTAACTATTTGTTAATTTGACTAATAGTAAAAATTTGACGTATCGTCAATCAAAAAAATGATAATATCACGTTGCGGTGAAGAGAGGTAATGCTTTCTACAAAATCAGCGAATAATTTGTACGTGAATTTCTCCGAAGAAAGTAATTCATAGATCACGGCAATTTGTTCGATAATTCGGTGAATGTAAGCGACGGACGACCGCGGCCGAATTTTCTAGACAGCCGCGTAAATTATTCTTAATGCATGACTAGGGATGGCAATCCCGCTGGTTTCCGGTACGGATATAAACGAAAACAACTCTTTTTTCGAAAGATATAAAAAGGTCAACAAACAAAACAGAACTTCAGATTAATAAACAGTTCATTGCATCCACGGTGACGGTGGCTCCATATTTCATTCAGAATAACAACAATGCAACCAAGTATTCGTTAAAAAATTTAATAACGAGTAATCAATTATTGTTTTATCTCAAAACGACACGTTTTATCTACAAGAAACAATTTTAAAGGCAGTAAAAGTGCCTCGTAATAATTGATAGTGTTAACCAGTAAATGAAATACAACATAAAATATTATATCTCTGTAATAATAAATCATTTGCCAAAGATAAAAAAAAAAAAGGAAACCAATACGTTTTTAATTTGAGATATGGATTGAGGATGCTTGGCGAAATTTCCGTATCTAAATGCACTCAAACTGCGTCGGTTCGAGTTGATTCAGAACAAAAACAAAACCCGTGTCGATAATGCCAAAAATTAGGGAAGTGTCTGTTTTTTTTAACATAGATAATTACATAAAAATAACCATATTTTAAAATAATGAAACTGAATTAGTAAAATCTCAGGAATCAGCAATTCTTATATAGGTGATATACATCCTGATATATATATATATATAGAAGAAGATTATATATTAGGATATTCTTTTTGGGCGTGACAATTGAATAAGTAGTTGTACCAAGAATCTTAATAATAAACATAGGCAGACAAATAAAGCATATCATACAACGAGGAAACGGTCACAGGCCATAGATATGACTTGAGTGCCCCGCCTACGAATGACCTTATTATCTACGTAATGAATAAGAAAGCAAACAAAATTGCTACTCCTTTCTAGTGATGTATTACAATCATTATCGGTAAAAAATGATAACAGCTATATGTAAGCAAGTGCATCACGTCAATGACAAATTTCGGTATTCACTTTCAATGGTGGTACCAGTATAGATGTAATTTAAAGATAACACACGTCAAACAAACGAAATAAAGTGAAAATAAGCAATAAAACGGAGTTTATTGAACTTATTATAGATCTTTAATATTCATGGCTACGTTAATCAATACATGTCGAATATATTATAAATTAATTAAATGTAGTTCTAATATGAAAGATCTGTGGAAACTGCTGTGCTGTGTATTGCTGCAATAGCAGTTTTAGAATACATTATACGTGTTTAGTATAAACAATATAATTATTTTGAAATGTGAATGTCGACGTTATGAATTGAGCTGTAAACGTTGGTGAGACTATAGATTAGCTAGAAACGTTGAAACTTATCTGAGTGTTATGCATTTAGCGATCTTCCCAAGTATACTTTAAGGAAACAGATATTACTTAAAAATACTAACTAAATAACAGATTGAAAAAAATATTGTTAACGACTATGCAATGAAATATTGTTTAAAATCTTCTGAAACTTATTACTAAGTGTAGCTTTCAAGATGTATGAAAAAAGTGTTTAAGAAAGGTAAAAAATTACAGTAAACTAAATAAAATCACGGATATTATTTTTTACCTTCCCCACGCTCGAGTACCGTATTTTTTAAATATCATACATACCACACACATAGGTAGGGATTGTAAAATCGGTATCCCGGAGTTAAAGATTAACCAAAATAGAATCGCATATTTCAATAAAATTGTTCGCGATGAGTTGACATGATTCAAAATTGATGAGCCTTAATATTATTTCAAGAAAGCGTAAGTTATTTATGAAAGGTACACGTTTATAACACATTTTTTGATGACGGTATTTTATATGCAATATCGAAATACCGATTAAATTTAGTCTCCCGGTATTGCGATGCCATCAGGTCGTATTGATTTGTTTGACTCAAAATACCGGTGTCGATATAATCGTCCGGTATGGCAATCCCTACACTTAGGTGGGAAGAGAAACTTTATTAAAAATGGTAGTTTAACGTTAAAGTTATTTTGTGTCCAAACTTTTTTCTCTCACGTATTGTGATAAAATAAAACATGTCAAGAATGATGGACAGACTACGGGTACGGAACAAGAACTCTCACCCCAAAATATGTCACAAAGTTTCCAACTACAACAAAGAACCACAACTCAAAACGCTAACTTCGTGCTTTTACATAATAACAGATATAGACAAGATTAATGTATCTTCAACGAATCACGTGTCGCATCAAATGTGGTAGTTTGAACTGTTGTACATAATCATTTAGACTGTTTTTTTTTTATTATAATGACATTTTTTCAATCTATGAGTTTGTCAATTATTTCATTGCTAACTACTATGCGTCAAATTGGCTTGACTATTAACCCTTTACGCGCGTCACCAAATTTAACGAGCATGCCCTGTACGCGGTTGTTTTTTTGCGGGTTTTGTTATCGCGTTTTCGACTATAAATGTAGGTTGTAATATTTTTTCAACTAATCAAATATGTTAATTGCCACCCAACGTAACTTTTTCAACAATAAAATACAATATATTTCTTGTATTTTCGGTTCAATTCAACAATAATCATTCTTCATACAATTGCTGCGTGACGTCGCCATATTGCAAAATACCGCCACGCGCGACCGAGAACACTGCGCCACCACCATACCATGCTTATAATATTAAATTCTCGGAACCATATCAATTTCACCCGCACTCGATCGCTTATTTACATTATCCAAAATCTCGCATTGGAGACGTATGTTCACGGCGTGTTCCAGAAATAAATTATTTTAGCCTATATTGAATCTTTTTTGACTAATGCCATCTATTGAATTTGGTAAAATATACATTTAGTAATATTTTAAACCAAGTTATACAATTTTAACACTATAGATAGCTCTTATATAGGGTTTGAAATTTCCATAACATCTATACGTGTCACGCGCGCTGAGGGCATGTTCGCTAGGACATGCATAGCGGCCATACGAAGGTTAAGATGATGGACGAAGGGATGTTTTAAAATCATAATAAGTTATATTTTATTATTTAAACTAATGTTTGTAAATAAGTCACTTGATAATTTGTATTAATTATAGGTGTCACTGTAGACCGCCACACACACCCCCTAAATTACGATAACAATCACTCGTATTATAAAAATATTTTTCTGCCACTTTATGCAATTAAATGATAGGAAGACAAACTGTAAAAGTAGTAGTATCTAATATCATCTTCCATAGATTCGGCGGTAACTTTGCGGAAGTTTATTTTCCACTTAGTCCACTTAAAAAAGACAAAGTTATCAAATGTATTTATATATTATCTAATACCAATCTACTGTTACAAAGGATTGCAATGTCAGAAAAACAACTATGTGTAGTCTCTTAATAGTATGATATTAAATATGACGAAGCGAAAAAAAAACTAAAATATCTACGTTTTTCCTTGGGATCGAGAAAAACGGCGGAATTTGTTTAATCCCTAACAATGACAAAATTTTCCAGTGTTAATAGAATAAAAATAAACATATAATATTTTGCATGTGTTGGAATAATCCAGAATGGCAACTGACAACAGTAACAGTGAAATCGGAAACTACGTTTCACACACCGCACTAGAATGCTGTGAGGCCTTCTGTTGCAAATCGCAAGGCAATGTATCGAATTTACATGATATGCGGTTCGCATAATGTTTAAACAGCAATTTAATAAGTACAGCGAAGCCACATTACCGCAAATATGAGATATTTACATGCCAATAAGAAGCGATTATTTATTGTAGTTCAAACAAATAACAGTATAGATATTGAATGGCCAGTATATCAGTACTGGGCAGATTTTCATTATTAAGGTAAAGATAGCAAAATATTTATTTCTACAACAATATATTATTACATCTACACTCAACTCTTTTTTTTTCAGGGCTGTGAAAGTCGTGTAAAAAAACGACTCCGACCCGGACGAAAGATGTTTCGAGCCGCTCGTTTTTCACGACACCCGACTCCACAGGCCTGCTTTTTTTTACAAGATTTTGAAATACAACGGTCCAGTAAAAATGACAAAAACTATATTTTTACACGAATTACGTGTTCTAACACGATTCCCAGAGAGAAAAAAACATAGGATCAGATAACTGTTTTCATTATAACAAAAAAAAATATCATTAGACGTGTCAAATAATCTAGCGATGAAAGCGTTTTATGTTCAGTACTTCAAAAAAGTCCCAATATACTTACTAGTGGTTTCCAAAATTTATGTTACTACACTTCCCTTTGCAAACAAAATATCTTCACGCCCCCCAACCCTTATTTCATATCATAATAAAGACGTTTAGAAGGATAAAGAATTATGTTAAGCTGGTACATATATATTTTTTAATTCAAATACATATTAATAATATGTAGTGTAATTTACTTATTGAGTCTTCGCCACTACCATTTATGTTATACAGTGTTGTTATTTTTTCAAATAATACGGTTTTAATTGTAAGGAATTTTCAATTCTTCTATTATTTCTATCACTTATTTTACACGGTTTTTTGTGGAACGTATCTACCGTGTAAAAAAAGAGTTGAGTGAAAACTATAGTTGACTAGCTGTAAGCCCGTTGACCTCAACGGGGGGAGGGATTTTTGCTGCATTTTTAAGTAGTCAGAAAATTTACTGGCGTGAAAAATAAATTGTAAATAATGTAATTTTTAGAATAATTGAAATGTTTAAGTTTTCTAACAAATATATTTCGAAAAAAAAGAAAAATACCTCGGGACATATATCGAGACTCCTACAGTATTTAAATTGTAAGTAATATATTTTTCAGAATATTTGAAATGTATAAGTTTGCTGACAAATACATTTCGTAGAAAAAGAAATAGACCTCGGGACATATATCGACAGCCCTGCAGTATTTAAATTGTAAATAATATAATTTTTAGAATAATTGAAATGTTTAAGTTTGCTAACAATTATTTTTCGCAGTAGAAGAAATAGACCTCGGGGCATATCGGCAGCTCTACAGTATTTAAATTGTAAATTATTTAATTTTTAGAATAATATTTAAGTTTGTTAACAATTATTTTTCACAGTAGAAGATTTTAAAATAAAAGTCGAAATATAGTTCTATAAAATATCCATACCGTCATTAGAATATTCCTAATGGATGTAAAAAATTAAAAAGATGTTCTAGGCCGGATGCAAAATATAACCATACCTTCCAATAATCGAATCAATGACACTGATCAATATCTGTCAAATTAGCTCCGAAAAATCTTCGCCCAGCCCTATAATTATAACATCAAAAAATCTAACCTGTATCTTTGATTATTTAAAAAACTTCGTAGCTATGCAAACTTTCAAATAAAGTTCTTTCAATATTATTACAATTCTTCAGTTCTAAGCCAAGAAATTTGAAGTTTGAATATAAAAAGATGTCCAATTGGAAGAACGAAAAATTCAAAAATATGCGATTCAAAATAATCCGTTAGCATTGGTCGAAAAATGTGCTGTTCAAAGTAAGCCGTTATCATTCGGCGAAAAGGACAGTGCGACGGAAATATTTTTAGGCTATTGAGATAGTTCTTTCGGTATTATGTCGTCATCAGTACTATGCTTACACGAAGTTTGGCTTTGTTATTATTCCATTAGTTACGTCATACCTGGTAAAAAAAGCCAGTGGAATAACAAAGTTACCGCCGAATCTATTGGAAATAGGATGCAGTAACCGACTCGATCAGCGATGAATGGTCAATAATTAGAATGGTGTGATGAGATCAAATAAATATAAACGTCATTGCAACGGATAATGACGTAATGCGAATCGCGACGTCTTCAAAATGCACGTAATATTTATCATATTATTAGTATTGCACAATGCTTCGATAATGGTTTTTTGATGGCTTATAACTTTAATTGGCGCCCGCTTTTGACGTTGCTGACAAACATACAGTGTACAATACCTAAAATTATACGACTTAAATTAAATTAAATTAAATTTATTATATGCAGTCAGCAGGGATCAGCGTCGACTTTATCAGATTGCCGAACATTTTTTGTTAGTATATAAAGCCAGATAATTAAAAAAAAATTGAAACTAAAAAACGAATTTGTTTTGTACACCTGTTTGGCACGTTCGTGCCAAACCACAGTGGGCGAAGAACATATTTACAAAGTGATACAGGAAAAACTCTATTATTTAATGAAAAATTTATTTTGTTACCTAGTTCCTCAGTTTTTGGTAGGTATTTTTAATTGTCGACTATAAATCTTTTACAGTAAATGTTTAAGGGTGGACTGGAGAGTGCTCGGAATTGCTCGCACGAGCCCCTTGTTAAAATAATAATAAAAACATATTCTCAGATTGAATCAGTACATAAATATCGCAAGTAACTCTGAGATTATGCGAGGCCCTTGTTAAAGTATTGGCAGCCCCCCGCTGACAGGTTTTAAGTGATTTGCACCGGAACTATTTCACTAAATACTCAACATGACTTTTCGAAACGTCATTTCTAGCTTATCGGATGGAACCGGTATTTCATTGTCGGAAATTCATAGACTATTTCGTTTAATATTCTAGTAAACTATCCATTCTTGACCCTAGTTACGATTCGATGCAAAAATGGATGTTTTCTTTGCCTTGACATTAAATGTATCGCACATCTTTATCCGTTGACTTTTGTTATCCGAGGATAGCTCATGCGGTGTAACTTTTTTAAATGTTTCTACACAGTTAAACACGGAGATGAGAGTTTAAATGATAACTCTTAATTGTTCGCCGATGATAAGATTTGATTAGCGATTTCAGTCTGGCGTTTTCAAAATTTGTAGGTTGTCCTGTTTAAAAGACGTGTACAGCATTTTTTGAATTGAGAATTTTGTGTTTGTGGTAAAGTTTTATTTGGAATATTTATATGGCAATGGGATTATAACACAGTAGATTGGCAACACATATAAAGAAGATAAAATGACTACGTTAAACTCAGATGTAATAAAAAAAATGTCAGTGATTAAAATTTTTTTGATGAAATCTACGCCAGTCCTGATCACCAAGTACAAAAGTCGATTGTCATATATTAATCAGGTTTGACAATAGCTACCGAGCTACCAATAAATATTGCTAAAAATGTCGTCTTTTGTCCACGACAACGAGAGCTGATTAGGTATATTTTTTTGTCAACGTGCATGCCATTGTGTAATGATTTGTATGTCATGTGGATGTTCGGATGATTAAAAAACGTGTATTCATCGTCCGTTCGACCATCAGATTAAACTCGATTGGTCACGGATGTGTAAACACACGAAAACAGAATATTTTCAAAAGAATTTTTGATCTATATAACATAAACTCTACCGATACAAATTACATCAAAATATCACTGACAGTTAAATTATCTATGGTCGAGTATTACTAGTAAAACGACTACATATTCCATGATTTTAAATATGGAACGCGTGTATTTAAAACAAAATCAATCAACTTGTGATGTTTTAATGTTCTCATTTGAACTATGGTTATATGTTCCAAATTTAAAATATATTGAATATAGTTAAAATATTGTTTATCATTTTGTTATTTCAAGAAAACACATTGGTAACAAAAATATTATCATTAGAGAATATAAAAAAAAAGATTTTTTCTGATCATTGTAAATCTGCTAGCCAGAAGTTACCCAAAATGTGAGCTACGGCGCCCCAGGGCGTCTCGCGTGCTGTATTTGGGGCGCAGTGAAAATTTTCCTATAAAAAATATTATTACTTTATTAAAGGTAAGTACAAAGGCTCAGAACTTGTTCGAGATCCTGTATATTTATGTTTGAAAATAATATAGAATGGACAAGGTGGGCGAATCTGTAAATTCTTGGGTTTTCAGATTTTGAAATTCTTGGAAAAGCTAAAAAAGTCACGCTGACATTTTGGGATAATTAGTAAATTCCTGGAAAAAAAAACTATTAGTAACATAAAGTTTGCCATGGTTGCCAATCTGTTATTTTAATGATTTTGGGCGCCGGAAACCGAAAAAGTCTGGGAACTCCTGTGCTAGCCAATAAATATTCGAGGGCAGATATCGTAAATTCAATGTATTATTCAACAGTTTGAAAAATAAAATAGACAAAATAATTAAAGCAAAGATAGGCCATTCAAAGAAACTATGCCAACTAATCATAAGTATTTAAATTTTTCAATTAACACGCAATTTAAAAAAAAAGGAACATACATAATTTGTATTGTATCTGTCATATAGGCATGTTTATATGACATAGCTTTATTGCAACTGCTTTGATGCAATTATTTTATGCGCAATATGAAGGTCGATCTCATTATGAGAATAAAATTCGCAGTTAAAACTTTTTAGTATGCAGTAACTGGAGTTATTTCGCAGTTAAGTTGTTTTCAAGTACGCTTTGTTATTTCGAAAAAATTACTGTTGAAATCAAATAACGTGACTTAACACTACAAAATCATGGGTAAGGAATAAAAGCCCCAATTGTTTGAAATATTGTAGATAATTTCCCAACACTGATGTGACTTTGTATTGCTCGTCGGTTAAGGGCTCGAGTCCTTGTTTTAATAACCATTTACCGAGGCGTAATTGATTACCAGCCCTTCTCTGATTAACACTTGAGTACTGAATCGTCGAAAATAGGATCGAGGACCGGTGACCCTAGACCAGGGATGGCGAACGAGGGACCCGCGTGAGAAATTATCTGACCCGCTTGAACTTTTAGAAATAAACGATTTTCTGTGACAATCTGGAAAAAAGTATACCAAATCGCGGATTTCAAATTCCTCGGTGAGCTAAAAAAAAAAAAACGAGCTTCTGTGACAATCTGGAAAAAGTATACCAATTCGAGGATTTCAAATTCTTCAGTGAGCTAATCTCAATCCCGGGATCTCTATATGTGACCCGTGGTATGATTTTTTTTTTTTTTTTTAAATCAAATTTGACCCACTTGCGAAAAAGGTTCGCCATCCCTGCCCTAGACCATTTTGCGTATTATTTGAATTGCATTGCATTGATTGAGGTATAATTGTAGATTACAATACATAAGTAGATATTATTGATATTTAGCGAATGGTTAAAATAAGAAGAGCTAGTGGGCGGTAAAGACTTCCTTGGTAGGCGGTGGGCGATTTTTGCTTTACCCCAAACTTTATTTATTTTTTCACCCATATACTGGATTGAAATATAGCGATTTTGGTGGGCGGTAAGGTAATTTTACCATGCAAAATAAGCAAAAGTGGGCAGTAGTCATAGAAGGTTGACGACCCCTGCACTAGGGGCCTCCAATCCCGGGATCCCTTCCGATTCTGCGATCCCAAAATTCCGAGATTGTGACAGTACCAATCCTGGGATATCGGGGTTGAGAAAATTTGAGCGTTGAGCGAGTACTAAACCAAATTTTGGTATCTTTTGGGAAATCTGTAAATTCCTGGGTTTTTGGATTCGAAATTTAGTACACGTTGAATTTTCATCCCGGCATTGGAAAAACTTTCAATCTAGAAATCGCGGGATCACAAAACGGGTCCGGGATTTGATGCTCTAGAATGCACCCCATGAGTACCCGAATGTTAAACAAACAAAAATATCAGTAGATACTTTTAGTAAATTCAGAAACGCTTTATAAGTAAACTTAATAAATTTAAATCAATATCGTGATGTTTGTAAGCTGTGAGAATTTTAAAGTTAGAAGAAGAAATTATGAGTATATTATAAATTGCACACATTTAAATAATATTATAATTAAAAACAAGGCCAGCGTTGCTAGTAGATAATACTATCATTTTAATCAAACTTTTTTTGGCTGAGCGAACAAGGTCTAGTTTTTTATACAAAACTCGTGGAATGTAGAATATTTACTTTTTTATATATAGCTTACTATGCAACTAAGCATTAACAGTAAACAGTACTAATTTTATTTAGTAATATATTTCAATGGATAACAAGCTTAAAATTCCTATGTTTCCATAATTCCGAAATGTACAAAACCGACACTAACGGAAGACAAAAAATATTTTAAAGTAGTTTTGAAGAATACAGGATATTATTCTTTGAATGACGAAGGTGACTTTAACTGACGAAAAACTAGAAAAATAGAAACTTGAGAAATGTGTATCACGTTCGAGGTTGACTTAATACAGATATATTGCACAGTCAGCGTATTTTATACAATAGATTAAAGTAACTTTTTCATATTTAACTACGAATATACCAAAGAGTTTCACGAAGAGCACAAAAAAATCAATTATAATCTAGAAAAGAATAAAAAAGAATACACGTTTAGCGGAAAGTGAAGTCGTAGCAAAACAAAAGGGCTAGATTTTTGTGGCTATTTAGTTTCAATTAGGTTTTAAAAAATACTAAAACGGTCAATCGTTTTTTATTTTAAATTTTACCTAAATCGCTTTCCAGATATCTTGACAGTTGAGAGTTAATTGTAGTGAAAGTTATTTATTTTTTAATGTAACCAACTAAAAAAAAAACACATACATTTAGATTTGATAATTATCAATGTATTTGATAATTATTATCACGTTATTCTGTAAATAATTATCATTTTTTTGTCATCAATTGTCGACATGAATATTGTCAGGTAGGCCTCGATAACAAAGAAATGTGTTTTTTTTAGTAAATTGTAAACGTTTTTATTTTCGACGAAACATGCGTTAACTAAGTTAAGATATGTTTTAATTCAATTTTCTTTGATATTTTTTTTTTTTGCAAAAACGTGTTCACTTCTTTGAAACATATTTTTTAAAATTCAAATAAATAACGAAGGAATGAATTTCTGGGCCTGTAGTCGAGAGGTCAAAGCTTTTTTTGTGTCCAAATGCAAATTGTTGGAATTTCGAAAAAGATTTAATTATACATTACTTAATATCGCTATGAATAACAAAGTAATATCTTTTATGTAACACTGTGGAAGTTTATTTTCAACATATAATTATATTTGATAACTTGTGAATTCACTTGTTTGAAACCAGGGCTGTAGAGTCGGGTAACAAAAAGACGTCTCTGATACGAATTGATATGTTCAAATATTTCCGTTTAACTAACATATCTGTATACCGTAAGATCGCTGAAGTTACTAGGATAGACTTAATCAATATGATGAATAGGCTAACAATTTGTCAATATCTTCCAATTATTTTTTCCGGGTTTTCCGACTACGACTCCACGCCCTTGTTGAAACTCCACTATACAAGAGGCGGAACATTAGTCATAATTTGCAACACAATAACTGGAGTAACAATATCACTTTTAACACTTTATTTACCGCGCGTTTTTGGGCGAAATATTCGCGCGTGACGGCTATCTTTTGACAAATTTTGCCGAGACAAATCGAGAAATCGAGACCTCTTAAATAATCTACATATCTTTTTAATCTATAAGTGTATATACTTGAAATTTTCAGATGTGACAAAATTTTCGTATTGCTCCGTACGCCAAAAGGTGTCAACGGTTCATAACGGTTAATGAGAAACTTACGCCAAAAGGCGTCAGCGGGTTATAAAGTGTTAATATTATATATAGGTATTAACTTGGTAAATATTCCTTTTCTCTTGTGTCTTTTCATATTGACACCGATAATGAATATTAAATTATAAAACTTTACATATGCAAATATTGCCCCGCCAGTACGTTCGTCTTTATAGTGCATCCGTAAGCCGCAAACGCGTAAGTAGGATAAGTAAACCGCAGTGGGTTTATATTCCATGTGCTCCATTTATTTTAATACCTTGGCAAAACATACGAGCTACCCTACTGACCGCAGGCAGGTGGCTCTCAGTTCAATCTCAATTCAAATTGATATAATTTACACAGTAAGTAGGTGTACCACTGAAAACGATATGTAATGAAAAGTAACGAATACCAAATACGGTGACTCATACCGATAAATCAATGCATTACAAAAAGAAACTAAAAAAATTACATCGAGTGGCATTTTTTAGGCTAGCGCTACACAACTCGGAAAAACGCGGCGGATAGTGCGTTGTAATTGCCCTCGCTGATCGTTTTCATATATAATCAGTGTTAACTTCATCATGACTTACACAAGGCCACCGATAAGGACCAGCAGAATGATGAAAAACTCAATGTACACAAGCAGAAGAACAAAACACGGACGTTTATAAAATTACTAACTCTAAAGCTTGTGCTATTTTTCTACAAGCGAGTAAATAAAGGTTCCGATTAGTTCATCTAACCAACCGTACAAATCAACTAACCGGTTTAAACTGGACTTTCCCCCCAAAATATAAATTTTAATACCACACAAACCAAAACATGAAACAAATATAAGGTATTTTACTTATTTAACCCTTTCAATGCCGGAGGGCCGAAAAATCGGCCCTCCCTACCTATGTGAAAAATGCGCCAGGCCGATTGTTCAGCCCGACGCTTCAGATACCAAATTTATACCTATTAAATTTTTATTTGTATTATGTGAGTTATTTAACACATGCGTAAAATGCACCGGGCCGATTTTTCAGCCCGGCATATCAATCTATCCCATCGGCCCATATCAATCTTTTCGCAATGTAATGTGACATTATAAATAAACTCACTTTTTCACGAAGCCTTTTTTTTTTCATTCAATGACTACTAATAGATTTTATACTACACAATGACATAGAAAATTAATGTTTTTAACTGTTTTTTTAATGGGAACTTAGTTTTGTTTGTTTTAAATATTCATTATCAACGTTAATATTTTTTATTGTTGTATCATGTTTGTAAAATGCATACAACATCTTCGAAAATTATTTCCATAGATCATAGAGAATACAAGTATTTTTTTATGTTCCTAAAAAATGTTTTTCAATACTTTTTTCAAAAAATTGTAAAAGACGATTTTTCTATAAAAACGCTTGGCAATTTTAGCATATGCATAGCAAAATCGTCCGGCATTAAAAGGGTTAAATAATAATTAGTGGGTACATACGTAGATTAACATTTATTTCAACTATGTCCGCTTTGTTTAAATAAAGGTTTTTTCTACGAGAACTGGTTTTTACTCAGTTGCTCAACCTCTTTTTTTAAAAGAGAGTAGAGATAGAAGGATATGGCTAGAACAGAACGATTGGTTAACTAATCGCTCTCACTACACCCCGTTTTTTTGGATTGGAAGAGTAGGTTTTTAGATATTCCATGTCTTTGAATGAAAAAAATACTGTTTGTACTTCAACACGATAGATTCGTCACGGAAGCCAAAGACGTTGACCACTGCGCCACAAGCTCGAAATATGAGTGGTTGTATGACATGAAGATGAAAAGATAATTTTCAATACATTTCGGTTAACCGTGCAAAAACCGTGCTAAACCGGGTTTCGGTTTTTTTAAAACTAGAAATAAACCGGTTAACCGGTTTCGGTTTAAACCGAGTTGGAAACCCTATTTCCGATATTTTTAAACTCAGAAATTCATATTTGATTATTGAAATTATCATTCCCAAATACCGTGGAGATTTTTTAGAAGTAACAATGAATACAATAAAGAATTATTTTTTAAAAACTATTTTTATTATAATTCTCCTTGAAGTTAATAAAAGAATCATTAGAGTGCCAAAATCAATGATGCGGGACACGGAATAAAAACATCAGGCGTACGAAAAAACACATAATTGTTAAATTCACTGTGAACAGGCATTTGCGTAATACAATAAAATTGCCTAATGATATTATTTGAAAAAAAAAATGGCAAATTCTTTTTGGGTTGTTTGTAACAAGAGTTCTATATTATTTTATCTAGTAGCTTGACTTATTTAATGTAATGTGTAACTTCACTGAAAGTGAGTAAAAACTTGCTTAGTATAACAACTCTCTTATTATTAATCGTCCATATTTTTGATAATCAATAATAAAAAAATCAACAAACGAAGAGTGGAAAAATGAAGGGTATAAACGATAATGTTGACAGACAAGCCTGAAAATATGGCTATAGAGAAATATTTTTTAAAAGTTGTAATAAAAACATTTTAAGAGTTACATATTCTAAATTGTAATTTTAAATAATAGTACCAGATTAAAAAAATATATATTTTATTAGGTTTATTCCTGTGATATTTACTTAGCTAAATGTCGTAGTCTTAATTGCACTGATAAAATAATTTCCTTAAATTAATTGTGTTTTTTCCAAGCTATGGAATAGGAGTAGTGTTGTTTTGGGTAGAGTCGTAGAACAGCGAGAGACTTCGAATCATTTTTTTTTTAAATCAATGAAAATACAAAAAGATATGCATTTTAGCAGATATTAAAAATACCCAAGGACTATGGTAATATAAAATGTAACATCTATATATTAATAGCCGATAAGGTCCGTATGTCTGTCTGGTGTCCCCAATTTCACACCTTCCAGTTTCCACTTTTTTAAATGAAATAAAATAAAATGAAATAAAATTAAACTAAATAAAATTAAACACAATGCAACAAAAATCCCCCGTTGCTGGGCAACGGGCTTACAGCTAGTCTTCTTTAAAATCGGAATTGGAACATTTAAAAATGTCAGAGTGGAGTCGCGAAAACCCGGTTTTTCTTTCAAGGTCGCATTTATTCAAATATGCTTTTTTATCACTAATAACTGTCTACAGACAAATTACTAGAGAAAAATAAAATCCAACGTTTTTGTCAATAGATATTGTTATGTCCAAGCTCAGCGGGATGAACTCTTCCCAGCTCCTATAAACAATATCTTTTCCTAGTTTACAGCGGATAAGATTTTTATTAAATATGTGCATACGTAGTAATGCTATTTTTAATTACTAATTGTCAGAACATATGAAATATCTTATGATTCACGATTGAGCAAACTGGCTATCGCACACAAAAGCGATCGCAGTAAAGATTATAATATTATTGTTATAATTTAAGATTTCGACTGAAGGTGCTTGGTGGAATTTCAATATTAAATTTGAATCGTTCAAACTATGTACATTCACAGATTTTGTCACTAACGACCCGGGTTTCGCCTTTCGGCATCTTCAGGCATTCAAGTGCACGGATGAACTTGAACTGACGCTTAGTAAATGAAAGTTTCGTGTTTATATAAGAAATAAATGCATCACTGAGTCCAAAGCCATTGCTGGCGAAAAGGATAAGCTCGTGGGAATGCCAACAGATTTGAGTAGTAAGTAGTTTCAAGAATTATATTATTTGTTTGTCGGCAAAGGTTTTATGATTATATAGGGTATAGAAGTGGAGATGCCGGAAGGTTTAACATTTCATTTAAAAGACTATGCAGCTGTGCTCTATTTATTTCCAAAATTTCCTGGAAAAAGAGCTTATGACTGTCCGTATTTGGGTGTAACATTTTTATCCCTTGTTCCTGATTGTTAATTAAATCATAAGTATTTTAACACAATATGCGAAACATAAAATGTTTTACATCTGTAAATTTATCGTATAATTTGGATATCTGTTGGTATATTTTTTTTTGACATTTTATCACTCAAACTGGATATTAATAACAAGTTTACGAAGGCAATGTGTCTATTAGAAATTTAACAAGTCGACCTTCAACTTAAAGTTACGTCACTGACGTTTATGTATTTCGATTTCCAGAAAGCTTTTTTTTACACAAATACTAGAACTCGAATTGAGCAAGACTAAAGTAGTGTATTTGGTATCATGAACCTTGAAAAAATGGTATATTTTATTAAATTGAGTTTCCTCCTGCATCGTGTGAAAACAGTCATTAAAATTATGAATAGTCTCATATTAGGCAATTAAAACGTGACCTTCAAACTTCTGCTCAGATAAACTTTGTACGGATATAATATGGCATGTCGTAGATAAAAAAACAATGTGAATACTTATATATAAGCAGTTAGATTAAAAATGTATCAGTTCACCGAAACTCTGATGAAAAACTTCTCGCTGTACGTGTAGTATAAAGTTGATATTTACCTGGAATTTGAGATCATCATTTTCCTCTCTGGTACGGTTTAATCTATCGGAAAGCGTCCCTTTGGAAAGCCCAATCTTCTCAAGTTTCCCCAAGAGAATCTGTAAAGAACAAAAACAATGTTTTTATATTGAATAACAAGAAAATATATTATCAATAAATAGGAACAGAACAGTAAGATAACAAAAGACAAACAAAATAAATGCATTTGAATGTTAAAACACACATTTAATTAAAGATCAAAACTAATAAGCAAATCAGTTTTTGAATTTCAAATTTGAAGAAAAAAAAGATGATGTTTTTACTTCCTCATATTTGTGTGGTTGAAATTATAGATGAATGTTTTTTTTTATTGAAAAGAAGCATAATAAAAAAAAACGTCAAAAAATATTAACTACTGTAGAAATTTGTTGAAATAGAGTTGTTGTCAAGTGAATTATTTTACTTTAATATTAAAAATGAACTCCCACAAAGTTTCCGCCGAATGCATTGAAAATAGTAAGTACATATATGATTTCTTTATGGTCAGATCGCGACATAACAATATCATAGAATTTAAATCATAAATTAAAATTGACATATAATTCTACTAGTTGTGTAACTATGTAACTGACACGTTTTAAAACATTTTTTTAAACATCAACAGCCGTAACGAAGTTATCAATTTTAATTTTATATTAAAAATAGGACCGAAATTTTAATTCGTACCGTATTTTAACATGTTTTGAGACAACAATTTTAAAAAAAACACGACGATATAGTTATTTGTCAAAACTTAGGTTTTCGGTATTGAAAACTGTGGAGTTGGAGTCCGAAAAACTGTAGAAAAATAATTTAAATAAAATATTCAAAAATTATTAGCCTGTTCATCATATTGATTGGAGAAATTTACTAGAATTTTTCTAGTAACTAGAACGATAAGATTTGTAGAAAGAAATATTGATACTTTCGATGGTTTCGGCGGTAACTTTGTGGAAGTTCATTTTAATAGAAAATTTGAATTAACTTTGATTATTCCACGTATTGTGTTACTAACTGTGACACGTGTTTCGCCTCTTTCAGAGGCATCTAAGTAATGAAGCAAGATTGATTCTAACATTTTAAAATTATGAAATTACAAAATGGATTTTGGGTTTTTTTCCTTTTAAGGGGAGCAAGGAGGGGGGCGTAGAATCGAAATAAAGCAAACAAACAAGAGTTTTATTAATTTCTAAAAATTCTTAACTATTCACCTTTAAACCCTTTTTATTTACTCGGTGGAGTATTTCTAAATTACTAATCTGATTATGATTATTTTCTATTAAATGATTGGCAAACTCAAAAAAATTGTTACTTTTTAGACATCTTATATGTTCTTTAATTCTAATATTAAAGTTTCTACCTGTCTGTCCAACATAAGACGCTTGGATAATGATAGCTAAATATTGATAGCTTGCAGAATTGATAAGCCTTTAAATGATTTAAAATAATTTTAAGAAACCGTAAATTATTTATGAAAATCATTCGTTTATGATTATATGTTTTTTAATGATAGTATTTTATATGAAATATCGAAATATTTTCCTAAAAAAAAATCATCATTGAGTATAAAATATTGAAATACCGGTGTTGATATGTTCTTAGTAATGCAATCCCTAATAGCAACGTTACTGTATAGAAATAAGGACGCAATTAATGCGACAGACATTTATCATTGTTTCAAAAAGGCGGATAAAAATTGAAGATGTACCTTTTGAATTTCAATGAGAGTTCGTAAGTAAATAATCAGATCGAGATTCCTTATTCTGGTAAGTAAATAAACAATTCCCTGACTCATATCCGACTCGGGCCAGTGCCGTTGAACTTTTGACGTTGCCGTGAATACGATATTAGGAACTGAGCGAGTCAGGGGGCACGTCGCCGGATGTGGACTCGAGATGCCAGTTAGCTGCCATATGGTAAACTTGACGAGAATCAACAAAGAATAATAGATAATTTAAGTAGCACACAATCTCGCCTTATAAAAAGTGTATTTTGAAAGATTGAATATAATTACGTGCTTACATCAAAACTAAATTATCATTGCCGACAGTCTGAGTAAGAATCAATCAAGAAACCATTTTTTTAAAAACACGACAGTCAGTTAAAAATATAATACTAATTGTACAAATTTCACTGTGTTTTCTTTGGCATCATTTGAGTTCAAAGTATGTTCTTACTTTAAATATATATATATAATCTAAAATTACCATTCCTACCATACTCATGACTAAAAGTGTTAATTTCAGACTAACGATACTATTTCAGAGTGTGAGTAATGAATGCTAATTATGATCATGAGCGAACACCTATTAATTTTTCACTAACCAAAATTTTCTTTTTGGATATATACCAATCACAAATTACAAAAAACCCCAATTATAACTTTCCGTGTCAAAAAACACAAAGCTTCCATATACGCATATTGACAAAAATATTGAAGAATATCACAAACTTTCCAGAGTTTTGAAGACGATAATTATACAAAAATTGTTAGAAGGATGTAGCATAATTTAAAAAAAAATACCACATTTTTTGCGCAGAGAGAAACCATTAACGAATAAACAAATATATAAAGAGCCGATTCGAATCACGATGCAGATGAAACGACCAGAGTAAATTGAAAATTAAATTTAATATAATTAAAAAAAGGATAGCGATATATTAACACTTTCGGAAAGAAAACAATCCATCATTTTACAAATCGCAGCTAACTATACTTCTATGACAATTTAATAAACATCCATTTCGAATTGACATCATAAATTCAATCATGGCTGACGTATAGATGCAAAGGAAAGTTTCCATCCAAAACAAATTAAGATCCCGCAGACCATTCAAGTAATATAATTATTAATTTTGAAGCGAGTGAAGCATTCTTACGACACCTGAATGCTTTTTGATTGGCAATAATTCTGGTATTTTTTTGCTAACTTGCTGGTGAAACGCGATGACTTAGTCCATTTCTGCAAAATTCTGCAATTCACCACGGATGTACTATACTTACACAAGAAAATAAATAATGAGCTTCTGTTTTCTTTTACATGTAGTATGTAACAAGTATAATAGTTTATAAACACCGTGTGGCCGTTGAGTATTTATTCATTTCAGATCAAAAGAAATCAACGTAATTTAAAATATTAATTATGTTGGTATATAAAATATAATAAAGTGTGAGATGAAATTTGAAATATCATTAGAAATCTTTATATCTTTTTCTCGGTACACTCGATTTTACGTGTCTGTTAAATTTCCGGAATACAATTAATGGAAACATTCTCGGATTAAGAATTTTTGTTTGATTTAAAACTCTAAGTTTCTAAAATGTTCAACGACCTCGCTTTCAATGGAACACAATAAAAACAACTCTTTCTTTTTAAATTAAATGTATATCAATAATAAATAGTTTTGTTAAAAACCTTATCAAATACATTGATAATAACCAATATTATCACAAATAATATCGAAAATGTAGGTTAAATTCTCAAAATCGGTCGATATAAATATTAATGTTGTTGTTTTAATTTCATCCATGAATTTGAAACAAAGATTATGGAAACGTGATTCTTTTCAACCTAGCAGTATAGAAAAAACCAATGTTGCACAGATTTTGCCACTGAGCATAAAGGCAACCGAATCATTAAGTTAATAATCCTCGATCAGAATAAACTTCAAGCGGATTTAAAATTGATATTTAAGACGATTGTGATGTTCCCTCACATTGACAGTTTCTTATACGCTTTGTTCGTGGTGACAAATTACCTCCAGTGATTTGATGTTTTGGTCCATTATCAAGTTAACTCTCTTGAATCTTTAAAATAATTGACTAATTATCTGATAAATTGTTATTTGTTCTATACATTTTGTCTCAATTCATAAACTATTATTTTTTATCAAAAATTACTTATGTACATCAATTAATAAGCTGAGCAGCGGTATATAGTAAATAATTTATGCAAACTGGAAGATCATTATTCTATTTAGTTGATAATAAATATGGAAAACTAGGATAATAATAATAAAAACGAAATGCGAAAAGGACGAACAATCAAAAAATATGCTCACAGTAGCGACAGGTGCTGATAAATTTAATATAGCTTTTATTTTGGGAAAAAAATGAACATTTCAGAACACAATTTTTTATCAATACATGTTCAAACACGTTCCAAAAGAACTGATTAAGAAATCTGTTATTATGATATGGAATAAAAAATCTTTACACTGCTATGGTAACGTATCGAATTCAACGTAACAGCTGATCGATAAAAGCATTTTCTAAATAACGCCGAAAAGGCCAAGACATCTGTTGACATAAGCCCCGAACAAAAGAATTGTAAAATAATTGACCGATTTCTTCGGCAAGAAATTGTCGCTCGTCAACAAAGTACTGGCCGCGATGCCGATTTCCATATTCGGAGTAAGTTTTGTAAGAGTGCAGCAAAAAAGAAACCGAAATAGCTGCACGGCATAGTAGCGACTAAAAAAATGTCAAGTATTTATTTGTGTTGCCAGTTAGCGAAAAATGCTGGCCGGTTCACTTACTTGGTCGTCGAAAGCGAGTGGAGGCAATTACAAAACATGAAACACGCGTCAAAAGGCTTCATCAATATTATAATATGTATCGACAATAGGATAATATTAAAATGGCCAGGATGCCGCAGTATGTAATAAACTACTTAAATATCACTTACACGAAAACATGCTAGATGGTGGACAGTAATATCACGAGCGAAAAATGATAGGAAAGATATTGCATATCGTTGATGCGTTTTCAAGATCAGCTATGTGGATATTTTCACGAAATCGGATCGATACATTAAAATAATTATAACAATTCACCGCACCCGCTAAGAAAAAAAACGATTAGGATACATGGCGTTCTAGAATTGCTTTACAAGCATGTCGATTTTGTCGAGGACCGACGTTTTAATTCGTACCATATTTTAACATGTTTTGAGACTACTACTGCAATGTTTTGAAAAACACCACACACATAGCAGATTTTGAAAGCGGAACGATATAGTAATTTGTCAAAACTTAGGTTTTCAGTTCGCTGACGAGAAAAGGGTGTGGGGAAGGTAAAGCGTGGGCAGCAGTACGCATAAAGGACCATCAAAGTTGGCGTCTTCAGTTTGACAACACATCGAGAGGTCAAACAATTTTAAAGGTTTGAGAGAGCGGTTGAAAAAGAAGCAGAACCCGTAAAGTGAATGTATGGAAAACACACACGATAGCGCCTTGATGAAATATGTAGCTAAATAAAATACTAGGTTATACTAAAAATGTTATGCACACGCGGATATTTTGCATTTAAAATAGCCGCATTACCTTATTACGAAAAAGTGAATAATTTAGAATAAATAAATACATGAATCTAACCACACCGGACGAGCGTGTATATAATAATTTACTGCGTTTGTAAATTTTCTTGATGACGAAATCATTTTCCTATAATTAAAACGTTAGAACAAAAGACTAGGACATAGCCGCGTTGCGTTGGTGATTGCGTTCTTCGTTCGGAGTGAAACGCATTGAGTAGGGAAAAATCTGTGTAAATATTTGAATTTGCTATGTGTATGCATGGCAATAATTGTGAATTTCAACCGGCGTACAGTGGAGTGGACACGGCACTTCGAATTTGCAAGATAACTTTTTTTTCTTTACCGATAGCTCGAAATTCTTCGTGAGTTAACTCTTAAACAGGCTAAGGCAGGGGTGGGGAACCTTTCTCTCTCTAAAGGCCGTATTCATTTTTCTGATTCGACATAAGGCCGTAGTAAACATAGACTAGGGAATTTTTGGCCGGAAACAATTTCATGTCAATTTTTAAAGCCCGGATTTCCCGAAATTACCAGCGTGGGACCTTTTTTTAGGTCTTCCAAAGATTGGACATCGAAAATCACAATAATTTACAGATTTCCCCATATTAGCAGTGTGGCACCTTATTTTTTTTAGGTCTTCCAGGAATTTTCAATCCAAAATCTCAACAATTTACGAATTTACAGAATTGGCCAGAAGGCCGCAGGTTCCCCACGCCTGGGCTAGGGTATATATTCTTCCCACCCGAATTTTCGGTATATTTTACCAGATGTTTTAAACAAATATTTGATATCACAGCTAGTGCCGATGCACCAAATATTTTTGAAGTTAAACGATCACATCGTCGGCTTAATTCTAACATAGCGTAAGTCAGTTTACCCTAAGTGTTCAGGAGACATTTAAAACTCAATATTTTTTTTGTAGTAGAATATTTGACTCAGTATATATAGACAATCTTACGCGGACATGCGCGTTTTCATGGTGCTCTGGGCATCTTTGAGACGTTATTATAAATAGTTATAAATAATATCTACTTTTGCGTGGCATTGTAATACCGTATGCTAATATAATATTTGATTTTAATTTAACACACAAAAAGTTCTATGCATGTTTCGTCAGTTTTGTATTAATGCTACGGGCCCAATGGCTTATCGAAATATTCTAGTATTTGCATTAATTTGTTTACAATTAACAGAATAATTTTATTAAACAACTTTCATAATATTCTTAATTGAAGACGAAAATAATCTGAGATAATACAGTGTCATGAATCATACATATTAAGCGATAATGTCTCAATAGTGCATTACGCTACATACTAAATTATAGACTGATAAGTCTTATCAGTCTATAAAAACATATTTTTTAAAGTCATTCAAACAAATTTACGCAACAAAAATCGAGTTATGTTATCAATATTGATATTATTACATACGTCATAATTCCTTACATGGTGTTGAAATTTTGTTGTTTATTTTTATCCTGATACTCAGGGATGCGCTGGAGGGGCTCGCGCGAGACTTGTTAAATTAAGAAAAAACAATACTCTAAGGTCAAATTAGTAACCTTAGTCAAATTTCGAGCACACAACATGTGCTAGAAATTTATATTATACTAGCGAGTACCCGGCATGCGTTGCAATGCCACTCAAAGAAATAACGTGCTTGTTTTTTAATTCTGATTATTAAAGTACTTTTGGATATCTTTTGTTTTTCCGTCTGATGCGTATACGAATAGATCCTTTCCAGGTTTTCCAGGTCGTTTTCCAGGTCTTAGAAGGTTTTCCAACGGGTGAGCAGGTCACATACAGCTGTCCATGTGAGAAGCATAGATTTTATAAATTTAGTCCACACCCTTGTAGCGATTGTCCCTGTGCTTTGTTGATGGTCATTGCAAATGCGAGTCACACCGGAAACTGCAAACATTTAAATTCGAATGGCATATCTGTTGGAATTATTGAGATGCTTGGAAACAGTACATTATCCCCATTAAATTTTCCTTTTAATTTGTTTAGCTTCAATGATATTGTGCATTATCTTTTTCACTGAATGTCTGGTACCGTTGCAAAGTGGTGGATTTATATTTCGGAGAAGAATGATAGGTACGCCAATTTTCAAAACGTGTAACGGCATGGCTGGCAAATCAAGTGAATTTAAGAATTCAGAAGAATTAATTGCGATATTTTTGGGAAAACTTTGTGAATCAATTCTCTTATTGTTTTTGTAATTTTACAGAAGTTTGTTGGCATTGTAATATATTGTGTGGATTCATCTATTTCCAATGTTCCATTCCCAATATCTAACAACTATTTTGCGAAACGTTCAGCGGATGTGTCATATTGTAGTTCTACACGCATGCTGGCCTTGAAAACCAATTTCTGCACGTGTCGCCATAAAACTGATGATTTGAGACATGCATTTAATTCATCAACAGCTGTTGAACGTGGTATAACTGGTAGGGTTTGTCGAAAATCACCAGACAATAAAATAAGTGCGCCACTAAAGACCACTATTCATTTCCTCTCAAATCTTTTAGTGCATAGTGTAGAGCTAACAATGCCTTTTTGTGCGCCATAGTACATTCGTCTCATATTATGAGTTGGCATGATTGAAGTACTTCACCTATTACGATTTTTTTTTGATATTGCATGTTAGTGTCTCAGTGATTTGCATTAAAATGCAATTTCAGTGCTGAATGCGCTGTTCGACAACATCCAAAAATGTTCACACCAAAGGAACGCGAACTGACGCTAAACTATATGAAATACACACATTTGTTAAATTGATAAAAGTCACCAGAAAAGGCGATAATTATTAGAAAATGCGCCACAGAGAATCCTAAAAATAGCCAATCAACGGGTCCAAATTTGACTTTTCGTGACCTATGATTTGCCATGAAACTGATAGCCGTGGCACGCAGGTCGCTTTATTCGGCGAAATTTCTCATTGTAAAATGGCTGCACTCTGGGGTGGGCTGGAAGAAGCTCAGAGGGGCTTGCGCAAGCATTTTGTGAAATTTTGCTAAGGTCGGCCAGCTCCTTGTTAATCTAAGAGAAAACAATATTCTCAAATCAAATGAGTTCATAACTGCAATTTCTGACTTAAATATGACATCTATGACAGCATCAGTATACACAGTAGTACATTTTCGGCCATTTAAATTGATGAGTTTACAGTAAATTGCATATTGTTACATAATGTAAATGTATTAAGTAAAAATCGATTGCTTATTTAAGTAGTCCATCAGAGTGATAAAAACCCCACTTGTTCCTAGAATACCGAGAATTACTTTGATATAAAGCGAGCCCCTTGTAAACGCATTGGCAGCCTACCGCTGGCTGTGATAATTTAGAAAACTTTAAGGGCGTCCGCACAACAAATCATCAAAGTTTTATTGCAATCGAATGAACGGTATAGATACAGCAACGCATAAAGGAAAAACTACAAAATTACCGTATTGGCAGCCCATCGTTGTATGTTTTGATTCAAAAACCTTTGCTGGTGTCCGCAAAGCAAATCATCAAAGCTTTATCCCAATCAGATGAACGGTATAGAAACGCATACGGAACAAACAAACAAATTAACTTATTGGAAGCCCACCGCTGACTGTATTTATTCAGATACCGTTGCGAGTGTTCGCACAACAACTTACCAAAGTTTTATCGCAATCGGATGAACGGTATAGGAATAGGAACCCATAAGAGACAAACTAACAAATTAACGTATTGGCAGCCCACCGATCATTTATATACATTTGCGGCCGTCTGCAAAACAACTCACCAAAGTTTTATCGCAATCGGATGAACGGTATAGGAACGAATACGGTAAAAAACAAAAAAATAACGTATTGGCAGCCCACCGCTGATTTATACAAATTCACGGGCGTCTGTACAACAACTCACCGAAATTTTATCGCAATTGAATGAACGGTATAGGAACGCATACCAGACAAACAAACAAATTAACGCATTGGCAGCCCACCGCTGATTCATAAACCTATTCTGGCGTCCGCATAACAACTCCCCAAAAAAATTATCGCAATCGGATGAGCGGTATAGGAGCGCATAGGTAACAAACATACAAACATTCATTTTTATATATATAGATATATATAGATAGATAGAAGAAGAAGATAGAAGATGTATGTATATTATCTACGACGGTTTAAGAATACCATTAGAAACATAAAATAATGGTACATACATATTTCTACGTCAATATTGGTACTCTTTACTCTTGCTATCTGAGGTAAACAAGTACCTTTTTTAATCTATCGATGTTCATTATTTACGGTAACATTGCGTATTGTTACATAATATAACAGTGATTTACTTAATTCGATTTCATAAATAATAAAATAATCCGCCCCTTCACAAATCAGTACCGGTTTCAATCATGGCGAGCATTATCAACTGATCTCATAATTATTAAATGAACTCGCCGCGAGCGAAGCCGGTCTTGATCTTGGTAAACAGATCGATTGAATTTTTTTTATATTTTCAATTAAAGTCCCATCTGCAAGTATACACTGAGAGATAGATCAATACATTTTTTCGGATTTGACCTAACTAACCTAAACCCATAGTTAGTTATTTAATATTCTTGTATTGATATACTAACTAACATAAGCAGTTTTGGAACATGTGCAAAGTACGACATTTAAATTTGAATCGTTCAAATAATGTACATACACACAGATTTTGCCACTAACGACCTTTCGGCATCTTCAGGGCTTCAAGTGCACGGATGAACTTCTGATGCTTAGTCAATGAATGTTTCGTGTTTATATAAGAAATAAATTTATTTATTGACATGGCATTTACTTGGTAGAACTTCATTATAATAGGGTAAAAATAGCAACATATTTAGTTATACAGTTTTGAACTAAATACGTTGTTATTTTTACCCTATTATAAATAAATGTATTATTGAGTTTAAGACCATTGCTGGTGCAACGGATTAGCCCATGGGAATGCCCACATATTTGAATGGTGAGTAGTTTTAAGAATTATATTTATTTTTGTTTGTCAGAAAAGGTTTTATGATTATATTTATATATGGTAAAAAAGTGGAGAGCCAGGCATGTGTAGCATTTCATTTAAAATCGGAACACTGTTCAATTGCGTTCTGTTTATTTCTAAAATTTCATGGAAAAAGAGTCTATGAGCATCCGTATTTGGGTGCAACATTTTTATCCCTTGTTCCTGGTTGAACACGTGTCTTTCCGAAAATAAGCAAAAGTGTCTTTTTTCAATTCAAAGGCTGCCAAACGACGTTTAATAAAGGAGTATATATCTATCTATATTGTATGTGATTAATATAATGTAGAGTTAACAAGAATATAAAGTGATTTCAAATTAACATAAATTCCGCCTAAAAAACTGTAATCTTTAATATAAAAGAAACTTTGTTTCCGATTGGCTGTGATAAAAAAGTACTTGATTGCGCTAATTGGGCGTAATTAAAGCAAGTAAAAGTTTATCTAATAAACAACAAGTATTTTTAGAAAACTGTCCGTATCTAAATAAAGCGTAGGCTTCGTTTTGCTACAAAATTAGCATCTAAATCTGGTGTAATAGTAAACGTTTATAAAATGTTTTCCCTTCTAATTTACGCCGGCGTGTATTTTTTGTAAGGTTCTATCATTAGCTACTGTAACGATTGACGCTTTGAGATGCCTGAAGAAGTTTTAATGATATATAGTTTTTTTTTCCCATTTTTAATACATTAAGCGATAATAATCATTTACATAGTTTCAAAAACACGACGTAGAACTACCTCTATACCATAGATTAAATGTTAAATTAAATGAAAAAAAGATACGGCATTGTAACAGCCCATTTCGCCGAAGAAAACGTACTTATAATGTATGCATTTTTTTTTTATATCGCATACAGATATTTCGTGCAATATTTTTAGATTGCTGGGTAATGTCATTTTATATATTTGAATACGTGTTTTACGTATTTTTATTCAATCGACATTGATATGTCTAAAGATAATATATAAAAAGGATATTATTAACAAATTGTGAACTGTATCGACATGATACAAAAGTTATTATTAAAATTGATATTTTAATCACAATCAATCAGAACGACGAAAAAAGGTTGAAAAAACCTCCAAAATTAAAAACTGCAATTAAGGAATAAATTCTTAGTAACGAATATAAATAATGAACAAGTAAATATCTACAACAACAGATGAAACGGGGAACCCCTTATTAACATAAACAATTGTTATTTACAACTTATTTTCTATACCTTTTTGGGCACGTGGCCCCTGTTGAGTCTCATAGATTTTCAAAACCTGCGAGTTTATGGATATTTACCCGTGCCACCCCAAAACTGTACTGTGGCTTCATTGGAACATGCTGTGGCCCTCCGTTGAAAAATATTGATTTACGATAAATAAATCAAATAAGTACTTCTCAACCTACACCTGTGCAAGTGGCGCCATTGAGATTTAATAATAAGGGTTAAATATTTTTTTTTCGAGTGATTTCACATTGCTTTCGGGTTAAAGTTGAGCTAAAACAGCCCTGCAGCACAATTTATATATAATATGTACATATTTTAGCTCCATTCACGTCTAAACCTTAAAAGCTGGGAAACAAACTTGACTGAGTAAGTAAATGGTCAGGCCGAATACCAATAACAGCCGGAATGCAAAACTTCGATGATTAACTCGACAATGTCCAATCTATTACCGCGGCAGCAGTTTTGGTGAATAATGGTCATAGTTGAAGGGAGGATGCGGCGGAAGGCTGTAACAATAGACCGAGACTGGCAGGCGGATATGGCTGACCGGAAGAGGACGTCGGTTGACAATAAATTGAATTAACACGCGGGAGCGGCGATCGGAATGTAATTCCCAAAATTATAATAGTGCTCAAAGCATCGATGATTTTACTATCCCAGAGGTAAGCGATAACTGTTTGCCGTGAATATAAAATACATACAAGGTTTTGAAAATAAATATTCATTAAATATATTTGAAAAATATATGCTTTCGATTGAAATATAAATAGCTTTGGTATAAAATAATAAGTTTCAAATATACGAGGAGTGAAAACAACGGCATCAATAAAGCTATTTTTACGAAGTTGTGTGTTTTCTACGCACACCAATTCTTCCTGCTTATATTCAACATATTGTATGAATTCAATGGAAATGACTTACGATGCTTCAGGATTCGAATTCCTCAGTCAACGTAAAAAAAACCCTTATACCAAAAATAATGAAACGACTAAATCTGAGAGTGCAGCTGAAATCCTTTTGATATTACTGTTACATATTGCAATACTTGGACCGGAAAGTATTGGGAGGGTGGTGGAGAATCCGTTGGCAGAACGTCAGCGCATTGTAGTTATCAAATAAATATACTAAATGACGTTAGCCTTCACCCAGTTCTGAGAAAATACAACAGAGAGAGATGGCTTAATGAGTCTCTTGATGGTCAATAGATGGTTTTTTTTCGAGCGACCACGAGTAAACAATAACAATATTTTTACAAAATAAAATACGGTAAAATTTATCCTCATTATATATACTTATTTAAGATAAATTATTTTGTTTTATATGCCATATATTATAATAATAAAAAAAACGATTGAATGAAAAGAAAAGTAGGCGTTTAAAAAACTGTTAAATTCATACAAATTAATATATGGGACGATTAGAAAAAAGTTAATAAAACAACAGAATTTTTTTTAGAAAACGGGAAACCCCATAAGATGCATAAGTAAGAGACAAAACAAGCTTGATGTGTAGGTATAAGTTTAGTAAGCCAAGGTTTTTTACTTAACGTTTCCGATGGCGAGCAACAACAGCGGCAGGTTTTGCAGTGTTGAATAAATAAAACGAAAAACCTTCGTCGCTTGTCGCTCCGCTGCGCTTTGAAAATGACACTGTCTCAAGCGCGCTCTTTTTGCAAATGATAATGATTAAAAAAAAAAAAATTGATCCGTGTCGATTTTTTTTTGTAGTGGTTTTTGTGCAAAGCATGCAGCAGCGAGATCGGGCGCGGGTTATTTTGGAATTGGAAATAACGACGTATGTACTAACGATCGACGATAGTGCAGCGGATGACGGAAAAAATAAACGGTATCTATACAAAAGCTAAGTGATCGAAATTTTTTGGAGCAGTTATTCAATTTAGTATTTTATTTAATATAACAATGCCAAATGTTTGATAATATAATAACGGTAATAAAATCAAATTATTTATTTTGACTGGAACCATTTATTATAATATAAACAACAAAAGTCATCATTATTTTCTGCCATAACCATTTTTTTATATCTTTGGCGCATTAGCAAACATTATTCAAGTTTTTATATATTTTTTAAAAATTAGAATAATAAAGTACAGTGCAAAAAAACCGTAAGCTATAAACTATTTATTACAAACATAACGTGATTGTCAAAATAGTTTAATTTAAAAAGCGGCTATACGTAATCGTTGAAAGATTTACCAGAATAATTATTCTTCAATACCAAATGCCCAGCCAGCAATTAATTGGACAACAGTACGATCGGCTGCCGGCCTTCATAATTGACTGTACTGTTAAATTGTATTACATTTAAATTCAAAATAATTTGTAGTCTTCAAATTTCATGTGAAAAAAACGCAGTGGAGTGTGATATATGTGAGAAAACACATGTATTTTGAATATGAGATTGATGATCTTAGGCAGATGCATCATAGTTTTTGGTTGGCCACACCACAATCGCGCATAATATCTCGTCAGTAAAGTGATTTTAGTTCATCTTGGTTTTGGCAATTCAAAAATCACATTTACTATCGACACGAAATATATAGCTCATACATACAACTTACGAGATACGGTTTGGTATATCTACAAATGAAATTATAATGTTACAAGCACAAAGTTATAACACATGTTATACCTTAGTGAAATTTAAACTATGTTTTTGTAGATATACACATATGATACTAAGCCCCCCCCCCACCCGTAAGGTCGTTTGGGCTTATACAATTATGATTAATCTGACGTGATACAAAGCGTCAATAAATTTAATACAGTTTTGGTGTTAAACGACGCGTGTAACGATAATAAAAACAAATTGTGGAAGCAGCATTCAGTGTTAGACGATAATTTGGTTTCATTATATTTCACAAATCATTAAGTTATTGCACTCTGTGTTTGGTAAGACCTCTTAGCAAAAAGTCTTACATAATAATAGTAAAAGCTTGGGTTTAGACAGGCGCGAGAGGGCGGAGACCCACGCGTCAATTACAAGAACATTAAAACGCTTCTAAAATTTATGTGAAACTTCCACAATGCAGGCTGTAAGTAACATTACTAATGGATGAGGAAATACGTTCGATATGAAGTGTATTTACAGCAATCTATCTTAATTCTAAGAGAAAAGTTATTATTTTTGGACAATTAATTCTTAACGATCAGAACAGTTATAATATAACTAAGTGCTTGACATATACATGTCAGTTAAATTTATCATAATGAACGGCGATTGCTTAATTTCATATTTAAAACAACAGATGCAACCACACAGCCATTGTTGATTCATCAACAAAGGTAGACTAATTAAGCAAAAACTAGATAAATTTTAGTTACATTACAAGAAAAGTCAATATGTTTATAAGAATAGTATTCGCAGGGGCTTTTATTTGTTGTTTTCGACACATAAATAGCATCCCGAGTTATACAATACTGGAATACATGCGGGAATCTGTATCCACCCGTGTAAATCAGATTCCCGATTGCATGCTTTGCATAGTTTGAGTAAGAAAAAAAGTCCATAATACAATCAGAAGAAAGCTTTAATTTAATTGACACATGATACTGCGAAGATCGATATTGATAAGGTAAAAAAATAAAATGTTTTTTAGCTGGAATTTACAAATTTACTAATATAAAAAAATTCTCAGCCAACAACAAAAAAAACGAGTGCTTCGGGTAGAAAGATCTTACATTAAAATAAAAACAGATCACATTGTTAATATTGTCGATTCGGATTATGATTCACTTATAATTTAGTATGCAACATCCAATTGTATGTGGTCGTGGGACAAAGTCTTTAGAGAATTGGAGATATAAGGAATTGTACGTAGGACGATGTAACGAAATGGATCTCCTTTCAAGTGTGTTATTCACGATTCAAAGATTTATATGCTGCCATTAAAATAAAACACACTTTATGAAAGCATAACGAAAAAGGGAATAATGGTAGAAGCCGTGACGATTTTTGAAACACTTTAAAAAGAGCCAATGTTGATGATAACAAACAAACATCTTATTATTAGCGAAAGCATGTTCCACAGTCACAAATAATGACATAAGTCATTACATTTTGACCTTACAATTGTAAGAATACTTGTATATTAGTATGTTTAGCAACGAACAACGAAAAGCCGTTTTTTTCCAAAAACTAGCATACATAATCCCAGCATAGAATGTCTCAATTCATTAAAGTTAATTTTTATCTGACAGCATTCCGACAAATAAAAGAAAATATTGATAGTATTATTAAAATGGTCATCATTAGTGATACATATAGAATATATAATTTAAGATTTCGACTGAAGGTGCTTGGTGGAATTTCAATATTAAATTTGAATCGTTCAAACTATGTACATTCTCACAAATTTTGTCACTAACGACCTGTCAGTTCAAGTTCATCCGTGCACTTGAATGCCTGAAGATGCCGAAAGGCGAAACCCGGGTCGTTAGTGACAAAATTTGTGAGAATGTACATAGTTTGAACGATTCAAATTTAATATAGAATATATCTAGGAACTAGTTTTAAATTTTATTTAGATAGTATAAATTGGTGTGGATGTTAGTTTTATCTGACAGAAAATCGGCAAAGATCTAAAACATATAACAATGCGATTCAAATTGATTAAATATTTGATTCAGTGAAACAATCGAAATTGTATGATTATTATGAATGGTATCAAAGTCTAAGGTTTGCTAAAATGAAACCTAAGTATCGATATTTTTGGTAATCAATACTGAACTTTCTTAAGTTAATATACACATTTATTTGTCGGCCAGTTTGGTCTAATGATAAGAGCATCATATTAATAAAAACAATAATCCTTTGTACTTCATTCCACTTTATTTAATATGTCAGGACCGGTTTCGCTCATTGCGAGCATTGTCAACTGATTGTCAGTTGACAATGCTCGCAATGAGCGAAACCGGTCCTGACATATTAAATAAAGTGGAATGAAGTACAAAGGATTATTGTTTTTATTAATATAATGCCTTTCCACCAAGTATTGACAGTGAACACCCTAAAAGTGATAAGAGCATCACCCTAACAATTGGATCAGTTAGGGATAGCAATATCGGTATTACAGAAACCAGGATACCGGTCCGGTATTCACGGTGTTTTTTCAATACCGAAATACTGATTTTGAAAATGCAAAAATAACAATACTTCGATATTGAAAGTGATACAAAACAGAATTTTTAATGTGTGGGAATTATCAGTAATGGTCAGCTATATTTTAATAAAATTGTTCGCGATGAATTGAAATATTTTAAATCTGCTTATAGCTAGCTGTTCACTTTATGGGTGTTTACTTGCTTGTGAAAAAGCATTTTATTTATAAAAAAAAATACTCTTGTACTAATTCTACTATTATTTAATAAAGTCAGAACCGGTTTCACTCACGACGAGCATTATCGACCGATAAGAGAATACAATAAAACAGTGTTTATTATACAAAACAAAAATGCAATCTTTTAATTTTATTTTCTTGTGTATAAATAACACTGTGATATTGTATTTTTAAATCAGTTGATAATGCTCGTCATGAGCGAAACCGCTCCTGATCTTTTTAAATAAAAGTGGAATTAGTACAAAAGGAGTATTTTATTTTGTGCTTATAGTTGCATAAAAATTGACAACCTGTCAATTTGACAGGTTCCAGAATTGATGATCCATTTTAATGGTGTATTATTATTTGAAGAAACCGTAAGTTTTTTTGATGAAAATCACCCGTTTATTATTGTATTTTCATAATTTTATTTAACATACCGAAATACCGGTATTGCAATCCCTAGTCTGGGTGCAAGTCCCGGAAAGGTCTAAATTAAATTTAAAATCTTTGACATCGAGTGAATTAATCTTGTGACGCATTGTAAATACTAAGCTGTAGTGCCACGTTTTTCTTTTATTTTTACTTGAACAATAATATTGTTACACTTCAAATATAAGTTTATAAAAACGAATACATTTTTTTTCACAATAAAAAGTGATACATGTTAAGTCATGGCGGTAATATTGTGTGTATTTTTTAGGTATTACAAATTAAATTTACGCCACTGATTGTGTAATTGACATAATAAAATAGTAAATAAAAATCATAACTCAAACGACGTTTTTTTTCAAAATAAAGTTTTTTTTATCAGAACGGGGCGATTATTACACAACATAGAATCGTCATAAGCGCTCTCAATGATATCAACATAGGGGTCGAAATGTAGGTCACCAATGATATAATCTAACCATACAACTACACTAGATTACGACAATCATTTTAATCCGAATGCCTTCAAACACGAAACGTGACGAAAAAGCAGTGGCCAGAAGCTTTAGGTCTTATTCATAATAAATGTGTTACACATTACGTTGAACTATGGCTACTTAACCTCTAGCCTCAATAAAGTAAAGTAACACATGTTGCAAGAACATAATGTAAATTTTTAGATGTCTAATGCCTCCATAATGATACAGTTTACTTTTCACTAACAGTATTACGTGCCGTAAACTAGATCGATGAACTGTTCCGCTGCATTCTTTGCATTATTGCATTCTATTAACTTCTAGAAGAAGCTCAATAAAAGCAATAATGCTCAATACAAGAAGCCAGAGTGATAACTGCATTGTGAGACAATAATACAATGTTTTACATAACAACATATCGAACCATAATCGGCAGAACACCCGTAAGCGACAATTCATAAATTTTACTGTTAAGTTTTTATTAACTTGCTCTCGTAATATGTTCGCAAAAATAATTCCTTGAATGCGGTTAGTAATACTTGGTCGATTGAAGTTTCTTTTTGCGAGACTATTGCGATAGGAACTTAAAAAAGACACACAACAAAAACAACAGAAATTGTCGCTTAAGTTTTTCTGCAGTTTACGGTTCGATATGCTGGTATTAATGAAACGCTACTGTATTAATTACATATAAAATATGCAAATATCTAAAGAAACCAATACAAATCATGAATTTTTTCTATCGTTTATATAAAAGTTAAAACGATGTCACCGATAACTTCCAGCATATTTCGCATAAGCGTGAGGAAGATTAGATATAGGTGTATCGTATTTTTAAGTTATTGAAAAAGGTGCAGTCAAACTCCCTTAACGCTGTTAAAACGATTGTTCTGTTATTAATTGCTACTACTATTGCGAGCCGCTTTGGTTCTTACGGACTCATCTTTAGATTGACTAACAGCCATTCGCTACCAACAGTATATTCTTAAAAAGGATAATTTTACAAATACAACGCAAAATCACATCATTACTATAAAACTTTTGTGTTACAGTTTTTTTGTAGCGACTATCTTCTCTACAACAAAAATGTCAGTTTTTGATGTTATGTTGACACCGCTAATAAGCTTCAATAATTGGCGTTGATAGTTGATACCCTATTAAGAAATGCCTGGCCTATTTATTATTCTGTGAGTTGAAATAACGAGTTTAATTGATGATGCACATTTATCATTGTATAAATGACTTCATTTATACACAATAAAATAATAGACCAAGACTAAGCGGCAAAGTAATTTACTATAATGAATATGTTGTTGACTTAAATTACTGTAATAGCGAATCCAATGAGATGATATTGGCGTATAAATGAATGATGTTATCTAACATAAATACACAATCGAATTTATAAACATAGTGAAAATGGCAGAATATTTAAATGTGTGTATTGTGTACTTTGAAATACGAATATGGCACATACTAAAAAAATAATGATAGTCAAGACATTACATTTTAAAAACAAATATATATTTTATCTGGCTATCATAAATTATTTAATCAAAATGTTATTGTAACAATTAATCTTTTTATTATTCTATGCAAATGCTAATCCACTGATAATAAAAGCGGTGTATTTAATATGCAAGCTAAATAAACGATTTCTTACCTGGTTGTGAACCGTGGATGCAAGCAGATGTCTCTGAAGCTCGATGTGATCGTTCTCCTGCAAGATGGCAGCGATTTTCCTGGAATCCGGCGTTTTCACTTTCAAATTTCGCACTGGAGTGTTCATCACCCTGTCTAATTTACTGATGTCTCGCTCCGAGACGGCACCCACTTCACACGACCCTCCACCGCCACTCCTTCGCGGACGAACGGGGGTTTTAGGAGACACTTCAACCGGAGTCACTGGCGCGAACACTGAATTAACTCTAAACATTGGCGAATGTCTCATGGGACCCGGGGCCGTAGGGCGCGAGGGATAATCTAAAGATCGGCGGTCTTCGCGTTCCAGATCTGAATCGCCTGTAAGCCGCAGCGTAGTAGGTGACTCGCGACAACTCTCGGCGCGAAGCCTCTCAACTTCGACGCGTCCAGCGAGCGCCTCCGCTTCGGCTTCAGCAAGCCTGTCCAATAACAAGTCTCTTTCTCTCCGTAAAGCCGCAACTTCTTGCGGAGACCCGACCGCTAACGTCCTTCGAAATTCTTCAGCCGGGTCGATATCGTCTCGTAATGCGTTCAAACTGGATGACCGTCGGTCCCCCAAAGATCCTCGCAGTGCTTCTACTTCCTCTCGCAGTCGACAACCTCTGTCTTGAATGACGTCGAGTAACTGCCAGAGTTCATCTTCGTAAGCGGTGGGCTGTCTCGTCGGCGGCGCTGCAGAACTGTGAGCTTCTTTACTAGAAGAAGTCTCCGTGCTGAAGCCCGAGTCTTGGACGACACTGTGCGCGCCCTCGCTTTTTCCCGGAAGTTTGCTGTGACTGTCGCTTCGGTTACGCGGCAATGACGAGGATGAGTCGGTTTCTCTGGGGGGTAGTTTCCGCCGCACCCGAACGCCGGGCTCCCAGTCGCGGCGGACGACACTGCCGACCTGCACGACGACGCTTCCTCCGACGCTGACGCCCCCGACGGAGACGCCGCTCGCCAGCTTGGATCGCAGGTTGGGGAACGTCTCGATGACGAGGTCGCGGAATTCGAGGAGGGCACCCACCTCATTCTGGAGCTCCTGAAACCAAATCGTTAACAGCATTGTGTTTAAATTGTTACTACATGCTACGCACAACGTAGAATGAACTGTCACTCCGACGGTTGCATCGGACTACTACTTTCAAAACACAACATGTCTAGTAATTATATTCGATCACTCTAAAGACATACAGTCAAAATTTTATATCGGTTTATCAAAAGATAAGAAATCTAATGAACGTTCATCTTATCTACTAATTGATATCAAAGGTTGTTCGCATTGCAAAGAAAATATTTTACGATTGCTTTTCTATAGAGTACACTAACATAATACTGACGTATACTTTTATCTTTGTTGACGAATGGTATGTTTGTCAAAGAATGTTTGATTACGAATTAGAATTAATGAACTGAGTGAAACTGATACACAGCGTGGTCGTGATTTCTAAAATAATATCAATACCTTGTTAATTGTTATTTAATAAGTTAATTGACAACTAACAAACAAATTTAGCGGAGACAATTTTCTTGAAATACGAACACGTTATAGATTTCACCATTATTTGCATTTATTCAATTGTAGAAACTAAATTGTGAATTGAGAGATACTGGTAAGAAATATTTTTTAATCGTCATCGATCGCTCAGTTTATTAGACAGACAACTCAAAAAAAAAATTCGAGTCAAATATGTTGCCAGTTTCATTGATAGATTGATATTTTTTAATAAAAAAATAAATTTGATAACTTTGCTATCCCACTTGCTGTGTTACAACTTGTGACACGTGTTCCGCCTCTTTGAGCAGCATAATCAGACTATCGCAGCGTTTACGATTAAACTAAAAACATATATAAATCTTATGTTATAAATTACAAAACAAAAGTAGGGTAGTTTAACCTTTTCTGCTGGACGCAGGGAAAGGGTTAAGACACAAACCTTGACAGTACTAATTATAAACTAACTACTTCCCATGAGTGTTTTAAAGCCCAATGGAATGGATGTATCTAGTTATATATCAAATTTTGCGCTTTTTTATGTTTGCAATATTCGGATAGCTATACAATGGCCACTGAGAGAATGATGGATGACGAGAAGCAACTAGAGAATAAAACAAAATGTTGATATTGTCTCAGATATTTCTGATGTTGATAAGTGTTTAATTATTCAAAAACTTTAAGCAAAATGTGTGACCATTTGAAAATTGGTTAATTGGAGATGTTTGAATAATAAGTTGGACCATCGATATGCATTTCACCATCACTTAGATTTGCACTCAATTGGTCATATGTTATAAAGAAATGGTTTAAAAATAATGCTATGTCATGAATTAGAATGGATGATGACAGCAGATAGCCAGAAGCTGTCGTTTCTAAAAGAATTTGGGTTAGTCCAAATAAGAGAGTATGCAAACTATCATATATTTTTTTTAAAACACTATAATACGTTTTTAATGAGAACTTGTATCAGGAGTGTATTAATTATTAAAGGTTTAGTTGTAGATTATGCCAACCTGTAGTGCCACCAGTGACTTGGCCTGCTCGCTGAGGAGGTAATGGAAATTGGCTGGCGGCGAGCGTAATTGCAGGCACTCCATGCCAGAGCCCGAACCTCCACCACTTGAGCTGTCACCGTTCGCCTAAAAAAAAACAAAAGTATTTTTCAATCACGTTCACAATTGATGTATGGCCCCCTCCAGCCCCGATGCCCTCGGGTCACAACATTGAAAATGGAAGTTATTTTAGACAATAATATTTTTTTGGAGGAAAGAAATAACTATATTTTTTGTCAAGTAAAACGTAGTGCTTTCTTGGGTAAGAATACAGCTAACTTTTTTTACTTCAGTGTTACGGGATCGCAAAATTGGTCGGGATCCCGGATCCCAGCATCGGGTGCCCTACTTATGACTGCAATAATAACAGAAGGAACAGGAGAAACAGTATCCGACAAAAACAAAATGGATAATTCGTTCTTGAACAGTAAAACCAATTTTAAAACATTAAACAAATTTTCATTGCGTATGACAAAGAGACAAAATGGTCATGGATGCGTTCATTCAAATTGTATTACAGTTTGGATAAATAGAGAGGGAGATAGAAGCATGTTTACAATCACGAGCTAAATAAAAGTTACGTTAAAAACACTTTCATCATTTCGTGTCTAAAACAATAATTGGATATTAATTATTATTGAAGTATAAAAATGCATCATAAAAATGATATTTGCCGGTAGCTACGGAAAATTAATTGTTTTTTTGAAATATAGGAAATACTGTTTTTTCGCTCGTGGAGGAATGCACGTGGTGGACGAATAATGCTGTAAAAAATGAAACATGGACGTATAATAATAATATACCGAGGCGAATCGTCGTACAGCTGAAGAAATAATTACTATTGCAATACTTTCTAGCTGCCATAAACATTGTTACAAAATACGTTTTCTTTGATATCGACTCGAATAAGACCAAGTTGACAGAACAAAAGACAGCGGTTACGTAGCCAGCGAAACGGATTAATAATTATTATCGCTTTGGCGGTAAGAAATGAATGCGAAAAACGGGAAAAAATAAACCAAGAATGAAGGTATGTATTTCATATGGATTTTTTAAAAAAAAAGGTAAAGCATAGGTGTTGGTAACTGATGAATTTCGTTTTGTGTGATACTTTCATCTCCGACCCAAATTAACAAAACTATCTCGTGTGCACCGTTTCTCGTCTCAAGAATTGCATTTTACGAAAAGTGTTATCTATAACTGTGAAACCACTGTCATATCAAATGAAAACTTTTGTGATTGTTTGAAAGACTATCATTATTCAGCATAATATATTTGCCGTTTTTACCTGTTATATTATATTACAATGTATGCACATGTACTGAGTCTTACTACATTTTTTGCTTAGCACACACCTTGCAAGTTCTAAAAGGCTTATTATATTTCTGTTGCTATTAGTACCAAATACTTTTAGTGATGCTCCCTGATATCTTGTTTTGTGAATTATCCAAATTTACAATTCGAAGTGAACTCGGCGACAGCAAAATCATGTGTTATTCAGAAGGGTAAATGGACGCATCGAGTGCGTAATGATAAACATGAATTTTCTTAGATAAAATCGGTAACTATGTTTGATGAATGTAATAATTGAATAGCTGTTTTAAAATACCACAATTAACCCTTTCTACTCCAATGTCGAGTGTCACTCGACATGATCGGTTACACATTTTGATTTGATTATTTTTGTGTGAAGGAATTTTTTCTATATTTTTTTTGAATACCCATTCGAAATACGTGATTTGTCGAGCAATTTAGGAATGTTAGAAAGTTGGGACGCTTTGCGACAACTACCTGGCGTAAACAATAGAATGGAATATTTTGGGGGTGCAAGCGAAGAATGCAGCGATGGAACAAAGGCAGTTCTTCTCGCGCCGAGGTTACGTAAACATATGTTGTCCGGCTGTGATATTTTTCGATTTGCTCAGTCAAACGGTTTGAAAGTTATTTGTCTTTTTGTGAATATTTAAAAAAAAAAAAAAATATTTTTTCAAAGATTGTGGGGCTAGTGGATGGTTTTAGTTTTTTTAGGTTTGGTTGTTGACAGATTAGTAAGTTGACATCATGTGTAAGAAATCCTCATATTTTTTTTTTCAAAACTGTATTATTTATTTATAACATCAATATCTTTTTATGTGCAAATTCACTAAAAATTGCTGGTGGAATTTTTTTGAAAAACCTTTGGAGTGGAAAGGGTTAAGGCTGTATTTGAAATGATAGAATATCACGTGAAAACACGGTTTCGGGAATCTACGCTTGGCTAACTTACTACGTGAAAACACGGCTTCGGTAGTCAGCGTGTTATGTTTTAAAATGTTCTACAATACAAACTATGTACATTCTCACAAATTTTGTCACTAACGACCCGGGTTTCGCCTTTCGGCATCTTCAGGCATTCAAGTGATTTGTGAGAATGTACATAGTTTGAACGATTCAAATTTAATATTGAAATTCCACCAAGCACCTTCAGTCGAAATCTTAAATTCTACAATACAATTGCATACAACCAAAAATATTTACTTGTAGAGCTTGACAAGAATGTTGATTTTTTTTTGGAAATATATCTACTCTTAATTTGCAGCTTATGGATTCGCAATAAAGAATCTCAATGTTTATTGATTTATGAGAACTAGTTACGGTACAATACGGTTCAACCTTATTTCAGAGAGTAAGGATAAAAATATGGGGCCAGGAATGCTAAATATTTAGCTCAACGTTCAAGTTATCGTAATATGATGGGGTGGGAGGGAATATAAACATCGAATACACCCATGGCCATTCAATTCGTGAATAAATTTATGAAAGAGTCTGAAAGATTTTTTTGCCGGCATGGAACGCATTATTGTATTTTACATTGTTTTATATGGGAAAAATTGATTCGCATAACGAGTGCTTCACATAACGAATAATATTCTGGAACGAATTAAACTCGCTATGAGAGGTTCCACTGTACCTTTATCAGAACTATGTTTAAACCTACATTTACTCAGCTGTGTATACTGGCTTAGAAAAGATATACTATTGTATCTTGTTGACAACAACGGATGAATTTATTTTAGCATAATATATAAATATTGTAACGTTTACTTCAAAATGAAGGAAAAATAACACAGTGTGTGTTTTTATTGATATGCAATAGATCAACAACACATGCAGTAACTATGGAACAGCTTTTGAATTACAATTGAAGTAACAAAAATGTCAGATAATAATTCGCAGAGTAATTCTAAATTTTAAAAAATGGGCAAATCACATTATAATACACCACGGGAACGGATTCCGTAACGGTAGCTGATGATGCTTTAAGAGTAAAAGCTTACTTCCGCACGACGAAAGACCATGAAACATAATAATTATTGTAAAACAGTACAAACC
Organism: Himalopsyche tibetana; assembly: GCA_030503985.1. Classification (NCBI taxonomy): domain Eukaryota; kingdom Metazoa; phylum Arthropoda; class Insecta; order Trichoptera; family Rhyacophilidae; genus Himalopsyche; species Himalopsyche tibetana. Next base: position 9,957,121 of record JAPJYX010000009.1, on the reverse strand, counting down.
ACAGAGGGGGCTGCAAATAAAAATAACGAGCAATCAGTTAAAATTCACATGAAGCATTCGTTGAATCACTATATCTCGTACTAAATTTGATTCAAGCACACACTATAATATAATGCAAGTAATAGTTTAAAAAGCATGAGATGTTATAATATATGCATGAAGCATTCGTTGAACCACGACCATCTCATACTAAATTTGATTTGATTCAAGCACACACTATATGCAACTAATAGTTTAAAAATCATGAGTTGTAATAATATATTTTTAGCAAACCAATCATTTATAAACTTTCACATAGAAATATGCATGGTAATTTTACTTTATTATGAAAACTTATTATTAATTATACTTACTTAGTACATTTATCAAAACGTCCATGAAGTTAATTTAATAAAAATAAGTATGTTTTAATGCACGTTTCCGTATTTTTGAGTTGTTTCTTCTGCATTGGAGAAGAACGGCTGTACGCCGTTTATTAATTAATAAAATTAACGACTTATCTTCACAAAAAAAATATATTTCAAACTTTCTTTATTATATTAATTATTAAATGACAGCGCATGAACAGCTGTGAAGACACATTGATACAGCTCTTATTTTTGGAGGCAAAAAAGCGTCTCGTAACAAATCTTTTAAATAATTTTATATTTTAATGTCTCATAAATTACCACGTCAAATCGATTTTACGTGGTAAATTACAATACATACGATTTAAAAGAAGAAAGAAACATATATGTGAGCGTAAACAATAATAACTGGGCTTAGCGAGAGCAATTTATTTACCGCTAGTCCTGTCCCTACTTTAAAAAAGGGAAACAGTTCTCGTTAAATAAAAAAACTTCTGTTAAATTGTCTCCATTAGGGCACATGCTCCACATTGGGAGCAGACATGGATAACAAAATAAATAAGCATTTTAAATAAGTCATTCCAGAATGAATACAGGTATTTTATATACCACCAAATTGGATCTCAATACCGGGCGAGTAAATCAAAATTGATATTTCGATATTTCATATAAAATATAACCATTAAAAAATGTACATAACCAAAAAGATTGACTTTTATAAACAACTTAAAAGTAATAATAATACACCGAGCAACCGAGTAATAATAATATAACGATACAATTGCGAGCAATTAGTCTTAGAGATTCAAAAATCGGTTTTGGTTAATTTTCAATACCGAAATATCACTATTATTGCATTTATTAAATCCGGTATTTCGGCATTGAAATAACTATGGATTGAGCTGTCTCAGATTCGGTAATACGGGTATTGCAATTCCTAGAGCATTTTAAATAAAATTAAATACTATTTAAATGATAATATAATAATTTTTAAAAAACGCATTCGATTTTAAACAAGAGATTGTTTTGATTGGTGAATAATTCAATTCCGTGGTTATATTTTTGATTGACTGTCAAAACCGCACAAGTGAAAGATTCTTACTTGAAACAGCCGATTGATTTCGCTTTTTTTTTTACGTCAATTCGATGACGGTAATTTATTATCTATTTTTGGTGAGACTATTTCCGATCTCTAAAATAATTTATATTGTAAATTGGTTGCAGATGATATTGCCGAAGTTTAAGTGTTTATCACCATTATTTAAGACATTAAATACATTGAAAAGTAATCATGAGAATTATAGTATGAAAGTTAACTGTATTAAGAAAAACACTTTCCTATGTACTGATTTCAACTTTTATTTACCAAGATTAGGACCGGTTTCGCTTATGGCGAGCGTTTTCAACTGATAAGACACGTACATTAACAGTGCTATTTATACAAATTAAAATAAAAAGTGTGATAAGCCATTGGCATTGAAGAGAATTATAGTAGAAGTCATGAATAAATGACTTAAATTAAAATGTTAAGACCTCTAACACGTAATTATAAAGATCATCAAAGAGTAATAAATTAATGTGGCGACCAATGGAAATGGTAGAGTAAACTGTGTAATCATACCAGACATATTGATTTTTCTTCAATATTTAAAATCAAGTTCCTCAAAGTGACAATCCAATGTATATAAAAAAATCACCAGGTAATTGTTAGCGTGTGTGAGAAAAAAAATGTCAAGTCGGCAGAATGGTGTCTCCCCCTTGAACGGGTTAAAATAATAAAAACGATATTATCGTCACACGCGTTAAATCACAAAACACGGAACTTAATTAATGAGATTATCAGGTCGCTTAGCAATGGACTGTTGTTATGAGAATAACTACAATTCGGATCAAATTTTCCCAGATCACGCATCCAATGGCCATGTAATTTGGCGAGATTATTAAAAGATCGCAAAAATGATGTTTACACACAATAATGTAATAAAAAGAACTTTAACATTGTCGCGTTCATGCTATATGAACATTAGAGACAGCGTCAGGAGATAAATCATTTTGTGGCAGAATGTGGAGGTCACTCGGAATCAAGTTCAATTTGGACGGTCAATTCAAGAGACTTCGTGTGAACAGTGGTTATTTTGTAAGAGAATACATAGTACAGATAGACCACCACGAGTAACACCAATGAATTTTTTAGTCAAGATTTCTCTTGTTACATATTATAATAATACAAAAGTGATCACACGCCAAGATTAAAAAAATGAAGATATAAGTTAAATAATACCCACGTAAAAAGAGAATATTCGAAATATCACAAATAGAAAATGAAGCTTTTTTTGGAAATAAATAGAGCACAGCTGCAAAGTCTTCCGATTTTAAATGAAATACTAAACTTTCCGGCATCTCCACTTCTATACCCTATATAATCATAAAATCATATAATCATAAAACCTTTGCCGACAAACAAATAATATAATTCTTGAAACTACTTACTACTCAAATTTGTTGGCATTCCCATGAGCTTATCCTTTTCGCCAGCAATGGCTTTGGACTCAGTGATGCATTTATTTCATATATAAACACGAAACTTTCATTTACTAAACGTCAGTTCAAGTTCATCTGTGAACTTGAATGCCTGAAGATGCCGAAAGGCGAAACCCGGGTCGTTAGTGACAAAATCTGTGAGAATGTACATAGTTTGAACGATTCAAAAAAGAAAATGAAGCGTTTAAAAATATAATTAATAATAGTATCGATTTTTTTTCTTTGAAAATCGCATGGCTGTGGGTAGGCACTGTTTTAACTTAAAATAATGTGTATTCAAATAGCTACGGTCGTTAAAAAAAAAAAAGTCTTGTTTTAAATTAAAGTCAGAGTCGGCTTATTCTGAGCCCTGGAAAATTGGTGCATATGGCGATTTGTCGGAGTGTATTGGTATGGAAAAGTAAGTCTGCAGTCATAAGCATCAGTGACATATGACCATAACAGTAGTGGAGATACTCACAAGGTGGCTCGGAAAAGTTTTTAGAATATTGTCTGAGGGTGCGTCACTCCTGAATGCTGTCGAAGACGTCGTTACTTAATTACTATATGATAAAGATATTTCCTGTAAGTATATCCTGAGGACGAGAGAAACGAGATCAGTCCAAGCTTAAACTTCGACATTAAAATAACAGTTGATAGTTAATGGCTTGTCATTCAATGTTTCTTTTTTTAATAAATTACAAAACAAATTAGTTATTTTGGTTATATAAACTACGAACCAACACAACAGGAAGTAGTGATTGTGTGGGCTTGCTACCTAACTCTAGGTTCATACTAATGTCAGGAAAATTGACTTTATGACTCGTCTACTTAATATATCATAAACTTAACAGTAAACTGTAGGCAGATTTTAAATTGCCGTACAATAATATAACCAAAAATATGCTATATTCTTCAATACGGGACGAATGAATTTAAGTGGTTTCCATACATGGTCCCGCGAACTTCGGTACGAGAAGAGTTTATACAGCATGTTCCGTTTGACAAAACACCAATTATTCAAAGTAATGCTCTTTCCCTATGACCTCCGACGCCTTCGCATAATGATTTAGGTGGGCATATTAAAGCACATAACAAATAATAATTCTTCACGATGGATCACCTAGGTGTTTTAATTTTCGACGCCCTACATGGGGTTCGAATTATATTGTGATCTTTAATGAAGCAAGATTTTTTCGACGATGTACAAACAGTCTAATATCAAAGGGTATTTTTTATCCATTAGTACAGCGGTCACCAAACTATGGCCCGCCGAAGATTTTCATATGGCCCGCGATAAGTTCTGGATTTTTGCATACAAATTATTCATATAAGAAATATTATTTTTCATGATTTAGTTGTGAATTCACAAGTAGTTATTTCAAATCATCAATTGTTATACAACTATCTGGTAGGGGACTCAAAGTGAAGGAAGTTGGATAGAAATTGGAGGCGAGACGACCAGATGTTCGTTTACTTGAAAATTTTTCGAATATTCTCATTTATTTAAATTCTAAGAAGGGCAAACATTTGTTAACATTATAATTATTATGTAACCAAATACAATGAAATAATATTCTGATTGGGTTCCAATAAGAATTTATTTGTCGTCCGGCCCCAAATAAAAAGTTCAATCCGGCCCGCTTCTCAAAAAGTTTGGTGACCCTTGCATTAATATTATATTATCTCATAACTATGATATTTTCGCGGAGAAGTTTTCGAAAGATTTAATATACTGTCACTACCCAAAAATTATTCATATGTATGCCCAGATTTCCTCCGACACTTATAAGCTTCTCTATGAATCCGCTTCTCCGAAAAACGCACAATTATTAATGGTCGTCGCCCTTGGCAACGCGTTGATTGGAGTATTTTATTATTTTTCAGTGATTCCTTTAAGATTTGATTACAAGTGTCACAAACAGTGAACATATTTCGACTCAATTTTTAATGGTTTTTTAAACATATTTTGACGAAGGAACAAGCATTTAGAGTAACATATAGCTATGTTAAATGATATCATTCGATGCCAGTCGGTTCATGCTTGGAAACATGCATAGCTAACGCAAGTCATCATCAGACTATACATCGATGTTTATGTCATATTTATATGAACGATGAAATGCAACAAAAGTGCCACACGTGGGACGATGAAGGGACACATCGCAGGCGTGGATGATAAGCTCAATTTAAATCGTGAAACTGATCATGATCGACGATCGTTTCGTAAGACTTAATGGATGCAATGCATCACGTGCCTGAGCATACATACACGCAAGAAGCAACGACCCGGTTTACAATGCGAAGAAAATGTTACAAAATATATTACAATAAAATTTTCTGAGACTATATTTTATTTATGCAAGTGGCGTGTTGTTGTTAGGGTTTCTCTTTCGGATTCCCGGTGAGATGTTATTTCCCGGTTTCCCGGAATTTATATATTTTTTTTACAAACTATTAACTATTCATCAGCTCACATCTGTTGAAGGTTATACTGGGATATGAGCCATTGAGCAGCTGAAGCCAACAACGTCGGCCAACACTTGTCTACACGCCCGGCTAACGTTGATGAGTAGTAATCTGTATTATGATATGAACTGACAAATATATCAAATTTGAATTTTTTGAATTCTGTACTTTTCCATGAGTTCCGTCGCCAACGACCGGGGTTTCGCCTTTCGGCATCTTCAGGCATTCCAAGTGCTCGGATGTACTTGAACTGACGCGTAGTAAACAGTTTGTATCGTTTATAAACAAAAATATAAGTAGATCCCTAAGTTAAAAGGCTATTAAAATGTAAATTAGCGAAAATTGAATGTATACAATTTTCAATGGATTAAGTGGGTTTGTTATAATTATGGGGATTTTTTGAAAATATTAATGACCAGATAATAACATAGGAATGTTTAAAATAAATCTAGGGTTTTATCCGACCTATTATTAATGAGTTGATTTGTTTTTAAGCCTTTGAATTAATATTTAATGATAGCAAGTGCTTGAATTATTAATAAAATGACAATTATTTAAAAGGGGTACAACAATGGAGAATTTGGTAGATAATATTGCTCGTTTAAAATTGGCATCATCTTAATTATCTTTAGTATATTTATCACTATTTTTATGTTTACATACTTTCCATATACGATCTCCATAATAAAATTGTTTTTCAGATGAAAGTGCTCACAAGCTGAGCGAAATCCACTTTCGGACAAAAGCGGACAACCGCAAAAAAAATGTGGAATATTTTTTAAATGGATGTAAATTTTACTGCGTGCTATATTTTCCACCAAAAATCTTTTTTAAGTGTACTGAACAATTTTAAAAATATGTAGGGTACATTTTTGTTAAGTATGGTCGAATATCGTTCATATCTAAAATGGCATTTAATTGCAAGGAATGAGCGCTGTTATATTATGACACCGCATGTTTACCAATAACTGACTTTTGCTACGTCGATTATGAAATAATTGCTCGACTTGAGAACAGATCTTGCGAAAATTGTTTGGGGATCATTAATTAAAATAATATTGCATTGAATAAATTAAAAAAAACGCAATACGAAAATCCAAACGTCGGGACAACGCGAAGGAGGCACTTTTGAAAGATTGCGAAGTCATTTATAATCACAACAATAACGATGAGCCAAATAAGAAAGAAAAATAAAAATGAAAAGTGTTCATTATTAGTATACACGTAATCTGTTATCTGTACATTCAAATCAATAATATGGATAACAAAAGCATCATATTCTGAGTGACATAAAGCCTTCGTTAGGTTGGTGTTCTGTTTAATTCAGTTGGCAAAATTTATTATATAATTTTAATGCGCATGCGTACTTCCTGGAAATTGGCTTATTTGCGGCTAACTTCAAGCACAATAAACAATGCAAAGGAATAGACAAGGACGACAAGACAAATTTTAATTGAGCTGACAATCAATGAGCGGTACGCGATAATAATTATCTAAATGTAATAATATTTTGATTCATTGTGCGGATTTATCGAAGGACCTGGTTCATCAATGAAGTAATTTGAGTGACAAATGCAATTATAAAATAAAATAAACTTATATTACATGTGCGAGAAAACTCTCAAAACGTACATATTTGAAAATGTCCGCTTGCTAACTTTATACAATATTTGAAGAGGTCGATATTGCTTGTTTTCGGATTTATAAATGGCAAAGTATCGGGAAATTTTAGGTGGTACTTTCTAGGAAGAAAAGTGTTATTAATCGGCATTGATTTTTTTAGCAACAATTGTATTTATTCATATTTTGTCCAAAGTAATGGTATAATGACTTTTTTGCTTTTAATTGCAAAATGAACACAATAGACGAACTCAAGTTACCATCATTTCGCCATTATCTCTAATATCATAGGCAGTATGGTCGTTTGATTTTTTAAAACAAATTAATTAGCAATAAGTTGGTAGACAATCAATATATATGCTCGTTTATTCCAATTGCTGCCTGGTCAAAATATCAATAAGTAAACTGTACTTTTAAGCATAATAACGATAACTTTTAACATGTTCACTGTCAATTACTGATGGATAAGTATTATATTTTAAAATAAAACACATTTTCGTACTAATTCCACATTATTAATTTATAAAGGATCAGCAACGGTTTTGCTCATTTTTTAAATTCATGTCCGCTTCCAATGTGTAGTATATAATCTGTTAATGGTATCTCAACAAAAACAGTCGTATCTTTTTCTAGAAAAACTGCTTGTTACTCAGTTGCCCAACCTCTCTTTTTTGGAAGAGATTAGGTATATAAAGGGCGGGATACTCTTGCCAGACGTCATTATTTTAGGAATGGTGAGAAGGAATTTTTAATATTTTAAACTATATTATAAAATGTAAGACAATTACAAATAATAATTTGTGTAAAAGCAAAAGAAACGATTCTTAACAGCTCTCTGGTAAGGTTTTGGTAATTCTCGTGAGTGAAACCGGTCCTAATAAATAATGTGGAATTATGAAAAAAAACTTTTCATATTTTTACTTAATTACTATAATGAAATACATGTTTGAAGTACCACTGTAAGTTTAATATGTAGCGTTTAGTGCAGGTGTTACCAACCTTACTCGTTCCATATCCGCTTTTACTATTTTTCAGAATAAGATTCCCCACCTGTTAGGAACCGCTGAATTAGTGTGTCGATAGAGAAAAATGTTCAACCCGAAGTGACAGACATGACGGTGTCAAAATGAGTCTAATTATCCATGCGTGTGTGGCTCGAAGTCGTAGCACCACGTGAAATCAATCTTGTATGATTCGCAGCAGGAGTTCATGTATCGTGTTCGCATTGTTTTCCTGTTGTAGCGCCGGGAAGGCGGATCGGCACCTACGTTCGAGATGGAAATAGATAAAGGAGGTCTTTAACTCCCGTAAACATAGGCCTCAATATGACGTCGTAAATATTACGTGCAGTTATTCTTTTGTTCGCTTGTCATAACGACAAAGCTTTCAACCAGATAAGCTTTCGTAATAACTATAATTTGAATCAGTGATTCAATGCCTTCTAAATATTTATAGCGAGAGATTTACTAGAAAAAATACCTTCTGATTGATGTTGTTTTTTTTTCCTTTTTATCAATTATTATTATCATTTGATGTGGGATAGGTTTCTTAACAACTCTAATGTTAAACAATGCATAGTGTTGATTTAAGTGGGTAATATCGTATCTATAAGGAGATGGATATTCATAATGCAAAACCATGGCTGTGGAGTCGTGTAAAAATAGACGACTCCGACTCCGAAGATTTTTTTTCAATAATTTCATTTTAACTTATAAATGTATTCCTCAGAAAATCTTTAGTCAGCCATGCAATTGATGTCAACACTTATAGACTTCGTGGTTTGAATACACATCATTAAATATATATATATTTTAAATGGGTTTGAATAGCTCGTTTTTTCACGACGCCGACTCCACAGCCCTGTGCAAAACAGTGAGCGTCTACTTATATGGACTCAAGAACTACGATATTATCAACTACACATTTTTTGTAGTAATTTCACAATTTTATGCAGTTTAAGAAGTTACCTCTTTCCACATCATCTTTTCACCAATAATTGATAGTGAACACACTTAAAGTAAGTAAATATTTTAGTTGACGTAGAAATCGTCAAATAATGTTTTATATTATAATCGAAAATTGCTTCGACACTATGACAAAATAAATAAACAAAAAAACAATATCTTTCGTTTCCATAGAAAGAGCCCGTAGACTTTTTATAAGGCTTGATAAACTTAAACGAAACTGCCATATACAGCGCTTCCACTTTTCATTGTTTTGATATAGTGACACCTGGTTCTTTCCGAAAGTTGCCAACGTATTCAGAGGAGGAAGATTTTATCTGGTTTCTTTTCAATGAAGAGATATCAGCAGTACATCTAGAACGGTCTGAATGACCCTTGGAATTGAATTGAATGCAAATAAAGAAGCAGTGGAAGCTTGTATTGAGCGAATCGAGATAATAAAATCTTTTGTACCTTCATAGCCTTCTTTCGTGTAAGCTGTTTTGTTTATATCAGTATGCGGTGATTCAACCAAATCCACGCGGACATTTATTTTGAAATGAGTTGTATGAATAGATAGCATCTACGGTAGTCTAAGAAAAAAATGACAACAAGCTATACAAACCTAAACACCGTTTTTTTCAATAAATAATTTAATATTCTTTGGTTCTACGATTGCTTAGTTACGGTTGACGTCACCGATAGATGAATACATACTGAGAAAAATATTTATAAAAATCAATGATTTTTTTGTTTACACTAAATCCATGATTGTACAGTGATTATGACTGGTTGTTGAGTGTATTAAGGTGTTGCGAGGCTGTGTTGACATTGGGAGTACTAAACGCATTTACGTGTTATTCCGAACTTCCTTTGGACTCAAATAATGTGACCTTTCCCTTAGACCAGAGGTGGGGAACCCTATCTTCTCTAAAGGCCGCATTTATTTTTCTGATTTGACATAAGGCCGCAGTAAACATAGGACGGGATTGATTAATATTCAATCCCTCACCCTACTTTTTCTCGCTATACTTATTGCCCAGATATCTCCAAACCTCGTTTTTTTATAGCTCACCGAGGAATTTGAAATCCTGAATTTGCTATACCTTTTCCCCATATATCTCCAAACCTCGTTTATTTTTAGCTTACTGAGGAATTTGAAATCCTGAATTTGCTATACTTTTTTCCCAGATATCTCCAAACCTCGTTTTTCCAGAATTGTTCAGAAGGCCGCGGGTTCCCCACCTCTGCCTTAGACTCATACTTAATTTAGGGTAAATTAAATAATTAAAGAATGGCACAATATATGGGCTCATTGGAGGTGATGTGAGCCAAGGGGTATTTTAGAAAAACATAAGTTAGATGCGTTGTAATATTCTACACGTTTTAGAGTATCGTAAAAGCGAAGTAACCTCAGTTAATACACATTGCAATATTGTTATCGCCGTAAAATAAAAATATGAAATCCACCAAACACCAAATAAAGATGTGAAAAGTCCAAGAAAAAAGTTTCACCATTTTACTAGTTGGCTTATTTCTCCTCTCGAGGGCTCATATTATACATCAGTTTATATCAGCGTAGGGGGACCTTCGGCCTCTAGGCAAGCGTTTGGAAAAAGGAGCGTAATCAACCCATTATATGTTCGACATTCGAAAAAAGGGGGAGGGGGTTTCAACGTTTTTTTTTACTGCGGCCTTATGTTGAATCAGATAAATGAATGTGGCCTTTAGTAATGAGAAGGTTTATACGATTCATTTAGCCTCAAGAAAGTGAATTGTGAACTACGTGTCTTAAATAGTAACGCGACAAGTGTGATAAATGATGAATATGTTGACAAATTCGATTCTACACCCCCCTCCTTGCTCCTCTTAAAAGGAAAAAAACCCAAACCTCCATTTTGTAATTTTATAATTTTATAATTTTAAAATGTTAGAATCAATCTTGCTTCATTAATTAAGCAAACTTTGCGATAGTAAGTCTGAAGATGCCTCTGAAAGAGGCGAAACACGTGTCACAGTTAGTTACACAATACGTGGAATAATCAAAGTTAATTTAAATTTTCTATTAATATGTTGACAAATTTCAGTCAATAAATAATAGTATACTTAACAGCATTGTAATGTTTATACGAAAAACAGTCCAGTTGTAAATTTTTTGATCAGTGACCGTTTAAATATAACAGTTGTTAAAACTATGGCAGTAGATTTATGGACGAAACGTCAGTAGAAATAGAACAGTGAAATTTCCGCTGACAATACAGAGTGAAGAATAAAATTATACTTATACTCATTATGAGGATATAAACTGGTCTGATGAGTCATTGATTTTAGCGGTAAGATATCATGATAGCTCACGGTAAAAGAATTCGACTTTGAAGAAAGATTGTCCCAGGGTTTTCCCGCATAATAGCTGCCGGTTATAGTATGTATCGACATTTGGGTCATCGAGATCGGCGATTCGGAACGAGAAGCGTCTCAGCGTCAGGCATCTCGATTCCAGCACTTGATGGACCGATGCAGGAGACGTGGACCGCGATTATGTGAATACTTCACTGAATAATCAATTACGAACATATTTTCAAATGCAAAAAAGAAATGCTTTGCGTATTTTAATTTTCAAAAAAAAAGAATAAATGAAAATCTATTTTCAATAGAAGGCCAGCGTTTCTAGGTGAGGACGCACGCCTATATTCTTAGTATTTGAGGGTCGTTCAAATCTAAGTAGGGAATTATAAAATTGTTATTACATATTATTTTTATGACGCATTTATTCATTTCTATCCAATTTCCTTCACTTTGAGTCCACTACCAGATAGTTGTATGACAATTGATGTTTTTAAATAAATAGTTGTCGTGAATTCACAACTAAATCATGAATATTTATATTTATTATATGCATAATTTCAGAACTTTTCGCGGGCCGGATGAAAATCATCGGCGGGCCATATTTTGGTGACCGCTGCTTTAAAATATTTAATTTTATTGGTTCTGTGGTAGAATAGATGTTTCACGAAATTTTTAGATCATTTTATAATATGTTTTACGAGACTTTCTATGATTTCGACAAGTTTTTTAATCTTACTCTGGTCAATCATCGGCCTTCATACTTCGAAGCAGAATCAGAACATTCGAAATATAGTTAGTCTTAGCCAAAAATTAGGCATGCATGCACAATAATCCTTATAAACCACAGTCGTGTGAAAACGCCGCCTCTTTCAAATCGATACGACTATAACAAAAACAAAACCTGCTAACCACGCAAAAATCCACGCATTGTTTTCGCAATCACAATGCACGGCGACCTTGCCGATAATCAAAATGTATTCCCGCGTAAAATCACACGGCACAAACGTGACTTTGAATAGTAGTAGGAAAAAAACGGCAGTAAAAAAAACCACATCGACCATCGCTAAATGCACTGCGGACGCGAACGATTTCTAATGCATCTCGAATCGCCAATCTACATCTGAGAACACCGGCGGTCAGATAGTTCCGGGTAAAAATGAAACATTATTACACACCGACGTTCTTTAAAAATAATGTATTAACGAATGTAATATTGATGTTTGAGTTTGCATTAGGAAATTGAAAAATCTAATAAGTCATATTAGTTACTAATATTTCCGATTAGATTATATAAATTATTGATGAATTTCCAACATTATACGATTGGTTTAGTCCAGTGTCTGCCAAACTGTGTGCCGCAAGAAGTCCCAGGTGTGCCACGGTGGAAGAAGTCTTAAAAATGTCAATTTTCAATAATGCCTATTTGGTACAAAATCGAGGATTTTAACTTTCTCAGTGAGCTAAAAAAAAAGGAGTTATGGAGATAATCTGCGGAAAAAGTATACCAATCGAGGATTTCAAATTCCTCGGTGAGCTAAAAAAAGAGTTTCGGAGATAATCTGTGGCATCTTGGTGTGCCGCGGTACTAGTTCCATTCATCACTGTGCCGTAACGGAGAAAAGTTTGGCAGACACTGGTTTAGTCTAATGGGAAATCTATCAGTTATATACACACTTTAATAAAGGAGACGATGTCTACAAGTATGCCGAAGGACAAAGTCAGCTAATTTCATAGTACATAATTTGTTCCAACCAAATTTTAAAAAATACCTAAAAGATAAGATTTTTAAAAGTCATTTTGTCCTCCTGAATAACTATTTTGTTTACTTGAATGAAAGTCTTCAATTAAGTAAGTTTATCTAATGTTTGAAAGTATGTAGAATTTGAAATATTATTATTATTGTATCACACGAAACGTATTTATTTATACATATCGACTGTGGAAAGGAAAAAGGACGTAACCCTCAATTTTCCAAAACAGCTTTTATTCAATAATCACAATGTATACAACTTGACACAAATTCTTTCAAAAGGATGGGAGTTGAAAATGCCGAATAAGTATCTAAATTTAGCTTTTAAGTTTGAAAAAGATGACCTTGTAAAAAATTTAAAACCAAGAAAAACACCGAAATAAAGGTTTTTCCGAGACAATTTCTTTAATTAATATTAGGTTACGTCAATTTAACGCCAGTTTAGAAGTATCTGTGCACTTTAAGGTTGTGTATAATTCATAATTTGCATATGTCACAAAATCATCAAAACACGTTTTTAGCGCCTCCAGTAAAATTTGATATGTGTGGGTTACGTCCTTTTCCCTTTCCACAGTCGATAGTATTATAGTGATGTGCTGCTAAAAATTTGCGCACCTTGTGAATTATTGCATAATTGAGAAAAAATTTGGTCGTCGATTTGGAAATCATGGGATTTTTCACCCAGAAAAGCCAGAAATTTGCGAATTTTCCAAAATTACCAGCGCGAGACATTTTTTAGCTCTTTCAAATATTTTTGAATCCAAGATTCCAAGAATTTGCGGATTTTCCCAAATTACCAGTGCAGGAGCTTTTTTTTCCAATTTTTTAAAGAAGAAAGAGGTCTAAGAACCGGCTCTCCAAACCAAAATTATTTTAGCAACCGGCTCGGCAGATCCGGTGCGAACCCATAGCAGCACATCACTGATTATACCTAATATATATCTAGAGTTGTTAAGTTGGAGATGGCCGATACAATTGAACACAGGAGAAATACAATCATACCCTGCACTCAATATTTATCTTATGATGATATTATTGATGCCACATTTTATTGTATAATTACAATAGTTATAACTTTTCAGTGATGTTTAGGCAAGATCAATACAATAAATTGATCCTTGTATATTGACATTACAATCACCGCCAAATTAGTAATGAACGTTTTTTAAATTGTTTTATTTTTGTGAAAATTCGAAATCTGGACTAAACCGAGTTTTGACTACTATTGGAATTTGAGAACCGGTTTTTTAAAGTAAATTTTTGTACAAGTCCTAGTTAGCATGAAACGTTACGGTGGTAAATGAAATTAGAGAAATATATTAACGAGCATTTTTTACCAATTAAATATCTAGAAAAATCGAAAGTTTTCAAGACTATAATTTTTGTATAGGCCCTAGTTGGCATGAAACATTTCGATGGCGAATGACATCAGAGAAATATTCACGAGTTTTTTTCGCCAATTAAATATCTAGAGAAATCGAAAGTTATCAAGACTATGGCTGTGCTATCGCCTAATTAGCAAAATAGAATGTAATCATTAATTGATTTGGCATTTACTTGGTAGAACTCCATTTATAACAGATTAAAATAACAAAGTATTTTAGCTCTACAGTTTTTAATAATTTTATTTGTTGATAGCTATTTCGGCTTGCGCCATCGTCAGAACTATGTTTAAACTAATGTTTTGCTCAGCTATATATACTGGCTCTGAAGAGATACACAATGCATCAAGTTATTCGCTCTAACATCCTAATTATAATTACAATATTACACTTATCAAAGAACGATTAACAATCTGGGTTTATTTCTTAAAACATTAATTAGGATAAAATTAAAATGATATTTATTATTAATGACATTACATAAAATTTATTAACTATGGCTTTATTGTTTCGAACAACAATAAGCAATATGGGTTTTTTCAAAGTAAATTATGATAAATTATACTAATATTTATTATTAATTACAATAGGGGTTTTAACAACGGTGATGGATTAATAATCGTTTGTTCGTTTAAGATGTTTTGTTTATGCCTATTAATCTCAAGCTGCTCTAATAAATTTAATTTTTGACCCTTATGACAAAGATGCAAAACGGTTGGCTCTAAACTTAAGTTAATGTCATGAGACTCGGTCAAAAAATGGTTTGCAAATTGTGAGTCTGATTTTGTATTGTTAAAAGATCTTATATGCTCTTTAGCACGTGTTGAAATGCTTCTACCGGTCTGTCCTATGTAGATCGCATTACACGATCCACAGGACATTTTATATATTCCGCTTCTGTCAAGGTTGTTGATTTTATCTTTACTGTTTTTAAGCTGGATTCCTAAATTATTATTAACCTTAAATGCTACGTTAACCGAATGTTTAATTTCATTGTGGATTTTTTCGCTAATTCTTCCTAGGTAGTTAATAGATCTAAAGAAGCGGTTCTCTTGTATAACGTTAGGGTAAATAAGTTGTCTTGATAGTTTTAATCGTTTTTTATGTAGTAAATTTTGTATCACCGTTGCCTTGTACCCGTTATTGATCGCAATGTGTATGATAGTCTTAAGTTCATTTTGGTAATCAAAATTATTCATTGGCACTGATACTAATCTATGTATCATGGAATTATATGCTGCCAGTTTATGATTCCATGAGTGGAGAGATTTTGCGTGGATTGTAGTGTCGCAAAAAGTTGGTTTCCTAAAAATTTTGAAATTATGATTTTTATCTACTCTAGTTATCGTTAGGTCTAGAAAATTGATGCTTTTGTCTATCTCTACTTCTAGCGTGAATTTAATTTTACTATGTATCAAGTTAGCTTTAAGTAAAAAATTACTTAGCTGTCTTTCCGTTCCTAGCCAACAAATCAAGATATCGTCTACATAGCGGTAGTAATATAAAATATTTTTATGATCGAGTTCTAAAAGTTTTATTTCTAAATTATTCATGAAAATTTCTGCAAGAAGTGGGCTTAAAGGGCTGCCCATCGGTAAACCGTCATCCTGTTGATAATATTCTGAGTTAAATAAAAAGACCAAATCTTCTACAGCAGCCGGTAAATTTGCGCTTGACAGGGCGAAAAAGATATGGCTGAAACAAGAAATTCGCGAAGGTATGAGAAAACGTGATAATCTTTTACATTATATTAAGGTCCTACATGCGGAACTTAGCTTCAAATTACATCCCATAGAATTCGATTTACTTGATACCTCAATAAGAGACGATATCAACTATATTATTTTCCTTAAATTTCAAAAACAATGCCGTAAACTCACAAACTTAATTGAAAACAGCAAACCTAATACCGATATTGATTCTAAATATAACACAAAACAACTCAAGTTTTACCAGAAGACCATTAATCTGTCTTCAGTTAAATTCTCAGATGAAGAGACCAATCTTCTTGACAAAGGTTTTAAATATCAAATCCCCCAATTTCCATCAGCCAGACAACTAGAACTACTTGCGGTAGACACTGAATTGGCATTGTCAAGAGTTGAAGATAACAAATTACTTAAACATACTACAGCCAAAATAATATCAAATTCAGCGATTACAACTAAACGGAAACCTGTTAATAAAGAATTTACAACGCTTAAAAATATTAAAGCTAAAACTATTACTAACAATTTGATTATAACTAAAGCTGATAAAGGCAACTCCATAGTTATTTTGAATAAAAATGACTACATAGATAAAGTAAACAACTTTCTTAAACCATCCGAATTTACTAAACTCACAAAGGACCCGACGTCTAAATTAGCGACTAAAATCAAAAATATTGTAAAAGACTGCAACATCGTTTTCCCAACTGAATCTATGAAAAGATACGTTAACCTCATGAATCCAACGGCGCCGTTATTATATGGTCAGCCAAAAATTCATAAGACCGGAACTCCAATTCGACCAGTAGTATCCTTTACAAATACTCCGACAGTTAAATTAGCATACCTAATGAATAAAATTTTCAAAGATAAAACTAAATTCAAAGCTCATCACAGCGTAGAAAATTCGATAGACCTAATCGATAAAATTAAAAACATACAAATACCCGCGAATAGTAAATTTATTTCACTAGATGTCATTAGTCTATTTTCAAACATTCCTGTTAAAGAGTGCCTTGAGGTTATGCACGAATATCTTGAAAAATCGAAAATTCATCCATTTGAAACCGAAGAGATTTACTCTTTAATTAAAGTGTGCACCGAAAACAATTACTTTTTATTTAACTCAGAATATTATCAACAGGATGACGGTTTACCGATGGGCAGCCCTTTAAGCCCACTTCTTGCAGAAATTTTCATGAATAATTTAGAAATAAAACTTTTAGAACTCGATCATAAAAATATTTTATATTACTACCGCTATGTAGACGATATCTTGATTTGTTGGCTAGGAACGGAAAGACAGCTAAGTAATTTTTTACTTAAAGCTAACTTGATACATAGTAAAATTAAATTCACGCTAGAAGTAGAGATAGACAAAAGCATCAATTTTCTAGACCTAACGATAACTAGAGTAGATAAAAATCATAATTTCAAATTTTTAGGAAACCAACTTTTTGCGACACTACAATCCACGCAAAATCTCTCCACTCATGGAATCATAAACTGGCAGCATATAATTCCATGATACATAGATTAGTATCAGTGCCAATGAATAATTTTGATTACCAAAATGAACTTAAGACTATCATACACATTGCGATCAATAACGGGTACAAGGCAACGGTGATACAAAATTTACTACATAAAAAACGATTAAAACTATCAAGACAACTTATTTACCCTAACGTTATACAAGAGAACCGCTTCTTTAGATCTATTAACTACCTAGGAAGAATTAGCGAAAAAATCCACAATGAAATTAAACATTCGGTTAACGTAGCATTTAAGGTTAATAATAATTTAGGAATCCAGCTTAAAAACAGTAAAGATAAAATCAACAACCTTGACAGAAGCGGAATATATAAAATGTCCTGTGGATCGTGTAATGCGATCTACATAGGACAGACCGGTAGAAGCATTTCAACACGTGCTAAAGAGCATATAAGATCTTTTAACAATACAAAATCAGACTCACAATTTGCAAACCATTTTTTGACCGAGTCTCATGACATTAACTTAAGTTTAGAGCCAACCGTTTTGCATCTTTGTCATAAGGGTCAAAAAT
Organism: Himalopsyche tibetana; assembly: GCA_030503985.1. Lineage (NCBI taxonomy): Eukaryota > Metazoa > Arthropoda > Insecta > Trichoptera > Rhyacophilidae > Himalopsyche > Himalopsyche tibetana. The sequence continues at coordinate 9,938,967 of JAPJYX010000009.1, read as the reverse complement.
TAAATTTATTAGAGCAGCTTGAGATTAATAGGCATAAACAAAACATCTTAAACGAACAAACGATTATTAATCCATCACCGTTGTTAAAACCCCTATTGTAATTAATAATAAATATTAGTATAATTTATCATAATTTACTTTGAAAAAACCCATATTGCTTATTGTTGTTCGAAACAATAAAGCCATAGTTAATAAATTTTATGTAATGTCATTAATAATAAATATCATTTTAATTTTATCCTAATTAATGTTTTAAGAAATAAACCCAGATTGTTAATCGTTCTTTGATAAGTGTAATATTGTAATTATAATTAGGATGTTAGAGCGAATAACTTGATGCATTGTGTATCTCTTCAGAGCCAGTATATATAGCTGAGCAAAACATTAGTTTAAACATAGTTCTGACGATGGCGCAAGCCGAAATAGCTATCAACAAATAAAATTATTAAAAACTGTAGAGCTAAAATACTTTGTTATTTTAATCTGTTAGAATGTAATCAGTTGAAAATTAAATCTCTTCGCTATTTCGAACGTGAATTCCGATACAAGCTGGAAGTATCTATGACAACGTCATTCCGGATTCCGATCTTGGTGCATACCGGGCTGCGAACGGGCATATCGTCATTGCAGTCATTACACAAACACAATAGGATGTGCGGTGAAATGAGAACCGACTAGCAATTACGAGTCGACCGGCAAATTAGACGGCTCCAGTTTCGCTTTCACTCGGACGATGGTCTTCTCTTGTCACTCGCGGCCTGCGCTTCGAAGTCCCATTGTTCATAGTTATCAGTTATTGTTCTTTAGGTACACATCAACCACAAAACACAGGAAATGTTGGGCTTAACTATGATAGGCATCACACGCGATCAATATGTTTTGACATTAGTGGATGAAAATCATTTTTATTTAATTAACTAACTACGTGTTTCAAAAGAGAATGCATCATTTGAAAAGGAGTATGTATTAAATTACACACATTTTGCTATCCATATTTCCGCTAAAATAACACATATTTGTATGCTTTCCGACCAAATAATTATTAACAAAAAGTAAAAAAATATGGTAATACACTATATAAAAATGTAAAGGATATCAGAAAATATTCACCTACTCGAATTAAAATTGAGTTATGAATACTATTTTCGATGGATATGTTGTGTCAAGTATCGGTAGTAGAACATAAAGAAATATTCGTATATTAAACCAGATAATTTAGAAGTTAATCGACATTTTTTAAAAAAATATTTGAATACTGGATCCGATAAAGCATGTGTGCCCCGATAATGCAATGTGTATCTAACGTAAATTTCTATTTTTCGGGGTTGGTAACCTGCGGCCTGCGGGGCGTCATGGTGCGACCCGCAAGTTTTTAAAACTAAAATATTTGTCTACACATGTCATTACAGTGCAATGATATGTGACCCAAGTGCGGCCCGCACTAATCCCCACGTAAAATTTTTGGCACTTTTACAACAAAACTTTGTCGACCATTGATCTGGACGATCGATGTAACAGATGGAAACTGCGCCTTCAATGTTTGCATGTTCTTTCCAGTGACAGTTATGTTGTTATCACTTTCAGGGTGTTCACTGTTAGTATTTGTTAAGAAAAACAGTTTTCCTTTGTAATTATTTTCACTTTTATTTACCAAGATCAGAACCGGTTTCGCTCATGGCGAGCATTACCAATTGATAAGAAATAGAATTTAACAGTGTTATTCCAATTTGTTTTCTATAAATTTTGTTTTATCAATGTCCGCTCCCAATGTCGAGCATATGGCATCCTATTGGAGGCATCTTAACAGAAGTTTTTCTACGAGAACTGTTTGTTACTCAGTCGCTCAACCTCACTTTTCTCAAAGTGAGTAGTAGGGAAAGAATGATAAGGCTAGAACAGGACTAGTGGTTGGCTAATCGCTGTTGCTACACCCAATTATTAAAGGATCAGAAGGATGGGGGGAGAGGAAATAATGTGAATTGACATCACAAACACCCAGTCTTCGATCACAACTTTGAATTGAATAATTCTCAAATTCACTGTGATCTGACCGGGAATCGAACCCAGACCTGCGTGATCGGTAGAGAAAGCTCTAACCAACTGGGCCACAGCAGGCGACAAACATAATAATTCTATATATACCACTGTTAAATTATATTTCTTACCAGTTGGAAATGCTCGCTATGAGCAAAACCGGTCCTGGTCTTGGTAAATAAAAGTGGATATAAGTACAAAGGAATATTGTTTTTTTCTTACTAGTTATGTATACACTGATAATATCTACTATCTATTCTTATCAAAATCAGCTGTTTTAGATTAGATCATTGCGTGTGCACCACGAATGACTTTTCTCAGCAGCGCTTTGAAAGCGATTTTAAAATATCAATTTAAAGTTCAGATACGCATTAAGCTCAAATCGTTCAATATCACTATTATATATATATATCTCGAAATAAATTTAACATTTTGTGTGTCAATCACTGGGATTCCGACAAAAGAAAACAGATCCGATACGAATTCAATTCATAACGAAGCGAAAGAACGTGATGCAACGTCGTGGATTTCATAGAATTCAAGCGATAATAGGAAGACCGGTGAGTCGGTTGACCATCAGCAGGCACGGCGAAACACGAGCTACCTCTTCCGCTTTTATGACGGCCTGATGCTTCATAAAGATGGAGCTATCGACGAGGAGTTATGCCATGATGATGACTTACGATTATCGTTACCTGACAATTACATCACCGGTTGATTGATGTATCAGCTGACTGTGCGGTTAGATAGTTTCACGTAGAATAAAAGCAAACGTTCTTGGATGAGATCACAAATCTTTTGATAAGAGCTGTTTACGTTATCGATGACGAAATGCATAGCCATGAAACAGCCTTCATTGGCTTCGTTTGTATATCTCACGTCGATTGTTGAATAAGATATATGTTATATCAGTTAAATACATGTAGTAGACACGTGTAGTATTTCAAGGAAAGCAGCGAAGAAAATTTATAAATTGTACTAATATTAAATTAAATTTGATAACTTTGTTATTCCACTTGTAGTGCTACAACTTGTGAACAACAAGTGTTTCGCCTTTTTGAGAAGCATCATTAGACTATTGCTACGTTTACGGATGAGCTAAAAATTGATTCAAATCTTATGTTATAAATTACAAAATAAATGTCGGGGTTTGTCCTTTTCTATTGGGTGCAGGGAGCGGGTAAAATGCAAACTTTGATAGTGCTTTAATTAGAAACTAATTATTAATCAAATCAGTATGTGTGGGAAAGCCCAAAAGAAATAATATATATATATATATTAATAGTAGAAAAGGACAAACCACATCTTTTATTTAGATTTTATAACAAAAATTGACACTCACGAAGTTACCGCCGTACCCATCAAAGTTAAATTGTACTAATTTTAGTGAATTATATAGTACCAATGCTTTCTGCTAAAAAAACGTCAATTTACTAGCAATACTTGGTGGAGCGGCATTATATTCAACAAAAACACACATATTCACACAATAATTCCACATCTATTTAACATAATCTGAACCGGTTTTGCTCGTCACGAGCACATTCAAATTATAAGAATATACCATTAAACACGGCTATTATACCACACCATATAAATATGAAAGGGACTCACATTTATATGAATAAGTGACATTATATTGACTATAATTAACACGTTCAATACCTCTGACAAATAAATGAAACTAACAAGCAATCGCATCAAAACATCTTGAAGTTGGTAATCACTTTTAGGGTGTTCACTGTCAATACTTGGTGAAAAGGCATTATATTAATAAAAACACAATAATCCATTGCATTAGCCTTTGTTAACTATTATTTTATATAAATTAAAAAAATAATAATAATATATATATTTCTTTTGTTAGAATTGATATGGTCTTTGAAAAAATCCTTTTTCAGAATCTTCCTGGCTGTCGATTTTGTTTAAGTATGAACACACACCAACTACTTGGAAGCGGTGAAAAACATGAAACTATCATTAAGCCTATTCACTTTATTAATGTAGCATTTTATCACTTTGTCAAAAATTTCCCAAATTTTAATTGTGTTTGTAATTACTTTCAATCACCATTCTAAATTTATTAATCTGGGATGACTTTTTAATTATATGTTAGATGTGTTAAGCATTTTAATTTTGTGTTATTTTAGAATCACTTTTAATGTAATTGGTTATTTATTTTCAATGCCAATTGTTGTTTATAACTTTTCATTTTTGTACATAATAGCATTGTTAAATTATATTTCTTATCAGTTGACAATGCTCGCAATGAGCGAAACCGGTCCTGACATATTGAATGAAGTACAAAGGATTATTGTGTTTATAACTTGTTTTTCCAAAATCTATTAAGTTGAAATATTTCCGTGTAATGGTTGGGGCTGCTAGAACCAAGATTTAATGGTATGCGATAATGTGTCACGTCTTTGTTTTTATTCATAATCCATCGATACTTTTATTAATTAAGGTTGTATGTAATATGAGAAAATAAACGAATAGCAAATATGTATACCCAATAAATACGTAAATACATACATAATATTTTGGTGAAATACTCGGAGAAGCTAACGAAATTATATATGCACACATTCAAAACTCAGCTATAAGGGTTATCAAAGCTTTACAAACACAAAGGCAAGTTTGAAATCCGGAGATAACTAATTTAACTTCTAATAGTGTTGTCTAATGGGAATTTCAGAGCCGAAACGGATATCTATTATTTGCTCGTGCCTACAAACGATCAGTTAAAAAACAAATAACGAGCGAGCCCATTGAAGTTTCTGTTTGCTCTAGTAAATAAACATACCGATATAACATTGTTGTGATTATTAGCTCCTACACATCTACGGATTTCTATTTGACCGGAAGTATTTAACACAAAATTTTAACCGTAGAGTTATTCACTTAATTATTTTGATGTTATAACATCTCTGTATATATTGTAACGGTGTTCTTACCGAATGAAAAGAAGTGAAATTTTAATAAAAGCTTTCTAGGTTTACCAATGAATCAGTAAATCTATAGAAAATTAAAATTTGATTGTAAACGAATGATAGTCAGCATTTTTTTTTATATCTATTTACGTAACGTTATACGTAATATTGTGAAATAACACTAAAAAAACTGATGCATAATAAATTATATGCATGCCAACGATGATATAATATTTGTATTGAAACTAAATGAAATCTCTAAATATCTTCAATGGATTCAGCGGTAACTTTGCGGAAGTTATGTTTTTAATAAAAAATGTGACAAGTTTTTTGCTAGCTTGTGAAACGTCGTCAGACAGAACATTGCAAAGTAATCGGAAAAATGTTCTTATTCTTAGTGTCAGGGGTTTGTCATTTTCTACCGAACGCAGACAGGGTTATCAGATACAAAAATTCGGCATCTTCAGACTTACTATCGCAAAGTATGCTTAAGTAATGAAGCAAGATTGATTCTAACATTTTTAAAACAAAATGGAGTTTGGGTTTTTTTCCTTTTAAGGGAAGCGAGGAGGGGGTGATAAAATCGAAATAAAGCAAACAAATAATGATACTAATGAGCTGCAATCTACCAGATTGGGATTTTTCTCTTTTAAGGGAAGCAAGGAGGGGGGGGGTATGGAATCGAAACAAAGCAAACAAATAAAATCATACTACTAATGACGTTAAACATTACAAACTATTAAACTAATGAGCTGCAATCAGATAGGTTGGTGATTACTCTATTAATTGGAAACAATGTAAGTAATGGCGCACAACCTGTCCTATTGAGAATATTATTTAATTATATTTCTTTTTTGTTAAGAGTTTTATTTATTTATAAAAATTCTTAACTATTCATCTGTAAACCCTTTTTATTTACTCGGTGGGATATTTCTAAATTACTAATCTGACTAAAATGATGATCATTTTCTATATCATCTAACCTAAAACCAATATAATTATGTATTTATTTTCGATTATTATAATAATTATCTAGGTACACGAAGGACCATCAACATCGCATATGAAGAAATCGAGATAACAGCAGATATTATATAAAAAACACTGTATTATCAACATGTTTAACTGTATTAATAAGTTTCAAACGATAATGAAAAAAAATACACACATATATTAGATTTTAATTAAGTTACTTCTAATTTGATTCATACAGTTCGATCAACAAGATGTTTATAACACAGATTGAAAATATAATACATTATAGCATAGAATTGGACAATAGCAACATTGAACATGTTATATAAAGTCTAAACTGGATTCGACTAAATCCAATTCTATCTTATGCGTGGGTGCTCCATTATTATCTTGCATCTGGATTGCACGCGACCTTTACTGAAACTAGAAATTAGTTTCGTTTTTTTTTATTTATATACAAGCGTTGTGGTTAGATATTGCGAAAATTAATCAAAAAAAAAACTTCTTGATCACTGATATAAATGGCACATTGACGTAATCGATAACAAAAACAGCGGCAACATTTAAGCAATATGTATTTACAGTATGCAGATGAAATAAACATAATTTACCAACATCGAAGTAGAGATTACAGTCGAATATTCGAGTCTTTTTTTAAATATTGGGATATTCTAATATTATCACTGATTTTAAATACATATATTTCAAAAATCAAATAATTTTTGTACTGCCAATATAAAATAAAATTTGTTATTCCACTTGTTGTGATTTGTTTCAGACAATAACAAACAATCAGACAAACATCTATACCGGACAAGAACACCGTAATACTCACTTTAGTGTCAATACAAGTGGTCTCTACATATTATATATATATATATATATCATTCGTATTTATTTAAATTTATATTAAAATATTTGGCATACCTTCTAAGCCTTATAAGATATTCCAAACATGCCTTAGAATCTAAGGCATGTTTTCAGTCTACATTTTTTGATCCAGTATATTTACTGGCTTCTACTATATCCACCGCAAGCCCAAGCTCAAAAAGGTCATTATTTTAGTACCGTCTGTAAAAACCAGCAGTAAATACTGGTTAAAGATCTTTTCTGGACTGTAGTAACTCGGAATAAGGCTATATAATGTATCTATTTAAAGGAAATAAAACATTTTAGATGTTTGGATTAATATAATAAATATCCATGAAAAATACTTCCGTGTTTTCGGTTCAATTACAATTGTAAACCATACCAGTATTTTCAATCCAAAATAGGTCTCAAATGATAGAATAAAAAATGGACACAAAAAAGCACTCATCGAGAATGAATGAAGCAAAAACTCGACAAAAAAAAAAGCTCGATCTACATGTGGGAAGACGACCAAACGTGGCCTGTTTTATATCGATTTCATATCAGGTTCAATGTTCTGCGGTCACATCAATCATCAAGAAGATAATATTTTTTAATAAATAATAATTCATCTGTAGCAATCAATTGGAGTAATAATAAAAAAAATAAGCCTAGCGTTCATTAGTCAAACTCAAATTAAAATTCTTAGCCCCCATCGATTGTGCCATATGGTGAATTAATTATTGAAGACGTAACATTCTTACGTAGGCGCAATCCATTAAGGAACATGTTTTTCTTTTTACTATCAGAAATATTGATGGATTTTTTCGATAAGTAAAATCAATTGTCATACCAAATGTGTGTTTTAATCAAATAATCACTATTGGGAAATCTTTCGTGTTCTTTCGATTACACCAGACAGTTTTCAAGGTTGTAATAAGCCCCAAAAAGTGGTCTGCAATAGATTTAGCAAATCGATGGATAGTGTATTACAGGAAGATAAATTACTGTCAGAGATTGCTTTTGTAAAAAAGATTTGCAATTAGCACATAGTTGGGCAATAATTAGAAAATGGACAAACTTTTTGAGAACTCTGAGTAGAAAATGACGGATCATTTTTACCATTTGTTAAAAACATAATTTTGTATTAAAAATAAATCTCCACAACAAAACCGCTGTATCTATCGAAACTATTATCGAACAATGATCTGTTTTACATGAATACTGAATATTTTGTATAACTAATTATTGCTTACGACAATACATGTGTAAGTTAGTATACTATGTACATTGTATATATATAAAAAAAAACACTTGTTTGTACCGATTTACATTTTTTATTTAAAGATCTGCAAACATTCATTTTTTTTTTTTAAATATAATGCCTTCCCATCAAGAATTGACAGTGAACATTTCAACATTGTTTTACTTATACTTCCATACATTTGAAAGACAGTGAAAACAATGCTCCCACATTACTGCTTGGTAGATTTCCATGTATTTTAATTTAATTTAAAGGTTTTAGCTGCATTTTATAAGAATTCAAAGTTAATTACCACACAAAACAAGTTGGCGATCTTCTGGTTGTTATCAACGCCTTATTCGAATATTTTCGACGGATTCGGCGGTAGTTAATTGTTTCGCGTATCTCAGAAGCATCTTAGGACTCACTATCGTAACATTATTTATGCATGACTATTTCACTAGTTTCCAAGCTTTGGTACGGCGACCTTCAAATTGAGGTTTCAGGTTTACACCGAGAGACATATTTTCCAGCTGGCCGATCATCGCATTCCGCTCCAAAAACGAGCTGATTATGTTGAGAGCTGGCCTCAAATGTGGGCCTGTCGTCGTTGCATGCATGTTGCATCAACATTCGCCCCCCTAATAGATTGACGGTGTCAAAGACCTTTCATTGAATGGGGTATTACACTATACACATCGGCCGAACCCACCATGACTCTGAATGCTCACTGTTAAATATATTTATCAAAGATAATTTGTACATTATATCGTCACCGTTCTGGCAGAAGTAGGTAACTAACAAAACTATGTTAAGTATACAAAGAAATTCTTCGTCTAGAATAACTGAGCTGTTGCAATTAGTGTACCAATTTGCAAAAAAAGGTTATATTTTTATAGGCAATTATTATTAACGGCAAGCAATTATCTGTATCGATTAATTTTTAAACTCTTATTTGTGTCAGATCAGCATTAATGCATCAATGTTTTCATATAATAATTATCATTTTTTTTTTGCTAGAGGCTTTATCTTAAAATGTGAAATGTTGCATTTTCTGTTTCATACCAACTTGTGTCAGAACAGACAACAGTGACGATATATTGTAATATGTACGCAAGATATCGTTTATTTCCAAGACTGTATTTAATACTGTATTGGAATTAGAGCGATATTTTACTTACCACGGTTTGACATCGAAAAGCTTGACAATTGCGTAACGGTAAATGTTAACGAAGAAATAAAATAACTGAATTTGTCATATTATGCTCAAATCATGCACTAGTGTTGTCAAAACCAAGCATTTTTACTGAACATGAACAAATAACATGTTATATAATATTCCATTTAAGTTTTAAGTAGATATACGTATTATCCTTACTCATGTACAGCCTGAACATTTTAATCCAAATCGCCAGCACAAGACAGCAATAAAAAAAAAACAAATGTATCCGAAATATTCATTCGTTTACGTTGTTTTGAAATAACAATACCAGCGGTGCTATTCCCGCGTGCATACATTATTGCTCCAGACCGTTTGAAATAATTGTACGCACGCGGGAATAGCACCACGGATGTTTGAAAAACCATCTGATGACCCTGGGCCGCACACAACAGCTAAACGGGCCGAAAGTTGAGTATGGCTGTATTTATAATAATGAAGTATGTGCTGACATATAAAACAAAGCAACATCATGAATCTAGGTAATAAGGTAGACAAAATATATATCTGTTTTACAAATGTCTGCACGCGATCTTTACAGCGATAGTCCGTACAAAATTGTTATTTTTGTTACTTAAAAAAAGTATTGCAATAATGGGTTAAAATTATATAACAATTAACAATATCGGTCAGGAGGCTTACCCATTCCAGTCTCAAGCTACAAACCAAAATCGTTATCAGCGGGTTACCCTTACCTGAAACAAAAATAAAACAATATCATGAATAAAAAAGCTAAAACAATTTGATACTAAAATAAAAATTTAATTGATGCTCAAAATACCCAACATTCAATCGATATTGCCACTTAAAATAATAAAGTTGGTTAGCAATTTATAAATGACGTTTAAAATTAGTTTCGTGTTGGTTATGATATTAAAATGTTAGTCGTATAATTCGGTAAGATTTAAGTCAGGTTTTAAAATATTAAAACGTTCACATAAAGATGAAATAAATAGACGGAAATATCAAAGGCATAGTTAAACGAAGATAATAAAACGAATTCCGTAAATTAAGCACACAAAATCATAACCATTAAAAAATTCTACGAACGTAAAACCTCCCTGAAATATTTATATGAATTAAGTATAAACATGCAAATGCTAGAGTTTGTTATCCGTATGAATTTAGGAGCGGTATATTATATTTTAATGAAAGCATTTTGGAAAACGTACATACATATAATTCATTTAAATTTTAAAATAAAAATGACAGTATTGACACTGGAACTGAAAATTTCATACTGCATTTTTCCAACGAGAGATAATAATGTAAAGTAGCTACTCTAGAGATACGCATAAACGTGTTTGGGGAGTTGCAATTAACCTTTACACTTATGTACTGAAACGTCTAAAATATGATCCGAGGACCGATGGGGTACAAACCCAAGACAAATTTGCGTAATATTTTCATTTTATTAATTGAGGAATCATTGAAGTTAACATTTAATATTTTTTAATCTGTCTGCTCCCAATGTGGTGGTGCACATGGCCTCATAATGGAAGTATCTCAAAAGAAGTAAAAAGATTGTTTACAAATATTAGCAACTATATATATAAGAATTTTAAGAAGTTCTATATCTCTCACAATATCGAAGGATATGCAAGGCCTTAGGAAATTAAATTCAATGGTGTATAAATAAAGTAAAGAAGAACGGATTGTTATACGAAGAATGGCTTTTCAGAAAAGTAAACGATTTGTTTTCAGAGAGGCAAACCAGGTGATACATCGACCTATACAGCCAGTGAAATAATTACAATTTATGAACTTGATTATAAAAATGAATTTCTACAAAGTTTCCGCAAGAATCTACAGAAAATAGCACGTTTATTTAAAGATGATCGTAAACATTGAAATTTTACATAAATGCCTTCAAAAAGGGTACAAAGAGCAAAGATTGTGCACAGAAGTTCAATTATTAAATAATATAAAGCAACATTTTATGAAATAATATACAGTAATAAATTTTATGACTTTCCATTTACGTGCGAAGAGTCAAGTGAACAACTTTACTGGCGAGTCATGATAATACATAAGTAATAATAAATGTCTGAATGTATTATTTGGTTTTCGTTAACGACTTTGAGCATTCACTGTGTTTTGTCATTTATACGGTAATTCTAAAGAACAGTAAGCTGTATCAATTCAAAATAATTAATGAATGAAAACATTAATATTATATTTGTCAAACTTTGGATCAAAGTCGGGTAAAGCTTAGCGATCAGGCCGGTCTGAGTTCTACCAGTATGGTCAATGTCTATGTTTAAGATCTTAGAGATTGGTGTTTGAAATTGATCTACAGCTAATCTCGAGTGAGATTAAAAAATATTTGGCGCATTAGCGTTAGCTGTAAATCCATTTAAAAAAATAGTAATTTTTCATGTTCTCTGTATATAAACCACTATCTTGGTAGAAATGCATTAAGTATATTAACAACATAAAATACTTTCCTCTGTTTATTCCACATTTTTTAACATAAAGGCGAACTACTTACTGACCTCGCTCATTATTGAGTGTTTATCAATAGATTTAGTTGATCTTAATAATAGTAACCTGGACTATTTTTGTTTTTTTTTTGATTAAAAGTGCCACCATTCTCCTGGATATTCGAAAAGTCACTGTATGTTTGTACAAGTTTTTTCTTAATAACAGTAGCAATATATTTTTTAAGTCCATGTCTGCTCTCAATGCGGAGCATATGAACTCCTAATGGAGGTGTTTTCTACGAGAACTACTTGTTACTTAGTTGCTAAACCTCGTTTTTTTAAGAGAGTAAGTATAGAAAGGATATGTCTAGGACATGACTAGTGGTTAGTTAATCGCTCTCGCTGCGCCCCGTTATTTTAGAATTGAAAGGATGGGAGGAATTTTTTAAACATAATAAACTTTCGAACAGAAATCGATAAACCGATTGAAATAGTGCTGTTCGTACTGGGATTCGGGCTAGTGAGATCCGTCACGGAAGTCAACAAAGTTGACCACTGCCCTACGGACCCGACCAATATAATTTCAAAAAAATCCAAATTGCAATTATGGTTTAATTATGAGGTTCAAAAATCCCACTCGAAACAATCGATGGTAGACAACTTGAAGGTTTAATACATACTAATCAACACCTCAGTGTCATTAGACGCATTCCTAAGTGAATGACCTCATATCAACAACGTGACTTTCCCACTCGGACAGGTGACTCACTATCAAACTACTAATGAGAACATATCGTAATTTAAGAATAATTGATTAAATCAATGGTACAGTGGGTATTGTAAATAGCGTAATAAAAAAACGTAATAGTAATAGATAAAACACACGTACCCCGATGTTTATTAGAAATTAAGCGAAGGTCAATTGAAAAAAAAACAATTTGTCGAAGATAAAATCAACGTTTGTTATACGAGAGAGCACACACAACAAGTGTGACGAACCTTTTAATAGCTTGAGAGCTACTCTTTATTTAAATTTGCATGCTGTACAACTTCTCACAATAATCTAACAGTATGTAGGTCATAAAAACCTGTTTTTTTATTTTTTATAATAAAGAATTATCAATATTGGGATCGACAAGTAGCAAAGCCACCTAGAATGCAACATCAGTGTTAATGTTGTGATTCAAAATGAACGTACACATTATTTTTGGATGATATATAGATATGACACGTACATTGTGTATTTTTTCAACTAGCATTAATTCAGAATCAAACTGTTTTTTTTAATACGGGACAAGATAATGACGCAAATTAGCATTTTAATGAGAAGTAATGCAAGTTTTTAAAAATATCTGTGAAGCAGAAAAGATGCTATCATTTTCATGGTCCAGCACCGATAACAGAATATGATGCCTTTATGAAGATTGCGATAATAATAAAATTTGCATATTCATAGCAGTGTTTAAAGTAAGTTCATTATGAATTATTGAGCATTTAAAAATAATTTTAAAAAATCACAATCACAATTAAAAAAAAGAAATATTAACTAAGCTGATATCCAATTTTGATCACTTAGTAGGTGTTAACTTTCAATTGTTGGTGGAAATTTTTTCTTCTTTAAAATCAGTACGCGATTAACAAAACCAGTTTTTTTTAAATATAATTTGAATACGTTATTTTCATAAATTTAATATAATTTGAGATTTCGACTGCAGGTGCTTGGTGGAAGTTCAATATTAAATTTGAATCGTTAACACTATGTACATTCTCACAGATTTTGTCACTAACGACCCAGGTTTCGCCTTTCGGCATCTTCGGGCGTTCAAGTGCACGGATGAACTTGAACTGACGCTTAGTAAATGAATGTTTCAGTGAAAGTATAAGCTCATGGGAATGCCCACAGATTTGCTTATCCTTTTCGCCAGCAATGGCTTTAAACTCAATGATACATTTATTTTTTATATAAACACGAAACATTCATTTCAGCGTCAGTTCAAATTCATCCGTGCACTTGAACGCCTGAAGATGCCGAAAGGCGAAACCCGGTTCGTTAGTGACAAAATCTGTGAGAATGTACATAGTTTGAACGATTCAAATTTAACGTTATTTTCAATCTAAAAAAAATATATTATTTGTCATGATTGGTATTAAAAAAATCACAATCGATCATATCATTTTATTCGAATAAGAGAAAACAATTGTAAATCTTTAAAATAGTATGTAATGCAATATAATAAATAGTATACTATCGAAACGTAGTACGAGTGGTTTCCAATCGTATAACTGGAAATTAAAAAAAAATAGCGATTTGAAGTATTCGTGAAATAGGCTCTATAAAAAATCTATACCACAATTCAAAATAACAAAACTACATGAGTTAACATGTGAAACGTATTGGAAAGTGAAAAGCATTTTATTGTTTGCCGACAGACGACCAATCGGATAGCGACGTAATTGACATTTCGTGAATACATTACGATACTCTGATATTATGCTTGTCATTTCAGATAACATCAAATTAGCACTAAATACTAGAATAAAACACAATAAAAACATGATTGTTAAGGGATTATTTTGAGTACACACACGGGGACAGTAAATCGATGGTCAACCATGGACAACGGAAACACCGTAAATTCAAATATACTAATAACTATGTGATAAATATGTATGTGCGTGTTGAGATATTAAATATCTTGTTTATGAACTGGTAATGAGATGCCACAAGCATACTGTTTTTTTCTAAACATCTGTGAAACGTATTTTTTTGCTAATGAAATGAAAGCTGCATATTTAGTGAATTTTACTAATAAGGTTGTTTAGGACTTTTAGTTTTTTTCTACTCTTCTCAGAATTTCTTATTAAAAAAAACCCAGGAATTTAAGGAATTCCCAAAATGAAAAGACGCGAGACCTGTATGTTTTTTGTCTTTCCCGGAATTTCAAAATACGCTGTCCGATTTTTAAAAAAATGCAAGGGAGTTTATGGATTTGCCCGTGGCTCCATCTTAAACTATTTTTTATCTGTGGCTCCCGGGAAAACGTGATTTACATCACAGTGAAAAATAAGATTCAATTAACATTGTTTGATGAATAAATAACACATTTATTCCAGGCTTTGTTTTAATCTCTATATAAGAGAATTTTTTTTTGATATTTTATAATAATTGCTGGTCATCCGAATACAAAAATATATGAAAATAAGCAAAACGAAAGTAAGACCAGTTGGGCGGAAATCTTAAGCTACTATAGGGAGCTTTGGTTATAAACATTGAAGGGTAGTTTTTTTTTTAATAATATTTTTAACTCCTATGTTGAGTTGGACTTGACATAACATTTTTAATTCATTGAATTTCAAATTATTTAAGATTTTTTTTCGCACAAGATAAATTTTGCTATAGTGAAACATTCTTGATGTTTTTATTTTAATTATACTGTTAACAATTAATTAAAGACCATTGAAGGTGTAAATATATCAATTAAGGAGCGTTAAGGGTTGAAATTAAAATATAACCCTAAAAAGGTAAGTCAGTGAAACTTGATTGGATCTTAAAAAAATGCGTTAATTTTCACATTCAATGCTTGTAGGATGAACAGTCATAAACTATTGTACATACAGAAATATATATGATAATACCAATACTATCATTGGAATCCCTTAACCATGGCCATTTTGATAGCCCGATAAAACGTATTTTTTTTAAAAATATTAAAGTGTAAACTTAATTGCATTTTGCGAGCGAAAAAAATGTTCAACACAGTCTTCATTAGCTAATTATATTCAGCTCTGCAAATAGTGTGTATAGGTAGACCACTCATTAATTTAGCTCACTCCGTTCGTGTCCGCGAATTAATTATTAAAAAATCACTGGTTGGCTGGGCAGAATCGAGAGCCATGGCCGGTCAACGTTACGGTAATCCAATAGCCGTTCGCGTCAGCAATATGAATAATGCAAGATAATTACCGAGAAATACCGAGTAATTAAGTGAAAATTTCGACCGAGAATCGGGAACAGGATGGAGCTCGATGCCCGCCATGCGTTGCGTTAGGTTAGATTATTCTGTGTCAGATTCATACTTATAACAAAGCATGTTTATTCATCTTGATTATGATTTGAGATACCGGTTATTTACTTAAATATATATTACACGTTATTTAATAAGTACAATAATATTAGAATACAGACACTGGTCCGCTGTCGAGTGGTTAACGTAGTTGGGTAATGGGTCCGAATCCCAGGAGGGACAGTTTCATAAATTGATTTTTAATCGATTCTGTGTGGTACTACAATTGATCTTTTGAACATTATTCCGGTTTAAGCCGGTGTATTTATTTAGAAAAAAATGAAAACCGGTTATTTGCTTTTGACGGTCAATTGGATGCCCTGACGGTGCTACGACCCTTGCATTTAATAACTACTCAGTAATATGCACAAAGAGGTTTATTCATGTGAATCCGAAACATTGTGAAGACATTACACAAGCTCTGAATGTCTCAAATAATAAAAGTGATATCGTGCCTAATAGTGCTAGTGAATAATCTTTGTTACGATTTTTTGAAGTGTTACAATACAATAATGAATATTATTTGTTGATATCCTGAGGTGATATCAAATGTTGATTTTTATACAAGAAAACTTATTGACCATTTTTTTTAATCAATAATTTTGCTTGGAACGTATCCATTGTGTAAAAAAAAATAGAGTCCAGTGTATCTATTTTTGTAATTCAATATGGGTAGCTTTCCAAGTAATTTTGAATAATAATAAAAACCACTTTAGTGCAACTAATATTGCAATTTGCTCGCATGATTATATTATCTATGTTACTGTGTGGTCAACTATTCTTAGTACGGTAACATAATTCTAGACTCTAGCGAGTCCTAGCTAGATAATATAATGAAACTCGAGCCTGGGAGACATTTCATCGAATTTTCAACGACTATGAGATACAAAATAAAATTAAGTAATAAAGTAAAACTATCATAGGATTTAGTTCGAAAAGAGTAATATATGCACTGGTTGATAGCTACACTTCACATCACCGTTAAAACAATGGTTAAATTGATTTGTGTTAAAAAAATAAAATATATATCTGTACTAATTCCCACTTTTATTTAATAATATCAGGGCCGGTTTCGCTTATAACGACATAATGTATCTTATTAGTTGATAATGCTAGTCATTTTAACAGCTTAACGATCGCACGTTTTTTTATAAAATTTCACTTGACGAAATAAAATTCTGCGAAAAATTATAATTTTACTAAATTCAATATAATTTGTAAGCAAATTGAAATATCTTTACAAAATTCAATTTTCTTAGCTTCCAGATACTTCGCCTATACGCATATATGTGTCCGCCGGCCAGCAACCTTTGTTTTTCAAAGACTCAAATACGCGTCCACGGTCGTTAAGCTGTTAATAAATAGAAGTGGGAATTAGTACAAGTGTATATTTTATTTATTGAATATAATGCCTTTCCACCAAGTATTGACAGTGAACACCCTAAAAGTGATTTAAGTGTACATATCTATAATTCGACTGCGGAAAGGCAAAAAGACGCAACCCACAAATAACAGATTTTACAGAAGGCACACACAACGTTTTATAATCATTTTAGGTCAAAGTTAAAATATGAAATAAACACAAACTTAAAATGCAGGAAAACTAATAAACTGGTGTTTTATTGACTCAATCAAAAATTAATTTATTAAATTGTTTAAGAGAATTCTTTTTGAAAGCCCCTTTTACTGGTCGCAATATTCACATCTCTTTTTTTTCAAACTTAAAAGCTTAATTTAGATTTTCATTCGCCTTTTGCAGTTTAAATATTGTTGATAGAACGTGAATTAAGTTGCAAACATACATTGTGATTATCAATAAAGGCTAAAAAGTAACAATTTTTCTGAGTTTGCCAATCATTTAATAGAAAATAATCATAATTTTAATCAGATTTGTAATTTAGAAATACTCCACCGAGTAAATAAAAAGGGTTTAAAGATGAATAGCTTAGAATTTTTAGAAATTAATAAAACTCTTAACAAAAAAGAAATATTATTAAATAATATTCTTAATAGCACAGGCGGTTCCCCGTTACTCAAATTGTTTCCAATTAATAGAGTAATCACAAACCTAGATGATTGACTGCAGCTCATTAGTTTTAATAGTTTGTAATGTTTAACGTCATTAGTAGTATGATTAAATTTGTTTGCATTTTATAATCCCCTCTTTGCTTCCATTAAAAAGGAAAAATCCCATTCTGATTGTTTACAACTCATTAGTAAAATTAGTATCATTATCTGTTTGCTTTATTTCGATTCTACACCCCCCTCCTTGCTCCTCTTAAAAGGAAAAAAAACCCAATCCATTTTGTAATTTTATAATTTTAAAATGTTAGAATCAATCTTGCTTCATTACTTAAGCAAACTTTGCGATAGTAAGTCTGAAGATGCCTCTGAAAGAGGCGAAACACGTGTCACAGTTAGTTACACAATACGTGGAATAATCAAAGTTAATTTAAATTTTCTATTAAAATGAACTTCCACAAAGTTACCGCCGAAACCATCGAAAGTATCAATAAAGGCGTTTTGAAAAAAACGTGTTACTTTGTAAGGTTAATTAAGGCTTTCTTACTCTAACATTCGAGATATAATTTCATACAACTTCTAAAAGACAGTACAATAAAACCAATTTAAACATTCTTCTGATGATGGCGTGAAACCGAAATAGCAATCAAACAATTAAAAAAATATGTATATTTCCTGAGTAGGCGCATAATTTTCTTTTTTAATTATTATTGACGCAAAAAAAATGTTTACAAGACGACCCAATTATAGAAAAAAACAGATCCTCCCGTGATAATAGTTTTGAACAAGTCACACAATCAACATAAATTGATATGATGACTATCCTATGACCTTTGACCAAGAAGATTTTGAATAGCAAGTTCAACGCACGACTATGAATGGACGAGGCTAAAAGGTTATGCATGAGCTACAATCGGTCTATTTTCCTACACAGTTATTGTTTAAGAATATTAATTGTACTATAGGTAAGTACGAATATATTTATTGAACGCTAAAACTTCAAACTCTTTTGGCAAAAACAAGTTGAACCCATGTGTCGATTTATACAATAATGCGATGATTTGACTGTTGGTTTTTAACACTCAAGAAAAATACGGTCGGGGTACAAAGGGATCCCAGACAAATTCGCGTAATATTTGCATTGCCTACAATAAATATTAGCTAGCTATTATTGGTATTTAGCGAATGGTTGAAATAGGAAGAATTTTGCAATGCGAAGGTACCCGAAGTGTTACATCTGCACAAGGAAACTACCTCGTAAGAATTCTTTTTTTTCAAGCATTGTGATTTCATTATATGAGTAACTGAGAGGTGAAGTGGTATTTTACGAAAAAAAATAGTTGAGTGCGTTATAATATTCTACATGTCTTAATTTAGGTATCATAAAAGCGAAGTCAGCTAAGTAAATACTGCAATTAAAATATAAAAATCCAAAAGAAAAGTTTTACTATTTTACTACTTGGTTCACTTCACCTCTCGAGGGCTCATGTGTATTCAATATCCATATGCCAGCTACACAGTCGGTGACTTCATTAATGGTCTCGGGTTCGAGTCAAAATTAAGGACAGTTTTTTTTTAATTGATTTATGAATTTCTGTTCGAAGGCATGAATGTATGTGATGTCTTGAATTCCCCCCTCCCACCCATCCTATTCTAAAAACGGACATAGCGAGAGCGATTAGCTAACCATGTCCTGTCCTACCCGTATCTTTTATATTTCTAATACTCTCCTTAAGTATATTAAGTAACAAACAGATGTAATAACACTTACGTTGAGATAAATCATATTAGGAGTCTCTATGCTCCACATTGGAAGCGGAAATGGCAAAAAAATCAACATCAGTTGTTTTTTTTTTTTAAATAAATATTTGAGAAATAATGAAACAAAAGAATCACCTTAACGATTGCATGCACTGTCTGATTTTTAGGCTAAGAAACCGTTTGATAACGTGGGTCAAGCGCATTTGATATCAACAATGATACAAAAAAATGCAGCACTTTGGATTGACTTTCAAATATAATTTTGTCTTGATAATATCAAATAATTCGGTCAAAAAAGACGAGTCATTCGAGTGCGGCAGGGGGGGAGGGTGAAATATTTTTTCGAAAACCTTGTTGTGACATTGACGTTGTACACAACATTGAATTATGCTGGACCGGTTTATACGGCATATGTAGTCCATGTATTCATACGTATATAAGCGGTAGTAAGACACTACTACAAAAAACTTCTCGGCGAGTACGATAAAAAACAAATTTTATCTTTCAACGCAACCCGGCCTCGACGAAAGGGTCAAATTTTTTAAAGTATCACATGACGGCATATGAGCAAGAACGCAATGCCAGTTCCACAATGATGATAATTATTATTACGAATAAAAACGAAAGCCAAACAGGATGGCGTTGCCACGGTTGAAGGAATAACGTTGTGTACATTAACCGGGCCCTAAAGGCAGAAATAACCAGCGCTATTGAATTTTTAGTCAATTTGAACACTAGGTAATATAATTACAGTGGAACCTCTCATGAGTTTAATTCGTTACAGAGTCTTACTCGATATGCGAAACAATTTTTCCCATATAAAACAATGTAAAATACAATAATGCGTTCCATGCCGAAAATAAAATCAATTTTTATAATTTTAACGTTTATTAAAATAAAATTACATACTTATAAATTGTAAGCGAAAAAACCTGGAATGCGATTTCGATTTGCAAAAAAACAATTTAAAAAAAATCGATTATTAATTGAAAATTAATTATTTTTTACTAGAAAGCTGTCTAGAGACATTCGTTTTTGCCGACGCTTCAAAATTTGGTCAAAATGTGACACAGCATTGTAAAACGCATAGACACCTCCTTATTAGGGTGATGCTTCTCAATGTACGATGCAGGAGTTTCCCATGCTTTCAGCATTTCTCTTATTGCGACAGAAGATTGTTTTTCTGCTACTTCCTCCTCATCCACTAACAAACTCTGCTCCATAACTTCTTGCTGTGAAAAACAATGTAACTCCAAAAGCTCTTCGGTGGTCAGCTCTTGACTGTGCTCTTCCACCCAGTCCCACTCACAGGTGAGTGACGTGAAGATGGGTCTTTCTCTTTCTGCGTCACTCGTTATGAGAAATGTCGCTCGTTAAGGGAGCATTTTTTTCCATAATCTATTTTGTTCGTTATGCGAATTACTCGTTATAAGAGGTGCTCGTTATGAGAGGTTCCACTTTATTTATGATTTGGATTGAAGGTACTTGACGGGATTTCAATATCATTTTTCTATCATCTCCCCGGGTTTGGCGATTATTTATTCTACAAAATTTTCACAACATTTTTTATATGTAGTCTATTTTTGGATTGCCGTTTTGGTTCGAGTTTATTAGATTTTGCTAGCATTTTAGGAACGACTAAGATTTCTTTACTTACATTTTACATAACGGATAGAGCGGTGTTTTTGTGCGGAACATGTGGAGCATATGGCCTCCTAATGAAGGTATCTCATTTTTCTAAGAGAACTGTTTGTCATTCAGTCGGTCAACCTCTCTTTTTAAAAGAGAGTAGAAGGATAAGGATAGAACATGACTAGTGGTCAACCAAATGCTCTCGCTACGCCCAGTTGTTGAAGGATTTGAAGGGTGGAAGGGATTTTTAGACATAACAAACACCCATGCCTCCGAACAAAAATCGATAAATCGATTGAAAAAAATGCTGTTTTTACTAAGACTCGAACCCGTGAGATCCGGCACGGAAACCAACAACGCTAACCGCTGCGCCATAGGACCCGGCAGGTGATTCTTAATGGGGTCATAACTACATTTTGGGCGTTTTAAAATCATGGTGAGTGATCCTGGAATCAGAGGAGGCGCTTGCATATATCGATTAAATCTATCGACTCAATAAATCCTTGTGCGACGGGTGTGTTAATTTTTCTGCGTCATGTTCTTCTGAATCGTAAATTAAAAAATAAAAAGATTTATATTTATATTTGAAAATTAGATCAGTATCTATCATGAATTTAAATATAAAAAATATTGTTATCTCGTATTTACTTGAAGGGGGTAGGGAATTGAATATTTTTTATATATTAGTAATTTTAGTTAAGTGGCGGTGACCTCATTAAGATAAAGAAACACCGAGTTAGAGTTTAGACTCGATAGCATATGAGTATACTATTATCATTACATTTACCATCTGCGGTCAACATTTGGTAAATATGTTTCGCATCACTGATACACAAACTCCATACAAATATGTTAACGCAGAAAATTAGAAAAGTTTTTAATATGTGTTATAAAACATACGGGTATGCTGCTACGCTGATGGTTTCGTTATGCCCCCGTGGCTCGAACACAACAATAGCAGTTTGGGAGAAGAGAAATTAATGTGAGTTTCATAATAATTGCAACTGTAGGTATTCTACTATACACGCACACCGCGTAAATAATTCATAGTAAACAAATAGGGGTCCGACATAGTATCTATACAGGATTCACGCCATGCAGCCAATGATACGAACGGGTAAAAAGAAAAAAAAATACATTTCAATACTAAAAAAAACTTTCTATATACCCATATCCGCAATTTTGTAATTGCCGTTTAAAACGGTGATGTTTAACGACGAAAATATCAACTCACATTACCGATCGAACGTTCACAATTCATTGAAAAAATGTAAGGTAAAACTGCACATATAAAATATAATTCTAAGCAATTTGCCTCAAAGTTTACAGACAGTATCGCATTAACTTTAAAAATATAAATAATAATACACATTTCACAATAAAATCATTATTCCTAAATGTTTATCTCGTCATAGTAAAGAGTACATATTCCTCTTTTGGCATTGTTTATTTCTACACGTTCAAATAAAACGAAGCCTATCATTCATTTCACGATATTCAACTAATTTACTTAACTTTTAAACACGGTTCTTTTTTTGCACGGCTGTTTTACATATATCATACTTTTCGTGTAAACGATCACATTTTTTAAAATGTGTCCAAGCAAAGAAGAATGTGATGCATGACTGGTTCAGATATACGAAGATAATATTAGTTATTTTATGTATCCGTATGTACACAATATGGATAAAATCAAAAAAATTACTAATAAATCTTAAGAAGCAAGTACCATAAGTTTTAGTTTTAAGTATTAGAAAACAGCAAACAAGCTGGCAAACTGAATAGAAAATTTATATCAAGGTTTATATTATTATAAATCCACTGAAGCGTCGTTGGTTGTTCTTTTGTATCAGATTCCATATTAAGCCGAACCACAGGAAAGCTTATAACGGAATCCTTACAAAATCTCTTTAAGTAATTATTGCCTTTCGTAGGTATTACTGTCGATCGTTAAAACTTTCATGGTCAAATTTAAAAAGCTTAACGCTACGTCGTGAAGTAGACGTTAAAATGTAAGGCTCAATATTTTCTGTAACGAGCCAGATTATCTTGAATAAACGTCATAATAGCTTTGCAAACACACGGATAATCTATTGATTACTGTTTAGATTCCAAGTAAATTCGAATGTGTTACAAGAAAATTACAAAATATTACGAATTTAAGTAATTTTGTACGCGTGTGCCAATGTGCGTGCCGGGTTTCACACAACGATAAGTCACGAATCTGGCAATATCATCAAATTAATAGTTACGAATTTATTAAGCGTGTTTTTACCGTTACTATATAATAGGTGTAATAAAAAATACGAACGATTTAATGCTCTTCTTCGTGCTTTGCCCACCGTTGGTTTGATTATGATTAATATTAATTACATGTAAAATAGAACAAAAAAAATAAAGATATCCGACTTCTTCGGCATTACAAACTAGCATCTGATATTATTACAATTGAGTAAGCCGACAACAAACTAATTGTTCAGAATAAACAAGGCTAATATGCATCTAATAAACTAACTATGTACCATGTTAAAGATTTAGTAGTCATTTTATAATTAAAACCATTTCATGGATCTGTCATAGTTTAATTGTGAAATTTCGTCAATGTTGACTAGTTAACTTAACTGGCTAAAATGGACAATACATTGAGTATTGACATTGACTAATATATCAAATATGGGGTATATTTTATTTTATTCATTGCTGGTTCTGGTATATTTTAATTTTCAAAAAAAATATTGAACATACATGAACAATAATTTACTTATAAAAACAGTAAAATCCGATGACAAGTTTACGAAAATACGCTTTTACTGGCTTACGGAGAATTGTGAGGAGGAAAATCTCGAATAAGGTAATAATTCACTTAAGCAGAAGCTTTTACTTTAGTACATCGACTACTGTATAGAAATGGAAAATAGATTATGTTTAAATTTATTGCTATAAGTGTGTACGTGATCATATCTTTGATAGATATAGCGGTAACTTTGTGTAAGTTAATTTTTAATACAAAATTTAACTTGATAACTTTGTTACTCCATTTTTTGTGTTACAACTTGTAACACGTGTTTCGCAACTTTGGGAAGCATCATCAGACATACTATACTATATTAACGTTTACGAATAAACTGATTATTTATAATTATTCTGTTAACCACTTCATAATTGATTAATATGTACAAACAAGTGCCACAGTAAAGGTCGTCAATTTAGTTATATTTCATCACTTTTAGGGTCTTCACCGAGTCTTCACCAAAAGTATTATCAGCTGATATTGTATTCTCTAACTACGAGAAAGTTATCGTTATGGGCGAAACCGGTCTTGATCGTATTAAATAAAAGTGGAATTAGTACAAATTTGTATATTTTTAAATATAGTTTTTCTTAGTTTTACTGGGGTGTTCGTGTTAACCCTACGAATATCAAACCCTAATTATCAACGTAATATTTGATGCATCCTATAAAACTTGTTTGAGGGTTATAATATTAGTGAAAAACAAAATTATCAGAAAGCATATCCACTGTGGAAAGGAAAAAGGACGTAACCCACACATATCAAATTTTACAGGAGGCGCAGAAAACTTATTTTGATGATTTTGTGCCATATGCCAATTATGAATTATAAAAAAACCTTGAAGTGGAAGGAGACTTCTTAACTGGTGTTTAATTGACATAATTTAATATTAATTAAAGAAATTGTCCAGAAAAAACCTTAAATTTCAGTATTTTTTCTTGGTTTTAACTTTTTACAAGGTCATTTTTTCCAACCTTAAAAGCTAAGTTTAGATACTAATTTGGCATTTTCAGCTTGCACCCCTTTAATGGAATTTCTATAATCTGATACATTGTGATTATAGAAAAAAACCTGTTTTTAAAAAACTGTGGGCTACGTCCTTTTTCCTTTCTACAGTCGATATAATATAGATATTATTTTTTACTTTCAACTTAACAGCTATGGTATTTGAGTGAACGTGTAATTATTTAAAATGATTGGACGGGTAAAATTAAAAACTCCTCGCGCGTATGGTTAAAAATGATCCACGCAAAACAATAGTCAGTGAATAACCACACGACTCGTCACCGGGCCATATTTGTAACAAGGCAAGACTCGCAAGTGACAGGCCTGCCTTCACAGACTGACGGGTTCTTGCATTCGCAGCATTTTGATGAGAAGCAAGACTTGTGAAGCGATATGCCCGCCGAATCGTCCGACAACCTTGGAAAGTAGAAAAACCGACAAATACGAAATTTCTCAATGCTCAGGCCTTGTGAGTTGCGTTAATTTAGTAAAAATATACTAAATACAACAATGATGTATTAAATAATTCTGGGAATACAATCCTCGTATAAAACTCTTATCAAGATTTTTCTCTATGTCAGTAACCCACGGTAATAAATTATCAAGTTTACTTTCGTGGACCAGTCATACTTATGAGTAGAGGCTTCAATGAAATGAAAGACTTTCATTGTATGTTGACGCGCAGTAATTTTCTCATAGAGCATGATTGTTTATGTAGCAAAATATTTTTAAGCTGACAAAAGTGGCATCTCTAAAGAAAATTGCACACTTTCGTATTGAGGTGGTTTAAAATAAATTGACGTGCATCAAATTAATACATAGTTACAATAAGAATCTTAAACTTTAATTAAGAAGCAAATTGAATAAAAAACAAAACTGAATATTCGGATGTATATAAATTAAAGTGGTGCAGATAAATCATAAGTTATGCACAATTATTTCGATGATTCGACATTTCCCATTTTATCGCAATATTTGGAATTCAAACACAAAATGAATGCATGGCTTAGTCATGAGTAAAGCATCCAATCCCGGAACCTTTTTGTAATCACGGGATTTCGGGATTTACAATTTTTTCAATCCGTTATTGATCATTCACCATTAAATCGTGAATAAATTCGGGATTGAGAGATTTAAAAAGAATCAAATTTCATCAATTTTTTCTCACCAAATCCTGGAAATTCACAGATTTCTTAAAATGAAAATATGCGAGACTTTTACTATTTATTACTACAATGGGATTTCGAAATTGGACGGGATCCCAGGATAGGAGACCCTAGTCAAGAGTAAGCGGAAAACTGTCGATGGACTGGAAAAATACATCTATTATAAACATGACGACAAAGAAATAACATAGCAACTTTCGAAATATTCTTTAATTTTATTCTGACCTTTTCGGTGGAATAAGTTAGAATAATATATGTTCATTCTCGATCCAAACTAATGTGAAACAATACATTTATCATACTTCATCATGGAATAATTGATTTTGATGTTCGTTTCGAGAAAATAATGAGCAATTTAAGCGGTCAAGTGAAGTCAAGGAACAAAAAACAATTAATTTTATCTTGTACATGTGTGTACGCAAAAATATGAAAGTGAAATCAAACAAATCGAGACGAAAGTATTGAAATTTGGGTTATGTTGAAGAAACACTAAGGAGAAATTACCTAAAAACATCACAAATTAAAAATCTGCGAAGAGAGAATTTGGTATTCATGCTACAATAATGATTTTATAATACAATCAGTGGTCGAGTTGGGTCGAGACATTATTTATCAACATGTTTATATTTAATAAAAATAATAAAACATTTTTAGTACTTTTTCCACATCAAATTTATTAGATCAGGACCGGTTTCGCTCATGATGAGCATTGTCAACTGATAAGAAAAGATTGGGATTAGCTCACTGATAAATTTGAAATCCTCGATTTGGTATACGTTTTTCCCGGATTATCTCCAAACCTCGTTTTTTTTTAGCTCACCGAGTAATTTGAAATCCTCGATTAGCTATACTTTTTCCATTATCTTTATCTCCGAGAGTCGATTTTTTTCCAAAATCAGTTTTTGGGATTTGCTCAGGATTTCGGGATCAGATAATAAGACGGGATCCCGGGATTGGATTCCCTAGTCGTGATATTGCCGCTTTGCTTCTGTTCTTCAATAGTGATTTAAAACTGTACATCTCTCACAAGGAAGATATAGATAGACTCGAGGTTAAAAACCAATGGAAACAGTTATTGCTTGTTGTTGCTTACAAATTTCAAAGAAGTGTGCACGAGACGAATCAGAATACAACGTATCGTTGAATTTTTTAAAAATAATATTCCGGTTCCACAATCATTGCCACTTTGAGCACTGGACAGAGTCAAAATGTTAACGATATTACAGTGGCAAAAAATGTAGAAACAATTAATGCAGAGAACGTAATTAAAAATGCATCAGTTATTCTCCGAGTAGAAAATCCTCTATCGATGACGCCGCAGGCGAAACCACACAAAATAATAGATAAATATATTTAAGCATATCGCATGCCAGAGAACAATCAACGGTTGCTTAATGGATTCATATGACTAATATATTAACAAACAACTATTTAAGCAAGAGTATAAATTAAATATGTATCAAAAATCTGTGGTCTAGTTTTAGGACCTTTGACCTAGCGGTCAGATATGTATGGGAAGTCCCGACAAAATCAATGTCAAGTCTTTGATGTTGTCATCTTAGATTCGAGATTTTAGACATGGGTGTAAGTGCAATCATTTCTCCTCGCGTCGATCTTGAGTGAATAATAAACAATTCTCATCTCGTATGATTTTCCGATATCAATACAATTGGCGCATTGGTATTGGCTGCAACGCAAAATTTTATTTAAATTAAAAAAAAGCAAATGTGAAATAGTTTAACTTAGTTTATTACCGATTTTTTTTGACACATTACACAAAACATTTACATTGAAAGTTTTTGGCAATTTGATGAAAAGTATAAATATTTTCCAGGGGACGTTAAACTTTCGCTCGCGAGCAACCGTTAGCTTACAACAAAATAAAAGTATTAGACACCGATTACCAAAGTACGAAGAAATTCATGGCGTCTTCTTGTACATACATACTTAAATTATTAAATAAAGAATATTTTTTGAAATTAGCTGTATTTCGCTTTTGATGATTTTACTGTCAATTCTTTTGGGAGGGGCACTGTGTAAACGAAACAAAACACTATTTTGTACTAATTCAACACCATTTAACAAATATTGAGACTGGTTCCGCTCATCTTCAGCATTGTCAACTGATATTTACAAAATTAACCTCGACTGGTTACAAGATTTAACAAAAAATTGGCAACATTTATATGAAGAAAATAATTATACATATTATAAAAAAAGAGAAAATTAAAATGCCTTCAATTTAAATGTCTCATACTGTATGATTACATAAACGTATTTATTTGTAATAAGTCATTAACATATACTAAAATTCACATTTCTTTTTCTAAATTTCTTCACTGATGAAGGTGTCTCAGTTAAAATGATCGCTATGATCAAAACCGGTCCTAAAGAGCGTTTTTTTTTATAATGCCTTTCCACCAAGTATTGAAAGCCAACTCCTTTAAAGTGACCTCACACTTAATTTTGTATACATTTAAGTACAGTATCGATGTGTATTTTCATCAGTTGATGATGATCGGGATGATCGACGCGGATCCTGATCTTAAATAAATAATCTAAGATAAGTCAAAAGAGGGTATTATTAGCTGTATATATATGGCAGAGAATTGTCTATGTGAATACAATATACCATTATTAGGTTGAAGCATACTTTTAATATAAGTCTAAGGCCGAGAAAATATAAATCAACTTCTAACAACCCTCTCATTTCAATTATAATTTATGACCAACGAAGGCATTAGTAAATGAAAAACTAAGAGAAAAGGGTTTCCGTGTCCAACTAGAATTTTTTTAAAAAAATAGGTCACTGCTATTTCAACAAAGGGGTATTTCGTGTAATGCATCCATTTGATGGGGCAAGGGGACAGAATAACAACTCGCTGGTAAGTATTAAATATTTAATATCTATTAAAAGTTATGGAGACGGTACCGCCTATCACCAAACCACAGCATGGCCCAGCTTAATTACGTCAGGAGAACAAAGTGATAAAAAAAACTCCCTTAAATATTATACGAAAATATAATATATGTATGTACATCATTTTTATATTAACTTTTATTATATCGGCTTCGGTTACATAGGTCACGGTTTGAATCCCAGTACAGTTTTTATAAATTTATTTATGGATTTCTGTCCAAAGGCATGAATGTTTGTGATGTTTTGAATACCCTCCCACCAATCCTATCCTAAAAGGTGGACGTTGCGTAAACAACTAGCTTACCACTAGTGCTATTCTTATACCCATACTCTCTTTGAAAACCGAGTTACAAGTAGTAAGCGTAGAAACACTTTTGTTGAGATACACTCCATTAGGAAAACCTCTCCACCCTCAACATTGGCACGTTAAAAAATAGAACAGAAACACATTTAAAAAAAAGAGCTAGAATACAATAAGTATGTACTTTTACGTGAAAATAAAATAAAAATATGAATATAAATGGATTTATCTTGAAATGTTCGATTTTATAAAATAACTCGATAATATTCTACAATATTATATTATGATTCGTTTCATCTATTTTATAATATTGTGGAATTAGTACAAAATAAATGTTTTATTTTGAATATAATGCTTTCCCACCGAGAAGCTATGTGTAATTCAATTCAATCAATGAATATAAATAAAAAAACATATATTAATTAAAAACACTACGAAAAGAGGTAAAATTCAGGGTATAATTAATATAATGATAAGTGACGCGTTGTCATTCATTGACAACATAAAAAAGAGATTACATTAGATGTGTTCATATTTTATTTTGTTGTTTTAAAGTTGATTTACAATGTACACCCATGTAAGCGAAACTCAAAGCTGATAATTTATCGCGATGAATTGATAGTGATAGATACGTTGTCTACGCGGTGAATTGACTGAGTTACATTTTCTGTGGATGACGGATTCCGTCTAATCTTTCATATAAATTCAACGAAATCTACAACGTTAAAACTAGAAAGATGTCATTTATTGCAGTATGTTTATATTGGCAATTATTGACAGTAGATTTACTTATATCATTCATAGTCACCTTCAAAATTAAAGGTATTCAAATAAATCCACGGGAATTACAGTCTAAGCCAGGTGTGGAGAATGTAAATTCGTAAATTCCTGAAATATTCTGACCGTAAAGTTTTGTTGCCAGCTAAAGATTTCTTAGTCAATGTTTACTGCGGCCTTATGTCGAATCAGAAAAATGAATGCGGCCATTAGAGAAGAAAAGTTCCCCACCAGTGGTCTAAGCAGTAAGCAAATAAGTAGTGAATGATCGAACTGGGTGTTTAGTAAACATAAGCCGAAACAAAGGAAAATTCGATAGCGTGTAAGCTGAGGCAAGAGAAAAGTGAGAATCGCCGTGAAGTAGTTGGCAGGCGGACCGTGACGTCAGACGTGACGTCGATTGCTGTGGTAGCGAGCCGTGAAAATGTAAGGTCTGCGATGGAAAAGGTATTCGATTATCGCCAAGATCTTCTTCTCCACAGTAAATTTGCAGCATTGCCAAGTTTATATCAATATTAATGCAAACAACCTTACTAAAAATTATATGCTAACAAAAATCTAAAAAATATATATTATACCTAGTTCTACCTATCACATTACAAAATCACCTTTTTTTTTAAATCAAGCCTTGCATCTCAAACGACTACAAAATATTTTTACATAGAGACAAAACATAATATTGAACTTTTACATGGGAAATATCAGTTTCGTGTATCATATACGCTCAACCCTTTTTTACACGGTTAATAACGTCCGCATAAAAGTGACAAAAATCGTTGAACATTTTTAGATTATGGAACCGTGTTAAAAAAAAACTGAGTTA
Source organism: Himalopsyche tibetana (assembly GCA_030503985.1). Taxonomy (NCBI): domain Eukaryota; kingdom Metazoa; phylum Arthropoda; class Insecta; order Trichoptera; family Rhyacophilidae; genus Himalopsyche; species Himalopsyche tibetana. The sequence continues at coordinate 9,908,032 of JAPJYX010000009.1, read as the reverse complement.
TTTGACATAAGAACTACTTTGTGGCATATAAAATCGTGTAAATATTCAATGGTTTGAGGATAAAACCATTGAATATTTACACCTTTATAATATTAATACCTTTGGGAAAGTTGATAAGGAAGGAAGCAAAGAAGTTTCCATCATCTTCTTGCTGCTAGTAGCTTAACAAATAAAGCACGAAATATTTTTAGTTACAGGATACGTACAATGTTCATAAAATAAAATACTGATATGCCCTAATTCTACTTTTATTTAATACAGCTATACCGGTTTCGGTCATAACGAGCATTATCAAAAGAAATATATCAGTTGTTTATTACACCTTATTAATTTAATTTTGGTGTGTATAAAAAAACACTCATACATTGTATTCTCTCGTCAGTTGATAATGCTCGTCATTAGCGAAACTGGTCCTGATTTTATGAAATAAAATTGGATTTAGTACAAATGGTTTTGTATTACCATTCCAACAAATATTGGCGGCGAACAACCTAAAAGTGAATTAATTACATAAAAAAAATCAATACTGACAAAAGTTGAGATACGTGCTTGTAGAAAATCAACGACGATATGTACTGTTTAATGTACACATTATTTTCAGTAAGTGGGTATAGGAAGATACTAAATAGGCAATCATTTATTATATATAGCATAACAATCGATACCGCCAATAATACTGCTATAAGTACTACATCTTACGCGATGAGAAGTGAGCGGCTTGTCAAATTCATTAACCGTCGTCAACGGATCATCAGCTGATAATTTAATTTCATTGTATTCTTACAATGGCTGTCATCTGTAATAAACGGTAAATAAAATAAAATCTATCAAGATGCACAGCAGGTAAAGACGGTGTCTGTTATTGGATAATTATTATTCATTCATTAAGGTTGACATATTTGTATTCAATTACTTACGTTTATATGGGGGACTATCTATTATTCGAAATTACAGTTCGTAAATGTAATGAGTTGGGAATCACGCCATTAATAGTTGAGTCTGAATCATACATATTATCAATTCCAGGTGAACGGACGTCGCATGACTATATATAATATTGTAAATTTTAATGTCAGAAATAAATTAAATTATTCGGACAAAGCATACCATGCAGGTGATTCAGTGAAATAATTTGTGTGTGTAACAGTAAGATTAGTCACGTAGTAACTGAGATCAGCGGGAGCACTGTTTTTTTTGATTATATGATAACAATAAGCAAATAGCATAATAACAAACAACTTTACTAGGAACACTTTTTATGCGAGAGTGTAAGTAGACCAAAAAATAAGATTTTTATGAGTAAATCATCGCATTTTAAAAAAAACTGATAATTTAAATTAAAATTTTCAATTTATACTCGCGATAATCGGTCATGAACAATAATGCAATATTTTAAAAACTTTCTTATTCCACTTGTGTGAAAAATTAGAACTCGGGTTTTGCGTCTTTTAGAAACATCATCAGACAGAACATCGCAAAAGTTTCTAATTTCTAATTCATAAGTTTTTAATTACAAAATAAAGGTCACGTATTATCCTCTTCGGACGCAGAGAGGTGGTAAGATACAAAACATTTATAGTACTAATTATTAATTGATTTGGCATGTACTTGGTAGAAACCCATTATAATAAGGTAAAAATATCAAAGTATTTTAGTTCTACAGTTTTTAATAATTTTTATGCGTTGATAGCTATTTCGGCTTTCGCCATCGTCAATCACTTACGTCAGGTACTGTCAAACTCCAGTTATTTATTTTTAGGCCTTTGGTACTTACATTTTTATTTTTTATCGAAATTGTAATAATTTTCCATCAAATATAAAATGATAAAGTAAAATAATACATAAAGAATTCAATACAATATTTATAACGAAAACTGAAAGAGGTTGATTTAAATGTAATTATGTAGCAATGCGTAGAAGTATCAGAGCATTAAAGATATTAATAAAAAAAGTATTTTCTACCAGTTCCATTTTTTATTTAATGTGAACAGAACCGGTTTCGCTCATGACGAATATAATGCCTTTCCACCAAGCACTGACAGTGGACGTGTTAAAAGTGATTAAAATATTACTAAATTTAATAACAGCGATGTCTAAAACAAGTTTTTAGAAATTGCAAAAAACATTCATAAGAAGATAACCCAGATGCTGTTGCTAGATGCAAATATAATAAAGTAATTGCATTAATCATAACAGTTAACCAATCCAATTGCTTAACAACACATGAACGATTTAACTGAAAATATAACAAAAAACAATCTAGAGCAGACGGACACTGGCTCCGAGACAACAGTGTGTTTACTCAACGTTTAATGCTGAAGGTTTTATAAAAACGTATGCCGATTCGACGCGATGCCCACGGCTAATTCAGTCGAGTATATCACCTCAATCTAAAGCCAGGGCACAAAAACTGTAAATTTAATCAAATTCATCAAAGACCATGAAAATGTCAACAGTAAAACAAACATTTTTCAAAGTGCTATTGTATGCGGTATAGTTTTATCAAATGTTGAGTGGTAAATTGAAAATATAAATTTAAATTGTTAAAATTTTGTATGCTTCCATGGATCTAATCACTGACGACACAGTTTTCGCGTATCAGGGCATTTGAAGTTTTCGAGTACATGACGGCAGACTAACAACTTGATAATGATATCTTATAAAATCACTTTTAATGTTTAAACTGTAACTTCTTAGTTGAAGGCATAATATTTAAGCACATTTTTCCGCCACTTCAATAATAGCCTTCAATTGACTGTGAAATTTTCCCATTTTTGAATTTTTTCAATGAATTCTTTTTAAACTCATTTTCATACTTTTTATTGCAGAGTAGTGGTACTAATTTACTTGTAGGTGGCCATTTAATAATAAGTAAGACTATCTGTAAATTCTTCATCATATTTCTTAGTGAATAAGTTTTGTAAAACAAGTCGTAATTTGTATGTATTTTATATTAAAAAAAAAAACTGTTTTGAATTATCAGTTGATAATATGCTCACTATGAGCAGACAGCGCTCTGCAAACTAGCCACAGAATCCAACGTAAACAATTGATAACCTTTTTATAGCAATATGATTGGAAGTTCAATAAGAAAAATGTATTCAATAATTCATTCATCTCCTGTGTCATTTACTATTCTTCTTTTGATCTACTGAAGGTTGCAATATGTATATCCTCCATATATTATATATGAACCACTAATTCATCTAACAGCGTACTAGCCATTCCTCTTTATTTTCTCCAGTGTTGTCATAGTCTGTTGTCTTAGTAAGTATGTAAGTACGCACTAAATTCACTCGTCATTTAACTAAGAATGAATCCATGCACCGGCAAATCAGAATATTATTTTCTGTGTAAACGAGTTTACTTCTTGTATTTGTATTGAGGGCATATTTTTTGCATTATTTTTCTCCCATATCGTACCAAGAGTGAGAATAATTCTTTGTTAATCGAAAAATAAAGTGAAATTATTATAATATAGCCAAATAAATAATACACCGTGGTTTACTAAAATAATACATACAAGATATATTTGTAATATAGTGGCTTCAGTATAAAAAAATATCTATACTTTGTAGTTATGTACGTGTACAAAAATTGATATTGAAATAACAATAAATATGTTGATTAATATTAACAGAACACTCTACATACATAAAAAAAGCCTAAGTTCTCAATGTAAGAAAAGTATTCACGGGTTAATCGAAATACTGTGTTACATTATATGAGGTCAAATTTCCAACTTTTTTATACCAAAGTGAAAACTTCAGTCTGCGACGTGCAACTGACTGGCATGCTACCAAAATTTCTAAGCCAAAGGCCACTCTTATATTATAAAGAAGTTATTAAATCAATACAACGAATCTATCAGTGTCATCTTATCGTGAATAATTTATTGCCAAACACTTCGCGAAACATCACTACACAATGACCAAAAAAATGCATCGTAAAAAAAAACTGACATTACATTGGTGTGTAACTTGTGTCCGAGTATTGACGCAGTTAACATTTTTTTTATCGAAATATTTTTATGGAGAAAAAAATGTAAATAGCACGCCGATGTGAAGAAGAATAGATTCGCGAAACTTTAGTTTTATCTCCCCCCGACAGCAGAAAAAAATCAGGCTTTCTATAAATGGTAAGAATCGTTCGCAAATAAATTACACAGCTGTGGCGATTTGCCAAAGAGTTCATTCGCTTATTCAAGACTTAGAGATGATAGATTGTGTTTACGAAAATGATACGTGCATAGTAATGACGTCAGGATAATAGTGATCGATGATGCGTCATTGTTTTGCAATGACTTAGAATAATTAAGTTCCATCCATTGACCTGGTAGTTCAAAAAGTAAATAAAGGTACGGGTCAAGAAATACACTGAAGAATTCTATTAAGCTATAGATTACGGGAGAAGTCGTATAATATCGTAGATATTTTTAACTTTTTATAAAGATTTCAAAGCTTTTTGACTTAATTGACGTGTCTGTTTATTAGTATTTTGTTGTTTAAGATTAATTCCGATAATGGTAAGATTCATGTGAAATATAATGACGAGACAAAAAATATATAGTAACATTACTCGTAATTTATTTTTGAGCGAGTTTCATTTATTGTTAGAAATTTCTACTATTGTTCACGATGTTTAACCCCAAGAATAAATCCCCACTAATACAAGTCATTACGACAAATACCGCTGGCCTAAGCTCGGAGTCCACAGGTAGGTAGATATTAAATCAAACATCGCTCTACCAACACGAAAACGTTTATTTAAGAACTTGCAATCACAAAATTTATTACATATAATATTTAACAAACAAAATTTTGAATTATTACAATACACAATAACTATTATACAAAACTATTATACCTAGCTTGCTCACACGATTTTATAAATGTAAAAAAAGACTTGGCGTTAAACTCTGCGCAGAGAAAAAAATGGAATTTAATTTTCGTCGAAATGGAAAAATATTATTTCTTTCATCTCGGAAAAAAAACAAAACCACAAAAGAAAAAGAGCTGCAAATGAATTTCCAACTAAAGGTCTCTGGAACCACGTCCAGAGGCCGGGACACACGAGGTGTTCGCTTCGTGTCCCAAAGAGCAAGAAAGAAAAAAAACAAAAATCACATCGGTATCGAAAAACAATGTTGCCATTTAAGGCCATTAACAATTAACAATTGATATTACGGGTTACCTGATAACAAAAAATTCAAACACAATTAATTTAACTACACCCTTTTTAAAATCCTGCCAGTTTTCCTCACAAAAGTGCTAGTCAAGCGGGTACCAATAACCCCACCGTATCAATAGGACTATCGAAATCAAATTGATTAAATAAACTGTTATATTAAAAAGTTTATTCATTACATCTCCGACATGATACCGAATTGATATCTATGGAGTACTTTCATGATCAATTGAAAAGTAGGGATCCAAACAAAGCTATTTTGCAAACAAATAAATACTCTCACGATGTTTCACAGATAACTTAGGTTGACAAAAAAAAGTCAATGAAAAATATGGATCTCTTTTAGGTCATTATCTTTAGATCATTATCAATACTTGGTGAAAAAGCACTATTATCATTAGTCACCACTACTCATTGATGATCTTTGTAATTACATGTTAGAGGTGTTAAACATTTTAATTTGTGTTAGTTTAGAGCAGGGCTTCGAACCGTTATTTTTTTCGCTCCGGTTCAAGTAAAAAAAAATATACATCGGTTCGGTTTCGGTTTTCGTTCCGGCAAAAATAACGGTTTTAATGGTTTTTGGTTTTCGGTTCAGTTTCGGTTCGAAGCCCTGTTTTAGAGTCATATTTTCTACAGTAATTTTTTAAATTCTTTTCAATGCCAATAGTTAATTACACCTTTTTTTCAACTTGTTTTGGTATAAATTGCATTGTTAGATTATATTTCTTATCAGTTGACAATGCTCAACATGAGCGAAACCGATCAGGATCTTGATAAATAAAAAGTGGAAATAAGTACAAAAGAATATTGTGAAAAGTACCGTGAATTACATCGCAAACTAGTGCGAACCTGACACATTGTGATTATTATACAAATAATGATGTAAATTAAATATTTTTTACTGAAAAATTTGAAGCAGCATAAAATTAACGAGTTTGTGATTCTCGAGAAATGAATATTTTTTCAAGAACATATTGTTAACATAATTTATTCAAGACTACGTTATTTTTATTCATACTAAAAATGGCATCCTCTTGGCTCTAGGTCTGGCTTTTATAATAATATAACACGAAACATTTTTAAAATAATTAAATAACAAAATTACTGCTTCGAGTTATCATAGTAATTTTTGCAACAAAACTATGTGATTATTACTTACATATTGCGAATAAACATTTATAATGAATATTCATAATTATATATCCATCATTATTTATGTCTTCGGCTGACGAATTTGGTAGATACTGGCAATGGGACAAGCCTTGGATGGATGCTAATGCTAATATTAGGGCATGTTTAGGTGTAACCCCACGCTATCCATAATTCGGTTCGTCCTTGACACGTTACATGATATGTCAAAAAGTCAATGATACTGATGGGATTAATTAATTATTTCTGTCAAATACGTTATTTTTCTATATGGCAAACAACGTGAATAACATCTACAAAAGTACACTTCATTCGGTATTATAGTATAATACAAGGAGGACATTTAGTATCATTATGCGCCGTGAAATAATTAGATATAAATATTGAAAAAATATATATATGTACGAGAATTATAATTGAAAAATAAACACGGAAATGCTCTAAGACAATTTCAATATGAAGAAAATAACAAATTATATGACAAGGTATTCCACAAAGCAAAACAGCATTTAGTTAAAAAATATATAAAACATTATTTGTTCTAACTGACTAAGTTCACGCATAATACGAATAGTTACGAAGAATATACTAAGGTTGTGGCAGTCGGGAGTGTCGTGGAGTCAGGGGGTTATTTCCGGAGTCGGAGTCGTAAAGAACTTACGGTCCAGACCCATTTCTTTTTAAATATTTAATGTAGTGTATTCTAATAACATCAGTTCATTATGTTGCCACTGCATGCTAGGCTGACAAAAGATGATAGTATACAATGCATATATATAAGTTAAAATGGGATGATTGAAAAAAATCAAATACTCAGAAGATTAGATCGTATGTGGCGATAAACATTTCTCAAAAGTACAAATTGGTTGTAAATCAGAAAAGACAACGCTGATCAACAGAAACTAAAGGAAAGAAAATTAGAATTTTATTGGAAATAAACATTATAAAATGATTGATGTATCTTTGTTTACGTAACTTACGTTCATGCATGATTAAACTGCGTAAATTTTAATAATTTAACCGTCCAAATATCGATTATTGACTTTCGTATTATCAAAAAAGAATACTTCACGCTTATATAGATAGTGGTTACACACAAAAATAAAGAATAATGTTCGGTAAATTTACCGTTTAACTTAACAAAGACAAAACGTGCTGGAGGCGGCGGCTGCATCGTCTAGCCGAGACGTCGCGGCGCGCTTTCGTAAATACGACGCCACGTTGGCAAAAAGGAACGCCAGGAATTGGAAAACCCCATCCCCATTGACGGGTATTTTAGCCAATGGGAATGCTAGCTAAAATGGTGTGTACTCGTGTGCTTTACAGGAAAAGTGAAAATGTCTCGAGAACGTGAGTCACATTATATACAATTTAAAAAACCGTGTCTGGGTTATATTACATATGAAAGTAACCAAAAGTTATTTAAAAATGTAGTGAATACAAAATGCGTGTAATTGCCTGAATAAAAGTGCATCAGTGATAAATGAATACGAAGAAAATTGAAAGAATGTCGTGTACTATAGAACGTGGTCAATTAATCAACGTTCTTCATTGACGATTATCATTAGAGTTTCACTTTGAGTTGAAGTTAAATCATGTCGAACCAGTTATATACTAGTTGTTGTCTTTTTTTTTATTTTAGTCAGTCCACAGAGGTATATATATATACCACCGTGTTTTGGCGAGTTCAAGAAAACGGATAAAATATTAATGAAAACTCTCATTAAAATATATTTGATCAGGTACTAAAACTTTCGGTGTATTTTGGCAGTTACTTCAGACATATAGCTAAGATTGATTGATGTTTCTCTTCCTTGAAAAGCAACATTTTACTAAATGCATCGCAGGGCAGAGTTTGGGCTTTAACTCTGGCTAAGAGGATAGTTCATTATCACTAACATAACTTGCAAAGGGAAAAGGAACCAAAGAGATACATTAAAGACAGAAGAAGGGGCTGTCATATTTATTTAAAATACTATTTACTAAGATTCTCTGACCCTCGCCAATAAAAAGGTAATAATGGACTTGGCTTGAACTTGTGCTGCCCTAAGAGGGCCTGAATTCTGCTGTTCTCTTTCACCAACACGGTAGATACCGTCGTCGTGGAAGGCCACTGATGATCATCCTTAGGATGCAGTTAGCGTATCCTAATATTAGAACCGTAAATTACATATATTTTTTAAATACAGTTATATTTATGCTTCAGTATTTTGGTATAATTAAGTATTTTCACTTTAATGTTAATAGTACAAATAGTAGGTTAGTAGTAGTAAATTTTGAATAAGCACAAAAGAGCGTTTTATTTTTTGGACATAATCATACTAATCAAACTACCACAAAACATTTATAGGTACTGTAATCGAATTTCGAAATAAAAATGACAACACTGCAAGAAAAAAATGAGCACATATATCAAGACGATAAATACGTTATTTTTTTGTATTTGACAGCATTCGTTGAAAGACTTTTTTTGTGCGAAGCCATATGTACGTGAAGCCAATTCAGCAAACAAAATCAATACAATCGATTTCATCGCACGTTACGAAACAAGTTTACAAGCCAATTATTGACGATGCAGGCAGGCTCGCTCGGTTTGAAAAGGCAGCGATAGAAATTCGCATACATATTTATTTTTCCTTTGACTCAACAGCTGTTCGGTGAGACCAAAATAATACTACGGCGGGCACAAATAATATCATACAAAATAACGGAATGCGTTCACAATCGTCTCCGATCGATAAATAATATAAACGTTTTATCGTAACTGTAAAACAAAAGCCGGCGACGATGTCTCGGCAAGGCGCCCTACCATCTGATATTCTAGCAGGGTGACCAAAAAAAAAATACCCAAGGTTTATCAACATCATTGTTATACCACCTGTTTTGAATGATTCGGTATTTTAAAAAAATGGGGTGAATGAATCAACTGTTTTTAAGAACAGATGTGATACGATAAGGGTACAAGGTGGCAGATGGGAAGATATCGAATGTGTTATATGTACAGATTGACTGTTGACCATATATTTTATAAATTAAACAAATTTCATTATTTTTTAATGGTGTAAACGTAAACTATCGATTCTAATAAAATATATTTTGCATATACTTTTGCATATACAAATAATATCGAATGATCGGATCCAGGAGATTATACCAGTTTAAAATATGCTCTTGATTAACGAAACCGGGCTTAACTTTAATACAATTATGAAATAAGTACAAAAAGTAATAAATATTATTAATATAAAACATAAATTATTTTGTTAAAAATTGCCAGATTATAATTTCAATCGAATTTATTGTTAGTCGCCAATTTAACTTGAGTTTTTAAATTATTCATTTATTTTGAAACGGTAAGATGGTAAATTATTTTCAGTACAGAAACGGCGTTACATGAAATTTTGACGAACAATATTAGAATTAATGCTTTTACAATATGCTTGGACGGATATAAAACGACCTCAATAATAAAAGTCACACAGGTAAATCTCGTGGTTCTTTTTGATTCTCACTCCGCAGGCACTGTCCATAATTCAGAAAATGAAAAACCACGACCTGGCAACCCTAACTGCTAGGTATGACACAAATAAGAACTTCCAGAACGGGTTCAAGAAATACAAGTTGAATTATTAATACTGTGAGGGGAAGGCATTCCCAGCATTTTCAGGATACAATGTCAACCAGAGTTGCTGAATTATGCTACTTATGCTTACGAAGCAGTCATACAAGTTAAAAAATATTTTCGGCCATTCAATATGTATTTCTTCAAGCAATTTATTATTATTGAAAACAGACTAGCATAACAGACATACAATCATTTTACAATTTCAAATAGTTACGTTACGAATCTTACCATATAACAATAACGATGTTATCATTATATCATAAGTTAACCTTTAATATAATAAAAACGCAATTATAAATTGCAATTGGGTGTTATTATTTTCCGGAAATTACGGAGATTATAATCCGCTTAGTAACTGTAAATTTTATCAGAATCATTAATAATATTATGGAACAACCCAGGAATATTATTGTGTGTAAATTCTATGTATGGTGAATTTTAAGCAATCGTACCTATGAAATTATTACGAAAAATAATCAAATATCAATGAAATAAACGGTACGATTAATTACTGTAATCTATGGTTAAGTCACGTAAAAGGTATTCACAGTCAATTCTTGGTGGTAAGACATATTATAGTAAAGAAAAAAAAACACATTTTTGTATCACAGTTCCACTGAATCATCAGTTGATAATGTCACGATGTGAAGAGTAAAATCGATCGTGATTGTTGATAAATAATGAGAAAATTAAAAAAAAGTTTTTTTTACAAAAAAAAAATGAATCACATTAATAATCATTTAATGTTTCTCCGTACTGACATGAAGATGTAGGATTTTTTAAAATGTAATTAAATAATAATAAATTAGAGCTTACTAATTAATTACAAATATTTTTTTTTTGATACGCAGAGTAATACAGTAAGTATAAATTACTACAACTAAGTACTAATGAGTTTCAGTATTTTATCTACAAATTCAATCGGCCATTGAAATATAGAGGGAAAGTCACTTTTATATTGAATTACATCCAACGAATGCTTGCTAAAAATGTAGAAACTAATGTCTGCATACAAGGGTAAATACTAATAATTATTGATATAATCGATTACTTGATTAGGGTGTATTTATGTAGGTGGGCTTCATACCTGTGTATTAATTGGTGAAACAGATAAACGCATCAAAATTAATTTGCCCACGGAAAATCGATAAACACTACAGAATAATTTAAACAAGCGATATAACAGTGTTGTCAAATCGAGCGATTTAAAGAGAAAAGATATTGATCGAAAATGCAGCATTATTCACACTTCATTTAGAGAAATCGTCTTGACATGGGACATTTTTATAACACTATTATGGCGACTGATTCATTGCCTCGTTCAGCAATTTTAATACTTTTATTTATTTCCCGGGAATAAATGCTCGTCGAGTGCGATTCAAGAGAAATAATAAAAAAACACTCTGAAAAAGTACGTTATGTGAGAATCTGGAACAACGCAATCAAAACATTCTCTATTCAATTAAGATTCATAAAATCTATGATTTAATTTGCGAGCAAACAAAGCTAGAGATTTAACGCTCTCATACAATTAATTATGTAGCATAACTCACCTACATTATTTAAATAGCATTAACGATTTTAATTATGATTCGGCATGTTTTTTTTATATTATTGTTTGAAGTAGACAATCTATTCGATGTATTATTTTTTATCGAACCGACACAACATTTAAAATGTATAATACTACATACCCGATACCTAATTGACATTGATATGAATGCAATAAAACATTTTCTTATATAAATGTTTTATTTTTTTTACTATTTCATTCAATGTTTAAATTTCAAATGTATTTGTCAACAAAAGTTAGTTCCATTTGGTAAATATGCTTAAAAATATATATATTTTTTTCTTTCCGTTTATAAACAAAGTCCATTAAAATAATGCAATTCTCTGAGAAAATCAATTGCGAATACAAAAATATCAAAAAACCCAGCGTTTGAATCAAGGAAACTGATAATTCACGGAACAAATATTTTTATTAGTATGAGTAATACGAAAGACAAATGTGAAAACATTTAAGAGGTAGATTTTTACAAAATAACTATCAAAAATATACGCTGTACAATTTATGATAGATATAAAATGAATATTCATAAAAAACATTGCAGAAGCTGATATTATAATTAAAACATATCCGAGGATACATAACTTTTTGTTATTTAAAGCAAGTACTGCATATTTAGGTGTGCTATATTGTAAAACATCACCATATCCACCTGACGAAAAACCTTGTGAAAATATGTAAATACGTTCCGTTCAATAAACTTTGTCTAATTACCTGCTCTTTTATAATTTTCAAATCATGAAACGGCGCCGTGGCTCAGCTGTTACTTTCCATACAACACAAAAACAGTGGCACTTAACCAAACATAATAAACCACACAGAAATAAATATTATTTAAAAATAACATTTAATATTACACATCGGTGGATCTATCAGACAGACGCCTACCGCAAAATCATATTACACCACAGCCACTTTTCACTGAGTCACTCGGGGAAAGAAACAATTAAGGACGTAACGTCAGGGCCACGTGAGTATCGAGAAGCCGAGGAACGTGAAAACAACTAGCACATGTTGCCTCTTGCGCGGTCGGAGGCGCACTGAAAATGCGGAGGGGAAAAATGCACGTCACGCGATGCTAGCGCGCGATTCGAAATTCGAACGGCACACTCGATATTTAAAAAAAATCTCACCGTGTGCTCTCGATTTTACGTAAACAGGAATATGTTTTAAACGTATTCTGTGTACCTATGCAGTTCGCGGTAACTGAAAACCAGCATGTTCGGTGTCGGAGAAATTTTATTGAGTGTCAACATCATTTGCCTTTTCGTCAACAAGTAAATTAGATGGATACTGTACGAAGAATACGCATTATCGTTGAGATGACAAGATAAACGGCCATATAACATGTACTATGATTGGTATAAGCGAACAAGTAAATATTTTAAAAATATAAACGATTAGTTAAACGAAAATTATCTCACTGCTATGGTTACCGAGCCGTAATGGCCAGAGGTTTCTAACCGGTGGTCCGCGGACCATTGGTAGTAGATAGGGTATCCAATCCCGGGACTTCGGTATTGATTAATTTTCAATCTCGGGATAGAGATTTGCTGAATTCGCTATACTTTTTCCCCGGATTATCTCCAAACCTCGTTTTTTTTTTAGCTCACCGAGGAATCTGAAATTTACAATTTGCCAATTTCGGGTCAATTTTCGGGATTTGCTCAAAATTTCTCAATCCCGAAATCCCGGGATCGCAGCCGTATCAATACCGGGATTTCGGGATCAGAAAATTGAACGGAATCTCGAATCCCAGGATTGGATGCCCTAGTAGTAAAAGAGGAAAAAAAATCGGTGATCTGTCCTTTTAAATTACGTTTTAACGATAATTTCAAAAACCTGCATAAGTTGTTATTGTTAATGTGATTACTATTTCAATCAATAGCTTTTAGATTAGCAATAACAATTTTAATTATAACATCCATAGGTACACAATACAACTATTTACCAAACTTCAGTTCAAGTAAATCCGTGCACTCGAATGCCTGAAGATGCCGAAAGGTTAAACCCGGGTCGTCAGTGACATAACGCGTATAAATGTACACATCTTGAGCGATTAAATTTTAATTTTATATATGTATTTAAATCGACATTCATCGCCTCTTTTGTGGTCTATATGAATCCGCAACTGGAATGAGCGACACACACTTTTTGATGTTAATTTATTTTCGTACACACACAATATTTCTTTGTACTTCATTCCACTTTATTAATTAGGTCAGGACCGGTTTCGCTCATTGCGAAAATTTTCAACAGCAATGAGCGAAACCGGTCCTGACCTAATTAATAAAGTGGAATGAAGTACAAAAAAATATTGTGTTTTTACTAATATAATGCCTTTCCACCAATTATTGACAGTGAACACCCTACAAGTGGTTAATTTATTTCTTACGTGAAAGAAGATTATAAGTATTATTCGAGATCCACGACAAATATGATCAAAACTGAGAAGGGTTATAATAAGTTGCCATGACAAGTATCTGTTAGAGTCATCACATTCAACTATGATAAAGTAAACATATTAAAATATCGAGTTCTACAAGAATTTTTGTTCTATCAAGTTAATTCAACCAATAACACAATGATCATGTTACATGCCTGCTAGGCAAAATTACTGAGAAACAGAAGGTCAAGTTCATTGATAATTATTTTTCACATATAATACAATCAATTTTTTGATTGGATATTTTAAAAGAAGTTACATTATTGTAATGCAATATTGACTGACGTTAGTATTATCATGATTCTTTTGCATGGAAACGAATCATAAAGCTATTTGATAACGATTGAAGTCCGATAAACAGACATTCCAAACTTATTTTCGAGGAGGTACTAATGATTCACGTCAACAATTTTACAAAATACCGAGAGAAATTACAGAAATTCTTAGAATAATTATCAATGAATCTTCGTGAGCAAACAAGTGATAGTGAATTCGGAGTTTGAGTAATGTAGAATGTAATATCGAGCTGTTAGAACCAGAATGTCGTAACAAGAAATTCGATAAAATTACATTTGAACGCATTTTTATTATTTTATTTGAATGCTTAACAATGCCGCAAAGTTTATAATTCACTAATATTGTATGGGGAAGATTACACTTATTATAATTGATTTTGTCAAAATTTCATGGTACGTAGTTCATGTTCAAACCACCTTAATTTGTAATGATTCAGTATTTTTTTCTTAAACTGTTTTCTTCACTGCCATGCATTTACAGCATATTATTCCGGTGCATATATGAACACCAATTTCGAGTCAATTGGTCAATTTAACCCTCCAAGGACGAGCGTCACCACATAGTCACAGTAAACACCGTTGTCTATTGATCCCACTATTCATCCTGAATATCGTTGCTTTCGCTCATATTTGGTTAAGAAGGGTACAGACACTACACACTACAGTTAGTCATCAGCCGTGGGGACAGAAACGGCCTCCCTACATGTGATTTTTTGAATTTTCGTTTTTTTTTTTAAATTAACTTTTTGAAACTGTTAGTTATTTTGCTAATATATATGTATTGAAATTATGTTGATCTAAAGAGGTCAAATTGAAAATATTAAAAAAAAAAAATCACGTTTAGTTATATTTCAACCCCGAATGTTTGCGAGCCCATACGGTCACTTTTGTCCTTACTACTGTCCGTACTCAATATTACACGTTAATAAAAGGATGACCATATAGTCATGCGGGGTTTCTATACAACGACTTTGCGTTTTTTTTTTTTAAATTTTGCATAGGAATAAAAGTTATCCGTGACTTCAATATGGCTTAGAAAATATTTTTTTTATCGGAAAAAAGCTTTCGTCTCTGGAGGGTGATGACGGATTCGATTCTCAAATAGTCTCGCATTTTTTTTTAAAAATAGATTTTTAGATTTGTACATTGTATGTATGTGATGTCTCGATTCTCTCTCAACCATCTGACTGTAATAACGGACCATATATAAATATTTTGGAAAACCGCCAGTGTTGCTCCAGCCACATACTTCTATCTTTACCCATCCCGAAAAAAAATTAAAACGACTGAGCAACAAGCAGTTCTTGTATGACAACATCTGTTGAGATATGTTCCATTAGAAACCCATTTCCTCAACATCGAGCCGTGGAAAGGATTAACCTTTAGAGGAGTGAATAGATTTATACAGACCTTACTTTAATTTACTGCCTTTTCTTAACATGACAATTTTGTGACTTTTTCCCAATGAATATATGTAATTCATACTTGAAGCATATATATGCTTACTGACACACTCCTGTGTTGAGTTGAAAGTACTTCCATACTCATTTACATAAAAATGGCGCCGACGTTGTATGTATGTACGTCCATACTCCTCTAAAGGTTAAGTGTGGTTGAAGCGGCTTATTGCTTGATGGAACAATTTCATGTTATGAGTAACAAAGGATACATGCACACGTCCAGACAATAGCTGAAAATTTTTTATTAACCTATTAAATAATTCGAAATTTTTAGAATCCATCATAATTTTTTAAAAATATACAAATTAATATAACTGCAGCGATTGAAACTGTTTTGTTCTTCCATCAGACTAAGCTTCGTAAACAATTGAAATCAATACACGAGAAAATCAGCAATTAATGCTAGTCGGCCTTTGCAGCCTAGCGGCAAAAGTTCCGCATGTAAACCAGAAGGCGTCGGGTTCAAATATTGGCAAGGGCAACCTAAAACCTTGTTTTATTTCAATTTAAACATGGATGTCTGAGATTTCTTATCGCCGCGTGGCATTGGTAAGATTCTTGCAAAAATAATTTGCGTTATGACATTAGCTTTGTATAATCAGTAAATATTATTGTCATCAACCCAATGGCATGGGCATATCTTTTATGATAACATAACACGAAGAATCATAAAAAAATCTTGAAACTGCAATGCCAGCAATCATACACACATTAAAAATACCGAAGTAAGTTATTTCTTTCTTTAAAAAATATAGAGAATACTGCTTTATATATATAATTGTTTTTTAACATAACATATTTTTCCAAATACATATTTTCTTAAATAAAAAGTTAAATGGTGTCACAAGCTCCACTGCACTGAGCACCTTCGTTGTCTTCATTCATCTCGAGCCTTATAAATAAGAAGGCTGCGCCGCAGGTTGACATAAAAGGGCCCATACAACAAGGAACAAATGTCCCGGGACATATCCTCAACATCTAGGTTATGTGTCGAGAACAATGTTGCAGAACATGTTCTTGAACACACGAGGGGTCACAGAAACGTCACCCGTTGAGGTTATGTTGGTCAGTGTTGCGTTCGAACGAACGTTATTTGATTTGATTGGATGCAAACAATGCGAGTAAAGTTAATTACTAATGTTTAAAAGCTTTCTACAATTAACATACAATTATGTTTATCATCCACTATGACAGCTTATTCTTATAGCATATATACATCCAATATTATAGAGACATTTCAAAGTCGAAAATAGATCTTTAAAATGACGCCCGATGAGTTGATGACGACAAGGGCTGCCTACGTATATATTCAAGTAGTATTCGGTTGTTATGATTATTATTAGATGTATTCCACAATACGTCATATTTTTGGTATGAAGTCATGACGAAATATACTTTGACAGTTCGTCTACAGCAGCGCGCGCATGAACATACAATTATGAACGTGCAATTATTGTTATCATCCACGATGACAGCTTATACCATAGATAATGCCATATACTGATATAACTTACGCAAAGGCGTTTATTTTGACAGCTGTCACCAAGATACATTTCAAAGTCGAAAATAAATCTCTAAAATGACGCCCGATGAGTTTATGTCGATCAGTGCTGCCTACGTATATATTATCGCAAGTATTATTCGGTTTTTATAATTATAATTAGATGTATCTTACAATACGCTATAGCTCAATTGCTTGCAGAACAGTATCGTTAAGCATGACCGAAGTCATGAAGAAAAATATTTTGACAATTTGTTTACAGCCGTGCGCGAAACGTATGTTCCCTGGGTTCCTCGTTTACGCTTGCTTCCAGACCGCGAACATGGGAACCTATCTCGGGTCACGTGAAATGTTCCACGATACGGCGCGAATTTTGTGTTCCAGGCCATGTTACGGAACATTTGTTTCCTATGTGTATGGCCACCATAAAGCGCTTATAACAAACGAGCTTAAGTACTTTATTAGGAGGCCACAGGCTTCTGGTGGAGAACGGACGTGATCAAACACATAATTTCTACGTAATTACACAAGTAATTAAATATCAATAAGAGCAACGAATCACTCTTGGCGTAATTTCGACTGAGGAATTCAGATTTTGTCCATGAAATCCAACAATTATTGGATTGGCGTTTAGCTAAGCATAATTAAAGTTTAATTACAAGTAAAATACTTATATGTCATTGAATGTAAAAATGCACGATAAGTAATAGTTATATTACATAGTTACTACAGCAGTAGTCTGTTAGATGAATTTTTAGATCAGGTTATGAATATTTTTCTTTTAATTTCAATAACGTACAATTAATTTTTTTAACTACAGCAATATAAAATTTTGTGTAAATTTCAAATAGTAATTATATTATTGAAAAGCCTCGGCTCCGAGACAATTATTAAAATTGTCAATGTCAATTGCCAATGATGAGCAAAAACATAAAAATATTATTTTACCTTAAACGAAGTCGACTTTTTAGTAGTAATAACCAGAGCAGAGGCCGCTTTCTTACCTGAAAAAATACAAGAGAAATATGTTATTAATAAAATTTTGACTCGTGCCTTCTATCGACAGAAAGGTCAATATGGGATATAATAAAATTAGAAGCGATTTTGGATATTCTTCTAGAACGCATAAAAAACAAAAAACCCTTTTCCTTGATATTAAAACATAGAGAAATCTACAGGAAATAAAAAGTATGCGTCTGTGATTGTATATTTCTGAGATTAAATACACTAAGCCAAGCAACTATTGGATCAATGAATTTAACTTCAAAGCTTATATTAAAACTAAGAAAGGTTATATTTAAATAGTACAGTTCTATTATGATTTGAATAATTAATTGGAATGTAAATAACGGATACATGATAATTTTGATTAATTTTCTCTTTCAGCAGTTTTAATGATTTAATTTATCATACAATTATTATTGAAGGTATATTAAATGAACTAATGTTGTTATTCACGAGTTCTGAGACTTATCAAAAATACCCAAACCCTTATTAATAACTAATATTAAACACAAATATTGTTTCTGGATTTCTAATGGAACGGGTAAATACGCTATATAATAATTGTTTTGTATGTTATCTTAACGAGGTCGAAATGTAGTAATTATTAAATTTTTACAAACATATTTATCAAAACCATTCAATGGACAGTATGCTAAATAATTAATTATATGACCATATCCATTTTGGGAACTGCATCGCCGTGCATTGGATATTAGGAATTATAAGTCAGTAACGATTTATAAACATTGAATAATAATGGAGTCGTATCTAATACTCTATATCCAGTATGATTAAATTATGATTAAATATATCATATATTTAAAAAGAACTAAAATCTATTATTTACACGAGCATTGTCGACTTTTGAAGAAAGCCTCACTAGACATCTGCGGTATACAATGATGTGGAAAGATGAAAGCAATCTTGATTAGGAAAGTAACGAAATAAAAATCTACAACATTTGCATAATCTGAAAACAAGATTATATAAAAACAGAATAAAATTTACACGCCGCAATAAAAATATAAATGTGAAAGTATCTACGTACATTTACATTTAAATAATGGTACAGATTCCGGTAGGTTTGCGAAAAAAAAACATTAATTCTCGGTTAATTTGAATATTTCAGCGAAGGAAAGTTTTACATAACTCCTGAGTAAGAAGTAAGAATAAAACAAAAGAGTTTACAGTTGGATAAACAATCGACGTGAAAGAAGAAAAAATCCAACAGGAAGTGGTTAACAATTCGTAAATGTCAAGTTAGTATTTATTTATACGAATTCAAAAAAAGTGTCATCATTTTCATCAAGTAATACAATATATATATGTAGGTTTATCACAACCATTTCAAACAACCTTCTCTCAAAGTTTAGTGCCCACGAATGGATTAATTATACACACACTCAACTCTTTTTGTACACGGTAAATACGTTCCACAAAATACCGCGTATAGAAGTGTAAAAAAAATCATAGAATCCCTGATTTAAAAAAAAAACATGTTATTTGAAAAACAAACACTGTGTTATAGAAAATCGTGTAAAAAAACCCCCAATAAGTAAATTACACAAAATATTATTCATAATATGTATTTTAAATAAGAAAAAATAATACTATTTATCGTTACTTAATTATACGGAGAATTTAATGAAGGACTGGAAATACATCGCTTTCATCGCTTCAATCGCAATATCATGTGTTAGGATCTAATGAAGCCTTTTGTTTGTTATTTTTTTGTTTTTTTTAGTTGAATTTCATGTTAATAGTGGTAGAATAAATAATTCGAGTAAAGTAAGACTAATGTGTATTTTCACATACGCGGCTAAACGTCATGGATTAGTTGGTAACAAATAGCAACTAACATTTTGGCGCTGCGGTTCGGAGTTCAAAGATTAATATTCAACAAGTCATTTCGACTCACCCAACGAAAAAAAACTCACTAACTAACTCACTTTTGATTATTTTACAAAATTTTATATTTGAAAAATTATCAAAAAAAAAAATATATTTATATTGAAAAGCTAGATGTACTAAACGAAGAAATTAATATAAGACGATTAGAATTATCAAAAGTTAGTAACTTCTTTATTCGTTGGTG
This sequence comes from Himalopsyche tibetana, assembly GCA_030503985.1. Lineage (NCBI taxonomy): Eukaryota > Metazoa > Arthropoda > Insecta > Trichoptera > Rhyacophilidae > Himalopsyche > Himalopsyche tibetana. The sequence continues at coordinate 9,887,695 of JAPJYX010000009.1, read as the reverse complement.
TTGTCGATAATAATTATATTATGTATATTCAATCGATACGCAACTCTAATGTCAAATACAGTTATCGTGTTTTTGTTTAAAGAAATAAGACAAAACTTATTTAAATAGTCCATCCATAATACGTGTAGAAGGCTAGACGAAATAATCAAGTTTATGATTAATTTAAGTTGTGAAATTACAAATTTTAAGAGAATTCAGCTTTTATTTTTTTGCCATTACACAAAAAATTGTTTTCTCTTCCAAGTCTCTCACGGAATTCCGCCAGTCCTCGTTGAATATCGACTAATAAAATACTTCTGACTCAACTGTTACGGTAGCTGACATTGATTCAATATTGTCACTGCAAACTTTTTTCTCTCAGTATTTTTTTTGAAAGAGGCAGAGAGGAAAAGCAAAATTTCGTGAAAGTATAATATTTATAACAAAAAAAAGGGATGTAAAAAAATATTTTAGATTATTTTCTTATTAGGTATATCAAAAACAAAACGTGCCTGATTTCCAAGTTTAAAAAGTCTGAGAGGATTTCTGCTTTTGACAGGACTATTCTTCGACGCCCATTCTCAGAATAATAAATGAAAGTTCTTTCGCACGAAAACTTCTTCGTTCTTGGAATTATATTACAAGTTCGCTTCTCTAGAATAATAATAAAAAAAACTAAGAAACACAATATGCGAAATATTTTTTTTTTCATTAAATTTGAATTTTTTTAAAACATGTACGACTGTACAAGTATGTACAGTGCTTTAACAAACAACACTATATAGGGAAATTATCTGTCAACAAGGGTATCTCAACGGAAAACATATAAACTAAATACTATCGTAATTATTTACAATTAATCTAGTATCTGTATAACAAGAAATCATTGTCAAATTCATTTAAATACGAGCTACAGTTTTATTTTATTATTCTTTCAAACATTGCAGCCGATATATTGTAATATATAATGCGATATTTTTTATATTATTTTGCTTCATTGGATAACTGCTATTTAAACGAAAAAATATACTTGGTTTAAATTAAAGCAACAGTCGGTGTAATAATATAATATTTTTAGCTGTATATCTATTTGTTTTTAATATATTTATATAAAATATTGGATATTTCTCCAAAAAAAAATATAACATCCAATATTCCCAATATACGCTTGGAAGAAGGTAACATCTTTTAAAAAAATGAACGGATTAAATCGGGCAGGATAAAAGAGTACGGGAGAAAACTGAGTTGATAATGAACTACGAGCGAAGCCGGTACTGATCTTTTTAAAAATAATAGTGGAATTAGTACAAATGTATATTTTATTTTTTGAATAATTATTTCCACAATAGGTTGCCGAAATACCCTGTGTAAAAACAGAAACGGGTGAATATTTTGCAAGCAGGGCCTAATATTTAACAAATAGATAGTGCTAAAATTTGAGTGCAGCGCCTGTGTGCACCGCACACTTCGCATACACCACGAGCCAGCCCTGGCTGCAAGTACCAAAGAATTATTGAAAACCATAGAAATATTGGTATTGTTTGTAATAAGGTAAAAAAAAACAAAGAATTGTTCTACAAATATTATTTTATCTTTATGTAGTTGATAGCTATTAAGGCTTATGTCCTTCTCTTCAGATTAATGTTTAAACTTACATCAACTCAGCTATATACAAATACTGGCTTAGAAGAGATACACAATATTATATACTGGCACCCACTGTAACATTATATTATAAAGTATAGTATTATATTGTATTACTTGGAACGATAACAAATATGGGATTTTTTTCACCTTATGAAGTTCTACAAAGAAAATGACAAATACTCAATAATATAGTTTGTGTTCGTTAAAGCGTTAATTAATGAATATTTGAGAACGCTATCAATGTTATAAAACAGTGTTTTAATGACTGTTTTCAGTATTGTAAAAGTAATAATGATAATAACAAACAAGTAATATTCCTGAGGTAATTAAGTATCGACTGGCAGCGCCGGCAATAATTTCTTTCAAACGATTCTTTCTTGTGTCGGTCGGCGTTTATCATTATTTAAAGAACCATTTCGTTGGATGTTCGGTGCAATCATCTCCAACTTGCACGCAACATTCTTCCAAACTAAAAATGCACCGTTTAATGGCCACGCATGCATTTCTTTGAATTACACGAGAAATTATCGAGTCATTTGTATGAAACCAATAATATTCTCATTTTGCCGCTAGTCTGTACAATCTCTTAACGCATTATCAAATTATTTTTCGGTAAATTAATGCGTGACATTGAAGTTATTTATTTATTCCTAAGAACAATTCTATGTTGGGAGGATGTACGAGCATATGAAATTATTGGTTATTTAACGATGATTGGGTTAACATGTACTAGACCAGAGATGCCCAACTAAAATTACTTGGTGGGCCAAATAAAATAATGCAAGTCTCTGATGTGCCACACATACATATAATGATACGAATATTTTTGTATCAATAACAAATAAACAGCTCACAATAAATATATGTATCGACTGTGGAAATGAAAAAGGACGTAACCCTCAGTTTTTCAAAAACAGGTTTTTTTCGATAATCACAATGTATACAACTTGACACGTTCCATCAAAAGGATGGAAGCTGAAAATGCCGAACTGGTGTCTAAATTTAGCTTTTATGTTTGAAAAAGATGACCTTGTAAAAAGTAAAACCAAGAAAAAAGACTGAAACAAACGTTTAACCTAGACAATTTCTTCAATTAATGTTAGGTTATGTCAATTAAACACCAATTTAGAAGTCTCCGTGCACTTCAAGGTTGTGTATAATTCATAATTTGCATATGGCCCAAAATCATCAAAACATGTTTTTTGCGCCTCCTGTAAAATTTGATGTATGTGGGTTACGTCCTTTTTCTTTTCCACAGTCGATATGTATATTTAATCTTTTATTAAAATATAATCTGACCTTAAGAGCAACCGGCGCGGGCCAAGCTGATTTGCTCAGTCGGCAACCGTTATCCCTCAACTTAGTAATCAACAAAAGTTTTGTCACTAACGACCCGGGTTTCGTCTTGATGTTTAATGCTATTAGGGATGTTCGGCTCACCTTTGGCAACACACGATAAGCAAATATCTTTTAGTTTGCATAAGCTTTATAAGGCAGAGCTCAATAAATTATTCGATGTCTGTTCATTTTGCGTATTTTTTTAAAGTAGGTAGTGCTTACTTACCCCGTGACGAATTTGTTTATGGGAATGTTTTTTCCACTTATATGTTGGAATATTTCATTTAAATATATATAAACGGGACAACTAGAAACGATGGAGTGCGATAGGTTTATCTCCAAAAAGTATTATCTAATTTTGCTATTTTGATAAGTTGTGATAAAACAACTCTGACCGCCCCGCAATCATTTTTAATTCATTTGTAAGGCTTTATTTAACTTCAGATAAAATATGAATACATTTGAAAAAATAAATAAATATGATAGTTTACGAATTACTTATACTTTAGTAATTAATTGTGAGAATAATTAAAAGCAAACAATATTTTTAAATCAAACAAAATTTTCACCAAGCACTTTCTCGAAACAAAAAAAAAACATTTGAATTCAATTGAAGAAATCCTATTCTATTGTACAATTTTGATAAAATCAACCGGATTGACAGAATTGATAATGCGTGCATACTAAAAATAAACCATACAACAAAATAACGTGTTCATTAATTTTACACTCTCAACTCAATAAATCACTTTCTTATTACTTCTCCATACTAATCAAGATGTGTAAGAATGAGCATTCGCATTTTACAACCGTTCGTCGTGTCCGAACATTTTTTATATTCTAATACTACGGCTATAAAAATAAAATAATGAAGTTGAACGTTTCTCAGATAAATATCGTTCGGACTGGATGGTCGACATAATAATGAAGATGGTATGAAAAGAGAGTTGCTATATGAAAAAATGTGTGACCTTCTTTCACAATAAATTCAATGCCAAACATAGACAAACAAGATCTGATCGTATGAATGGTATACATTTTTATATTTTTGATTTCGTTGGAATTGGTTAACCTTTCGTGCCCAGTTTCTTACATTTGGCATGTAAAGAAAGATTCGACAAAACTTTCGCTTTTGTTAATTATTACAGGTTTTTTATTGAAAGGAAAAGGGAAAACTTCATCATAATGCCATGGGCCAATTTCGTAATTTCGCTGATAAGGGAACAAGGCTGGAGAAATATTATATTCGATTTATAAATAATAAACATCTTGCTCAAATATTGTGCAATTCACTTGTTTTACTGTCAATTTCCGAATATTAAAATTTATTTTTACACTAAAACTGACTGAAACTTATATGTATGTTTAAGAAGTGAAAAGGACTATATGAAGAATCCTGATTCCCAAAGCGAAACTGGTCAATTGTATTTGAAAAATATTGGAATAAGTAATACAATACGAAGACTTTTGTTTTCATAGTAACTAAATATCTGCTTTGAATGATAAATTATAATATAAAGTAGCAATGTTAACATAGGATAGTTAAAAGTCCATCTTTTATTAGATAAAGCGAGATGATATCCCGAAGTTGTCTTAATACCGAAATAGTTGTCGGACTTAATTGAAACAAAATGTTTTCATTGAATTGTCACTTAATAGAAAATTTAAATTAACTTTGATTATTCCACGTATTGTGTTACTAACTGTGACACGTGTTTCGCCTCTTTCAGAGGCATCTTCAGACTTACTATCGCAAAGTTTGCTTAAGTAATGAAGCAAGATTGATTCTAACATTTTAAAATTATGAAATTACAAAATGGAAGTTTGGGTTTTTTTCCTTTTAAGAGGAGCAAGTAGGGGGGTGTAGAATCGAAATAAAACAAACAGATAATGATACTAATGAAATATTTTTTTTTTTTTTTTTTAATATCCACCAAAGTGAACACTCTAAAAGTATCATTTACTTGTTCAAATTTAATTATTATGTGCTAAGAATATAAAAGTATCTACTGCTACAAGTATAGTAAGATATAGTTAAAAGCTATTTCGGCTTTACGCTGTAGTTTTAGTAGCCGAAATAGGTATTATTGACATTTAAAAAATTGCGTAAATTAATCAATTTAAGTACTTGCTAATTTAACTATTTCTGTACCTAAACAAAGCAGTCTGTAAGTCAAATTATATTGTTTTTAAATGATATATAAATGAGCACGTCATGGATTTAATATGTTATATCGCGTCATTCTTATAAATATATTATTATATTAACTGAAATGATTTTGATGAATAAAAATCTCGCGTGATTCAGTTCCTAAATTAGAATTTGAACTCCAGCATGAGGCAGTGCCCTCCCGCATTATTTCATTACAGTATGTCCGTAGACTATTTTAACCCGTACCATTGTAACTAAATATACAATATTATCATCAATTTAAAAGTCAGGGTAACCAAAATTTCAAAATGTCGGTATTTCACAGTAAAAAAATATATTGTCCAAGAAAATAGATTTTTTACGGGAAGATACAATACATTTTTTTAACATCAAATTTATGGAGGATTAAGTCCTAGGACGCGAAAACGACGAGTCTCCTTCATCGCTGATGTTTTGGTCATTTTAATTTCTTTACCATCGCTGTCGACGGAAGGGCGTGATCGTTACAGAGGTGAGCAATCCTCAGTGATGCCAGTTCACAGGGACATGCATTAATATGCAAATCATATCATATTTACCCCCCCCCCCCCACATACAATGTACACATATAATTCACAAGGAAGTCAACTAAAGAGTCATTTTCATGATGCTAATGGTCGTGTTTATACGTTTTATTAATTTTAGAAGAAAATAAAATTTTTGGTGAGCCGTCGAGTAGAACAGCTTTATACAGAGTGTAACCTCGATATAACGGACTTCGGATATGGCGGACAAAATATCTGGTCAAATGTTAAAATTCTCAAAAAATATCCAATCATTGTTAAAAAATAAAAGTATCACCGTATGTTAGTAATGTTTGCATGATTATCACGCATTAACTTAAAATATGGACAAAAAAATAGTATTTGAAATATATTCGTAAAGACAAATAAAAGCAATAAAATACAAAAAATATAAATGTTATAATTTTATAATTCAAAATATTAATAAAAACACAATATTCCTTTGTACTTCATTCCACTTTATTTAATAGGTCAGGACCGGTGTCACTCATTGCGAGCATTTTCAACTGATTGTTGTCATCAGTTGTCAATGTATATCAGTCAACATTGTCAATGACAATTTGTCATTAGTTGACAATGCTCGCAATGTGCGAAACCGGTATTGACCTATTAAATAAAGTGGAATGAATTACAAAGGAATATTGTGTTTTTATTAATATAATGCCTTTCCACCAAGTATTGACAGTGAACACCCTAAAATTTATTCAAATATTTTAAATGAGATTAAAAATAGATACTTCGCGATCGATCGGCTGAGAACCCTTGAATTAGAGAGGTTAGTAGTCTTACTGGATATTATGAATTCTGACGAAGATGATAAGGTTGTTGATAATGTGACGTCACAGACACATATTTGTGACCAAGTGTGAAAACTGATAATTGTTATCCAATTAATATTTTGGTTTTGTAAAAAAACAAGACGTGTTTTAATAACGAGTAAGTAATTTTCCACTATACAGTTCCAGTTATTATGATAACGTCATCGCTACCACCAAGTTGTGTGCAGTAGATATAAATAAATCTAGATAAGTCTTCTGCTTATAATCAAGTATTTCTTCTGTGCACCAGGCTTGAACTAACGGACTTGTCATTCAACATGGCAATCTGAAATCGAATGAATGAACTGTTTATAAATAGTAAGAATAATATGCATTGCAAATAATTGACAAATCTTCTGCTCTGTTGAACAGTGTGCCTAGTTGAATTGGTAAGCAGCTTCATGAAATATAAGTTTATTGTTGTGTTTGTCAGGGGCGCTTCCAGAGAAGGCGAAATGAACAATATCGTCAATATCTAACCATTTTTAAGGGGCGGCAAATGGACGACATAATGTAAAACTTTCAATCGTTCAAAATATGTTCACTTCCATAAGTCATCATCGTTCGGATTTTGCTTGACATCTTGAGGCATTTGAGAACGCGGATGAACTAGAACTGACAAAATGAAAGTTACGTGTTTCGAATAATATCAATATTTCTCCATATGAGATTGGTAATTTTGTTATTTCACTTTCTATGGCCATCCATAGGCCATTTTTTGCCATCTGTGTCTTGGAAGAAGAGCTGCACATGGAATATAGAACACAATTAAAATCGAGAACGTATATTTATTGTTTTCATAAACACAATGCCAAAAAACCATGTGTCAATCTTGTTCAAGACCAATCTATTTCGAAAATAAACATTAATAATCGTTATATTCATTAACAACTAGTGATGACAGCATTAATAGGATTCGTGAATAATTAAAAAAGGATATATCTTGTTTTTATTAGCAAACGAAGCTCAAATATATACATAATTAAAATATCTTTAAAAACATTTAAACATATTTTTTGTAACCCACGTTTGCTCCCAATATGTAGCATATGGCCTCCCAATGAAGGTATTGAAAAGAGTAGGCATATGAAGGATAAAGGCTAGGGCAGGGTTAATGATTAACTGATCGCTTTCGCTGGGATTTAAATCTGTAACATCCGTCACGATAGCCAGTGACGTTGACCACTACGCTGCAGATCTGCTAAATTTCAAATTCTAAACAATTCTAGTAAAATGAAGTCGTAGAAAGGATTTCAAAAACACCGCATTGTAAAAATGGTAAGGGCGGGATTTTGAAACTCGCCGAAGGGCGGCAGTTGTCCTAACGACGCTTCTGGTGTTTGCCAGACAACGTTAAACAAAAAATAGCATTGCTCTGGTAACTGTTCGGATTAAAGCCCATTAACGAAACGCAAAGAGACTGGAGGTCGCGTTCGGTGAGAAACATGCCAGAAAAGATTGACTTTTGTTTCGGGCCTGCGGAGGTCAAAAAAAGTGTTATGTAAACTTAGTTTAATGAAGCAGCCAAGCTGTCGTGTACTGACACAACGACAATCTGCCAGGTCTTTTTATTATTACCATATATATAGTATTACAGCGTTTGTATCATCTGCACATTTTCAACAGTCAGTCCGTCTAAAAAAACATTTCAAATGTTTTATTTAAACGTTTTTATAAGTACGTTTGCTCGCAATATGTAGCTTTTTGAAAATATGAAATATTGAAAATATATAATTAAGACTAAAATTTTTTAGTTGTGTTACTTTTTGTGACACGAAGTTTTGTCTCTTTGAGAAGTCACTCTGCCAGTTGAATAAAAAAGTCATTAATTTTTATTTAAACATTATTACTTTCTTTTTATTTGTCGTGTATTATCAATGCTAATTAATGAGCACAAATATTCAAAAATGAAAGCATCGATAATTATACGATAATAAGTTTTCAAAACTAACTGCTGTTATATGTTATTCGCAATTTTCTTAACGAGAAACGTGTTTTCGTATGAACGAAATTAACATCAGACAAATGTTGTGTGACTGCCGAAAATTTCTGAAACTTCCGGGAAATGATAATAAAAAACATTAGTTAATGAAAATTTGTGTCTGGATAGGCCGCTGAACTTAGAAACGTAATAACAAAGGCAACGATTTTGTCTCATCGGGTATACAAATTATTTTTTCGCGTGATGTCTTGTCGTATCTACAATAATATGAGGTGTGAAAAAAATATGCTGCCCCACCGTTATACATTTTGTATCAGAAAGCGTACCGAAAAATAATGATAATACTTTTAACTATTTTTCATGAAAAACTTGATTATTCTTTTAAAATGTAATTATGCGTATTATAAATACAATTGTGTATAATCATTTACGATATATTATGGGTGGCAGTTAAATAATAATAAAAAATCAAATTTCAAATACTAAACAAGTAATCAATGTTTACTGATATTGGGATTGTACAGAAGTTAGCATTTGAAAATTTTGCGAGTTAAACATAACAAGACAATATGTTTTTTGTGGACGATATATGGATTAGCTGGATTCATTATTATTTTTTGCTTAATTTGTATAAAATATGAGAACAACTTGATGAGAATGTTTATAAGTTAATCATAATCAACTCGAAAAGAATTTACATCACCTACGTCTAAGATTTTACGAGAAAAAGCTTTTAATTTATCTGGATGTATTTCATATATTTTTTAGATCGATTGTAAAAATATTGACATTTATGTTAAAGAAAATTGCAGTTGTAAAGAGGCTATGGTATGCAATAGAAAATTAAGTATTCGAATTACTCGCGTAGATGCACTAAAAGTTTAAAGTTTATTTTCTAATTTCACAACTAGCACACAACGGAGCTTCTTTTAATGTAAAAAAAATATATTAATTAATAATATATGTATATTAAATTAATAAACGATGTAGATTTAAATGCAAAACAATCTGGATAATTATGTAGGGAAAACATTGGTAGATAATTTATTAACGAAACAAATTATTCCGCAACATATAGACTTATTCCCATTAAATGTTTTTTGCTTCTTGGCAATATGTGTATCTTTATGTGTTTCGAGATTTATGTTGCTTCACACGCATTTCTAAAAGAAAATTGTTCCGAACTAAACAGGCCGATTTTATCGATCGATTATTTTTAGCACACGAAAAGACAATGTTATGTTGACATTAAGTATGCTAAATGTTGCGATAGTAATTGGATTCGCGTACATAGACTTGCCGACACGAAAGGTTGCCAGTAATATTAAAAACACACAGTGACGATTTAACGTGTGAATAAGTGATTTGCCACACTGTAATTTCAAAAACAAATCAGCAAAACGTAATGCCCACTATAAACAGTGTAATTTGTATGAGGTCCTCGACTTAATTTAACTCACTGTCACTTTAAGCAACGTTTATAGTACCAAGGTTTGGAATATCGGTATGGCCGAAAATTTGTTATTTTATTTACATTTACTATTATTGTATTATTCTATATCCATAAACGCCCTCTATACTATAACATATGGTCACTACATGGTTCCACCAAGATTCTCTATATGCCGCCAGTCTATTTACTTTCTCCCAGGTCATCCCAGCGTCCCGTAGCTTCGCTGAGTACATCATATGGATGGTCATTAGTGGGCTTCCACAGCGTCGGTATCTATCTGGTTGGTAGAAGAGATAGACTTTTTTTATACAAATAACGCATTCATTAAAATGAATATTTCAAATTTTCTACATTTCAATATGTTTTATTTTTGTATTTTGTAATATGAGTTTCGCTTTACGGCATTTTCATGAATTTAATTGCACGGATGACCTTGAACTGATGGTTGGTTAGAAAAAGTAAGCATTTGGATATTATAATTCATTATCACTATACTGAAAAGATTTTGATGGTGTTCTGGATTAATTTTACTATGAGTTTAATTTTAATGATCACTTTTAGGGTGTTCACTGTCAATACTTGGTGGAAAGGCATTATATTAATAAAAACAATAATCCTTTGTACTTCATTCCACTTTATTTAATATGTCAGGACCGGTTTCGCTCATTTCGCTCATTTCGCTCATTTCGCTCAGTTGACAATGCTCGCAATGAGCGAAACCGGTCCTGACATATTAAATAAAGTGGAATGAAGTACAAAGGATTATTGTTTTTATTAATATAATTTTAATGACGTTATAATCAATTACAGTTTCTGCAGGAATCATAAATAAATGTGAATATCGTTAACAGGCAATTCAAAAGGATAATTTCTACAGATTTTAAAATGATAAAATGAAATTGTAAAAATATCTTATTTTTTATTAGATATTTTCTTATTAATATGCATGTTAAGGAAGGAACAAGGGTGAATTAGGAATATTAGCTAGTAGGAAAGCACAACTTGTTTAAAAAATAAAACAGATTTTATATTATACTTACTATACATTTTATATGATTAGGCTCTGTTTCGCTCATTGCTCACATTACAAAATTGATTAACTGTAAAACGATGCAAGGTTATTTTCACAGAACTATAAAGAAGCAAGCATTTAAAAACAAATAATACAAGAAAACTGAATAGAATTTATAAATAAAGAAACAAATAATAAACGGATGACACTTAATTATCTATAATTAAAATGTTTTGGTTTAGACTTCTTACAAACGAATGCTTCTGAAGTGAATTTAGTAAAAAAATGTTATTTTTAATCTTATTATATTTTAAAATTACAAAACACGTTCTTAAAAATACACCATTTCTCGATGGAAATAAAACATTTTCTAGAAATACACGTTGAAAATAAATCACGTATCCGAGAACTCCTCGACTAAAGAGGTTCTTAATATAGCATTCAAAGATAAACAGAGAAGAATGTCTTATCTTGAGGCGCCATTGTTTAGTTCTTATGGGCCATACTACCAGTTTACTACCCCGGTTTGGATGGTAGGAATAGATAACACAAATAGGGAGCGTTTTATTCTGAATATTCTTACACAAACAGTTGTCAAACATATACACATGAGTGATTCCACAATTTATTTAATTATTAAACGCAGTCTAATATAAAAACTATGATTTATATTATTCAGTAATGCCATGGACGAGCAATAACGTTTTGGTCAACGAATTGTTTGAATCGGTTAGTTGAAATTTGTATTAATCGATTTAGCTATGTATATATGTTTTGCATCCCCACTGTTGTGAAACACCTTATTACACATATATTATGCCAGCGGCAAGAGAGGAAAATTATTTGAAGATTATCTAATACTAGCTGACCCGACATGCGTTGCAATGCCACTCAAAGAAAGAAAGTGTTTGTGTTTTAATTATGTTTATTGAAGTGCTTTTGGATATATTTTGTTTTTTTGTCTGGTGCGTATATGAATAGATTTTAAGGTTTTCCAACGCGTGATCAGGCCAGATACAGCTGTCCATATGAGAAGCATGGATTTTTAAAATTAAGTCCACACACTTGTAGCGATTGTCCAAATGCGAGTCGCACTGGAAACTGCAAACATTTAAATTTTAATGGCTTATCTGTCGGAATTATTGGAATGCTTGGCAACAGTACATCGTTTCCTTTAATTTTTCCATTTAAAATTGAAGCTTAGACGATACTGTTGATTAATTTTTCACTGAAAGCCTGGTACCGTTGCAAAGTCGTGGTGGATTTATATTTCGGAAAAGAATAATAGGTACGCCAATTTTCAGTGTTAAAACGTGCGGTAGCATGCCTGGCAAATCAAGTGAGCTTAAGAATTCAGTTGGATAATTGACAACTTCGTCTTGATCAATTTATAGTATCGATGGACTTATACGTTGTTTCTTTGCCTGGTATTTCGTTTGGAATCCTGAAGTTGATGGCATTACCATTGTTGTTTTTGACTGCTAATATAACACATTCACTAAGCCACTGATGATTTTTGTAATTCTTTGCGATATTTGGGAAAACTTTGTGCATCAATTCGCTTACGGTTCCTGTAATTTTACAGAAGCTTGGTGGTAATGTGTGGATTCATCGATTTCTATTTTTCATTACCAATATCTGACAATTTTTTTTTGAAACGTTTAGCGGATGCATCATATTGTAATTTTACACGCAAATTAGCTTTCAAAGTCAATTTCTGCACATGTCACAATAAAACTGATGATTTGAGACATGTACTTGATTCATCAGCAGCTGTTGAACGTGGTATAACTGGTAGAGTTTGTCGAAAAACACCAGACAATAACAAAGGTTCGCCACCAAAGACCTGTTCATTTCCTCTCAAATCTTTTAGTGTACATATAGTGAAGATTTTCCAATGCCTTTTTGTGCGCCATAGTAAATTCGTCCCATTTAATGAGTTGATATGATTAAAGTACTTCATCAATCATGATTTTTTTTTGATATTGCATGTTGGTGTTCAAATGCAATTTCTTTGCTAAATGCGCTGTTTGACCACCATCCAAAAGATTTGCTGCAATTGCAGATGAAGCGATTGCCAACAATATTGTTTCGTGATCCAACGTTTTGGCTTGTGTTTAATTGCATGCATAATTCTGTCTTACGCTATGCGTTGTTCTGGGACCAATTTCGGAAGATTTGTTTGAACGAATGTACCCAATTTGTCGATATCAAATTGTGTTTTTCGTTCCTAATCACGGTCAAAAGAGTTGTTTGCATATCATTGTATCAGACGATCGGGCTTGAGCAGTGAGAGCTCGAACGGTTTCCAAACTTGCTCGTCTGTTTCTGAAGCTCGTGATGCCGTTTTCTTGAGGTATAGATCAACTTATAGCAAGTCTTTTAGGTGGCATAATTTTTTTAAAGCGAAAGAAATGCTTTGTGACGACTATTAAAAATTCACTTGATAATTGTTTACAATACCCTTTGATTGTTTGACGTAACCATGGCACGTATCAAACTTAAAAATACTCAAGTTGCTGCGCACTTAGCGCCATCTGTCATTCAACAACATAAATAATTTCGTTCTGTTTGAAATACGAACGACGGACGTCAAAAATATTTAAAAAAAATTCGGGATAGGGACATCCTTCACCTAGCGGGATGAAATATACTTTAAAAACTATTCTACTATCTAACAAATATACATTAAAAATATCATTAGAGATAGAATAATTGAAATGTTTAAGTTTGCTAACAAATTTATTTCGTAGAAAAAGAAAAAGATCTTGGGATATATAACGATAGTCATTCAGTATTTAAATTGTAAATAATATATTTTTTAGAATATTTGAAATGTTTTAAGTTTGCTAACAAATATATTTCGTAGAAGAAGAAGTAGATCTCGGGACATAATATATTGACAGCCTTGCAGTATTTTAATTGTAAATAATATAATTTTTAGATTAATAAAAAGTCTAAAAATATATTTCGTACTAAAAAAATAGTCCTCGGGGCATATATCGACTGCCCTGCAGTATTTAAATTGTAAATTATTTATTTTTTGGAATAATGTTTAAATTTTCTAACAATCATTTTTCGTAGTAGCAGAAATAGACCTCGGGGCATATATTGACAGCCCTGCAGTATTTAAATTGTAAATTATTTAATTTTTGGAAAAATGTTTAAGTTTGCTAACAATAATTTTTCGTAGTAGCAGAAATAGACCTCAGGGGATATATCGACAGCCCTGCAGTATTTAAATTGTAAATCATTTAATTTTTGGAATAATGTTTAAATTTTCTAACAATCATTTTTTGTAGTAGTAGAAATAGACCTCGTGGCGTATATCGACAACCCTGCAATATTTAAATTGTAAATTATTTAATTTTTGGAATAATGTTAAAGTTTGCTAACAATCATTTTTCGTAGTAGCAGAAATAGACCACGTGGCGTATATCGACAGCCCTGTAGTATTTAAATTGTAAATTATTTAATTATTGGAATAATGTTTAAGTTTGCTAACAATCATTTTTCGTAGTAGAAGATTTAAAAATAAAAGTCGAAATATAGTTAAATAAAATATCCATACTGTCATTAGAATATTCCTAATGCATGTAAGAAATAAAAAAGATTTTCAAGGCAGGATGCAAAATATAACCATACCGCCAATAATCGAATCAATGACGTCACTGAACAAAATCTGTCAAATCAGCTCCCAGCCCTATAATTATAGCTTCGAAAAATCGAATCAGTATATTCGATTATTTAAAAAACGTCGTAGCGATGCAAACTTTAAAATAAAGTTCTCTCAATATTATTACGATGCTTCAGTTCTAAGCCAGGAAATTTGAAATTTGGTCTAAATATAGTTCTATAAAATATCCATTCTATCATTAGAATATTCCTAATGCATGTAAGAAATTAAAAAGATTTTCAACGCCGGATGCAAAATAAACCCATACCTTCCAATAATCGAATCAATGACACTGATCAAAATCTGTCAAATCAGCTCCAAAAAATCTTGAAATTGTAAATTATTTAATTTTTAGAATAATGTTTAAGTTTGCTAACAATCATTTTTCCTAGTAGAAGATTTTAAAATAAAAGTCGAAATACAGTTCTATAAAATATCCATACTGTCATTAGAATATTCCTAATGCATGTAAGAAATTAAAAATATTTTCAAGGCCAGATGCAAAATAAAACCATACCTCCAATAATCGAATCAATGACGTCACTGAACAAAATCTGTCAAATCAGCTCCCAGCCCTATAATTATAGCTTCGAAAAATCGAATCAGTATATTCGATTATTTAAAAAACGTCGTAGCGATGCAAACTTTAAAATAAAGTTCTCTCAATATTATTACGATGCTTTAGTTCTAAGCCAGGAAATTTGAATTTAAAGACGTCCATTTCAATTGTTTTAAATTGGAACGATGACTTGTCAGGAATATTGAAAAAAAAATCTGGATCGGGACACCCTTCACCTAGCGGGATGAAATATAGTTAACATTCTATTCTCATATCTATACATAAAAAAAATCATCAAAATCGGTCAAGCTATTTCGTAAGAGTTTGGCGACAAACACCGTGACACGAGATTTTTATATATATAAAAGAAGATAAAAAAAAATGGTAAATAGTTTTCCTTGCATAAAAATCAATTCAGGATATCAAAAAATAAAATTCATTATTACTTTCGATGGTTTCGGCGGTAACTTTGTGGAAGTTCATTTTAATATAAAATTTAATTAATCAAAGTTATTTTAAATTAAATTCATTATTGGTTATTGTATCTTAATTTTATTTAAAAATTAAAAAAAATCAAAGGTAGCAAAAAACATTCACCACACTATGAGACAATAGACGAAACCGTTTACGCATATTTTGTACGACATCGCTTTGATCTCTTGAGATATCCAGTTTCCGTGTAATATTCTGTCCAAGTTTTTAAATGAATGGTCGATTTTCCTCTTTTTTTGCACCGTATTATTTCGAAATCGTTTTAAAATGTAGTTCAGTGTATTTTTATCGCGACCCAAGTTGGTGTACTCTATTCAAATCAATGAAATAATAATATTTAAAACGTTGATTGACGTCAAGTCAACTGTCAATATCATCAGTCTATGGTATAATGCAACCAACGCCACCTAGTGCATTAACCGTAAACAGCATACAAAATCATGTTCCGCGTTCGATTTGGAAATTTCAAATAAACAAAATGTATGAAAACATTTATTTTATTCATAATTTCTTTCCCGTGATATTTTTCCGATGTCTTAATACTTATTCTGCTATTCTAGGCGGATACGAATTTAATAAAACAAAGATCATTAAAATCCGAGCTGTTATTCTCGAGATATACGTGGTGTAACAAACCCCACTTTCTTTTATATATATAGATTGTGGATTCATTTAGATTTGGAGTCGGAAAACTGCCGCTCGCGAGCCGTTTGCGGCTCTTCAGACTTCAACTCTCGAACTTATCACGTTTTTTAAATTAAAAATCAATAAACATATTGCATTTTTATATCTATCTGATGCATTTGCTATCCTGTTTTTTTAGTGTAAATCTTCTTATTTGAAAGTCTGCCAACTCCTGATTCATACTAATAGTCAAATACATACCCCTCAAAAGACTTACTTAAGGGAAAGGACACTTTATTTTAATTATGTTGGACGACGGAGTTCAGGCTTCAAATACGTAAATGTTACAATAATCTTATGGCAGAGGTGAACATATAAAATAAACATGACGAAAACTTGAGTATCAGCGAGTTCAAGGTTTGATAGTGCATATTATTTTAGCGAGTTCTAAAATAATAACGCAAAAGTAACGACTAAAAAGCATAAAATCAAAACATCAACGATAAAGAAAACTCGAACATTAATGCTAACGTGCAATGAGATTTAAGGATCCATTCATTTAATATATATAAAAAAGTAAACATCAATTGAGTCATTGAAGGGTAACTTTAATTTTTCTATATTGTCAAACTCAGACGTGGGGAACCTGCGGCCTTTTGGCTACTCTGGTGCGGCCTTCTGGCCAATTCTCTTATTTTGTAAATGTTTGTAATTTTGTAAATTCTTGGGATTTTCGACCTCAAAATCCTTGGAAGACCTAAAAAAACGGTCCCTGGCTGGTAATTTTGGGAAATCGGCAAATTGATGGGCTTAAGAAATTGGCATGAAATTGTTTTCGGCCAAAAAGTTCCTAGTCAATGCTTACTGCGGCCTTCGTGTCGAATCAGAACAATGAATGCGGCCCTTAGAGAATAAAAGGTTCCCTACTCTGGTCTAACTATTCTATTAAAAAAAATCGATGTCGATTTAGAATATGTACATTCTAGTAACTCTCTCGAAAATGTGGTGTGCGGGAACTATTACACACCAGGTTTTTTGTGCCCTCTTCACAGTGAGTTTTGTTAGTATCTGAAGATCTGTGGATGAACGAATACTTTTCAAAATTTTAACATTGCGTCAGTTGAAGACAATCATCTGATTCAAGCCGCGAAAATCTGATTGCAGCAATTTAAATGTTATGTATGATACGCGTTACATGTCGCTGCCGGTTTTGGTCTTATGCATGCATACAGTGATACTTAATTAAACACCAGTGACTCCCTAAGTCACGTCAGTTTGACATGTCTATGAAACTGAAGTGTGGTGTGGTTGGCGATTGGTGACATTCAGGGCACGAGTCACAAAACGTGACTACCCTAGCGTGCCAGGTATTTTGTTTAGCCAACTTACTGTAACGTAATGATATAATTTAGATTATAAAGCAAAAGCCTGGCAAACTTTATAATTGGCTGCGGCCCAACTTTCATACGACCTAACAGAATACAGCCATAAAAGAATGGTGTTTCGCTTTCAGACTTTAATAAAGTCTAAAATTTTCCATGCTCCGTAGACTATGATAACGTACAACAATTAACTTAGCTGAAAAAACATCGGCGATTTTGGTTATTTACAAAGTAATGTACTGTATCCTTCGGAGAAAATTTAAAACAGAATCATACGAAAATAAAGGTAAAACAAACTAATTTAAAAGAAAACACCGCTGAAGAAAAACTTCTAAAGCAAATTTTAAATCATGAATACAATTTTTAAATATTAAATAAGTAACACGGGAAAAAATATTTACTACACACCATCACCACTAGGGTATCCAATCCCGAAGCCTTTTTCCAATCCCGGGATTTCGGGATTGATTTATTTTGAATCCCGGGATTGAGATTTTCTCACCGAGGAATTTGAAATACTCAATTCGCTATACTTTTTCCCGGAATCTCACAGAAACTCGTTTTTTTTTAGCTCACTGAGGAATTTGAAATCTCCGATTTGGTGTACTTCTTCCCAGAATCTCACAGAAACTCGTTTTTTTTTTTTTAGCTCACCGAGGAATTTGAAATCTTCAATTTGCCAATTTCGTGTAAATTTCGAGAATTTGCTCAAAAATTCTCAATCCCGAAATCCCGGGATCTCGGCCATCTCAATCCCGGAATTTCGGGATCAGAAAATTGAACGGGATCCCGGATCCCGGGATTGGATGCCCTAATCACCACCGATGTTTCGATTTGCGGTTCCATTTTCCGATTTATTAGTTTCCAGGCGCTAATAGAGTCCCGTCACTAATGGGCCACATGCTCGCGGTAAACTTAATATTTTTTTTTATTTGCACTACATTTACTACTTTGTTTCTTAACCTAAATGATAATTTCGGGACCGTGCACAACGTTGTTGACTTCCATGACGGATCTCACGGGTTCAAGCCCCAGTAAGAAAAACATTTATTCAAATGATTTTTCGATTTCTGTTCGAAGGCATGGATGGGTCCAATCCTTAAATAGCTTTACTTCACGTAGGGAGAACGATTACTTTATAGTCCTGTCCTGGCGCTATCTTTTTTTATCACCTTTATCTCATAATAAATGAAAAATAAAAAAGATTGAGCAACTGTACTTCTTCTCCAAGAACAATAATCTGTTGATATCAAGAGGAGGCCATATGCTTCGCATTGGGAGCGGGCATTAATTTAAAAAAGTCTATTGTTACGTCCGTCGTATTTGGTTTCTAAATGTATTTGGGACAGCACAGAAATATTACAATACCAAAAAAAGCCTTTAACTATTTTCCTGAGACTCGTATTGTTTCAGTAGTCAAATTGTCAAAATATTTTTCCTTGATATTTTCTTAAAACAGGCCTGGCCAACCCTCGGCCCGCATGTGGTCTTCGGCGCTCATATGTGCGGCCCGCGGTCATATATAATGAATAGTGTTTTTTTAGTAACAGGTAATTCATAATAATGTATTTAAAATTCCATTTAAGTAGTCACGAAATGCATAAATTCTGTTGATGTGTCTGATTTTTTTGTTCAATGTCTACTTTCTTTTCACATCTGTTTGTAGAATAGTTTTTGTTTCACAATTACCTTGATTGAATGCTCTCAGATTACCTCTGCATTCATATTATTTACTGTAAATTCGTTTTCATAAAAAAATGTTTTTTTTTTGTATAGTGTATGCAAGTAAGTGCGGCCCTTGGGAAAATTTTAGGTCGTCAATGCGGCCCGAGGTGAAATTTTCGTTGGCCAGGCCTGTTTTAAAACGTCTCGTAACATGTTTATTGAACTACTGTTCTTGTATTTCTTTTTTTAGGTAAAATCCTGAAAGTACTTGGAAAAAAATAAACAAATTCTAATACTGCTTCAATCCCCTTTTGCAAGAATAGGGACTGCTTTTATGGATTGATTTGTGGTCATTCAATATTATGAAAAATTGTGAATTTTCATAAAAATTGACAATTTACAATGTTACAGTAGACGAAAGAAAAAAACGTGTAATTTGATCATTGTAAGGTTACGAAGCATGTAATTTGACCGGCTAACTTTTTAAAGCTGCGCTGAAAATTTGAGAGTTGTTTCTACGCGGATGATATTTTGGTGACTGTTATTTCGGCTGCGGAAAACACACTTTTCATAAATTAAAAATACAACTCTCAATACAAAATTTAATAATAACATTAGTATGTTGGCCACGTGCCCACTCATTGCAACACTAATAACCGGGAAGAGCAGATATAAAAATGCAAATAAATTTCGGGTTCATTGTTTCACTTAGCGAATGATGCAAGATCGGTTGAAAGAAACACAGGTGGTGCT
Source organism: Himalopsyche tibetana (assembly GCA_030503985.1). Classification (NCBI taxonomy): domain Eukaryota; kingdom Metazoa; phylum Arthropoda; class Insecta; order Trichoptera; family Rhyacophilidae; genus Himalopsyche; species Himalopsyche tibetana. The sequence goes on along the minus strand of JAPJYX010000009.1, from coordinate 9,867,640 downwards.
TTGCACATTATGCATGCATAAATAATGCAAGAAAGAAATTACACGATGTCTTTTAATGTTTCCATTGTTTGAAAATTTACGGAACTTTGATTATGTAGATATAGATGGTTACGGATATTGTCATTATTCATCATCACAAAGTCCGCCTGAATGAAACACAAGTGATGAAACTACAAAGATTTATTTGTACGATGAAAGTGCACTGAAAATTGCTCAAGAATAAATTAACAAGAGAAATTAACACATAACGTTCACTAAGATTATTTTTCAAATGATTTTTATCGTAGAACAATCGCTATTAAAATTACGACCATTTTAATCCTGCCTTCTTTGTATTTCCCATTTTTCGATGAATATTGACGTTTTAAAACTCCATTCGATTTAGGATTACAAATAAACATAAAAAAGAGTTTTCCTTTACCCAAGTCGATAAGTCAACTGTTGAAATTCTGACTAGCCATGGCACACACTAGCGACATACCTATAAAAGAAAAAGAAAAATCCGAATAAGTAAACAATTTATATATTTCCACTAGAAACTATAGCCAGGTGGAAGTTTCATCTGCATACAGTATCCCTTATGCGAATGATGCGCTGACATGCATGACGTGTATATAAATTTACTCAGTTATAAAAATCACCGATTACTTATGATCACCCACTCTCTCCCTCTGTCAGAGAGAGAGAGAGAGAGAATGTACGAGTGCTGGGTTATATATGTGTATCGACTGTGGAAAGGAAAAAGAACGTAACCCACTCATAACAAATTTTACAGGAGGCACAAAAACGTGTTTTGATGATTTTGAGCCATATGCAAATTATGAAATATACACAACCTTGAAGTGCACGGAGACTTCTAATTAATTATTATTAATTATATATTATAGACAAAAAAACTACGTTGATTGATCAAATCTCAAAGGTTAATTGACGGTATGATTTTAATTATAATTATCGTATTTTCGTATTTGTCGTATTTTCAAGAATACTAGCGTATATTTAAGATATCAAAAAATGAAAAATAAACTTTTTAGTCACATTTGTCTTTATGTTTGTCACGTTCAATGTGTTCACCGTAAATTCATGGTGAAAACTGAAAAGGCTTTATAAAACAAAAACGCTTTTTTTGTACTAGTTCCACATTATTAATTATATACCAGTTGATAATACACGCCATAAACGAAACCGGTATATCAATAATATGATCTATGATAAATAATGATAAATTATTTTTAAAAAAAATGTTTAATTTTTTGATATACTGAGTTGCAGTCGCAGTTTCAAATTATCAAAATTGAATCATGTGTGATAACAACATAATAGAATTATTTTTCTCACGTACGAACGAAGCGAGCTGGACAGAACGCATAACAGTGTTATAAGACATATTAGTATCCTATATAAGTAATGAATAGTGTTATTTTAATTTTAATCTAACAAGATTACGACAAAAGTAATATGCTTGTGAGTTGTGACAGTCGACGTCAGTGGCTGCCAAACTGGGTGCCGCGGCACACTACTGTACCGCAAGAAGTCTCGGGTGTGCCGCGGAGGAAGGCGCCTCAAATACTTAAATTTATTAATTGATTTGGCATTTACTTGGTAGAACTCCATTATAACAGATTAAAAATATCAAAGTATTTTAGTTCTACAGTTTTTTAATAATTTTATGTGTTGATAGCTATTTCGGCTTATGCCATCGTCAGAACTATGTTTAAATTAATATAATAAGTATAATATTGTAATTATAATTAGGATGTTAGTGTGAATAACTTGATGCATTGTGTATCTCTTCAGAGCCAGTATATATAGCTGAGCAAAATATTAGTTTAAACATAGTTCTGACGATGGCGTAAGCCGAAATAGCTATCAACACATAAAGTTATTAAAAAAACGTAGAACTAAAATACTTTGATATTTTCAATCTGTTACTTAAATTTACGTTTTTTTAAACATCTACGTTTTCAAATATATTTTTTTTCACGTTCGCATATAGTAGCTGACTCTACACATTTTCCTTTTAAAGGAACATTTCTTTTTGTAAAGCATTTTTACTTGGTGTGCTGCGGAAAAAAATCTTATTTATTTGTGTGCCGCGAAATAAAAAAGTTTGGCAGACACTGGTCTTCGTCCATAACGGCTTTTAAATGGCTGACTTTTTTTTTATGATAACTTTACTGTTCTATTGTTAGGTAATATTAGTCTTATCACTGTTTATCGTAAAATAACAATGACAACAGTAGAAAAATACTTTTATTATACAAAGTATGTACAATATACCATGACACTAAGTTATTTAGACGTTAAAGAACTTTAAATTATAATATAAATAATGATTATGGGTAAATAAATTACAAACCGTACAGTATTTTTGCTAAAACGAAGTGGCTTCTATTGTAATCACTTCGGAGCGAATTGAACACTTTGAATCGTTTGCCGTCTCCAATTCGTTCATTCGAGTCGTAACCTTTCTTATATACATATTTAGATATTATGTCTTATCATAATAAAATGATAATGAGATTTTACTTTCAGTCAAGATGCATTTTTTACGGATATTAAGAGTTAAAAATCAAATAAAATAAATCACGGTATGATTCTAATCGGATTCTTCGTAAGTCATTTGTTTTACACTCTATGAACAAGGGACTTGCGTGGGAAATTTTCTGACCCGCTTGAACTTTTAGAAATGGTTGTTTTTATTTAAAGCCTCAATTTATGTGACCCGCAACATGATTTAAAAAAAAAAAAAAACTAAATCAAATTTGACCCAGTTGCGAAAAAGGTTCGCCATCCCTGCTCTATAGGTTAAAGCGGGGAAGCAAATGATTTGCTACGATACTTATAAGCACATGGATTTGAATGAGACTGTCTCGTTCACTATATACAATGACCCGTTTGGATTCGTTTGTTCGCGAACTAGTCATATCAAGAATATTGATAACTTTTTAACGGGGTGCATCTTAGTTATAATTCTGCCAATAATGCGAACCCAGGTACGGTTTTAAGTAAATGTATAAATTGATATAACACCATCTATCTGTAAAATATTGATTTCGTATGCTCTCAACTGATTTGAGTAATTTAAAAATCATTGCTTTCCGCGGACAAAGTAGTCATAAATCTTGTGCATTCAAAACAGTAAATAATAAATAAACACATTAATAACTGCGAGAAATTTCGAAATCAAGATTTTATGAGGTAAGCGAAATGAGAGTGAAAAATATGAAATATCCAACAAGGTTTGCAAAATGCACACAACTTAAAACAATGCTTACAAACACAAGTACTCACCTGATTTCTATCAATAAAGATAATGCACAATATTAAAATGAAATATTGTGTGAAAATCATTTCAAATCAGAATTATATCTGCACTGTAACAGGCGAATGAGGGTAATATGCGACTTTTAGTTGGGAACATTTTTTTGTTTGTTAAATGAACGGAGCTTTAAGTCTTATTTTCCATCGTTGCCAACGGAAGGGTGTGATCGTTTCAGAGGTAAGAAATCAAAAAAAGAAAACCGGCCTTTTCCTATGCCACTATGTGTAATGTTTTTTAATAACCATATTGTTAATATGCGTCTAGTTGAGGGCACTAAACTACTAAGTAGAAACGTTATTATGTATGAAGTTTATATATTTAGTTGTGTATTATAAAATACCGAAACTTATACTACGACAAACGTCTACCCATAAAACGATATTACCAAAAATAATTTGACGCCGTTGTTACGACAAACGATCGTTACAAAATGACAACCTAATAAACGATAGCACTATATCAAAAGAAAAGCCCACGGACATAGAATAGACGTTTACGATACTTCCAAAGAATTTTGTTGGGAAAGAAAGTATCGCAACATAGTATATTTTATAATATATATTGCTTGTAAGTTGTGTATGGCTCAAGGGAATCATAAAGTAAACCTTATTAATATTTTATTATATGCGTAGATCACACGGGCAAGCCGTTTGCTGTCAAATTATAATGTATGTAAAAATACAACACCAACGACAGTTTATGGTTATAACTTGAATTTTAATGACGATTATGAGTGCAATAAAATAAGACATGTTTGTTTTCTAATGATAAAGCGGACAAGCCTGTTAGTTTTTTGTCGCATAGTTTAAGAGGATTCACTACTTTTTACACGTATCATTATGAATATCGTTTACTACACGGGAAATAGAAAAATTCTCAATTCGATGAAAAAGTGACGTGTCACATTTCTGCATACTGACATTTTTCATTTTTGTTTTTGGTTTTTAGTGAAAAAGTCTTTTTTATTTTTTGTATTAAAATGCACGCACTAACTGAAAACGACGACGAAAATATAATGACTAGAAATAGTCAATAAAAATCTATATACTATTAAAACATTATAAGGCACGTTCAAGCGATTGAATATAACCAGTATTATAAATAAATAAAGAAAAAAATAAGATAAACTGGGAACGAAATACCGACGTCAAAAAATATTGTCAAAATCTTAAACGGGCGAATTTCATGAATAATTTTCGGTTTCTTTAAATACTCATACATAATTAAAGACTAGTCAATTTTGGGCCAGTCAATAGCGATACAATTGATCTTGGCAGATTTAAAATATTTCAATTCATATGTTTAGAATTGGGATAATTAAGCATTTCCAATACCAAAATACCGGTTATGAAAATATAACATGAATACTGAGATTCCGGCTTTGCAATCCCTAGGTACGCTGCATGCGTTCAAGTTAAAAAAAAATATGACAACTATTTCTAATATTTGTAACAAAAAAGCAATATCAATCGATATAACGTGTATTTCTCAGAATACTTTATAAACAGCATAATTACAGGATGCTTCACTATAATAATTTTATTGATAGATTTATTATCCATCAGCGATTGATTGACCACCCGTACACCGGAAGGTATGACATACATACCTTTACAATTATCTCAATAAAATAATTTACAAATAAAAAAAAAAAAGTTTTCTTCGGTAATATTTCAGACCTAGTTTAACAGACAAAACATAAATCTGACATACATATTACTTGGCAAGAAAAACATGCAAGATAAATAAATACAGACGATGTAAATTCAGGTATTATTCGAGATTTATATTGTCAGCATTATAGAAAACATATACCTCGTTAGTTCTTTACAAGACACGGTAAAACTTCCGTACCGTGCCGTATGTTACGATTCTCTGTGAGTCTGTGGGATGATGGCCACGATTTCACGTGGTCGTAATATGCATACAATATACTGAGTTCAAAGTAATTAATTATCAATAGTTCACGATGGTTCACATTGCAAGATCAATGTGATTATAATCGGTTGCTTGTACATCAGTTTGTGAAATAAAATTATTACGTATCGCAACGCCAGTGAAATAGTGTAGTAAGTCTGAATTTGTCATTTAGCAGGAGTGCCATTTAATGTTTTGAAGTCTTGATATAAAAACTTTTAAATTTTTTTAGTTTTTATGGAAACACATGATGTTTTTACAACAGTAGTTTAAGTTTCAAAGACATATGACACTATTTAAACTACAGTATGTGGATGTCAAATTTATCAGAATACACCTATCCCTCGATTTACACGGTACTTTTTTTACACGTTTTCGCTTTTACACGGTTTAAAAAAGTTAACTTGAAAATTTTAATTCTTCATATTCGTAAGTAAAAAACGAGTACATAATTTTTAATTACGTGTTTTATATCTTGAATAATATTTGTAGCCTTATGTCGAAAGTAGTAAAAAAAAAAAAAAAATATTGGATCTTTTACAAAACGGAGAAAGAGTAATAGATGTTGCTAGATTATATAGCATGAATGAAGCTACAATAAGAAGCATTAGAAAAAATGAAAATTCAATTAGAAAGAGTGTAGCAGCTGGCACTACAAGTACGAGCACAACTTCATATATCAGAGATAAGGCATTAATGATTTGGATAGAGGACCAAACTCAAAAACGGATGGCAATTGATACCAATGCATACAAATAAAGCATTGCGGATTTATGAAAAAAAAAAATAGAAGATACCATCCTCTTCTTCATCTGAAAAGAAGCATAATTTCACAGCAAGTCATCAAGTCAAGTCACAGTGATTTGTGATAGTGATGAATGATAGAAACTCCACCAACCGTTGCAATATTTTTTTAATAAATCTTTTGGATTTAATTTTTTTGTTACTCTATAAGCTTTACCTGTATTTAATTAATAAAAGAATACGTATGTTTATACATTTTAATAATTTTGTTTTTTATGTATTTTGGAAAACACCCAAATTATGCGTTTTTCGTGTACTTTTCGATTTACACGATTTTACATTAAAAAATATACAATTTCGATTTACACGTTTTTCTCAGGAACCTATCTACCGTGTAAATCGAGGGATAGGTGTACTTCGTGAATTCCAAAGATAAAATTGATACAATTAATATAAACTGTTGAAAAATTATATAATAATTACTAGAAAGGATCACTTTTAAAGTGTATAAGTGACACTAAAAAAGGGCTCATTGTGTTGAGGTTTGCAATACGAAATAACCGAGAACACTAATATAAGTACTTAAATGGAGAGCCGAAATTAAAAGAATATTTACGTCAAATATACCTCATTCATTTATTAATTATATTAAATCAAAGGTTCGCTTATGTCCAAAGTCAACAATGGCTGTCTTGGAAATAACCAGGCCTATTAGGGAAATAGCCTATTGTAATTAATACCTGTCATTATTCGATACAAAATTAGATCAATTTGCTTCATTCTGTAAAACGGTAGCGTTTCTCAAGACAACGAGAAATGAACATATCGAGATTTGAAATCTTGAAAATCGCACAAAAGATTACAACTGTTGAAGTATTCGATTAGAAGCCGATACGATACAAAATGTATTTGTTATATCCGCTATTTTCTATATATCGAGATATAAATATTTGGAGATTCCATTTACATGCATCTCGAGTCACGAGTCATAGAAAAATAAGGAATCGAGCAGACCCTTTGATGTCACAACAATAATATGTATGTGTATACAATATCGTTTAAATCATAAACAGCTGTTACTCGACCGCCCCCGATAGCAACTAGCAACAAACATTTCATAGTTCCTGTCATAATACACGGACGTATAAAACAAGCTCCAAAACGCAATACCGAGATATTATTTTACTGCAAGACAAATGCAGTTTAAAGTTGAAAGCAGGGCGAACGTTAATATCGGGTTTATGTGGTCAAAGTCACTGTCTCTGTGGTTATTGGCCATATTAGTTGGGTAATGGTCGCCACTTCAAAGAATCGGAAACGGCTCGTTGAAAGTTCATACGATATCGCAATATCGAATGTTATTTTTACAACTCAAACTCATTCAGTGTATTTTTGTGTCGTAAATGTAACAACCATTTTTTCTGAGGTTAGTCGCACGTTTAATTGGATAAACGAGAGATAAATATTAATCTCCGATTTAAAATAATGTTTTATGGTCTAGCATTATTACCAAATTAACACCCGTGTTAACAAAATAATAAAAGAATCACTATATTAAAATAAGAATGAAACAGGCTCAGCTATTAGAGGTTTTGAATGAAATATATAACGATATTAAGATTCCTGTCCAGACGTTCGCAGCCATAAATGAATTGTTATGGATACTGCCTGATATATCGACAATCAAATGGCTTTCAGCTCAGAAAGATTTTTACAATTTTTGAAAACAGATTACGGAATATCATTTATACTGCATGTATAAGTTGTTATGTGACAGATTATCCAACGTCTTTTCATGCGATATAGAGAAGGAACTACGTGTCAAAACGAAAGTTGTACTATTTCAGAAGCATTTCTTTTTTCAATTTGAACAATTGTCAAATATGTACACTGCGATATAACATATTCTTGAATGTAAGAGATGTTCACGGAAGCTACACGATTTCGATTAGTTTGGTTTAATCACTTTAAATAAAAAATGTGATGTTAGTAAAAAGAGGTGTTTTGTTTTTTAATAGTCTATTTAACTCAAATTTAATATTACACGAAGCTTCGACACTGGTGTCTGCTGTTAGAACGTAGGTGTCGATTGGTGAGAGTTGACGACAAGCTGCTGCAGTAAAAATCTATTTGTTCACGACAGTAATTAAATTTCTGTCACATTATATTGTGGGCATAAATTACCAGCTGCAATCGTATGTAGCTCAAATATTTTTTAATAGCATTTTACTAGTGAAGAAATTTCCTCGCAGCAGAGCAAGACAAATGAAAATTTCATTTAGACATAAATGGCGGCGGCACGTGTAGGCTGATAATAACCACCATAATCGTGGTTTGAAGAAATAAATACAAAATATGTAATGAAAAGTGGGGAAACAAAATTACAAAATTACACAATGAAAATATTTTCAGTAAATTTTGAATGTATAATATTAAAAAATGGCGTTTTATATCGATACAAAATTGGATTTTCAAATAATATAATTAATATACATCTCGCGTATGCAATCTATCTTCACAAGCAGGGATATTTTTTTGATATTATATCTTTGTGAAAGCATGTAAAATGTCTCATGCAATTTCGTTCAGAATGTGTGTGAATGTTCAAATCACACGTCGATTTCGGATAGGAAAGGAAACCTTAATAAGTTTAAGAGTAATAAATAATTATCTTACCTAATAAAAATAATAAAACATTTTTAGTATTTTTTCCACATAAAATTTATTAGATCAGGACCGGTTTCGCTCATCGCGAGCATTATCAACTGATAAGAAAAATACATAAACAGTGATATTTATACAAATTTAAATTGAAATAAAAAGGTGTAAGCAACTATTAACAATTTAAAGGATTAGCAAATTACATTATAATTACACAAAATTAAAATGCTTAACACCCATAACAATTAAAAAATCATCATCAAAGAATAATAAATCTAAGTGGCAAACGATATCAATTATAAACACAATTAAAATTTGGGAAATTTTTACACAAAGTGAAACACTACATTACTAAAGTAAATATCCTAATGATGATTTGGTGTTTTTGAAAACTTGAAAACACCAAATCATCATTAGGATATTTACTTTAGTAATGTAGTGTTTCACTTTGTGTAAAAATTTCCCAAATTTTAATTGTGTTTATAATTGATATCGTTTGCCACTTAGATTTATTATTCTTTGATGATGATTTTTTAATTGTTATGGGTGTTAAGCATTTTAATTTTGTGTAATTATAATGTAATTTGCTAATCCTTTAAATTGTTAATAGTTGCTTACACCTTTTTATTTCAATTTAAATTTGTATAAATATCACTGTTTATGTATTTTTCTTATCAGTTGATAATGCTCGCGATGAGCGAAACCGGTCCTGATCTAATAAATTTTATGTGGAAAAAGTACTAAAAATGTTTTATTATTTTTATTATAATGCCATTCCACCAAGTATTGACAGTGAACACCTTAAAAGTGATTATCTTACCTATTTAAAATCCCTTCAAATATTTCTGGATCAGCTAGTGAAGTAGAATATATACAATAGCAAGTCCTTAACTGACCGGGTAAACCGATCAAAAGGATTTCGTGTAACTCTAAAATCTTCAACGTAGGTTGAGGACTCTAATTGGTCTAATTGATTAGGATGAATCTAACGAACAATTCCAGGGATCATACATAAGTCATAATATATTAGTTTGCAATGAATTGAACAAATTGATCTGTATTTCTATTCAAAGCGATCATCAACATTGCCGACTTGAAGTTCAAAACAGATCAATAAATATTATTCTCTCAACTTCAAATAATATTCATTCGTTCACAGTTTAATTCAGCACATCAAGATAAACAGAAAATGTTCATATTCTATTCCAGATCTAATGATACACTTAACACTTAACTAAGTATATTTATTATAAGATTTCTCTTATTATATTTTGAATCATTGTTGAAATTAAACTATTATTTAAATAAGGTCAGTTTCTAGTGGTGTTCAGTTGAACTTGGTACAATTGTGCAAGTCATAGGTCCAGTGCAGGCGTGACCAATTCACGGCCCAAAACAGAGTAATGTCGCACAAAAATATATCAAAAGTTTGTTATAATTTAGAAATCATTTTCAACCGACATACCATAACTTACTTTTTTTTTTTTTTAAATATTTTGTAAATATGTGCAATCATACATTAAATGTATAGTATGTACTTTGTTATACCTATCTCACTAGAGGAAAATATATTTGCACTCTTTATATTGTTTATACCCGGGTTGGGGAACCTTTTCTTCCTTAAAGGCCGCATTAATTTTTCTGATTCGACATGAAGCCCGCAGTAAACATTGACTAAAGAATTTTTGGAAGGAGACAATTTCATGCCAATTTTTAAGGCCCATAAATTTGCGGATTTCCCAAAATTACCAGCGTGTGACCTTATTTTTAGATTTTTCAAGGGTTTTGACATCGAAAATCTTATGAATTTACGAAATTACAAAAATTTATAGAATTAGAGAATTGGCCAGAAGGCCTCACCAGAGTAGCCAAAAGGCCGCAGGTTCCCCACCCATTTTATTTCTGAGACAATAATAATCTAGAAACAAGCACACAAAACGTAAAATTCGATAATAAATTAACCAATAGCTTTTACCACTTCTATCAAAACAGACATTCAGAGACAAATATTCCTTTAGTGTTTCTATTATCATTAATAGATTTCACAATAAAAATGTATGTAGACATTTTTTTTCAATTCCATTTCCTCTCACAGTGTGGAAAATATGGTCTCCTAATGGAGATATCTCAGCGAAGTTTTGTCTACAAAAACAGTTAGTAACTCAGTTGATTATTCTCTCTTTTTCGGAGGGTAGACGTAGAAGGATAAAGCTAAACGTAAATCGCTTTCGTTACACCCTGTTATTTTATTTTAGGAAACGTAGGAAGATTTTTCGTGAAGACATTCACACAATCACACATATGCACTATTCTTATTAACATCCATTCTCTGCGTAAAATATGTTATGTGCGACCCAATAGAGCCACGATGTTGGACACCCATGTCTAGTGCCAGGTTTAAATTGAAAGATGACGACGTGTAATCTGTATAGACAAAGCGCTTAGCAAGCACAGTAGTATAATGATCAGGGTTATAGAAAATAAATGGTAGCACCAATCCTAATATCAGTAATTGTATGGCTTTTTAAATTGTCTATACCAGGCGCTTTCTACGAGAGGTGTTTGACATGTCAGCCACGTATCGGAGATCAAATGATCTGGCGATTTTTCTTAGATTTCTTGTTAACGATCTTTCAATTTTTTAAACGTTTCTTTATACCAATTAAATAATTTGTCAACATCTAGGTACTCACATCATAAATGTATTCTTTCGAAGTCCAACAGCTTAGATTGACACATTAAAATCTTAATCCTCCACAAATTAATTCTAAAATTCTTCAATACAAAACTTAAATAATAATATGTAATAATTTATAGCCAATAGTTGTAAGGAAAGGCATTATATTAAAAAAAACAAAATCTTCCTTTGCACCATTTCCACTTTTATTTAACAAAATCAGTACCGATTTCGCTCATGCAGAGCATTATCAACTGATGTGTTTACCACACCTTTTTATTTCATTTTGTATTGTATAAATAACAATGCTAAAATTTTATTTCTTATCAGTTGATAATTCTCGCTATGAGCGAAACCGGCCATAATCTTGCCAAATAAAAGTGAAAATAATAAAAAGGAATATTGTGTTTTTTTAAAGAGAATATATCAAACTGTACAATTATCAATGGAATTGTAATGACAAGTAAAAAGCTGATAAACTAATTGAATACAAAAATCACATTTTGTCTAAACTATCACACAATTTTTATAATTGTCGTGATCAGTTTCTTCACTCATCGTGAGCATATTCAGTATTGTATAAATAATTCATTTTTGTTTGTCAGTTACATGTATTGAGTGTTCTATTTGGTACAATATAATTCACTTATAGAAGTACAATGGCCTGAGGATATTAATTGCGTGAATTTATATAATACATAATAATACAAATAGGTCGGTAATAATGATATATACATTTATTATAATCCAATATTTTTCCATAATTTTCTAAGCCAATGAATGATATAATTACAATTTGACACTCTCCTGATTTACTTATTTGCATAATGTTTTTAGATTTCATAACGTTCACTGTGATACATATTACAAAAGCTTTCCACTTAATTAATATATGAATATTATATAACGTCATAGCAATAAGAGGAAATCGATATATTTATTATAATACACCTACACTGAAATATTATATTAGTTGGAATTTATGGGAAGAGATGAAATTGAAAATTATTTCTACGGTTCCCAGGTTTTCCACTCTCCTCTACATTATTCACACATAGTCGTAATATGAACATCAAAGCTGAAGTCGTGATACTTGAGGTTTAATTAAGTCCAGTGCACATCGGCGCAAGCTCTCGCACATCATCAGCATTCGGGCAACTTTCCCAGTACAACGAGCTGATATGAATTATGATACATATGGCAAGAATCACGACGAATGACGAATACTAAAGTGGAGAAGTATCTACAACTCACGTCCTCGACATTTAAAATATTGGGGGTATCCTGATAGAAGAAAGTTACTTCAATAGTTAAAAAAAACGATTAGCAGTTAAATCTCAGGTTTGATTTAAACTTCATAGCTAGTATTTCAGCAATGTGTTTGTTTTGTGTAATTTAAAAATTGACTAGGAATATACAGATAATGAAAAGACTGATGAAAATTTAATCTATTATAATAGCTAAATAGTTAACATTATGACACGTACATTTATCATATAATAAAGATTCAGTGTATTATTGAAATATGTTTACTTAATTCATCGCGAATAAATTTCATTTTACATTTTTAAGAACAAGTTACAAGAATTATATGTATTTTGTTTGCTGGAAATTTATAATTATATTTACTTACATATGTTACATAAGCAAAATCTTACACCCAAACACGGATGAGCACAAACTATTTTTCCGGGGAATTTTAGAATTAGGGCAAAGTTCAATATTTTACCAATTTTAAATGAGCAGGTAAATCTGCCAAAATCGCCACTCTTGTATCCTATATGCATTGTTAAGCAATAGTGAATAAAAGTATAAAGATTCCATAGTATCTTTCCAAATAACTAAGCATTCAATACAATCTAAAATAAATGGATTGGAATGTTGAATGTGAAACATACATATTTGATATAAGTACTTCAGCAAAATAAAAAATTGTTCGGATGAATTATATTAATAAATCTCAATAAATGTATGTTACACAGTGATCATTCCAGCGATATATCTAAGAGGATGAAGAAACAAGTGAACTACAAAACGAATGTAGATTACTTAATAATCTATGCTTTCAGATAGTAAACATAAAACATAGTTCTATTGGGTGATAAATTTTGCAGGTATATTCAGTCAGTCACATAGAAACGTACAATAACTTCTTTACGTTCGTATTACTATAATTAATAAATGGGTTGAATCCGTACTGATTGAATATTAAAAATAATTGTAACTCTTATGTTGTTAAATCCATATTATTTTATCGCTTTATATTATAAGTGCCGGTGTATACTTTCCATTTATTTTTAAGTTTATTTAAACAGGCAATTCGTGTGATTAGACGTTTATTAAAGATAATTTACATACATACAGATACTTTAATGCACGTAATTTACCTGTAACAACGCGTCATAAACGTATCTTCGGGGCATACAGTTTAAATTATACCGATCAAAAAACAATATGCAGTGATTAAATACACCGAATGTTGACTATTTTCCATATTAGTCAAATTGAACGAGACAAAAGTCACCCAGAATAATGATCCAAATCGAGAGAGTCGCAGACGTGTTTAATGAATAATAATCAGTAATCGGTCACACCGGTGGCCATGTGTTGGTAGATGATAAGCGGTATGTACATACAGTCTGGTAGAAACGCGACAGTAGAAAGCGAAGAGATCATCATGATGAGAAAGATAAGTATCAACAATGTTCACATATAGCACTATTGTGCTGGCAGCGTAATGTGAGTAAATCATATACAGAATATTGTAAGAAAGTGACTATTTAAAACGGTACGCTAATTAGATACTCGTTTGTAAAGATACTGGGCCTATCCGGTATGTTAACATTACAATCAAAACTACAAGTCGCTTTTAGAGTTCTACACCCCCCTCCTTGCTTCTCTTAAAATGAAAAAAAACCCAAAACTCCATTTTGTAATTTCATAATTTTAAAATGTTAGAATCAATCTTGCTTCATTACTTAAGCAAACTTTGCGATAGTAAGTCTGAAGATGCCTCTGAAAGAGGCGAAACACGTGTCACAGTTAGTAACACAATACGTGGAATAATCAAAGTTAATTTAAATTTTCTATCACTTTTAGGGTGTTCGCTGTCAATAAATACTTGGTGGAAAGGTATTATTTTAAGAAAAACACAATATTCCTTTGTACTTATTTCCACTTTTATTTATAAAGATCAGGACTGTCAACTGATAAGAAATGTAATTTAACAGTGCTATTTGTACATAAACAAATTGAAATGAAAAAGTGTAATAAACGATTGGTTTTGAACTACGATAATTAAAAGATGAGATATACACTAAACCTTTTTCTTACACGGTTTTGAAATAACAACGTCTAATAAAAATACGAATTATTTGTTCAAACATGATTACCAGAAGCGTATAATGACTTTCATATACATAATAAATTCAACAAAATAATACAATAATAACAAACTGATTCATTAATACACAAATGTAAGAAGTATCTCATCGCTGTATTTTAGGTATAATAAACGTTAGAATAACGCAACAATGATAGTTTTCAAACTTCTATAGGATTAACCTACTTTTTACTTAAAGAAAGTCTAAAAAATCTTCCCACAGTGTTTTAATAATTTTCGAATAGGAAGTAATATTTTTTAAAATTGCTAGTTTCTTACTTACCTACATAAACAATTTTACATCGAATATGTTACATTGTATGATATTTATTATCGACAACGACACGCTTCAAGTCGGATGGTATTTGAGATCCGACACCAAAAACAACGACTAAAAACTTAACTTCATTTCGCGTACCGGATATGCAAATTATTTTAAGATATTAATGTTTTTAGCTGTTAGATGTTACTTATGGTAACAATAAATAACACTCGATAAAATGTGGTGTTTATTGGATAACATGCCATGTATTCGCTCGCAATAATCGCATTTTTATTCAAATAATTTTCTTAGACATGTCGTAATTTCAACACGTAATAGTGCGTTTTTCATATGCAACAACATTACTAAGTTAACACGTAACAATTTGCTGAGAAAACAATACATTTTAAAGAAATCGTAACGAGTCGGTTTGCCGAAAAAACGTCGTGGTCGCACATATAACACTGCATACATTTTGAGCCGAAGAAAGTTTCCCGTATTACGTCACAATGATAAAATAAATTGTAGGTCCGTCACGCTTCGCAGAGCTAACTAACTCTCCACTAACTTTTAACTTGCCTTCGACAGCAAACAAACAGATTACACTCAATTCTAGTAAACTCTGTGATTGCAGCCATTGTGGTTTTTATACTCTATTTAACTCGGAACGAAGTGTTCAAAACCTTTGTGTCGCTTGTGCCAGAAAACTGGCTGAGGGCTGGTCAAAAGATACGTGTATATGGAAGCATTTACAAGTTTTATAATCCAAATTTATATTTTAGTCGCCTTTTATCTTCTTATTGATCGGACTCTTCCCTATGGTGTTTTTTTTTATAGATTTTATGATCATTTCTAATTAAATTGCTTTCATAATGCTGTTCGGGATATCAACTATAGAGCGAGCAGTTCAACCAAATGGAGACAAATTGTGTTATCTCCTTAAAATAAAAATATTCAATCCAGCAAAACACAAAATACAGACGTGATTGTAATTAAAAATCGAAAAGAAAAGTTTTACTATTTTACTACTTGGCTCACTTCACTTATTGAGGGCTCAAACAAGAGCGGCACAGTGCGCAAATAATATATCTTAACATTAATAGCCGATAAGGTCTGTCTGTAAGGACGTCCGCAGTAAGGTACAGACCAATGATTTCGATTTATTCTGAACAGCACATTTTTGAAATGTTGTTCTATCCAATGGGAGCGGCTTATTTTAAACCGGGCGTGAATGTTCTGATATCGCCACGTTTGAAAATTTGATATTTCTTGGTGTAGAGCTAAAGTATTGTATCACCATACATCATAATATTCGAATAATCAAAGACTTTAATTCGACTATTGCAAACTATGATTATAGGGCTATCGAAATGAATCGTCTGATCGTGTGAGTCGATGTGAGACTAATATTTTTTGGAGCGGATTTGATCAATTGAATCATAATGATGAATCTTTTCACGTCTGACCTTGAAAATCTGTTAGAATTCTTTAATCTATATATTAATAGCCGATAAAATAAGTTTTCACTTTTCACTTTTTACTTTTTACTTTTTACTTTTTACTTTTCACAAATGTGTGCGTACTGATGTCCTCGAGCGTATTTGAAAATTAGTTTGATAAAATATATATACTACAAAAAATGGTTGTTAGCAAAGTTGAACATTATTCCAAATATTAAATAATTTACGAAATTTCTGCTCCTACGAAAAATGGTTGTTAGCAAATTTGAACATTATTCCAAAAATTCAATAATTTACGAAATTTCTGCTACTACGAAAAATGGTTGTTAGCAAACTTAAACATTTCAATTATTCTAAAAAATACATTATTTACAATTAAATAGTGCAGGGGTGTCGATATATGTCCCGTGATCTATTTCTTCTTCTACGAAATATATTTGTTTGCCAACTTAAATATTTCAATTATTCTAAAAAATATATTATTTCCAATTAAATAGTGCAGGGGTGTTGATATATGTCCCGAGATCTATTTCTTCTTCTACGAAATATGTTTGTTAGCAAATTTAAACATTTCAATTATTCTAAAAATTACATTATTTACAATTAAAATACTGCAGGGGTGTCGATATTTGTCCCGTGATCTATTTCTTCTTCTACGAAATATATTTGTTAGCCAACTTAAATATTTCAATTATTCTAAAAAATATATTATTTCCAATTAAATACTGCAGGGGTGTTGATATATGTCCCGAAATCTATTTCTTCTTTTACGAAATATGTTTGTGAGCAAATTTAAACATTTCAATTAGTCTAAAAATAACATTATTTACAATTAAAATACTACAGGGGTGTCGATATATGTCCCGTAATCTATTTCTTCTTCTACGAAATATGTTTGTTAGCAAACTTAAACATTTCGATTATTATAAAAATTATATTATTTCCAATTAAATAGTGCAGGGGTGTTGATTTATGTCCCGAAATCTATTTCTTCTTCTACGAAATATGTTTTTAGCAAACTTAAACATTTCAATTATTCTAAAAATTATATTATTTCCAATTAAATAGTGCAGGGGTGTTGATATATGTCCCGAAATCTATTTCTTCTTCTACGAAATATGTTTGTTAGAAAATTTAACATTTCAATTATTCTAAAAATTACATTATTTACAATTAAAATACTACAGGGGTGTCGATATATGTCCCGTAATCTATTTCTTCTTCTACGAAATGTGTTTGTTAGCAAACTTAAACATTTCGATTATTATAAAAATTATATTATTTCTAATTAAATAGTGCAGGGGTGTTGATATATGTCCCGAGATCTATTTCTTCTTCTACGAAATATGTTTGTTAGCAAACTTAAACATTTCGATTATTAGAAAAATTATATTATTTCCAATTAAATAGTGCAGGGGTGTTGTTATATGTCCCGTAATCTATTTCTTCTTCTACGAAATATGTTTGTTAGCAAACTTAAACATTTCAATTATTCTAAAAATTATATTATTTCCAATTAAATAGTGCAGGGGTGTTGATATATGTTCCGTAATCTATTTCTTCTTCTACGAAATATATTTGTTAGCCAACTTAAATATTTCAATTATTCTAAAAATTATATTATTTCCAATTAAATACTGCAGGGGTGTTGATATATGTCCCGAAATCTATTTCTTCTTCTACGAAATATGTTTGTTAGAAAATTTAACATTTCAATTATTCTAAAAATTACATTATTTACAATTAAAATACTACAGAGGTGTCGATATATGTCCCGTAATCTATTTCTTCTTCTACGAAATATGTTTGTTAGCAAACTTAAACATTTCGATTATTATAAAAATTATATTATTTCCAATTAAATAGTGCAGGGGTGTTGATATATGTCCCGAGATCTATTTCTTCTTCTACGAAATATGTTTGTTAGCAAACTTAAACATTTCGATTATTATAAAAATTATATTATTTCCAATTAAATAGTGCAGGGGTGTTGATTTATGTCCCGAAATCTATTTCTTCTTCTACGAAATATGTTTGTTAGCAAACTTAAACATTTCAATTATTCTAAAAATTATATTATTTCCAATTAAATAGTGCAGGGGTGTTGATATATGTCCCGAGATCTATTTCTTCTTCTACGAAATATATTTGTTAGCAAACTTAAACATTTTAATTATTCTAAAAATTATGTTATTTCCAATTAAATACTGCAGGGGTGTTGATATATGTCCCGAAATCTATTTCTTCTTCTACGAAATATGTTTGTTAGCAAATTTAAACATTTCAATTAGTCTAAAAATAACATTATTTACAATTAAAAAACTGCAGGGCTGTCGATATATGCGCCGAGGTCGATTTATGGTACTTTGAAAAATGATTGTTAGCAAACTTGAACATTATTCCAAATATTAAATAATTTACGAAATTTCTGCTCCTACGAAAAATGGTTGTTAGCAAACTTGAACATTATTCCAAATATTAAACAATTTACGAAATTTCTGCTCCTACGAAAAATGGTTGTTAGCAAACTTAAGCATAATTCCAAAAATTAAATAATTTACGAAATTTCGGCTACTACAAAAAATGGTTGTTAGCAAACTTGAACATTATTCCAAATATTAAACAATTTACGAAATTTCTGCTCCTACGAAAAATGGTTGTTAGCAAACTTAAGCATAATTCCAAATATTAAATAATTTACGAAATTTCTGCTCCTACGAAATATGGTTGTTAGCAAACTTGAACATTATTCCAAATATTAAACAATTTACGACATTTCTGCTCCTACGAAAAATGGTTGTTAGCAAACTTAAGCATAATTCCAAAAATTAAATAATTTACGAAATTTCGGCTACTACAAAAAATGGTTGTTAGCAAACTTGAACATTATTCCAAATATTAAATAATTTACGAAATTTCTGCTCCTACGAAAAATGGTTGTTAACAAACTTGAACATTATTCCAAATATTAAATAATTTACGAAATTTCTGCTAACTATAAAAATAAAATAAATAAAATAAAATAAAATAAAATAAAATAAAATAAAATAAATTAAAATAAAATAAAATAAAATAAAATAAAATAAAATAAAATAAAATAAAATAAAATAAAATAAAATAAAATAAAATAAAATAAAATAAAATAAAATAAAATAAAATAAAATAAAATAAAATTAAATTAAATTAAATAAAATTAAATAAAATTAAATAAAATTAAATTAAATTAAATTAAATTAAATTAAATAAAATAAAATAAAATAAAATAAAATAAAATAAAATAAAATAAAATTAAATAATATAAAATAAAATAAAATTAAATAAAATTAAACACAATGCAACAAAAATCTCACGTTGCTGGGCAACGGGCTTACAGCTAGTCTATATATTAATAGCCGATAAAATAAGTTTTCACTTTTCACTTTTTACTTTTTACTTTTTACTTTTCACAAATGTGTGCGTACTGATGTCCTCGAGCGTATTTGAAAATTAGTTTGATAAAATATATATACTACAAAAAATGGTTGTTAGCAAAGTTGAACATTATTCCAAATATTAAATAATTTACGAAATTTCTGCTCCTACGAAAAATGGTTGTTAGCAAATTTGAACATTATTCCAAAAATTCAATAATTTACGAAATTTCTGCTACTACGAAAAATGGTTGTTAGCAAACTTAAACATTTCAATTATTCTAAAAAATACATTATTTACAATTAAATAGTGCAGGGGTGTCGATATATGTCCCGTGATCTAT
This sequence comes from Himalopsyche tibetana, assembly GCA_030503985.1. Lineage (NCBI taxonomy): Eukaryota > Metazoa > Arthropoda > Insecta > Trichoptera > Rhyacophilidae > Himalopsyche > Himalopsyche tibetana. The sequence continues at coordinate 9,847,458 of JAPJYX010000009.1, read as the reverse complement.
TTCTTCTTCTACGAAATATATTTGTTTGCCAACTTAAATATTTCAATTATTCTAAAAAATATATTATTTCCAATTAAATAGTGCAGGGGTGTTGATATATGTCCCGAGATCTATTTCTTCTTCTACGAAATATGTTTGTTAGCAAATTTAAACATTTCAATTATTCTAAAAATTACATTATTTACAATTAAAATACTGCAGGGGTGTCGATATTTGTCCCGTGATCTATTTCTTCTTCTACGAAATATATTTGTTAGCCAACTTAAATATTTCAATTATTCTAAAAAATATATTATTTCCAATTAAATACTGCAGGGGTGTTGATATATGTCCCGAGATCTATTTCTTCTTCTACGAAATATGTTTGTTAGCAAATTTAAACATTTCAATTATTCTAAAAATTACATTATTTACAATTAAAATACTGCAGGGGTGTCGATATTTGTCCCGAAATCTATTTCTTCTTCTACGAAATATGTTTGTTAGCAAATTTAAACATTTCAATTAGTCTAAAAATAACATTATTTACAATTAAAATACTACAGGGGTGTCGATATATGTCCCGTAATCTATTTCTTCTTCTACGAAATATGTTTGTTAGCAAACTTAAACATTTCGATTATTATAAAAATTATATTATTTCCAATTAAATAGTGCAGGGGTGTTGATTTATGTCCCGAAATCTATTTCTTCTTCTACGAAATATGTTTGTTAGCAAACTTAAACATTTCAATTATTCTAAAAATTATATTATTTCCAATTAAATAGTGCAGGGGTGTTGATATATGTCCCGAGATCTATTTCTTCTTCTACGAAATATATTTGTTAGCAAAATTAAACATTTTAATTATTCTAAAAATTATATTATTTCCAATTAAATACTGCAGGGGTGTTGATATATGTCCCGAAATCTATTTCTTCTTCTACGAAATATGTTTGTTAGCAAATTTAAACATTTCAATTAGTCTAAAAATAACATTATTTACAATTAAAATACTACAGGGGTGTCGATATATGTCCCGAAATCTATTTCTTCTTCTACGAAATATGTTTGTTAGCAAACTTAAACATTTCGATTATTATAAAAATTATATTATTTCCAATTAAATAGTGCAGGGGTGTTGATTTATGTCCCGAAATCTATTTCTTCTTCTACGAAATATGTTTGTTAGCAAACTTAAACATTTCAATTATTCTAAAAATTATATTATTTCCAATTAAATAGTGCAGGGCTGTTGATATATGTCCCGAAATCTATTTCTTCTTCTACGAAATATGTTTGTTAGAAAATTTAACATTTCAATTATTCTAAAAATTACATTATTTACAATTAAAATACTACAGGGGTGTCGATATATGTCCCGTAATCTATTTCTTCTTCTACGAAATGTGTTTGTTAGCAAACTTAAACATTTCGATTATTATAAAAATTATATTATTTCTAATTAAATAGTGCAGGGGTGTTGATATATGTCCCGAGATCTATTTCTTCTTCTACGAAATATGTTTGTTAGCAAACTTAAACATTTCGATTATTATAAAAATTATATTATTTCCAATTAAATAGTGCAGGGGTGTTGATATATGTCCCGTAATCTATTTCTTCTTCTACGAAATATGTTTGTTAGCAAACTTAAACATTTCAATTATTCTAAAAATTATATTATTTCCAATTAAATAGTGCAGGGGTGTTGATATATGTTCCGTGATCTATTTCTTCTTCTACGAAATATATTTGTTAGCCAACTTAAATATTTCAATTATTCTAAAAATTATATTATTTCCAATTAAATAATGCAGGGGTGTTGATATATGTCCCGAAATCTATTTCTTCTTCTACGAAATATGTTTGTTAGAAAATTTAACATTTCAATTATTCTAAAAATTACATTATTTACAATTAAAATACTACAGGGGTGTCGATATATGTCCCGTAATCTATTTCTTCTTCTACGAAATATGTTTGTTAGCAAACTTAAACATTTCGATTATTATAAAAATTATATTATTTCCAATTAAATAGTGCAGGGGTGTTGATATATGTCCCGAGATCTATTTCTTTTTCTACGAAATATGTTTGTTAGCAAACTTAAACATTTCGATTATTATAAAAATTATATTATTTCCAATTAAATAGTGCAGGGGTGTTGATTTATGTCCCGAAATCTATTTCTTCTTCTACGAAATATGTTTGTTAGCAAACTTAAACATTTCAATTATTCTAAAAATTATATTATTTCCAATTAAATAGTGCAGGGGTGTTGATATATGTCCCGAGATCTATTTCTTCTTCTACGAAATATATTTGTTAGCAAACTTAAATATTTCAATTATTCTAAAAATTATATTATTTCCAATTAAATACTGCAGGGGTGTTGATATATGTCCCGAAATCTATTTCTTCTTCTACGAAATATGTTTGTTAGAAAATTTAACATTTCAATTATTCTAAAAATTACATTATTTACAATTAAAATACTACAGGGGTGTCGATATATGTCCCGTAATCTATTTCTTCTTCTACGAAATATGTTTGTTAGCAAACTTAAACATTTCGATTATTATAAAAATTATATTATTTCCAATTAAATAGTGCAGGGGTGTTGATATATGTCCCGAGATCTATTTCTTTTTCTACGAAATATGTTTGTTAGCAAACTTAAACATTTCGATTATTATAAAAATTATATTATTTCCAATTAAATAGTGCAGGGGTGTTGATTTATGTCCCGAAATCTATTTCTTCTTCTACGAAATATGTTTGTTAGCAAACTTAAACATTTCAATTATTCTAAAAATTATATTATTTCCAATTAAATAGTGCAGGGGTGTTGATATATGTCCCGAGATCTATTTCTTCTTCTACGAAATATATTTGTTAGCAAACTTAAATATTTCAATTATTCTAAAAATTATATTATTTCCAATTAAATACTGCAGGGGTGTTGATATATGTCCCGAAATCTATTTCTTCTTCTACGAAATATGTTTGTTAGAAAATTTAACATTTCAATTATTCTAAAAATTACATTATTTACAATTAAAATACTACAGGGGTGTCGATATATGTCCCGTAATCTATTTCTTCTTCTACGAAATATGTTTGTTAGCAAACTTAAACATTTCGATTATTATAAAAATTATATTATTTCCAATTAAATAGTGCAGGGGTGTTGATATATGTCCCGAGATCTATTTCTTTTTCTACGAAATATGTTTGTTAGCAAACTTAAACATTTCGATTATTATAAAAATTATATTATTTCCAATTAAATAGTGCAGGGGTGTTGATTTATGTCCCGAAATCTATTTCTTCTTCTACGAAATATGTTTGTTAGCAAACTTAAACATTTCAATTATTCTAAAAATTATATTATTTCCAATTAAATAGTGCAGGGGTGTTGATATATGTCCCGAGATCTATTTCTTCTTCTACGAAATATATTTGTTAGCAAACTTAAACATTTTAATTATTCTAAAAATTATATTATTTCCAATTAAATACTGCAGGGGTGTTGATATATGTCCCGAAATCTATTTCTTCTTCTACGAAATATGTTTGTTAGAAAATTTAACATTTCAATTATTCTAAAAATTACATTATTTACAATTAAAATACTACAGGGGTGTCGATATATGTCCCGTAATCTATTTCTTCTTCTACGAAATATGTTTGTTAGCAAACTTAAACATTTCGATTATTATAAAAATTATATTATTTCCAATTAAATAGTGCAGGGCTGTCGATATATGCGCCGAGGTCGATTTATGGTACTTTGAAAAATGATTGTTAGCAAACTTGAACATTATTCCAAATATTAAATAATTTACGAAATTTCTGCTCCTACGAAAAATGGTTGTTAGCAAACTTGAACATTATTCCAAATATTAAACAATTTACGAAATTTCTGCCCTACGAAAAATGGTTGTTAGCAAACTTAAGCATAATTCCAAAAATTAAATAATTTACGAAATTTCGGCTACTACAAAAAATGGTTGTTAGCAAACTTGAACATTATTCCAAATATTAAACAATTTACGAAATTTCTGCTCCTACGAAAAATGGTTGTTAGCAAACTTAAGCATAATTAATAAAATAAATAAAATAAAATAAAATAAAATAAAATAAAATAAAATAAAATAAAATAAAATAAAATAAATTAAAATAAAATAAATTAAAATAAAATAAAATTAAATTAAATTAAATTAAATTAAATAATACAAAATAAAATAAAATTAAATAAAATAAAATAAAATAAAATTAAACACAATGCAACAAAAATCTCACGTTGCTGGGCAACGGGCTTACAGCTAGTACTATCTTAATCGTAAAATTCATGGCATTTTTAAATTATTGCATTATTATAGACACTTGTGTGTTTTGTTTTTAAAATCAACGATATTTTGTGTTTCAAGACGATATGGCTGGACAGAATGAACAATTCAAATGATAATAAACAAGTAACACGATTATTATTTAAAGAGCAAACAATCCATGTTCGCTTCATTGGAGGAATGATAAAAATGTTACAAATCAATAAATAATTACAGCTGTTCAGCATGGAGGCGGGAAGCAAATGATCAACGAACGAGGCAAATTAATACCAATGATAGAAAGTCGATTCGGAAACTCGATATTTTTTACGCATCTGCCGATAAAAATACTCGACGTATCTCGTCTGACAAGACGTTTGGTTGCCATTTTGGAATTTTGCCCGAATGAGAAAACTACTGGTTTTAATAGTTGATAATGCCACCGGGTACCGATGGCCCGTATAGAATGAAATCGAGACTGAATTATTGGCATATTGTCACTTCGGTTAGTTGGTGCACTAAAAATTTTATTATATTATATCGACTGTGGAAAGGAAAAAGGACGTAACTCACACATATCAAATTTTACAGGAGGCGCTAAAAACGTGTTTTGATGATTTTATGACATATGCAAATTATGAATTATTAACAACCTTGAAGTGCACGGAGACTTCTAAACTGGTGTTTAATTGACATAACCTAATATTAATAAAAGAAGTTGTCTCGGAAAAACCTTTATTTCAGTGTTTTTTCTTGGTTTTAATTTTTTACAATGTCATCCTTTTCAAACTTAAAAGCTAAATTTAGATACTTATTCGGCATTTTCAGCTTCCATCCTTTTGATAGAATGTGTGTCAAGTTGTATACATTGTGATTATCGAAAAAAAACTGTTGTAGAAAATTGAGGGTTACGTCCTTTTTCCTTTCCACAGTCGATATGTATGAAACCACGATGAATTATTGCATTTACGGTATTTATCTATCTAACATATTTTGTAATAGAATAATAATGACTATACTCGAGGCACAATAATGTTTGATAGTCATGTTTAGCTACTCAATGTATCCATTGATTAATAAACACAGTATTCCTTTTGATAATGATATACTGAATATCCAGTTGATAATGCTCGCCATTAGTGAAACCGGTCCTGATCTTGGTAAATCAAAGTTGAAATAAGTACAAAGGAATACTTTGTTTATCTTAATATAATGCCTTTCTACCAAGTATTGACAGTGAATGCCCTAAAAGTATCCATTGATTATTTAAGACTTTGGTAGAAAATGTTGAATATATTTTAAATATTGCATTCGATTCGTTGAAATTTTCTATATTTCCACACGTTTCGTCGCTAACGACCCGGGTTTTGCATTTCGGCATCTTCATGCATTTAAGTGAACGGATGAACGTGAACTGAATCAAATTCTCAGAAGGAACCTTGGGCTATTGACATATAATAAGGGTTTTAGCATTGATTGGTAAAAAATATATTATGACTATGAATTGAACACTTTTAGGGTGTTAACTGTCAATACTTGGTGGAAAAGCATTATATTAAAAAAAACACAATAATCCTTTGTACTTCATTCCACTTTATTTAATATGTCAGGACCGGTTTCGCTCATTGCGAGCATTGTCAACTGATAAGAAATATAATTTAACAATGCTATTTATACAAAATTGAAAAGTTATACACAACAATTGGCATTGAAAAGAAATTGCCAATTACATTAAAGTGATTCTAAAATAATTATGTTTGTAATTACTTTCAATCGCCATTCTGAATTTATTAATCTGGGATGACTTTTTAATTATATGTTAGATGTGTTGAACATTTTAATTTTGTGTTTTTTTAGAATCACTTAATGTAATTGGAAATTTCTTTTCAATGCCAATTGTTGTGTATAACTTTTCAATTTTGTATAAATAGCATTGTTAAATTATATTTCTTATCAGTTGACAATGCTCGCAATGAGCGAAACCGGTCCTGACATATTAAATAAAGTGGAATGAAGTACAAAGGATTATTGTGTTTTTATTAATAAACTATGAATTGATATAAATTTAAAAAAAAAATCAAATACAATAAATTAACCATGATGTACGCTGAAGAATTGCAATAATAACGAAGGGAATATTTGTAAAAAAAAATGTATTGAAAACTGGCCGCGGTATTATTTTTGAATTGCCGGCTTTGAAGAAGAATCGAAGACAGTAAAGTTGGCAAAAAATGCTGTTATGTGAAAAATATTTGAACCGGAATACAAATTAGAACAAGTTATTCCGCACGCGACACAGAATATTGCCGTAAAGTAAAACGAAGATTCCAAGCGTCGACTGGTACGGGGGTTCGCCGAGTTACGTAGTGAAAATTATGCTCATTTTCGAGGAATCGTATAATCAAATAGTTGGCTATTATACTTAGAAAAATACTGAATAACATCATATCAATACTACACTACATATAGACGCGTCCCGCACAAAAAATCATATGTGGGTTTTATAACATTTGAAAAAAAACTGTTTAAAAATTAAATACATAAGTTTTTATTTTTTTATCATTCTCGTGGAGCTACATTTAACGCCTTATTTATAAAAGAAAAGTGGAATTCATATAACATTTGCATAAACACTGACTTTTTCCATGAATTTCGCACATAGGATTTTTGTGCGTCCTGTTTACGGCACATAGGATATTTTGTGTACTGATTAATTGTATTAATATAGTCTAACACCATTAGCGGCCGGTCAATGTGGCATTTGATCAATGCACCCCTTGTATATGCAGGGGCGGCTATATTTCATGAAATAATATTAAAAAATAACATTTATACTCATTTGATATTCATTACAATAAAATAAAATTTTAAATTAAATAAAATATTTTTTTCTGAAATATTTATTATAGACAATAAATACACGAAGAATTTAAATGAGTGAATGCTATAAATGTTATTTTTGAATATTATTTCATGAAATATAACCGCCCCTGCATATACAAGAGGTGAATTGATCGAATGCCACATTGACCGGCCGCTACTGTCTAACACTATAATGGAACTTATTGATACAGCCTGATAAAACAATTTTTAGATAACATAATATCAAGAAGATATAAATTAAGGACTTTCTGTCGACAACTTTTCAAAATTGACTGCAATAAACTCTCTGGAAACGTAAATTTGAATCATTATAATTTCTATCATAATGTGTGAATTCTTATCATATGTCTTGTACGTATTGTTTTGTATACCTTGCTATCTTTATAATCCTCAATAAATAAAGCAGTTTTAATTTATTTTTCATTAATTGGTAACGCTCGCAATGACGGAAAGCGGTAAAAATCATTACTAAAAGAAATGTTTATAGAGATAAAAATGAAATGCATGTTTCATTTCACTGGCTGAATATAGATTAGTTAAGGAGACTAGACAGACACTTTAATTTATGACTAAATTAGAAAAACTGTTCCATTTTTTGTAAAGATGTTTGGATGAAATGAATTGATGCAAATTGATTAGTGTGTTCAGTCGAAAAGGAAAGCAAAAAGTGGTTGCAGTATAGATTAATCTCACAGTATGACAACACTGATTGATGTTGGCAAATGATATGACAATATTGATTATTTTGAAAGATTTCTGATGCGAAAGTGAACCTTGGGGCTATAAACCAGATTGAAGAAACACTTTATCACCGTAATTGAGTGAGCAGAGAAGATGAGGAACTGTCGAGTAAAAACTACTTATCTGTCACGACAGGAAATAGAAAATGAGATGGTTGAATATTTCAATTTCTCCTCTTGAAAGGTCTGGTTTTGTGAGTAGTTAAATCGCTTCACAATGTGTTTGTTGATGATATAGCGAATAATAAATGTCTCTTAAATAGATTAAAATTGCAAAGACAATTAACATTTAAATGGGCTATCATGAAGATTTCAATGGATTATTTAAAAAAATATATGCCGCACGAAAATCATATATTAAAATAATTAATTGTATTGATTGATTTCAAATATAAATATTGGAATTTATTGGATATCCACTTTTTTCGGCAATGATCTCAAGCAGGAGTGCCATGATTGGATGCCCTACTTTCCACCAGGTATTGACAGTGAACAACCTAAAAGCGACACATAATTTCATCATGTGTACGCTAATATTAACCAAATATCATAATGGCTATGACAACGTGATGAATAGTATAATAAATATTGCTTTAAATATTGAAACTATTTAAAACGTGGCTATAATTATGGTTTGAGAATAATAACCCAGAGGGGTATGCCAGTGGATCACTGATATCTAATGTCGTAAATGTGTTACATATTATTAATTATAAACGTGTTCAATATAATATAAACGAGAGTATGAAAAAATTAACGATATCAACAAAGTGATCCATAATAAACAATAATTGAAACCATTCAAATGCACTGCTTATAAACTAGTATACAACGAATCTAATAAATGATCATTTTAATTGCTTTTGTGGCGATTGTCATAACGCATGATTAAATATTATTTGAGAAAGTTTTATTAATTGACGTATGCTTGAAAGAGATTCAGTTAAATATTTTATAGCTGAATAATTAAATCTTTGAAATATATTGTCGACTACATAAAAGGCAAGACAGCTTAAAAAAAATCAACTCCACAAAGAGCCGTAAAACATAATTATCAAAAATTGTACAAGAAGATGTTGTTTTTTTGTATGTAATAATTAAGAAATAACATTAATATCATCCATCGTGCAAAATCGATAATTTGAACAATTATTGAATATTGTTTGTTCATTTGAGTTTCTTGATTGGATTGATGCTTTAATATCTAAAATATTGAAATGAACGCTTTTGTATGTATATTTTTTTAATGTTTCAACTAGTGGATATGTAATATAGCCAATGTTATCAATTTTAATTGTATGTTAGGAGAACATTGTTTTAGAAGATATTATTTTGTTGATATGACAAGAAAAGCTCGGCTATTATTAATTATATAAACATTTCATATTAAAAACTATATTGTTATAAGCTAGACCAGAGGAGGGGAACCTGCGGCCTCTTGGTTACACTGATGCGACATTTTGACTTAATCAAAATATTTACTTTGATCAAAAAATTATACGCAAGCGTTTGGAAAAAGAGCGTAATCAACTCATTATATGTTCGACAGTCGAAAAAAAGGGAGTGGGGTGTCATCGTTTTCTTTACTGCGTCTTAAAGTTGAATCAGATACACGAATGTGGCCTTTAGAAATGAAAAGGTTCCCCACCCCTAGACGATTCATATTATAAGAAGAATCAACTATAGACACATAACGAAACAGACAATTTTGAAAATATTTGAAAAGGTTTTAATTGTGCATGTGCGTACATACTTTATACGCTGGGATAAGTGTTTTTCTTTCGAAAAAAACGTAGGAGTGTAGGGAATGGCGCACCGTTTATACTTCATTGCTGTCACATCGTTTCCGTCACCTTCATTTTATTGCAGAACATTTAATAAGGCATCGAAGAAATCTTTTATTGGCGTTTTCCGGCCGCTTTGTCTTATTGCATAACGGAGGAAATGAATAACGACATGTATAGGCCCAGTAACAGAACAGCGATACCATATTGCTTAAATTGTAATACATTCATTAAGTTACAAAATAATTATGTTACTTTAAATGAAGTACGAAAAACCACTTAACTTTGAGTTTCTCGAACTAAGAGGCGTAGATTATTGAAAATGTGACATTAAACTAAACTAAAATGTGACATAAAACAGGACATAGTCCTGACTCCACAGCACCGGAACAGTATAAGACATACAATAAATTAAAAAATAACAATCATCGTTAAATCTTACTTAAAGTAGTCTGTGCGAAGATGCCTCTGAAAGAGGCGAAACACTAGTCACAGTTTGTAGCACAATACGTGGAATAATCTAAGTTATTTAATATCGTTAAATCTTGCTATATATATATAGAAATGGCTAAAATAAAAGAACTTATAAACAGATAATGCAATTAATAAAATATTTGAATGGGCTCAACGATCAATATTTTTGTAAATTATAAGATAGATAAGGTGATACACATTTAAGCTATATAATAAATCAAATTGAATTTCAATGATCATCCAAATTAGACTGTATTTTAAATCTATAAAATTAAATAGGATTAAATAAAATACTATTTAAGCCTGAACAAGGAGTAGTTTAGGAGCCTTTGGCGTATAAAAAAACATATCAATAAGCAACTCGTAAAAAACTTTTCAACACAGATGAATAGAATTTATAAAACAAATAAACACATTTAACGTTTTATTACAATGTTGCAATATGTCTTCCGTTTATTTGATTTCAATGTTTATCAATCTAACTTTATCTTATTTAAAATTCATTCATGCAATATTATTTAGAATGTTATGCTTTTTATTTGTTTATGGATTTAATAATGTGGGTATTAAGACAGCATATCAAATTTAAAATCATTGACCCAGAAAAAAAATGTTGCAGAAAGGAATTCTTCTACGTTACACTAAAATAAGTTGATAACTACATGTTAGGTAATCATTGCATACATTTTAAGTTGTTCACTGTCAATACTTCACAGAATAGCATTATAATAAATAAATAATACATACACTCTTTTTTACTAATTCCACATTTATTTAATGTTATTAGGACCTGTTTTGCTTACGAAGAGCGACAGTTGAAAATGCTCGTCATGAGCGAAAAGTTTGTTATCTTTGCAAACATTTTGCCATTTACTTGGTAGCAATAGTAAAGTATTTACTTATACATTTTTTTTTTAAATTAGTTGATGATTATTTTATCGTATCCCATCTGATACAAAGTTTTAATGAAGGCATACACCGAAATAGTAATTAACTATTTTTTTAGACTTTCAAAAACTACATAAAGTATAAAAAAAAAAGTATAATATTATAATTTGACTTCAATAACCTTAAAAAAAACATTGGGTATCATTGGCTAAAGGCTAAAGTATAAGAACATCTTAAAGTCACTGAGTCAACCATACATTTTCTTAGGATAAGATAATGTAAAACATAAGTTTTATTAACAAAAATGATTTAAGCAATGTTATTTGTAATATATTGCGTATATATATCTCGTGTCAATATTCATTGGCAGTAACTTATTTAGTAAAAGACAAGTAATAGCATGCCAGATACATTGTCATTGTGTCATAAAATATGCTAGTCGGTAGACAACGGACATTTCATGAGTTATTGGAATTGCTAAGTGCTCGTGCCACCTGACGTAACTATTATGATATTTATCGCCACAAGTAATGAAGTGTATCACTATGATTGTGAGTATTCATTAATCTAACCATCACAGAGTTCAGACGGGTTCGAAGCGTTGATGTTTTTTTTTTGATCTATCACAAAATGTATTGGATGACTACCATTTAGCATGCTAATAAGAAAAGTAATTATTTCGAAAAATGTCAGCATGATTGTTTACAGTGAAACGCCGATCTACCGTTCTCGCATGGATCGTTTATTTGTCCAAATAAACAGCCATATGAACAATATTAAATAATCCCACATTAACCGTTCCCGATTTACCGATTTCGTCCACGATTTCGATACATAATATTAAATTATTTATTATATGTACATCACTTACCCAATTTTAATTTTAAACAATACGGATGATCTGGACATATCCTTATTTGCATATAACGTTTTCTTACCTGAAAGCAAAGAAAATAAAATATATTACTAGTGGTAAAAAAATATTTATTCAACTATTTAAAATGAGAATGATTTTGTTTATAATAAATAATTCAGCACAACGAACCTATTGCTTTTTACGTCCGTATATTGGTTAAATAATACTTAAATTAAATAGATACTTATCAGTGATATATTATTCCAAGTTCGAAGAACTGCGATAAACAAACTATAAAAGCATAAATATTCTGGTCTAATGAAAATCTACATAGTCACACAACGGTGTTCGTTGGCCATATTTTGGCACACCTTCGTCGAGTTTGATTTACGCACAAAGCTTACAATAATGGGTTCATATCAGAACAAGGTCTTTGAACTTCGATAACAAGGAGAATTCAATAAAACTAGTTTCAATGATACGATAAATAATGCAGATTCCGATGGAAAAGTTTTTGAGCTTAAGTTCCCAAAGGCAATAGGAGAATCCATACAAAGCTTTTTGTGTTTAGGGGATTGTTTTCAGGAACGAAGAAAGGTCAGCTGCCTTTTCCCGAATGTTATTAAAATAATATAACAGACAATAGAAAACTATACAACTACGTGAACATAATTTATTCAATAAGAGATTTATTGTAGAGGCATTGTATTAAATATGGGAATGAATTTGTTATACAACTTTAGAAATAAATTGTATTTGTAACAAATATGTATTGTTCCGCAACCCGTAATCAACAAAGTTGTTAACAGAAACAATGAAAAAAGTTTTTACCATACATATTCGTAATAAATTGTATGATTCATTTTTTCTATGAGCATAATCGACTAAGTCATTCATAAAAAATAGGATTAAAGAAAAGCAAAAAAAACTGTTATCTGAGAAAAAAAAACAGCTTATAGTTAGTTGGTTGCTATAAACAAGAATAGATCAACACAAATTAAAAATAAATTATGAGGTTTTTCACTGGCTGTGTTAGTTGGTGAGAGACGTGTTTCTATCAAGAAACTTCCCTCTAGAAAAGATTTTTCCGTCTAAGGAGCGCGCGCGCGGCCGCGCAGCAGTCTGTAATACCTCCGGCGCATTGGTTCCGGTTCGGCTTGCACTTAAATAAAAAATAATCTAATGATATATTTTATTAAATTTGAATAGCCCTAATTGAATGAAATAAATTAGAAAATTAACATTTTGATAATTTAGCTAGGAATCGAATGCATATTTATCATCAGAACAAGAAACTAATATAATATGAGGATAAGTTGTGAGGAACGACGTGAACAACTAGACAATTTAAACTTAATTCATGAAGTTTATTAGCGACTGATTATTTGTTTCATTCTGCTTATTTTTTTATTAATGAATTCTTATGAATTATTCGAAAAAAGATTAGATTACACAATGTCTTAATTATATACACTAAGAAATTATTAAATATAAAAAAAACGAAAGCTTCATGCTGTACACAGCAGAAACAGCTTTATGATAATGACCCTTTCATAGTATTCTTAGCTAGAGAGATTTCACTTTCAGAATGAATATTCACATTCACTTCCTAACCACCTATGGATTAAAGCATTAACCCCTTCATCAAGGGTCATCTTTGCACGATTCGTGCATTCGTGTTCTGTCAGCGTATCAAAAATACATTTATATCACTTTTAATAATTCGAATACAGCGACTGACATGTTACATAATTATTTAAATGTGAATATTACATTCATTTACACAAAGAGAAATAATTTAAAATTCTCATGAGAGAAATATTTAACACATATTCCAGCAAATTAATACTACACTATAATTAAATGATATATACAAAACTATTTGTATATATATAAACAACGATTCATATTGCTTACATAGGAATACTACTAACTGCGAACGTAAAATGATGCTTTGCCCGATATATAATTGATTGTTTTTTTAATGTACGATTTTTTAATTTACGTATTCAAGATAATATTATATTTTTTTTCTAAATCAATACCTATCTTTGAACATATCCTGCCTTAGTGCCTGTAAAGGAAAGAGCGTGAAAAATCTTACAGAAGGCTTTGTCTCAAATCTTTTCTTACATATACAATAAGAAACAAACAAATACAGGGAAACCGATGAAAATAATTTACATCAGCAATATGATGATAAAATAAAACTAATACATAGATGCTGATAGATGCAAGTAAAACAATTCAAATGTTTTGAGGTTGAAGAATGTTTGTATTGAGATTTCAATTAATATGCACCACGCCAGATGTGTAGGTACAATAATTTGTCCACTGTCATTATGTTTTATAACATTAATATTTCAGCTGCCTTGGCGATTTAAGGCAAATTTATTAAAACAATATAAAGAAGCTTGAGTGTATGATTGTGATAAATTGTCGCGAATATTATTGATAAGCAGCATTCGAAGAGTAAAGTCATGACATGGGGTTCAAAGCTAAAAAGCTCTGCTGAGGGCAGCGGCATTGACCTGCGGTGAGATATTCTCGTGCCAACAGGTAAGTTAATCAGCTTCAACAACTCTGAAAGCCACATCACATATGAAAAGTAAATTTGGGAGCGTCCACATTATTTCTGTTATGTCGGATTTTTATTAGAAGGGTGTTTTATAAAAAAAAACAATATTTTAACACGATTTGAAACTAAATTTGAAAAACATTTACCATTAAATTCCAATAAAGATTGCCTCTTTGTTGCATTTATAGAATATACAAAAGGTTATGTTTGGTATAAAAACTACCCAAGCATCGAACTTTGTTTGATTTTCAGATTTTGTCGAAGCGAATCTTCATCGCACAAGAACATCTGATCTATTGTAGTAAAATTTATTTCTTCATCTCAAATTCAGACTATCAAAGTAATTCGAAAAGTTTTGTTTTTTCGAAACAAACTTCTCCATTGAATTAAGCATCTGATCCTGCATTGAAAGTAAACGTATGTTTGTTTGATCGAACAAAGCGAGATTAGCGATTCTGGAGTTATAAAGTAGATTCTGTTTAACACATTGGTTACGGATGACTCGTATACGAGTCTTTTCGCCGGTCTGACTTACGCGTTGAAATATATACATCCAATGCGACAAATGTTTTAGATTCTCTATGCAGATGGCGTAACAAATGATTGATGCATCATTTAAAAAATAAAATATTAAAATATATGCACAAATATTTTTTTTATTCGGTGATTTCGGCGATGAAAAATCAGCAGACAGTTAAAATAAAACTTTAAAAAATAGTCCACCAAAATATAAGCAATTGTAGGCTAAAAATAGGCTTTTATGTTTTCTAATTTTGTTTTGAAATAAAATAAACAGGAGTAAATGTTTATTTGACTTGTTATTTATTACGTTTTCGATGAAATATATAATTCTATGTCAAATACCCGATTTTCTATATTAAAAAATACAAAAGATGAGTATCGCTAATAAAAGCAGGCTAAAATATAAAAAGTATTATGCAACAAAGTGTTGCACAACTGGTGTCCAAATTATTTTTTTTAATGTCAAATAGTTTTAAAGTTATACTATTTTTTCAAAAGTACCTAATTTTTTGCAAAATTTCGCAAAAAGGCCCCAATGCGAATGAGTTTTAATAAAGGATAGTAAATAATAGCGTGTAAATTGCAATTTCATTTGATAAAGTGCTTCGTGTCTGAGACCCGCTCGTTTGCCTTCCCGCGCCCTTTTTCTGCATCCATAACTCACGCGTCAGATCTAAGTACAAGAAAATGATTTGCATTTAACAAAAAATTGTCCGATTTTATTTTAGAATGTAAGTTGTAAGTTGCTTTACTTAGACTGGTTGTTATTCTGTCGCTAAACCATTTTATTTTAGGGGAGTGTAAACATGAAAGAGGCTAGGATAGAACTCTCAACGCTCCATTTTTATGACCAAAGTGTGGAGTGGGTGACACATCGTTTTGCATAATTTTATATTCAATGCCATAAAATCATTGAAAACTCGAGTTTCGGTAAAAAGATTCGAAGCGTTGATAGTTCATCAGTCATCACGTTGAACGGGGGGCGTCAAAGTATTATTTCAGTATTAATTTGATGTTAAGTAATTATTAGTCAATCGTTTTACACACATATCGTTTAAACTGAAGAAGTGGATATAACTTTTAGATAGTTTATCTTTTTAGTATTGTTTATCATTCAAATTTATATTATTTG
Source organism: Himalopsyche tibetana (assembly GCA_030503985.1). Taxonomy (NCBI): domain Eukaryota; kingdom Metazoa; phylum Arthropoda; class Insecta; order Trichoptera; family Rhyacophilidae; genus Himalopsyche; species Himalopsyche tibetana. Next base: position 9,831,287 of record JAPJYX010000009.1, on the reverse strand, counting down.
TGAAAAATATTTTAATCCGATTTTAATGTTGCGTAAAATTGACTTTTTGCTATAAACTATATATCTGTTTTACCTTAAAGGTGTCACGTCCGGTGGAAAGTCATTATATATATTAAAAAAAAACATTTTTTTGTAATACAATAATTTTAAAACTATCTGTTATTGTCAGGATGGGATTCGGTAATCACGAGTATCAACTATATATTAGAATATTTTCAAGTCATTCAAGAAAAAAAAGCGATAAACTAAAAAAAAAATACTTAAGCAAGCAAAATATCGTACTTAAGCAAGCATTTGTGAAAGAAAGTCTGTCTGAGGATGCCTCTGAAAGAGACATAGCACGTGTCACAGTTTGTAGCACAATACGTGGAATAGTTATTTTATATTAAAAAAATATGTTTAAAACATTTTTGTGGTTTTCCTTATTTTTTCACGGAATGCTAATATCACTGTTCTTTAATTATTTTTATAAGCGAATTAATATATAAATTCTTGATTAAATCAACTCATCGTTTCGGCGAAGTGAGCTGTGAGCTTTATGATTATATTGCCATTTATTTGGTCGCGACTGTTTTGCGAAGTCTATTCGCGGTCAGACGGAAAACGGCTCGCGTGCCGCAGACCTTTACGTACAGAACCGTTATCAATTGCAATTATGTATCACTTCTGTGTCGTGTAATAAAAAACACACACCCTGTTGAATATAGACAACGATATTATGTTTTAAAAAATACGTGATTTCCCCCGAGGCGAGAGTTCCGCCATTTTGCTGATTCTCGGCTTTTGTTTTGCGGAAATATACATGATAAATGTGACAACTTCGACAATATCAATGGCCTAACTATAAAATCGTTAGCCATTGCATATAAGATACGATCTATCGAGCAAATGATTACATATTAGATTTTGACATGGGGGTGTTTTATTTTCATCGTAATAATAATATAAGGTGTAATAATTAAAAAAAAAAACAAGTTTCAGCGTATTTCAACACTGTATTTAATGACTATTTTTATCAGTTGAAAGTATTCGTCATGAGCGACATCTATTAATATCAGAAAGTTTTTTTTGTAAAACTATACATGAACGTCACTCTATTTTCATAGATTGTCGGTGAAGTCTAGTTAATTGAGGTATTAATAACCCATACGATTCCTCGAGGCGTTTTTGAGATAAACTGCTCCGTTGAACAATGACATATAATTGTGTTTTTAAACGAATTCATTTTAGCTACTTCATTAATTCGTCAAAATGCTGACACTCGTTGAGTGAAACTTGTTCTTTATAATGATTACTACTATAATGCTTATATTAATATAATGCGTTTAAAACCATTACAGTGACTATCATGTATCGTCTTTTGACACGAAACACCGCGAAAGGGTCAGTAAATAAATTGTTCAGAAGTGAAAACTAGTTGGTGTTTTAAGATATTGAATGAAATACTTTTAAATTGATGTCACAGGTTGTTCTAAATAAAAAATGCTCAGAATTTTTTCATGCATATTCGCGGAAAAACAGATACAATATGATCAAAAATACTGTTGGTATAAATGACGCTAACGCGGTATTGCATGTGACCGACGATATGAAAATTATCTATTTAAAAATTTCAACAAAACGTATACGCTCTCAATTGTCGAGCAGCTGTTATTTGATATTACCACTGGTAACTGAAAGAAAATACGTGCAGCGTAACTTATTTTGCAATTCAATAAAATAAGAAAAAACAGATACAAAGTTAATCAGTTTTATTATGAAAAAGAAAGCTGGCGGCGGTCACAACGAAAATGACAAATTATCAGAGAAAAACTGTTTAAAACAATATTTGATATTTTAATAATAAACCGAAGCAGGAAGTGCCTACCGATGGCGTGCGGAAACGGCTGAAAAAGACAATAAGCAGTCAGTTAAGTGGAACCAAATCGTGCGATTTGACCAAAAACACTGCACAGCCGGAACGAAGATTACGTAAAGACAATAAGTGAATTACAACCAAGTAATGATTGTTTCCGGTCGGACGGAGCATCCATCACCGGTTAGAGTGGTCTACTTTGGTTCAATCAAGATGTCACCTTAATTTTAAATAGCAACTAGTGGCATCATTAAGCGAATCTTACAAATGGGATTGCTTATAAAAAAAATAGTATGACCGAGCTGAACTGAAGAAAAACAGAAAACAAACCCAAATTTGCACACTAGATTGCGTCTGGTTTTTTTCACCATAAATTTTAAATCTTGGACAAGAATGTTTTGTGAGTTAATTCTTAGTAGGGTCAGTATTAAAACAAAAACGGTGAAAAAACAACAAAGTATTTTAGTTCTATAAATATATTAAAATACTTAGTTATTTTTTTGACTTATTACAATAGAGTTCAACCAAGTAAACGCCAATTCAATCAACGACAGAAATAAAGTACTCTGTTGTAATAATTCTACATTTATTTACTATCATCCGAACCGGTTTTGCTCATGACGAGCATTTTCATAAGATGAAAAAAAAAATCATTCCACTCGAGTTTATATCATGCAATTTAAGATAACAAAATATTTGGCGAATTGACAATTTTAATCTTTACGAAAAAGGGATTGTGATTGAATTATACTTTGCGTGTTCTTTTGGCTTACACGCAGTCTAATTAAAAAATATCAATTTAGCATTGAAATTTAGGAAATTTATAAACGCCCAAATAAAATTCGTTTCTTTTGGGATCTCTCTCGCTACGTTTTTTTTTTTAACAAAGAGTGAAAAATTCAGGTAAATAAATAATTTTTAATTCAAACGTATAAAATATCAAAGTATCAAAAAATAAAATACTCATATGTACTAATGTACTAATTGCCACTTTTATTTAATAATATCAGGACCGATTTCGTTCAAGACGAGCATTATCAGCTGAGTTATCAGTTGATAATACTCGTCATGAGTGAAACCGGTAATGGCTTTCCATCAAGTATTCACAGTGATCCTAAGAGGTATCTTACAGTGCCCATATTGTTCATACAATGTTTTTTTATTTACCTACTCGAATAAGGATTACGTTATGAAAAGTACACTAAGGGACATGTACAAATCTAACGTCTTAACTCAGAGTTCTCTGACTAATCATTTATCTACGGCACCGACGCCGCGCCGCCATCGACTGATACAAAATACAATGAAATATCACTGTTTCGTTGTATTTCTTATCAGTTGACAATGCTCACCATGAGCGAAACCGGTTCTGATCCAATAAATTGTATGTTTAAAAAGTACTAAAAATGTTTTATTATTTTTATTATTATTTACGTTACTAAATATAGGAAAAAATTGCCATTTAAAAAAATATTTAAGCACAGATTTATAAAATGAACGACTGTACTTTACAATAAATATCATGTAGAAAGTGATAGTAAGTCTGAAGATGCCTCTGAAAGAGGCGAAACACGTGTCACAGTTAGTATCACAATACGTGAAATAATCTAAGTTATTTTAAATTTTATATTAAATATCATGTTGTCACCCAACTCATAGCGGATATTGTGGTTTGGTTTATTGACGAGTTAAATAATATTCTCATTGTAGTTTTTGATCTAACGGGATCCCTAATAAAGAGAAATCTTTTTTATGACGCAGTAGTAAATGACTACTAAAGCTAGTATAAATCGAAAGTTATTTGATCTTTAAAAAAGTTCACGTGACTAATTGAACATCGTGAAGATAAATAATATTGTATGGGTACGATTAAAAAGCTATATGTGTCGGATTTAAAAAGTAAAATCACTAAATGTTTCAATTGAGACATGGAATAGGGTCATTCGGATCGCACATTACGCCGCTTGACCGAGTTTAAAAACAAATGAGATCCGATGCTGGGCGTTACCATGGTATCGGAATCGACACATAAACATAATCGGAGAGAAAATATTTACCTTTTGGCGATATGGAAAGTTTTATGCAGTTATTAATCGAAATCATGCCACAAGGTTTTTATTATTATTTGGAAAATGCAGATTTCTTCAACGGCGTGAGAAAATGTACATCACAATTGCTTTCAATACAGTTTAAGAGTGATTTATTGAATTTTGATATTATGGTATAATAAACACACACGCAACAAAAAACAAAGAGCAATTCTATCAAATAATTGATTTTATCAGTGATTGTATATGGTTTGTAACTATTTTTGATAAATTGTAAATACGGTTTATTTTGTAAACGTTTTCTAAAAAGATGCAATTAACTATTTACATATTCTCAGTTACGCACCAGATTTCACTGAGCGTGGTATCTTTATTATAACTAATTTGTTATTAGTTATAGAAGATGCTCATATTCATTGTCTTATTAATTATTAATGTTTCTATTTCTCTAAATCAATATTTGTTAATTTTTAGAATTGAATAAGCGACACAGAAATTCTAATTGTCTTCCAGTAATCGGTGTGCCCATTAATTTATCTCCTGATTCTCTAAAACTGTATACAATTTAATAATAAGCTGATAATTTTGGTGCCCCTTATCATTAATGCAAAAACACGCAAATATCAATAAAATATGACTTGTGTGTTAACAATGCGTAGACGAGGCAAATGTATTATCAGAATATTTATTTCTATTCATACCGCTCGCGGTTTCTGACTGCAATGAAATTGATTTTATTTATATTTCTGCATTTATGTATATGAAAATTTTATTAATTTATTATTTCTGAAGAAGCCACCGTTAAAACATTGTTTCGATAAAAATATCCTTGTTCTGTAAACATTATCAATCTGGATATAATTTGTTTTCTTACAATTTCAGCATAAATAACCGTGTGAACTTCTCGCAAGTAATTGAGTAATCGATTTTATTGAAAATCATAATTTCAATGGATTGGGCGGCAACTTTGATAACTCAATAAATTAAATTTAATAACTTTGTTACTTCACATGTTGAATAACAAATTGTGACATGAATGAACAGTTTAAGTTTTTGGAAATTATTGAAATCGTTGATAGAAACGAAAAATTAGTAAATAACGATTAAAAAAGAACAGATGGGTCACCATTGTTGGACATATTTCCTTTGGGATTTACCGTCTGTGATGAGGAAATACGTTATCGAACATGAACCGAAAAGTGTAAATGGAGTATAGGGAAGCTCTCATGCAGCATTAGATAAAAGACATCTGCTGGTGGTAATACAAGTTTTCTTTTGTTGTATGTATTTCGTTGTAAACTAATTTCCACGACAAAATTATATCTATTAAATTCTACAGTCGGTAGCTTAAATCAGTATTGAATTTTAATGCAAAATAAAGCAATACAAAGTAATGATTAATTATTAAACTGTCGCGCCGGGGAGGTGTTGTTAGAAACCGTCTGGTAACCAGTTCTTCAGCGGCCGCAACGTTTCTTTAGGCCACATACGGTCTTAAAAAGACGATCAAGTTTGCATCGGTAAAAACCTGATCAAAAAATTGGTTCACGGTCAAACGAGTGCCGTTTGCAGAAAAACTAAATCGGTGGACCGCTTACTTGAAATGATTATGAAATAAGTTTAATATAATATGTATTAAATGTTGCCCAAATCCATCGTATAAATAATAATTGTATTGCGGTAGTATCAAAAGCTTTACTATCTATCATTCTCAACCGGGTCCTAAATTTATCCAAGAATAATGTCTTTCTTTATATGTGACCATCAGGTAGCTGCAACCGATGCCTTAGTTGTTGACTCCGTTCATCCACAAATCTATACCTGTCAACCGATCTCCTTGGATGAGTCTGCGTGGCTTGGGTTTGTGACTGTTTCTTCTAGCCTACCACGTAAGTTTAAATGGTACCTATGGTATAAACAAATTAATGATTTTTCTACCAAGTAACAAATTTATCGATCATTATATACATAGTTTAAAGTATGAATTCAGTGAAACTCTTTCGGGTCAAACAAAGTTGTATCAAAAACTTTCCGTCGTTGAGTTGGTCGCAAACTTATAAATCGAATTGGTTCACATTTTTTTAGACTGAGCTTTCGTGTAAATTTGAATTCGTCACTGATAGAAAATACAACAAAACACTTTTAAAAGCCATCCAATAAATCAATTCAACCTGTTGATTTCCATAAGCAAAGTATCTTTAGCAATTTATTATTTGGTTAATAAAATATCATTATGCAGTACACATTTATTACACTAATTGAACATTTGAAATACTAGTGATAGCTTATATCTCTCAAACAAATGCCGTTCTTTTTCAGATAGATTTTAAAGTAATGCAGATATAAATTGTCAAACATGATCGATTCAAGAAGCTCAAAGACAATCCATGCTTTAATAATAAACATACCGCAAAATTTTAATTGAATACGTCTGACATTTTTTGCACTGATCCGATCGATAAAATGTAAATTTTTACTGCTCATTCAGTAAAAATAAAAGTTGAACAAAAACATGACAGAAATATACATTTTTTTTATTTTATCGAGTTAATTTATTTGTCGGTGATTAAATTAAATAACGAATGTTAAGATACCATTAAAAGTCGATAAAAAATTAGTGAAAAACTATGACTCATTAAATATTATAGATACCTTGGCATAACAAATAAATTAGTGGTAAAAATAAACTTTCTAATATCGTCTACGATAGCATTTTTTTTTATTAATTAACAACTTTATGGTATTTAATACAGAAAATAAGCGGATTATTATTAATATGTGGTCTTAGACATATTATGAACACTGAAGAAAAAGTGTTGTAATATTTTTATAAAATAACGACTGCTTACATACAGTTACTAATTTTCTTAAAAAAATATATATCCTTATATGCAAACAAAAACTATTTCCATTGTAATTTTGAAGCTGAGACTAATAGTCAATTTTGATAACCGTTTGGAAATACTAGCAAATGAGCGAAATTGGTTCTAACGATTACTTTCCAGTGTGAATTAATTGCACATAAATGTATTTTATGTGTATGCTCTCACGGAAAAGATAATTCTAATGGAAACGAAAAACAGGTTCAAATATTAAATATCGATAATTATCGTAGATGTGGTGTTTAGGTTATCCAATCCCGGAGCCTTTTTGTTATCCCGGGATTTCGGGATTGATTAATTAATTTTAAATCTCAAAACCTTATCAATCAAATATAGACGAATGTATTTATATTTTCAAATAACAAAATAGTTTGGAAGGCGCATAATGAACACATGACGACATGTGACACAAGTTTTAATTTTTTCCAAAACAATTCAAACCAATGAAGGCAGCTCTTTTTTCAAAATAAGTTGAGATTAGTAAAACATTTAATTTGCATTAAATTATGAGAACTATATGACAATAAAGTATTTTGATCCATAAGAATCACATCACATATAGTTGATAGCTATGTCGGCACAATGATGCTTGAATGATTGGAAAAAGGAAAACTTCCTAGTTTTTAGGAAGAAAAAACTGTTTTCTGATGAAACTATAAGATTGCTTGAAAAAATATTGTAACTCAATTGTAGGCTTATATTATACATATTAATTATAAATATAAAACAAGTTTCAATAGTCGATAGTTGATACAATTTTATTAATTGAAAGGGTAGGAATTGTATCCTTTAATCCGCTAAATGCTTTCACAGTTAATACAAAATTACAAATAATAACATTTTATAATGAACAAGAACTAGAAATTAATACCTTAGTTCCAGAGTGAACTGTTTCTGAATTTGGCAGAATCGAGTTACGCATGAAAAGAGTTTCAGAATACATACAACTATCAATTTGGAATAGCAACTAAGACGTTATTATGGTGTATAAGATTCTAATATATAACAATATTAGATCAAATCTTCAATATATCTATGAATTCTTTTACTTTTTTTCACTCGTTTTTTTCTACACTGTTTTTTGTGAAACGTATTCACCGTGTAAAAAGAGAGTCCAATGTATTATCCTTTACCCAATTACCCGTTAAATTATATTAAATCTTAATCTTCTTGTGGAACTAAATGCTCTGGTACTTAAGCATTTAATATATTAAGCCCAACTAGACATTTTATGTTGTATCTTTGATCGCACGCGGAAAGGAAGCGGGTCAGACATTAAAATAAATGCCATTTCGAGATTTACTTAACCACTTAACTGAGCAGTTGTTCTATTTTCTTGACACAATTAAAAGAAAACTGATGTGATGAGTCTCTGGTTTATAATAACTTGAAGCATTAAAATGCAGTACATGCTGACATCTAACTATTCATATAATTTAAGATTTCGACTGAAGGTGCTTGGTGGAATTTCAATATTAAATTTGAATCGTTCAAACTATGTACATTCTCACAAATTTTGTCACTAACGACCCGGGTTTCGCCTTTCGGCATCTTCAGGCATTCAAGTGCACGGATGAACTTGAACTGACGCTTAGCAAATAAAAGTTTCGTGCTTATATAAGATACAAATGCATCACCGAGTCCAAAGCCATTGCTGGCGAAAAGGATGAGCTCATGGGAATTCCAACAGATTTGTGTAGTGAGCAGTTTCAAGAATTATATAATCTGTTTGTCGGCAAAGGTTTTATGATTATATGATTTTATGGTTATATAGGGTATAGAAGAGGAGATGTGGGAAAATTTGTTATTTCGTTTAAAATCGGAAGACTTTGCAACTGTGCTTTATTGATTTCTAAAATTTCTTGGAAAAAGAGCTTATGACTGTCCGTATTTGGGTGTAACATTTTTATCCCTTGTTCCTGATTGAACACGTGTCCTTCCGAAATTAAGTGATTAGCAAAAGTAGACGTGTCTTTTTTCAATCTAAAGGCTGCCATATGTTCTAAAACTCGGATGTTCAATGTTCTTTCTGTTTTGCCGATATAAAACTTTGTACAACAAGAGCATTGCAATCTATAAATCCCGGATTTATTTAAGTAATGTATTTTATCTTTATTATTAATTAATAGTTTGCCTAAAGAGTTTTTACAGTAAAAAGCAGGTCTAACACTATCAGCTAGCTGTTTTTTAATTTTGAGACTTGTATTTCCTAAAAAAATGATTCTACGCCAATACCTAGTATGATCTATGTCCTTTGACACTATACCTTTAAATAACATTTTTTCTGCAAGTTTAGCTTGTTTTTTTGATAAAAGATTGTCTATAAGAGACATATCGTATCCATTGTTTATGGCGATTTGTTTGATGATTTTCAATTCAATATTAAAGTTTATTTCGTTTAAAGGAACACTCACAAGTCTATGTATTTCTGAATGAAAAGCGGCTAGTTTATAAGAAAATGGGTGCATTGAATTTTTATGGATTACAGTGTCAGAGAATGTTGGCTTCCGAAATATTTTAAACTCGTGAGAATGATTTTCAATGTTAATATTTAAGTCAAGAAAGTTAATATTTTTGCCTCCGACTTCTAGAGTAAATTTAATATTTTTATCTAATGAATTTATAAAGTTATGAAAGTGAGTTATTTGTCTATCTGTTCCATTAAACAGGCAAAGAATATCGTCTACATATCGGAACCAATAGACTATAGGTTTGGCTTCTGTTTTGTTTCTAAAAATTGTATCTTCTAAATAGTTCATATAAAACTCAGCTAACAACGGTGATAGGCAGTTTCCCATTGCAAGGCCTTCTGTTTGTTTATAAATTGTATTGTTAAATTGGAAATAGTTCTGGTCAACGCAAACGTCTAATATATTTAATAACTCTTTTGTTACTATCGGGTTTACTCTACGTAGAGTAAACCCGATAGTAACAAAAGAGTTATTAAATATATTAGACGTTTGCGTTGACCAGAACTATTTCCAATTTAACAATACAATTTATAAACAAACAGAAGGCCTTGCAATGGGAAACTGCCTATCACCGTTGTTAGCTGAGTTTTATATGAACTATTTAGAAGATACAATTTTTAGAAACAAAACAGAAGCCAAACCTATAGTCTATTGGTTCCGATATGTAGACGATATTCTTTGCCTGTTTAATGGAACAGATAGACAAATAACTCACTTTCATAACTTTATAAATTCATTAGATAAAAATATTAAATTTACTCTAGAAGTCGGAGGCAAAAATATTAACTTTCTTGACTTAAATATTAACATTGAAAATCATTCTCACGAGTTTAAAATATTTCGGAAGCCAACATTCTCTGACACTGTAATCCATAAAAATTCAATGCACCCATTTTCTTATAAACTAGCCGCTTTTCATTCAGAAATACATAGACTTGTGAGTGTTCCTTTAAACGAAATAAACTTTAATATTGAATTGAAAATCATCAAACAAATCGCCATAAACAATGGATACGATGTCTCTTATAGACAATCTTTTATCAAAAAAACAAGCTAAACTTGCAGAAAAAATGTTATTTAAAGGTATAGTGTCAAAGGACATAGATCATACTAGGTATTGGCGTAGAATCATTTTTTTAGGAAATACAAGTCTCAAAATTAAAAAACAGCTAGCTGATAGTGTTAGACCTGCTTTTTACTGTAAAAACTCTTTAGGCAAACTATTAATTAATAATAAAGATAAAATACATTACTTAAATAAATCCGGGATTTATAGATTGCAATGCTCTTGTTGTACAAAGTTTTATATCGGCAAAACAGAAAGAACATTGAACATCCGAGTTTTAGAACATATGGCAGCCTTTAGATTGAAAAAAGACACGTCTACTTTTGCTAATCACTTAATTTCGGAAGGACACGTGTTCAATCAGGAACAAGGGATAAAAATGTTACACCCAAATACGGACAGTCATAAGCTCTTTTTCCAAGAAATTTTAGAAATCAATAAAGCACAGTTGCAAAGTCTTCCGATTTTAAACGAAATAACAAATTTTCCCACATCTCCTCTTCTATACCCTATATAACCATAAAATCATATAATCATAAAACCTTTGCCGACAAACAGATTATATAATTCTTGAAACTGCTCACTACACAAATCTGTTGGAATTCCCATGAGCTCATCCTTTTCGCCAGCAATGGCTTTGGACTCGGTGATGCATTTGTATCTTATATAAGCACGAAACTTTTATTTGCTAAGCGTCAGTTCAAGTTCATCCGTGCACTTGAATGCCTGAAGATGCCGAAAGGCGAAACCCGGGTCGTTAGTGACAAAATTTGTGAGAATGTACATAGTTTGAACGATTCAAATTTAATCTAACTATTCATTTGCTCTTCAACCAATAATTTACAGCCATATTTAGTATGAATAAGAAATTCGAAGTAAGATATGAATCGATGATATTCCTATCTCGAGCAGGTTTTTTAATATGTAAGATTGAAAACACCCAAGATGGATACGTGCGACCGAGAAAACTTTATTCAATAGAAATATTTATCATTCAATTTAATTTCAGATTTCACACCTATAACTTGTTTAATGTTGAACGTATATTCTAATGAAGGTTGAAGATTTACGTATCACCATTTCAGCCGAGGAAAAGTAGTTTATATAAAATAATAGCGTAACATGTATGAATGGTAGAAATACTGGAAATTTATCTGACTAACTACTGACGAAGACACTTATTGGTGAACGGTCAAATAAATTTATCAAACATTATAAATATATTTATTGGTAAATATTTCTTGAATACAATGTTCGAACGATAATATTGTTTTTTTAAGTGTTTGAATTATGAGATATGATTATGTCACAGTATATAGAAAACGAATTGTTTCACATCATCAGATTTTAAAGAGTAACTGTTGTTATCTGGGTAAAAATTGACAAAAAGACGATGTCATTTTATGATATTGAAAAAAGTCTATCAATTCGACAAGTAAAAACCAGACTGTGAAAGGTTATATTGTATCAGTAACAATTGAAAAAATTAAGATAAGAAAACAGAAGATTTTAATGAAATAAGCATCAATCGGGCAAGTTAAAGCCAGACTGTGAAAGGACATAATGACGTGAGTCCATAGCACATTTTAAGAAAATCGATTGGGTTATAAAAATTTAAAAGAATCTACATATGTTGATTTTATAATAAAGCGATTTCACTTAATAAGCGCCGATATACTACGAGTTTATTAGAAAATCACAGCCAATAAAATTGTATGACGTTTTTCACCAAGTTTTATGAAAGTGGGTCGTTTTATAGAAAGCGTTTAATACAAGTAAAGTCACACTTAATGACAATTCTGACAAAAAACCTTGGAATTAACAACAGTAATTTTAGACACATGTAAAAACCATAAAAATATTTGTAAAGTTTGGCCGTAAATTTTCGTTTCCAAGAAAACTATAAACAATTTCGGCTCGCTATGAAAAGAAGTTTAACTGGAAAGTTTTTAATGTTTTCTAGATACGGATATTGCTGAAAATTTTGATAAAAATAAAAGTATATTAAAGTAGGATAATCAAGGTTGTATATTTAACGTCTTTAATATTGAAAAATGTATTATTTCTACAACTTATAAATACAAGAATTTAGTAAAGCTAAAATCAGGTTTAATCAGAACTGTGAGAAATCTGGTTAGAACAAATAATTCGTGTACAAATATAGCATTTGTTATTTTTAGTAAAGCGTGTACATTACAGACGTTTCATTAGCTCGTAACATGCCATCCTAAAAAATCAAGTTCCCTGCCATGATGGCATCTCAGTTTCACTGTTTATTGACAGTATTTAAACCTATGTTAGAAGCTAAAAATAATTTAAAAATGTATAAATGCTTAAAATGCTTGAATGATTTAATGGCTCAACTAGGTATGAATACATCATGAGCATGGAGGAGTTAACTTAGACGTTTCATTAACTTAGACTTGTCAAGAACTCTCCAAAACTATCGCAATTCTGAATACAATTTAATAACTCAATTAATATTTAATGAAATATTGTACATACATCATTTAAAAATCTCAATAAATTAATTTTGTAATTATTCATGTAGTTGAATATCCTAACAGTTTGTTTGTAGCTATTTTAAAATTTAGCAAATGATTAAACTTTTTTTTAAGCAAGCGAATACAGAATGATAATTTACTCTTAGAACCCAAGAAGTGAACGGAAGCACGTACAAGATCAGCGGTATTAATTATTTCACCCGTAACCAAAGGTTTTATTCTAGGTAGCGGCAAAGGTAAGGAAATAAATACATCAATAAGTACAGACAGATTATAATTTTACTATATTATACGCTTTTCAACTTTAAAATCGACGTAAGTATTGTTGATTGCGAGAAACTGCCATAATTAAACGCAAAGGCACGCGCCAAGACTTTCATTTCATATTATCAACATGTACAATCCCGAGGTTTGACCGAGTTCAATTAAAATATTGACAAACGAATAACGTGTATAGTACGTAATCATATCAACTGTGGAAAGGAAAAAGGACGTAACCCACACATTGCAAATTTTACAGCAGCCTCAAAAAACGTGTTTTGATGATTTTAGGCCGTATGCAAATTATGAAATATACACAACCTTGAATTGCATGGAGACTTCTAAACTGGTGTTTAATTGACATAATCTAATATTAGTTTAAGAAATTGACAAGGAAAAACCTTTTTTTCAGTCTTTTTTCTTGGTTTCAATTTTCACAAGTCCATCTTTTTTCAAACATAAAAGCTAAATTTAGATACTAATTCAGCATTTGCAGCATGCATCCTTTTGATAGAACGTGTATCAAGTTAGATACATTTTGATTATCGAAAATAAGCTGTTTTGAAAAAAGTTTGGGTTACGTTCTTTTTCCTTTCCACGGTCGATATTATATTAAATATAATAGTAAACATTTTAATAACACATGTAAGAAGTTTCGAAGAAACTGTTGTATTTTCACTGGGTATAATTAGTTCAAATCTTTTACTCACTTTAAAATACAAAATAGAGCTCTTTATGTAAGACATATTCATATTGTGTATAATTGCTTGATGTATACAATAATATAGCGAAATAAGTTAAAAAGACCAATAAAGCGAAATCTTAGAAATTAAATATTATACCAAATAAGCATTTTTTGTAGAACTGTAACAATTTTGGCATTGTTCGAAATATTGTAGTATATCTAGGTACGCGTTACATGCGACTGTTTGTGCCGTTTTGATGTTTTATGGTTATTTGGGTGACTTAGTGAAAACAGTTTTTCACAATGTTTTGCGTAATTAATTATCTTCAACATTAAGTTTATATTTCATCTCAACATTTTCAAAATTTCCTTTATTAAATTTACAAAGAAAACAATGCAAAATATTGCCCGCGGCGGGGTGCAAAAGTTCGCATGGCTCTGCCTTGAACAATAGCGGCTTATTGATTATGGATTTATCGCTTGAAAGTTTCTTTAAGGTACTATATTGTATAGGCTGCGCGACCTTAGAGGAAACGGAAGCATTTGAAAAGTTTTCCTTACGTGCACTGCATGAGGCACGCCATTCTAGGCAATACTGGGTGATAAATACATTAAATACATAATTGTAAATGTTACAATTTTATAATACAACGAACATGCAGATATTATGCTTTATGGTTATGTCATTTTATAGCATGTAATCATTTCAAAATCGCTGAAATAATATTATACGTGATGCCGTTTCGTATGTGTGGACTGCCATTGTAAAAAGAAAACTTGCACAACTTAACCATCCAAGTGTAAACACACTGACAAAAAAAAAACATTTAAAACTTCTCCTGGGATTATCTCGAAAGATTAAAAATAAATTCGAAGCGTGCATTAAATCAGAAATTATTTTGACAACTTGTTGGTTTTTAATGAATGTTACGGAAAACTAGAAATATCGGATTCCGGAAACTACTGAAAATAGTATTCGATATATTTTACAGCTAGAGGACTCAATTTCGGACAAAAATGGGAGAATAATAATTCAGAATACTCTTTGTGAACATGGTTTTCCAGTGGTCTTTAAGCAAATATCGCTTATTGCAATAATTTTATAATATTTTTTAAAACATTAAAAAATGATAGATAAACATGTTTTGACCATGTGTTTCAAGTTTCCTGACTTAAATATACCATTAATTATAGTCGAATTCTTTAACTACATAATCAGGTCAAAAATATTACTGTATTTTAGTTCTACATTTTTTTTTTAAATAGTTGAAAGCTATTTCGGCCTTACCTTCTTGTCAGAACTATGTTTAAATTTACATTAACCTAGAACTTATAGACAATACATCTTCTCAACTATTCTAACATCCTAACTTATGTTATGTTGAAGAATAAAATTTTAATGAAATTGAATTTATGTTTTTTCCGGAACAGTGACAATTATTTAACTATTAAGTGGTCTTTAAAGCAAATTAGTAGAAACCTTAATGATTATGTGTAATAACATTATCTTTCTGTAATGGTGATGGATTAATATTTGTTTAGTCATAAAGAATGTCATTGACTTGAATATATCTATTAATTTCTAGTTGTTTTAGCTAGTGCATTTAGTTTACGACCTTTATCACTAAATTAAATGATCGTTTATTACTGGAGACTCCAACGTTTATTACACGAAGACATCGTAATTGCATCAAGGTGATAATATATAGTTAATCCTTTCCTACTTTCACTAAGAACATCTTGTTAAAATATTTCTACTGGCATTTCATAAAACAACTTCGTGGCATGCCGCTACGAACAGAAACTGAATAAAATAATTGATTTTATCAGTTGAATGGTTTTAAACGCAGGAGTACAAAATAATGCGCATTTAAACAATGCATTATGTTGGAGATCCTGCACGGATAAGCTGTCGAACTGTGACCCTTAACCTATCAGTGTTGCGGCCTACGAAGAGCCAAAGAAATCTAATAATAGTCGACTCGGTCGAATGTGTGGAACAACTAGCTATTGTATTGAATAGAGAACTGACTAATCCGTGAAGACAGATTGTAAGGTTCGATACGTACATACAAGAAAATATAATATCAAAAGCCGTGGCTTAGTGGAGAAAACAACCCTGCAGAATCCGGTTTTACAATAAAATGGCATTCGTTTCGTGAATTTTAATATGAACTACTTAGCATCAATGGTAAATTGATTACTGGATGTAAGTATTACATTATACTTATATAAATGAGTACATTTAAAACATATTTTTTTTGTATATGATATGTCGATTAAGGGAACATTTGTGGGACTTCAAAATCAAATTGCGTACACATAGCGTTCTTAATAGCACAGGTGGTTCCCCGTTACTCAAATTGTTTCCAATTAATAGAGTAATCACAAACCTAGCTGATTGATTGTAGCTCATTAGTTTAATAGTTTGTAATGTTTAACGTCATTAGTAGTATGATTAAATTTGTTTGCACTGTTTCGGGTTTATAATCCCCTCTTTGCTTCCCTTAAAAAGGAAAAATCCCAATCTGATTGATTACAACTCATTAGTACCATTAGTATCATTATCTGTTTGTTTTATTTCGATTCTACACCCCCTCCTTGCTCCTCTGGAAAGGAAAAAAACCCATACCTCCATTTTTTAATTTTATAATTTTAAAATGTTAGAATCAATCTTGCTTCATTACTTAAGCAAACTTTGCGATAGTAAGTCTGAAGATGCCTCTGAAAGAGGCGAAACACGTGTCACAATTAGTAACACAATACGTGGAATAATCAAAGTTAATTTAAATTTTCTATTGCGTACACATATATACGTTTCAAACTGAAAGAAAGGAGGTTGCATTATCATCACTTATAAATTGACTGTGGAATGGAAAAATGACAACCCACAGTTATTCCAACAGCTTTTTATTTATAATCACAATTTTCACAGCTTGAAACACAAAAGGCTTTTATTGGTAGGTTAACTATCAGACGAAGTATTTCTGTTAGAATTTTAGAGTATTAAATAACTGTAAGTTTCTAAAAAGGATTGAAGAACCTTTACGTGTTGGATGGTCCTACTCGTGAAGATATACGTGTTTATTAATTGATTTGGCATTTACTTGGTAGAACTCCATTTATAACAGATTAAAATAACAAAGTATTTTAGCTCTACAGTTTTTAATAATTTTATTCGTTGATAGCTATTTCGGCTTGCGCCATCGTCAGAACTATGTTTAAACTAATCTTTTGCTCAGCTATATATACTGGCTCTGAAGAGATACACAATGCATCAAGTTATTCACTCTAACATCCTAATTATAATTACAATAATTATTGTTTGTTATTGGTTTTTTTTCCTTTTAAAAGGAGCAAGGAGGGGGTGTAGAATCGAAATAAAACAAACAGATAATGATACTAATGATACTAATGAGTTGTAATCAATCAGATTGGGATTTTTCCTTTTTAAGGGAAGCAAAGAGGGGATTATAAAATCAAAAAATATACGTGTTTATACAAAATTATGTGAAGTTGTTTTTAATCTAATGAAAAAAACAAAATTACTAATTTCGGTCCTTCCCCAAGAATACTGTATTCTTTTTAGTACAAAAGAAGTGTATTTTGAAAAATAATTATAGGTTCGTTTTATCAGCTTCAGATAATTACAGCGAATTGGTTATGCTGGTTAAAACATGGCGTAGGTCGTTCGTTACGTGAACTACGTCATCTGCGGGGAATAATTGCAATCATATGTAGATACTTGCCTGTGATATAATTATCCCTATCTATCGTACGCGAAGCAAATGCACGCACGTGCAGGTAACTGATGCAAACGTGACTGGACGAACACTTCTAGGCTTAGTTAGGATGATGTAACAACCACGAAGAAGCTATTAAGAGTATACTTAAAGGTAAGTACAGATAAAACCAGCAACTATGCAAAGTAACATGCATAGAGGTAGGGTATAAGTTTTATGATTCGCAGTTAGAGGCAGATTATGCCCTTCGGGGCCTTTCCGTACTAAAATTAGAGAAGGGGGTTTCCATCAATCAAAACTTCCACACATATATTGATTATCACAACTAGGGCATGCAATCTCGGAATCATGGATTCCGACTAATTTGGCGTTACCTTAATCTTGGGATTTCAGGATTAACGCATTAAAAGTCGTTGAATAAAGCTAACAAAAAAACTCAGACTGGCAGACGTAACTTTTTGAAAAATTAGAGCTAACAAATAAAACGTTTCGTTTTTCAAAAACATTCTTAAATCTATTAATTAAATATTTTTTCGGCAATAATCTCAAGCAACTGTGGTTTATGAAAAAGAAATAAGTCACCATGGCCGTTAGTTGTAATGCCAGTTATCAATTATATTTATTATTAGTGATATGTAGAAAAATGAAAACATTAAATTATGGTACTTAAATGATTTTAGTACCGGAATCTTGGGAGTAAAATGAATCTCGGATCGCAAAAAGGGTCAGGGATCGGATGCTCTAATCATAACGACACACAACTTACTAATATTTTTTCATAATCCACCACTCTGAAAAAGAGCATATAATTTTAACATATAACGTAAAATTAAAATTGATAACCGAATTATTCCACAGGTTGTGTAAACAAGTGCGACACGTAAACAGGACAGGCGGCCAAACATTGTTGTATTCATTTCCTTTGGGATTTATTCATCCTCATATCAGTATTTAGTGCTATTATGTCTCATTTAGAGCAACCGAGTACGCGGCTGAGAGAGTGAACTCGGCCGAATGCAAAACAATTTGATCGCGGCGCATAGGATTTTGCCAAGCGATCCGACGAATGATTCAAGTGAGGTAGTATATAAAAACCGAGTCTATTTCCTTGGTCAAGAAGATAACGCATTTCTCACTTTTCGATGTGTTTGAACAAGCGTTTGACGAGTGTTGTTGAATCGAACGAAACACGTAAAATGAACGTAGACGCTTACTAGATAAATATTGTTACTGCCTCGTACTCGGTTGGTCTAAATGAGACTCAAGCGTTTGTATCACAGCCTGCGTACAGTAGAAAAGAAAAAAAACCCTCCTCGATTTTGTAATTTTATAAGTAAAGAATTGGAATAAAAATTTAGTATATTATTATAGAATCGATCGGAAATAACTATAGAATGGTTCAATTAAAAATCAAGATTATAGCAGTAAGCCCCAGAGCGGTAGTTTAATTATGGTTGAATTAGATTAAGTCAGTATGCAAGCTGAAAAAAAAATCTCTGTTCGGTATTTCATTTCTTCAATGTTTGAAATCTTCTGAATTCATATATAAATAAATTATTTTTTTCATTGTGACCACAAAGTATCGAGTTTTTCCAAGCGGATTAATTACCTAACCGACGCTTGCATGCGTAACATTCGTGAACACACATTTAAATCATGTTGTTATTAATAATTATGCGGTATCCGATGTTCGGTCGTAATAATTATCGTGGCGTTTTGCGAACACGATCAGACACGAGACGACGGTTGCAGTTATTTTCAATGTGCAATTGTGTGCAAATTCAATTGAAAAACAGTTTTGTGCGAAACAAATGTATCAATGTAGTTGGTTGACCTGGTGTTCGAATTCCAAAAATATGAAAAAAAAAATATTGATGTTGTCACTTTAAATTTGATTGTGTCATGATAAATAACAAGAAAAAAATGCCTAGTTCTTAGACGAAGCTTTTTGTGAAAAGGTTCGAAATAAAAATTTAATGTGCATTCAAAAATTACCTGCGAAAAATATAAACTAATGATTTGGGATTTTAACTAAGGAGTCTAAAAGCAAAAACCGATATGTCCACTCTGAAATGTAAATAGTGAACGACGTTATTAATTTTTGTAATAATACATGTTTTTATCGTAGTCAGTCAACCTTCGGTTGCAAAAAATATAAACTAAATAATATTTGATATATCGGCATTTGTTTGCTACTTCCTAAATTTATTGGATTCATCACGTCATTGAGAGTTTTAAAAATCGTATTCTTTTTTGAAATTTTGCAAGCCTGTCTTCAGTTAGATTAGGGCAAAATGTGGACTTATCGGTTTTTGTTAGACGCAATTAAGCAACATGGCTATTTTACCGAACTTCTCTGCAGCTTATGGTTTCTTGTCATGGTGGCGGAAGATCCATCGTACAATCAAAGACAATATGCAACTACACGCAACCCGGTTGTAACAGCCAGATTTCTTTGTGTCCGGTTGCACAATTGAGTTAAACACCACAAGAATCTCACCAATATCAACATTATCACAACGGCACTTAGAATATAACTGCATACGCAGATTAAAAACATGACACAATGATTATTAGTACTTTTGCACAACAAAAATCTGTATATTTAACATCATTGACAGCAACATGTTGTAATTAATAATTGTAAATTATAATGTTTCTTCGTGCAGATAAAACAACAGATCCTAGTAATAATTGTTTCATCGATGTTTAAATTGCTTTTAAAATGTGGCGTGACACCATGGATATAGACGGAGAATAATTATCTGTAAGGAGAATAAGTCCGTTTGAATTTAATTAAGAGATCATAGATTTAAGTCGTTTCATAGAAAAAATCTTAATAGACCAATCGTAAAAACACATGTATTTTAAGATCTTTTAGAAAAAAAACATAACAGCAAATATTTTGGAAAATAAAAACTACATAAGATAAACTCGTTGATTTTTTTCATAAGTAATTCGTACTTGTCGAAATCAACTTAAGAAAGACAGACATTAAAAGCAGCCCATTTTTGCAAGTTCTAAAATTGGCATGAAAAAAATATAAATTTAATATTGACTTACGTAGCACATGTTTTAACTTTTTCAAGAAACGCGTTTATGTTGAATAAGTCACGAAATTGTTAGTCATTAAATCACCAAATCAAACGTATTTACGAGACAAAAAACCGTATTTAAAAAAAAGCACCAGGCTGATTTAATACATTTGATTAGAATAAATGAAGCATACAATTTGATTAATACAATTAAGCCAAACTGAAGAATTAACCTTAAAAATATTATAGCTGCAATGGTAAGTGGTAGTTAAATGATTATTGCAGCCAACATCAAATCTATTAGTAAAACTTAATAAAGAAATAAACAATACGAGAACACGTCAGCGTTTATGTTGAGCAAGACTATAATTAAATAAAACAGTGGCGATACGTGTCAATGGTAACGAACGACCCTTTATTGTATTTGTCATCTGGGACACCGCGTATTACAAAGGATATTCCCACAGCACAATAAATAATAAAAAAAAACAAGATGACACCAAATTGGGGGGAAAACTCAAAGGCATTCCGAGTCATAAGGAACTGTCTCTCAAGCGTCAAAGTAAACGGGGTGTGAAACATTTTTTGATGCATAGAAACACGACACTAACTTAACTCATAAAAAAAATAAAGTATCCCACCAAATGAAACCTACAACACGTGTCGGGCCAAAGCGATCAACGCTACACTATTATTTTTCTTCCCTGGGGTGGGAAAACGTCGACATCACACGCACACAAAAGTGGGACGATTTTCGGTCATCCAAATGAATTTCTGGAAGTATGGGAATGGTATTAATGCCGGGATATACTTTCGAGGTATGTGAACTGTTATATCGAATGTGCCGGGAAGGTATCATGCGAGTCGGGTTTGTATGGCACGCGATAGCATTTGAGTTCTATCGAAAGACTGGCCACATTTTTCAAAGGGTCGCTCTTTGGCGAACTTTCATAATTCATAAGCTCGGCGTTCATTTGAAGGCGAAAATATTTTTCGTCGAATTATTTTAACATCAATTAAGATACAATTAAGAAATATCATGGCATACTAATATGTTTTTTGGTATAATATACTCGATTTTTTAAGTTAAAAGTAATTATATTACATTATTTATTTAAATATACTGCAAATTGATTAATTAACTTTGTAGTAACAGATTAAAATAACAAAGTATTTAAGCTCTACAGTTTTTAATAATTTTATTCGTTGATAGCTATTTCGGCTTGCGCCATCGTCAGAACTATGTTTAAACTAATATTGTAGTATATTTAATATAATAACTTTGTAGTATATTTGCGAATAAAATACTTTACTGGACAGAGGCAAATATTTAGTAGCCACACATCTAAATCACAAACAACGCTTGATAAAATTTTGCATATTCTCGAAATTCTATAATACATTGAATATAACTAGTTTGCTGTCAGCAACGGCAACTTTATTTTGTGGTGTTTTCTTAAAAAAAACTACGGTTGATGTTAACTTATTAGCAAAATACTAAAAGCAATAAGCAAAACTCTGGTGACAATTTGAAGAGGTTAAGAAAAAACGAACATATGCTTTTGTTCCGGTCTATTTCTAACAAGTTCAAAGGTTTATTCAATTGAAAATTGCATACGAGATGACTTTGAATATTCATTTCACACGTAAATAACTCATTTAGAAAGAAAGCACGAAATGAAACGAAGTCCTCTTGTTTTTGGAGCTATGTAAATACGTATAAACTATAAATAGTTAGCTGTAGACTTGTTACATCTTACGGGTTCTCTATTTCGGCAGTAATATGTTGATAAAAAAAATACAGGAAAGGGATATAAAGACTTAGTTTGTAGTCTGTGCCCACCCTTGAAATAATTACGTTATGAAACAGAGATCAGACGCAGCACAGTTTCAGTATGTTCAAAGGGGAAGGAAAAAAATCTATTAATGAACTCGGTTATTACGGTCACGGAAAAGGCGAAATCTAGTATTTAATGAGGAAATATTCGTTGACATTTTAGTTTATAAAGAGCTACTTCTCGGGCATACCGAACATAAATATCGCCAACGAAAACGAAGTGAAAACAATGAAACAAGCATCAATTTTAAATTTTATAAGAAAAGTGGATTGACAGAAAAATGAAATATTTGTGAAACGGGTGTGTAAATAAATTCTAATTGTGTATTTTTGTTTGAATTGCGACTCTTTGTGTTGTGTGACCGCTCCAGATACTTCATGTCTTCGTGTGATGGGTATGTTTGTAAGCATTTAAAAATACTTATTCTCTGATATAACGAGGAAATTCAGTCGGTCCCATCTTCCTAACATATACACAAAAAAAAAACACTTCATTTGCATCAGAATTGTGTGCATTTAAAGTGTGAATTATGTAGATGTGGCAATGTACGCGGGGACTAGCGTAGCTAACAATGGATATGTATGCTAAAAATATGAAGACATAATTAAATAACAATAACTCAAATGATATGGTCTGTTTAAATATTTAAAATGTTTTAAAAAAATAATACATTCTTGTTGTGAAATTAACATGACAAATTTCAATTAATTTTGCTAAATATTGCAGAAAACACAAAAGAATATTTTACTTTATTCGCAATAGTAATTTAACGTCACAAAATGTCCCATGCTGGGAGTTTCATTTCAAAATACAAATTTGCAGTCTTTGGCGTACAAGAATTGTGATTATGTTTGGTTGCAAGATCAGTTTTTTTTTTACAATCGTGCCGTTAATGACACCGTCGGTTACTTATGAAGTAAATATATTTTACCTTCTAAAAATACTTTCATGTGTCAATTTGAACACCGAAGCTTTCTCGACATCAAACCAAAATTTATGAATTAGCATAAAAAACAACAGCTCTTTCTAATAGTTATTTAGTGTATACATAAATCAATACGGTTTTATGTGAATGTACATCTTAGTAAAAAGATCAATTAAGTGAATGCATTTTTAGGGTGTTCACTGTCAATACTTGGTGGAAAGGCATTATATTAATAAAAACAATAATCCTTTGTACTTCATTCCACTTTATTTAATATGTCAGGACCGGTTTCGCTCATTGCGAGCATTGTCAACTGATCAGTTGACAATGCTCGCAATGAGCGAAACCGGTCCTGACATATTAAATAAAGTGGAATGAAGTACAAAGGATTATTGTTTTTATTAATATAAGTGAATGCAAATAAGAAATTGTTGAATGATCGTATTTGTACTATTAAATAAATACAAATCGCCTGCAACAGAGAATTTCGTTTCGTTCACTTTTGTTGTATCATTTATTACACCAATTTATGAGTGTGGAAACTAAATATAATCATAAGATTAATATGTATGGAGTCTTACAACATATTTTTTAAATCGAGAAATCGCTGTAAGTCTGTTTTATCTAATTAATTTCTCATGGAATTTATTTAAAAGGGAATATATGGGGATGGTAAAAAGTTTATAGTAATGTAGCCAATTTATCTGTATGTGCTTCATTTACAGAGTCAAATATAGGGTGGATATGAAGGGATGCAAAAAAACAAAACAGACAAAAATTTTATTATAAAAAAACACTTTTAAGTTGTTCACTGTCAATTCTCGTTGGATAGACATTATGTAAAAAATAAACACTTATTTGTACTATTTCTAAATTTTATAATAATAATCATGACTAGTTTTGTTTATCAGGAGAATTGTAAGCACACATATGTTTCACTTTTAGGGTGTTCACTGTCAATACTTGGTGGAAAGGCATTATATTAATAAAAAAAATAATCCTTTGTACTTCATTCCACTTTATTTAATATGTCAGGACCGGTTTCGCTCATTGCGAGCATTGTCAACTGATAAAAAATATAAATAGCATTGTTAAATTATATTTCTTATCAGTTGACAATGCTCGCAATGAGCGAAACCGGTCCTGACATATTAAATAAAGTGGAATGAAGTACAAAGAATTATTGTTTTTATTAACACATATGTTTATCGATACAAGGTTATTTATATAACATTGAGTAAGATTAACGACAAGGCGTAACAAACATTCGGTAAAATAATTATGGCAAATAATCATACAAAATATGAATGAATGAGTGTAATACGCCGAAGTATAATACAAAGCAGAAACATTTGACGATCTCTTAAAATGATTTTCAAAAAACTGACATTAAAAAGTGATACATAAAAGCACACTTGACATAAGTTTGAAAATTTTTCTTGGGTATTATTTCAATAAAAAATACATTATTATCTATACAAAAGAGTTGATGTCTCCCGACTTGATATCGAGATAGTTTGACCCGTTACTGATTGTGTCGGTAAAAGAGATATCTCTAACCTACTGAATGAAGAAACTTTTACGATTGGCAAACCTTATCTGCAGCTCGATCCTGAATAATTTATAGACCCAAAGGATATGGCCACAGCTTTATAGTCGGCAAACGTTCTATAGTTTTCGTTGTTGTAGAAATGTATGTGAAGTACAAATTTAAACAAAATACTAGGTCAATTTTAACAATCCCCCTACCCCGTGAACAAACTTTGTTTTCAATGTTTATATCACACCACGAACATATACACACTCTCCTCATGTCTGCTTATTGAGCGAAAGCTAACGTGTGAGATTGCCACATATTACTAATATCGTTCAATATAATTGTTAAAAAATAAAAATATTTATTATATTAAAATCAACAATGTTTAAATTGACAACATTTACATTTAACTTGCAGAGTTACTAAGAGTGGCAAAAACACTTTCTCATTGTAAATTTATTGTGACTTATGATGTGTTTTAAAGAAGCGAAATATGATGCACACTTATAACTAACTATTATATTAATTTTTAATTGAAAAATTAAATTCCGCAATGCAATCGTCGAATTCATATAAAATAGTAAGAGTAATACAGTAAACTCATGTGTTATCCAACTTACAATAGTAAAGAAAAAATAAGTTTTATGATGAAGGAGAACTACGCAAATCGCAATGTAATACTTCCAGGGCGTATTGGTAAGACTTCACTTTTAATATTGGTTTGAGTTGCACTAATTTGGAACGAACGCTTATGAAATAAATGAATATAGAGTGCAATGTGCGGGTTCTACGCATTTCTACAATGAACGGACGAACGCGGCAGTTTTGTTTTACGCGCAAAACCAATGCGGACATATTGGAAATTAGTTTACCCGAAGGAACGGTTGTGAGTCAAGATTTACATTGGAGGATGGACGATTAGATAGATATAGATATATGCTCTGATAGAAGAGTCATGCGATTCGTTTACCAGGCGCACGCTGGCACGGCCGCGTTGGAGCTCGGCCTCGCAAACAAAACAGCAACAATACCGCACACCGATCCGCTTGCTTGCTTTGCCTTAATTTACCGCTTAAACAGCTGATCCAAAATCATCGAACAGTATCAAGAACTCAATGCAGATTATTGATTATTCAATGAAATAATAAATGGAGAGTTTAGTACATTCAATATAATAAGATCTTGAAATAAATCCGAACGAATAAAAGCAGTGCTTTGGAGTCAGGTGTTTTTCCGGAGGCGGCATCTGAGTCGGAAAAACCGGAGAAAAACATTTAAAAGACGTTTAAAAATTAAGTCTATTCATCATATTGATTGGTGGAATCTTCTAGAATCTATTCTTGTAAGAGTGATCTGATTGAGTTTTTTTTACCTGACTCCACATCCCTGAATAAAAGAATTAACAATGAAGTTACATGAATCACCGAAATTAAAACACAATCAATGGTTTTTAATTATAACGGAAATTTTATACGTGCGCTTTTTTTGAGTTACAATAAATTAAGTATTTATTTTCACTACACAAAAAAATACCGTTACATGAATTGGACATTTTTAAATGTCAAAATAATTCATATTTTTTTCCGCAGTAATAGAGTAATAATTCTTAATTAATTCTCCGCTCTAGACGTTTTGCCTCAACTTGCTGTAGTAATGAGATAACTGTAGTTGAAGCGATTGTGTTGTAGCGAAATGTGAATTATTTTACGCTTGTCATTCCAACTTGTGTTTTACCAACATGAAGTATTTAGTTATCAGCAAAATTTATAGTAATCAGTGCAGCAGAAACAAGGAATTCCTCTCGCTAGGCAGATCACAGGTAAATGCAATGTGAAAATTCTCACGATGGCTCGTCATAATGAGCTGATATCCATCAGACGTGTTATTTGATTGATGTTTACTGTCCGGTCGAGTTAGATGCTAAGTGTTAAAATTATTTCCTGAAACTGACTGAGGAAAGTAACGTTTTATGTTTGAAGCCGGTTATATTATGTGAAATAAAACTCCTGTTTTTTTCATTACATTTTTAAGCGGTTAGCTTCACGTTTTTTGTCGACAAAATTACGTTATTGGCTGAGTTAAACTCAATTATCATTAAGATAATTATCCCAACATAAGTTTTTAAGCTACCAATACAATGTATCATTATAAAATTGCTAGCGTTTAATCGATGAAGGCAAGTGGCAGTTCTAAAAAAACCTTGGCCCACGGGCCACATGTGGACCTATTGAAGGTTTCATGGGCCCTTTCGAGCTTACCAATTTCTTACATTTTTTTGGATTTTTTGCCATGGTGTCGCATTTCGTAGCGAGACATTTATTCATAGTAATGCCAATTTTTAAGACTCCATAAAAGTTATAACTGTAAATTTACAGACCCAGATACGTTGTTGATTACTAAGTAAGCATTTGAGTTCGAGTCCCAGCAAGATTGCGTTTTTCGATCGAATTATCGATTTCTGTTCGAAGGCATGGGTGTTTGTGATGTCTAACAATTTCCCCCAACCTTTCGATCCTTCAATAACTGGGCGTAGCGAGAGCAATTAGCTGACCACTAATTAGTGCTGTCCTAGCCTTATCCTCCTATCATTACTACTTTATTTAAAAAGATAATGCTATTTCACCAATAACTGACATTAGAAGTGATTAATGAATTGTTTCATCATTAAAACACGGAAAAAATTGCCTATGGAAAAGTAGAATACGAAATAATGGAACTATGGAATATGTATACAGGTTGCAATTTCATTTCCGCGTACGGAAATCGGAAACGCAATTCAATCTATTTAAGCCTCATTTATAAATTGTAAGTTATGAGACAGATATAGAGATATAGTTTATTCATTTAATATATGTTAGATCATAACCAGATAATGTAAGAAGATGCATACATCGCCATTACAAACATGACACCGTGGGATACAAGCTATCCGATACTCTCTATCGAAATCTTCATATACATTGTACACATATGTTTTCTTTAAAAAATGTTATGTTCACTGTAATTTGACGTTTATAAAATTAATGGTTATTATAAACATTTACGTCAGAGAAAAATTGTAAAGCTGTATGTTTGTTTAATTAAAGTAGGCGTCTTTAAGCTTTTCGAGAAACGGACCGCATCGTTTATTTTCGACGATCGTTTTCGGGGGGAAGAAAGAAGAATTTTCAAAACATCAATATTTCTTGTATATAAAATATTTATATGTAGGTACATTAAAAATCAGTGGCCGAATATAAAGAAATCTTTGGAGAGTCGTAATTTGGTGACCGGTGGCTTAAAATATTGTTTGCATGATATTGCGAATAGTAGAGTTGTATTGCAAGCAATGATTTTTTATGGTAATTTATCAAACATGATATATAGAAAATTACTGAACGGAAAAATTAGTTTTAATTAAAATTAATATATGTAGTTTATCTTTATAATAATAAATAACAATTATAAAGAATATTAAAACAAAGACAAAATATGAAATAGTAAGAACCAAACATATCGGGAAACAAGCGGGATGATTTTTTTAAAACGTTGGCGGGAACAAAAAATATTCTTGTTGAAATCTTGTTAAATTGTATTGAATTAATATTTCGTTTTTATAAAATATTAATGTAATTGGCGGGCGGATCTAGCCCGTGGGCCGTAAATTGATG
The DNA here is from genome assembly GCA_030503985.1 of Himalopsyche tibetana. Taxonomy (NCBI): domain Eukaryota; kingdom Metazoa; phylum Arthropoda; class Insecta; order Trichoptera; family Rhyacophilidae; genus Himalopsyche; species Himalopsyche tibetana. Next base: position 9,802,787 of record JAPJYX010000009.1, on the reverse strand, counting down.
TCCCCGGTTCTGCGCTGCAAATTAGTGATTGCGTTTTTTTTTAAATTAAAAACACAAAGATGATTAAATAATTGATTTTTCGACACCTAGGTTGAATCGAAAAAAGATAAAGGCAATTATGAAGCAACGTAAATAATTATTACACGATTATGTATGTACATAGTTTTTATTCAAATCATTTGGTATTTGTTTAGGAATAGCGTCAAGGTGGCTCAGTATTGTTTTAAATTTATTTCCTTTGGGATTTAGGTCCTCATATAAGTTAATAATTTGTGATTGTATCTACTAGGGGTTGCACATTACCTCCAGTCTTCGTCCAGCAGAAGTAAAACACCTCCATTTTGTAATTTAAAAGTGAAGAATTAAATAATTTAAGATTTCGACTGAAGGTGCTTGGTGGAATTTCAATATTAAATTTGAATCGTTCAAGTTCAGTCAGTTGAAGTTCATTCGTGCACTTGATCGCCTGAAGATGCCGAAAGGCGAAACCTGGGTCGTTAGTGACAAAATTGGTGTGAATATACATGATTTGAAAGATTCAATCTTGAAGAATTAAAATTTGGTTATAGTTTGTTCGTGTATAACATTACGATAATTTGTCTAAATGGAGCTTGCGATCAAACTGGCTCAAATCCAGTTTTGGGAAAATAATGAGATATCGCTATATCGTAGAACTGATTCAAAAGAACAGAATTTAATTTTTAACGACGCTAAAAATTTAATTTATTGTATTACTTTGTAGTTTTCATACAATTAAGGATCAAAATATGATCTGATAATCAAAACTGTGTAATTTTTTAAAAGAAAATTGAGTTTTTCTCCGTTCAGGAAAAGATGGAGCTGGTTATTTTTGATCACATGCTCCTCAAATGTCAAAAAATCAATCGATATTCTTGAAGACAGTGTTTGATTTATGTATATTTTCGGCTCATAGATTCGTCACGGCAATATTGACGGTTCGTTTCTGTCACACGCGAGAATTTTCCTAACTGATTTGAGACACGGAAAGGAATAACAGTATGTACATTACTTATCGTTTGTCCATAAACAACCTGTCTCCATATTCAGATTTTTTTAAACTCATACCCCAGAATACTAATACATCGCGCTATTTATCAGTACGACAATGTATGACTCACGTTTAATTACGTTTTTCCACGTGGCAATATTATTCATGTATAGATTTTGCGGAAATTTACATCGTGGTGAATGGATCAAGCTTTAAGTAGAAACGTTTAATTTACATTTATGAATTTTGGTTTTGAATATTCATTTATTTGTTACCATGTCCACCAATGTGGAGCATATAGACTCTTACTGGATTATATCTCAAAATAAGTGTATATAAGAGAACTTGTTACTCAGTTGATCAACCTTTCATCTTTCAAAGAGTTAATGTTTAGAAGGATGGACATAACTAGTGGTTAGGCAATCGCTCTCTGTACGCTCGTTTTCATGGTAGGAAGGGTGGGAAGAAATTCAATACATTACATATACTCATCCCTTTGGACAGAAATCCATAATTCAATTGAAAGTAGTCCGTATGTCAGTAGTCCACATGTCCGTAGTGGGATTCGTACCTGAATATTTACTAAAGTATAAATTGACCATTAAACGCACCTTAAAACACGGTTTTTGAAATAGATTTAGAGTGAGTTTTTCCACCAAATTCTATTCATTATTAACAATGAAAATCCCAAATTGGGTGCAAAACTTTAAACTTTTTTGAAGATACAATACCTAACGTAGGAGGTATCAGTGTTTCAGACACAGGTACATATATTACAATAAAATCAGATATTCGCATATAGGTCAACAAGCAATTGCTGATTTTTTTTTAGCAAATAGTAACAAATTATACGAGTCGTGATATTAAATACTAATGCACAAATTTATTGTAACAACAACAATCATCGAAGTTTGATTTATCTATATTTCAATACAGGTATCAGAAAGTTGCCTTCAATTATCAATACTAAACATCGTGATTTTGTACGCGGACATTACATCATAACTAATCAACTACATTTAATATTTTGAATAAGGGATGTGACGTCAGAAAATAACGGCAATGTCAATGAGTAGCCTTCAATATCTGATAAAAAAAAATTAAAAACTAATTGAGGAAGTTATGCAGTAGGAAATTTAATGATCAATTTGAAATGATTAACAAAATAAATAGCTAAGTATAATCGGGGTGAAGGTTGACAACTATTCATGTATAAAATGTTATTTATATCTTTAATGGTGATTCTTTTCTTCCCAATGTTATCCCCCCCCTGTTATTACGTCTAGTTATTGGAGTAAAGTAATTTTCGATTTTCTGAAGCAACGGGCAGGCGATGATATTGTCATGTTTCACGCGATTTCCTCTAATACGTTATTGTCAAAAACGGCCTAAGCGGCTGATTTAAACGTTGATAATAAACAGAATTTTACTTACTCGTTTACTGTCTCATTTGTATAATATTTAATACTAAATAATTAACATAATAAAAACGTTATAACATTGATCTAGTTTTTGAGAAAGTTTGTTTATGTGTCAACTCTGTATAGGTTGAAATGGTTAGGAATAAATGTAAAATTTATAAGTTTTCTTTTTATGAACGATGTATAAACAGAAATGCGGACTAAGAAACAATTTAAGAAAAATCATTAAGACATCTCAAAAGAAGTGTCTTATTTTTTCGCGCTATATGCTGAAGAAATGAACACAGAACTATGCGCAGCAATTAAAATACACTTGAATAGCAGGATTTCACTTTTACGCGGTTTAAAAAACTTTAATACAAACGAATATGGTTTCATGAACGTGGTGGACATCGGCTTATCTTCGTCACCCGGCATTTGCCATGTGTCATGAGTTGGGAATCAAAGAGTATGGATGAATTTGTAGAATTTTTCTTTAATTGCATGATTATATTAAAGAAACATTCAAGGTTATTTTAAAGGTTAACTTATCTCTTATTTTGTTATACCCGTAGATTTTTGTATCAATTTAGGTAGATTTTTATGTTCAGAAACCTATCTTCCATTATCGCAAGTGTGCTATGCCTAGTTTGGCATGATTTGGATTAATGCAAAATATTATAGATAGTGATATTGCATTGAATATCGTGGGACAAGTTTACTGGATTATGCAATTTTTTTTTTGAAGGAACAGTTAATCTTAAAAAGTTACAATTACAAAAGAGGTTATGCATACTTTTTGTGACTGAACACATGGACTAAGTTGAATTACTGAATAAACTCTGATATAAATGGGAAATTCTTCTGATGGCTGTTTTGTATAAATAAAATGGGCAAACTTAAAAAAAACCATCGCAAACCTGAATGTATACGACTTACTGTTTAAGTTATTTTCGAATCTTTAAACATATATTAATTATTTTAAATATAGCATTAATAAATAAATAATATAGCATCTACCGAATAATCAGCACGACATCAATGGCTGGCCGATAGTGAAAAAGTGTGTGACGAATTGATGGAAAAGTAAGCTACACAAACATGGATTTGAAGAATGGTATTAAATCGAGTTATTACACAATACGACATAAATTACTCCGCTGTATTTTATTTTTAACAGTTGAATATGTTGGTGATGGGAGGAAAAATCACTCACGATCGTTTCCATTGTTTGCAAGTAATATTGTTATAATAATTTCCTTTATTAAAGTGAAGCATATGTCATCCTGATGGAGGTATTTCAACTAAATTCTTTTCCAAGAGTAGGAGGTAAAAATAAGGTTATAACAGAACTGATGGTTAGCTAATAGCTCTCGCTACGCCCCGCTATTTTAGAAATATCCCCGATTGGATGAAAGAATGCTGTTCGTATCGGGACTTAAACCCGAACTTGTATAGACAATAGTTACTTTTATAAGAAAAAAATATAACGATTGATAGATTATTTACTCTATTCAAATTAAGGTGAAAATTATATAATTAATTAATTGATTTGGCATTTACTTGGTAGAACTCCATTTATAACAGATTAAAATAACAAAGTATTTTAGCTCTACAGTTTTTAATAATTTTATTCGTTGATAGCTATTTCGGCTTACGCCATCGTCAGAACTAGTTCTGAACTACTAGTTCTGACGATGGCGTAAGCCGAAATAGCTATCAACGAATAAAATTATTAAAAACTGTAGAGCTAAAATACTTTGTTATTTTAATCTGTTAAAATTATATAAGCTTTTTCATTCATTGAATAGTATTTACAAGAACAGATTTAATTTTAAGAACGATACATAATCGTAAAATATAATAAACAAATCAAACAAAATGATTTCATACAACAGGCCTTAGAATAAATTTAGACATCATTTAAAAATACTATCTGTTTGTCTAAAAGCTCAATTGAACAATTGTGTGTTTTAATTAATTTATAATGAAATCAAAAAAGTATCCGTGTATTCACTGTACAAGAATCTATTATTTTTTCAAAATCGGTGCATTCTTTTACTAATCAAAAGTATCTTTTTAGTTTAATTTGATCATCGCAAAAATTACATATTTTTGCAATTTGAAAATTAAAATATTTTTAAATATTTACCAACTTAAAGAAAGATACCATACAAGTTTCTCCTGCTCTATAGACATTAATTTCTAAACAATTTACAAGGGATAAGGTCCGCGGTGAACATTATCCTACAAAACGGCCCGGTTGAGAATGGCATTAATTTTCGATAGCCTTAACAGTAAGTCCAGAACAAAAAAGCGTGCAATGTCGTTTAGGTTCGGATTGGTATTCGGTGACGTCGCTGGGAGGCACTGAAGACGGCGAAGACTTCGACTCGACGCACACCACAACATTTTTTTACCAACACTTGAAGGTTTCTCTTTTTTTCTTCCAAAAAAAAACGAAAGTGTAACATCAAAAAAGATCTTAAAAATTAAAAACAAAAATGCTCATTGATTAAAAATATTTAAAATCAAAAACGAGGTTATTTCGGTCAATACCTTATATTTTATAAACAGAAAACAAACAAAGATATAAATTCAACGACGTAAAAATGGAACCAACATAGGGGTGGGGAACCTTTTCATGTTGGACGGCCCACTTTTCAAGTGTTGAAAATAGTGAAATGCGAAAAAATTAAGGCAATCCCATCACCTCTCAAACATTATCACACTAAATATGAATCGTTAAAATTATGTACATTCAGACAAATTTTGTCACCAACGACCCGAGTTTCGTCTTTCGGCATTTTCAGGCGTTCAGGTGCACGAATGAACTTGAACTGACGCTTAGTAAATGAATGTATCGTGTTTATATAAGAAATTAATGTATCATTGAGTTTAAAGCCATTGCTGGCGGAAAGGATCAGCCCATGGCCTGAAAATGTTGTAAGGCGAAATCCGGGTCGTTAGTGACAAAATTTGTGTGAATTTACATAATGTGAACGATTCAAATTTAATATTGAAATTTCACCAAGCACCTTCAGTCGAAATCTTAAATTAAAAACATTATCTCATTTGACTGATAAATCAATGATGTTGGGGAAGAATATTCTTTACAAAACTCTTAACAAGAAGTCTTTTCGCCATGGAACATGATAATAATATTGGTATTGTTTGGGTCACATATTTTGTATCAAAAGTAATGTTTTTTTTTAACGAATCTTAGAATATTTTAATTTTATAATAAATAAGTGGAGTTTTTTTATAAATCCTTCAATATTCTTCCAACGGGAATCAGATGTGGCCAAAGATGATAGATAATCATTTCAAGCACCTAAGCTTTTTTGTTGTTGGGTTCTATTATTTTTCTATCGCTTCTTTTACACCGTACACGTAATAGAAAAGTAATGCGGCCTTAAAAAAAATGTATGACTGTAAAATAAAATTACTCGGTTCGTGACATCCAAGCCTACCTAAAGCGAGGCACGCTAAATTATCGTGACAAATTCGCCAAATGGTTCAGACTATCTTATCATTTGACTTTGAATGTTAATAGACCGTCATGTCACGAAATGCCATTTTTGCGAAAACGTTATTGTTTTCGAAAGTCAAAATTAGACAGTTTTATTCAGGCAACGCCAAATCGAATATTTTATGTGCACATATTATATAAATAATATTTCTGATAGTTTATTGATGCGAAATAAATTTAGAATGAACTGTGGTAATTTTGACATTTTTTTGATTAAAAATATTTATTATACAGAAATGAGCAAGCCGACAGATTGTCGAATGCTAATATACGTAACAGAATTCTGTGTTAAATACGACTTTATTTATTGATTTGAATAACAATGTTTTTTTAAATATTTTAAATCAATTGATAATGCTAACAGTAAGCAAAATCGGTCGAAAACTGTACTAACAAAATTATAATGAATTTCCACATGATAGAATAAATCATTATAATAACACACAGAGACTTTTCTATATACTATAGAGTTGGTCAATTGTTTTCGGGTAATTTTCTGTTAGTGTCTTAGCATTCTTCCAGAAAGCTCCACAAGCAATAATTCGTTCAAGGACGGAAGAAAAAAAGGGGGGGGGGTTTAACTGAAGATTTTTTTTTATTATATAATTAAGATCAGTGATTAAGTGGTTCATGTGGACCCCCAGGGGTCCGTGACAAATTAAAAATCATTTGAGGGTGTGTGGACAACATCAGGGGGTCCGCGGATAAGGATACTACTCTTTGGAAAAGAGAGTTTGAGCGACTGACTTACATACAGTTCTCGTAGAAAAACATCTGTTAAGATACTTCCATTAGGAGGCCATTTGCTCCACATTGGAAGTAGGCATGGAAAAAATACCTTTCAAGTCATTAACTTTATTATTTCACTTGGGGGTCCACGGTCAGGTTTTTGCTATGAAAGGGGTCCACGAGCATAATAAGTTTGGGAATCACTGATTTAGATGAATACGAAAGTTTATACAACCACAACTTGACAGTTAGCACATTAAAATACATACAATTATTTTATTATCTTTCGATCAAAATTAAATTCACAGATTTTTTTCCGCCATTGTAAATATTTTTTTATTGAATTAAAATCTAATTATAGATTTTTCTTTGTTCAAAAAGTTTAAAAAATCACTTTTTACTACCCAATTGAATAATCACAAATTAACGATGCGACTCGGCAAAATATCAGCGTTTTATCTAAAATTGATAGTATCGAGTTGTATTGTCCCTCATTGTGATTTGTGACGTTGGTTAAAAGTGACTTTAACAATAATTTTCTCTCTCGAAGTAACGCATCATTGAGCAGCATTGATGAGAATATAATGACGCTAAGAATCCAGCCAATTCGCTATCTATTATTGCTGGGCGTACTCCTCAACAATCGAGCGATTAATCTTTGAACCCTGACCGGCATGAGACAAGAGACAAGAAGTAAAATAATATTAGACGTCGATTCGGTTCGATCCGTGAAATTTCTCCTGATAATAGATTTAGCGTTTCTGTTCCGCAATTTTTAACCAGTACAAACAACACAAAGCAACTACAAATAATGTTGCATATTTCGTCTGTTTGAAATTAAAAAAATCAAAAAAACCGTCAAAATTCCAATAGAAATTAGACAGTCATAAAATTCGGGGCATTGACATGTTACGAATGAAATCATTCTAATATCGTTTAATCATACCTAAAAGGCAGCAAAAAATATTATATCGACTGTGGAAAGGAAAAAGGATGTAAACCGCAGTTTTTAAAAAATAGCTTTTTTTCGATAATCATAATGTATCAAACTTTATACATGTTCTATCACAAGGATGTAAAGGTTCAAATGCTGAATTAGTATCTAAATTTAGCTTTTATGTTTGAAAAAAGATGAGCTTCTGAAAATTTAAACCAAGAAAAAAGACTGAAAAAAAGGTATTCCCTAGACAATTTCTTTAATAATATTAGATTATGTCAATTAAACACCAGTTTAGAAGTCTCCGTGCACAAGGTTGTGTATATGTCATAATTTGCATATGGCCTAAAATCGTCAAAACACGTTTTTTGTGGCTCCTGTAAAATTTGCAATGAGTGGGTTAAGTCCTTTTTCCTTTCCACAGTCGATACGGAATGACACACTTTTTGATATTAAAAAATGAAATAAATAAAAAAAATATGTTCATCGCTACCAATCTGTCAAGCATTTCGATCGAATAGAACTCATTCAAACCAAATAATTGATTTGCATTTGTTTTTATTATTTGAAAGTTTATTTCTTTAATATTTTAATTTAATAGGCTATTAGAGCACATTTTTCTTTGTCATGCATGCATTGAATTACTTTGATTCATAATACAAAACAGGACGACGGGTATTAGCTATTATCAATGTTTCTTAATAAAATCAAATAATGTAACGTTCAAGTATGTATGAATTTTTTAAATATATAATATGTGATTATATGTAATCGTCGACACTAGATAGTAACAGTATATTTTATACAAAAATACTCGATATTGAATAAATATGGTGAACGGAAATGCAATTAACATTCGAAATTCCATAATTAATACTTTCATCACATTGCAGGCTTCACAGTTAACTAATCAATCATTTCATAGCCTGGAAAATATCAATCAAAATTTCCTTCGTACACCTGCAAGAAATCGAATTAGTGACTTCATACATAAAATAACACGCGGCTTTCGCAATTTAAAACAGCTTTTAGAATTATACCACAGTCGATAAAATCACAAACAGTATTTTATAAAATAACCAAACGATTTCAAAACGCTTCGAAGTAATCACACAGAATGAGATAATTGTACGAATAATACGTAATCAAAACTATCAATTATTCAACAATCCGTTGCAGTGTTATTTGAAAAATGATCCTGAAATGTATCGTTAATGTTTGAAATACATTTAATGTGCAGGTGAGCACACGTCATATTTCCTGTGTGCGACAACTAATTATTTTAATTTATAGTTACACAATTTATTGCAATCAAACTCGAATATTTGATTTTGCAAAAATGTTAACCATTGATTGAACCGTGTCATTGAAAAGTTAAAACAAAACTTTCAGTGCTGGTACCTTTTACACATCAATCGTTAGAATTTCTAAAACGGTTTTTAATTGGTTTACACCTATCTACCAACATAGTACAACACATACAGTATAGTAACATAAATACAGTATAGTAAAATAAATTACATCGATATGAAACTACACACGAAAGAGGGTAAGTTGGTATTGATATTATATCCGTGTATAAATATATTTACAACTCGACAAAGCACAAGTTTGTAAATAATCAACGTGGCTAATATTCATAAGTCACTCTACAAATGATTGAATACATCTGGAAATCAAACACTTTTCCAGCATTTTCTATGTGAATATTTAAGAAACTCTAGATTTTGTACTAAACAATGAATTATGTATTTCTAGTCTTGACATATCAATATATTCCCACCATGCACGGATATAATATTCATTATAATCAAATCCATACAAAAGGCATTTAACAATACCAGTAGAACTAAACACGTAAAAATGTATGATTTTAAATACCCACCACTAGATTAATTAAAAACAGCATGAAAAATTACCTTGATCACAATAATTGAGAATACTAGTTGATTATTTTTGAAAAACATCTGAACTACTACGGTGGGAAAAATCGCTTACCTGAAACAAAAAAGAATATATTATAGACAATGCGTTGTTTAATTACTGGGGAAATAATATAAGTTATGACTGGACACAAATGATACAATAGACGAAAATAAAAATATGGTTGTAGTTTTCAAAAAAATAAAACACACTTTTTTACAAATTCCACGTTTATTTAACCCTTTTAATGTCGGACGATTTTGCTATGCATATGCTATTTTTTTTTTGCGTATGCATAGCAAATGCGTTTTTTATAGAAAAAATCGTCTTACAATTTTTCAAAGTATTGAAAAGAATTTTTTAGGAACTTAAAAAAATACTTTTATTCTCTATGATCTATGGAAATAATATTCGGAGATATTATCTGCATTTTACAAACATGATACAACAATAAAAAATATTAACGTTGATTAAAGACAATTTAAAACAAATAAAACTAAGTTCCCCATAAAAAACAGTTTAAAACATATTAATTTCTAAGCACTTTTTATGTCATTATGTAGTAAAATCTATTAGTAGTCATTGAATGAAAAAAATGGCTTCGTAAAAAAGTGAGTTTATTTATAATGTCACATTACATTGCGAAAAGATTGATATGGGCCGATGGGACGGATTGATATGCCGGGTTGAAAAATCGCCCGGCGCATTTTACGCATCTGTTAAATAACTCACATAATACAAATAAAAATTGAATAGGTATAAATTTGGTATCTAAAGCGGTGGGGCGAAAAATCGAACCGGTGTATTTTTCGCATAGGTAGGGAGGGCCGATTTTTCCGGCATTAAAAGGGTAAATATGATCTGGACCAGCTTTGCTCAGCACGAGTATACATTTAATAAGTGTGGAATTAGTACAAAAGACTGTTTTATTTCATATAGTAATAAAGACATGTTTTAAAGGGTAAGGGAGGCGAGCCTCCCAGGTTGGAAATCTAACTCTATTGGTGGTCCATATGAACGACATTGGCAGTGGACATGGATAAATAATAATAATACCAAAATGTGTATACATATTTTTGTTTATATAATGTATCCGTTGAAAATGCCGATCACGAAAAGCGGGATACCGAACGTATTTTTTGGTACAAAAGTTTTATAAAACATAGTTTTTCATTACAATTTCTTACAAACTAAACGTGAACAGTGAACAATAATAAATTCAATGTGCGTATAAAAGTGAATGTACATGATATTTGTTCATTGTAAGGTTGGTAGTATATTAAATGAAAATACAGGTCAATGAACACGGTTAAAACTGCAAATTAAATTAAATACACAGGTATCAAAGGGAGGTGTCCGAGACTCAAGTATCAGTCAATTTTGATATCCAATTAGCGATAGAACTGCGATCAATAGCCACCAGTTTCGAAATAATTACTTCACGATGTCAAAACGTCGCTGCAGAAGTAGCTTATTGATTAATCTTACAGAAAGTAAAAAAAAAAACAAAACGAGTAACTGAGAAAGATTTTCCTGTAATTTGCAGTTGTGCAAAAAACGATCGAGTGACATTTGTAAGAATTGATCGAAATTGTATGTGATTCGATTCACTTGAATGGAGTCGTTCGGATTTGATTCGTAAGATTTTTTTACTTGTTTTTAGATCTCGACTGACTACCGACAAGTGGATCGCATTTAAATAATTATTTCGTAACTAGAAAGGAGTATGATTATTTCTAAAAGTAAAATTTGATATCTTTTCAAAATCAAAAAAAAAAAACAACTGGATAACGTATAAATAGGTTTCCAACACAAGAATATTATTTCACTACTAGGATATCCAATCTCGGAGCCTTTCTATTTTCAATCCCGGGATTGGATACATTTGCTCAAAATGTCAGCGTGACTCGTTTTTTTTTTTAGAGAGAAACATAACGTAAGGAACGGCATTTACAAGAAGCCAGTATAACGTTGAATAAATTTCCATTTATGCAATTTCGCCATCGAGAATCCTTTTGTCAAATTTGAGGAAGTATATTGTGACAAAAATTAAATTGAAAATTCGTTCAGCTTCGCAACGCTTGCCATTGCTATGCTTGCGCGAATCTGTTTCTATCATCTCTAGCGATTGATAAATCTTATTTATGTGCATAATGAAAGACAGCCCATATCTCGATTCAAGATTCCAGCCTTATATGGCAGCGATTCACGGATGTGTTACGCGTTTTCCACATGATAACGGAACGTGCGATCCGGTCCTGTCTCCTCTTGAATCGGGTGAATCGTGAACCGCGCCCCCATGACTGCGACCAGTTCGATTCTGTATCAGTAACCAGTGGCATGTATAAACTTTTAAATTATCATTGATTTTATAGGATGATACATGTATAATATGAAAATTATTAAGACAAAACAAACACCACCAGTAGATTAACAATGTTTTTTATTTTAATTTTATACCAAAAAGTTATTTCCCCAACGTTTACCGCCCGTCTAAAGTAATAATCAAATAAACAAGCTTTTATTCACGAGTCCAAAAACACATGGAGAGTACAATTTCGGAAAAAAAAAATCAGCTATAAATTGCGCCTAGGGGTTGCAAAACCGATATTATCGAAACTGGGATCCCGGTATTCATGGTGACATTTCAATACTGAAATACCGAATTTCGGATGTATAGAAACAATCACTAGAAACTATTTTTATGAATATCATGTATTTTTAGGAAGGTATTTTAAATGAATTAACGAAATACCGATTTTGATTTATTGTTGTGTATTGTGATCAAATGGTCCGTACTTGTTTTTGTAATACCCGTATTGATATATTCTTCCGGTATTTCAACCCTAGTTGCGGCCTACAACGGTTGAAAGGTCTTGCCAGTGTCAGTGATAATATATTTAACAAAAAAAATGCTATTACTAATTAAGTAACTTTTCACTGACAATTTTTGTTGGAAAGACATACATTAAAACAAAATGAGCACATTTTAATCTATTACGTATATTGGTGTGACAAACTAAAACATTTTCCAAACTACACCAACAAACTATATTAATTATTGCTACGGAAAAAAGTCTTCTAGAAGCAAGACGCTACCAAAAACCAGTATTAATATTAAGTTGTTAAATAAATAGTAAATTGGCACCGAGGCAAGTCCACCCCACCAGTTGGCCGTTGGACGTCATTGTACCAGACGAGCAAGCACCCAGACACATTTGTTCGCTTCCGGATTCTGACGACCTCGAGAGCGAAATGTTTGCACAATGCAGGTCACGAAATGCAGATGCTTTCAACCACAGCCGATTAAATGTATTTAAGTATAGTGTTCAAACATTCAACACTAAAGCGTACGTGGGAAAGACTTCAATTTTTAAAAATATTATTATCTTATTTCTTGTGTGAGACAACTAATTGCCGATTATTAAAACACAATTTGTTGCCAATGCCATGCCAGTTTGTTTTTTTAGAAGATAAACGTTATCAAATTTTAATGATCGAGAGAAAGTAGCAATATTTTGATAAATAATAATATTTTTGCCACAAAGACTTTCAACTGACGTTTGTCGAAATACATTAAAATCTCGTTTAACAATTAACGACTAATAATAACATAATTACTTTTTTAATCGATAAACCGTATCGCCATAACCCTTCCCTTACTATGGAAAAAAAACACAAGCTCCTGAGCTGTGTAGTCGTTACACATCAGGCAAACGGGAGTGAATCATGACAATTAAATGTAGTACTGGTGTAGTAGTGTTATATAATGGTCATGATTCACTCCCGTTTGCCTGATGTGTAACGGATACACAGCTCAGGAGCTTGTGCTTTTTTTGCATAGTAAAGAAAGGGTTAATAAGCAAAAAGGTGACCGTAAGGAATTTCAAAAAATTTCCGTCTTCGAAATCTCAAAAAGGATTGTGTAACATAAACTGGTGTCAAGCCATTGACATACAATTGTATACAACTCTTTTATAGTATAAAATTAAAACACATCATACACTGAGATAAATGGATCTTAACTCTTATATTTTAACTATAATAATATTATAAAATTATTGTTTAACACATAATTTGTTTGGTCAATGGTTCTGAAATAGAAAATACATAGCAAATAATATCTAAGTGAAATAATTATTAAAATAAAAAATAATAATTTCGGTTTATACGCACTGGAATTGCAGCACATACACAAAAAAGAAAAGAAATATGATTACCTTTGCACTCACCGTAAGTGTTTGCAGAGACATACAATTATAGCGCAAGTAAGTATTGATTGGTTTGTCTTTTATTTTTCTAGTGACAGTCTATGTTTTTTAACATAACATACATGCATGTTTTTTTAACACAAATTTATCAATCGATTGTAAAATAAATGACGTAGAAGTAGATAAACTCCCAAAAAAATTAACCACTCTGCTACAGGGTTGGCAAGTTTTTTTAGGGGTAAAAATTAATAATAGAACACCAGCTGAAACGGTGATAAATAGTTGAAAAATCTACACAAAATAAACATTTATTAGAGCTTACATTAACTATGTTGATGAGAGGCAAACGTTCTTGGAAATGCACGAATAGGTACACCAAAGGTCGACAACAGGCGCATCAACGCGCTGACGGGTTTTTCATATAATATGTATATTGTACATTCGTGCATGACATTTTCATTTATCTAGTATGTATATTAGAATATTTTAGTATCGACGTCATACATACATATTCTTATTTATTTATTCATCAACAGGTCAAATGTCATGAAAAGCTCACCCTGAAAATTTGACGGGGTTAGCAGCAAAGGTAGCAAATTTAAAAAAACTATTTTTTTTAATATGCGGATACATAATCATAGAGCTTAAAAATTCTTCAGCTTGTGAGGTGATATTTCAGTAACAAATCTGTTTTCATTCCATAGAAATTAAAACAAAAACTGTTTAACAAAACCGCCTCAGTATTACAAAAATACTTATAATAAAGACTAAATTGAGGCATCCACAATCAAAAACGGTAACCGGATAAAACAGAACATCACAAAACGTACAAATGTATGGAGTCTATAATTAAGTCTAAGAAGAAAGCTAAGCCCTTTAAAATGATGTCTTAAGTAATAATGAGATGTACAGATGTTTTACAATCAATTAGTAATCTCTATATTGTATTAGATACAATAAATAAAACAGCAATCGTGTATATCAATAACACTTTCAATCTGAAATTGTCGTAAATACACTTATATTCGACGATTATAATAGTCGCCATTGACTGAAAAAGTAAAGCGCACGTTATAACATACTGTTCTGAAATTATTACCTGTATGATATTCAACAGAAGAAGCAGGTATCATTCAACTAAAAATGTGTGTTCTGAATTGTCTATGTTCTCATGTTCTGTTTTATTATGATCTGTTTATTCATGGAAACATCAAAAACACAGCTTAGTCATATTTTTGCAGATAGGAATTTTTCAAAAGTACCTTTAATTATAGAAAATATAACTTTAAATAGTGGCGAGAAAGTCACTGAGAGCCAAACAGATCACAGGATCTAGCCGATTGAATGTCATTAAGTGTCATCATTGTGTGTGGAATGTAAATGTTTAAAGTATAATAAGTTGACTTTGGTGTTTCGTAGTTATCATCATATCATATCGTAGTCAAACAAACTTTTGCCTCTCTTGAAAAATAAAATAATACTGACTTCGGCTTGTTTGATGCTGGATTCCTTACTTATTAAAAGTAGCAAAAAAATATTATGTCGTTCTGTAATTTTAACGATTGACGATGTTCGTGGTTTGAAAGTATGTTTTCCAAATTATAATAGTTTAAAGTGAAATATTCCTTCAACAAAATAACGGTACACAAAGACAACTCACGTAGTAAAAAAATATACGTCACTATGTCACTCGATAAATTGTATTTATTCCATTTTATACCGATTAATCATTTTGCATGAATGGTTAATTGGCAGTAAGCGATTACAAATAAGGTGTTCACAATGGTAAATGGTTTTATTCAGAAATTAATTAATTTCATACAAATAAATTCGTGACGAGGGTTGTACTTGACAATAAGAAAGATGTGAGAGGCGGAAGTTGGCTTAACTGTCTACCAGTTCCTAGGTAAATTCAAATAAAAAAATATATTTGATGGATTTGAATTGCGTAAGATACAAGAGAAAAAGTAAAATATTACTCATAAACTAATTGGAGATATATACATTTTTCTCAATTACTATAATTTAAGCTTTTTTGAACTTTAAACATTAAAAATCCTAAAGTTTCTTACATCACATAATTTTCTTGTATGTTTTTAATTCTTCAATAATATTAGGCATTCATTTATTTGCTTTAAGAAGCCTTTATATTGTATTTATTAAAATAAAGTGATTTTTATTACGTATTCCACAACTTTAAGCCACGATTAAAATGGATTGAACCAGGCGGGCTGGGAAAATCATACACATTATTTACGACTTATTTAAATGTAAAATAATCAATTGGTTATGCTTATTCAATTCAATTGATCAAAAATGTTTTCTTTATATTTATAATATATTTTCGATCGAGTAAAATTGATTTTAAACCGGGAGACGTACAAACACGTTAATATGTTAAAGTATAAGAAAACGTTAATTAATAAATAGCCTAACCGATGTCCAGAAATCATAATCTATCGAGTGTATCATCGCTTACAAACATGTTCTAGATTTAGATGAGTATAAGAAATACAAATTAATACACAGCCCAATGGGTATTCTAGTATTTTAATGTCAGTATGCTAATTAGGCCCTTTAGCGATTGAAATGTTGAAACAATCAAATTTTAGACATAACCAAAATTAATCGAGCATGTGTAGGAAATGTAAAAAAAAAGAGTAATTATGTAAAATAATTCACAATTTTTGTTCCCATTTTATCCGTTCTTTTATGATGAAATATCCAATTGTATTATGGCGAATTTTCACGATTGGCCATCATAAGCCATCTTCATTGTCAGCAATTGAATTCCTCAACCATTACCGACCGTTGCTGTTGCCTACAAGCTGGATCATCATTCAGTAGCATGGCGCATGTGGTCGAGAATAATTGCGACTGTGGCCGTTTTATGTACCAATTACATACCTACAATTATTATCTAGATGTGTAAAAGAGATATATTATTTATTTTAATGAATTGCATTATAAAAAGAAGTTGATGGATATAGGATGATGAAGAAAAAACACTTCTTCAACTCATTTATTCAAAAACCTTGTTTGATCAGGGCTGGGAAACCAAACCAGATGCGTTTTTTTGTGCGACCCATTCGTCTCATAAACATATGGGGTATTAGAGAATTACGTATAATTTATTGTTATTTTTTTGTTTTATTATACTTAATATTATTTTAATAATAGTATTTTAGTTGCGTTTAGTATTTTTGCCGCCTGTGTGGTCGAGTGGTCAACGTTGTTGGCTTCGGCTACGGAGGGCCCGGGTTCAAATCCCGGTACGGACAGTTTTTATAAATTGATTTTTCAATCGATTTATGAATTTCTGTTCAAAGGCATGGGTGTATGTGATGTCTTGAATTCCCCCCTCTCACCCATCCTATCCTACGAACGGGGCGTATCGAGAGCGATTAGCTTACCACTAATCCTGTCCTAGCCCCTATCCTTCTATCCCTACTCTCTTTGGAAAAAGAAAGGTTGAGCAACTGAGAAATTATATATCAATGAGATTATTATATTGATTTTTGATAAAATATATATCGGAGCATTTTTGGTTGATCGAATTTAGTTAAAAATACATCCTCCACGAACGAAACCGGTATTTTAAACATTTTATATATATTTGTTATTTTTATTAAATATTTTTTAGAAGTTCTATAACTTGTGTATTTCAATTATTAAGTATTTCGACTGAGGGTGCTTGATGGAATTTCAATATCAAATTTGAATTGTTTGAATTATGTACTTTTCCATGAGTTTTGTCGCTAACGACCCGGGTTTCGCCTTTCGGCATCTTCAGGCATTCCAAGTGCACGGATGTACTTGAACTGACGCGTAGTAAACAGTTTGTATCGTTTACATACAAAAATATAAGTAGATCACTAAATTAAAGGGCTATTAAAATGTAAATTAGCGAAAATTGAATGTATACAAGTTTCAATGAATTAAGTGGGTTTGTTGTAACTATGGGGATTTTTCGAAAATATTAATGACCAGATAATAACATAGGAATATTTAAAATAAATCTAGGGTTTTATCCGACCTATTATTAGTGAGTTTATTGATTTTAAGCCTTTGAATTAATATTTAATGATAGCAAGTGAATTCATATTTAATGATAGTAAGTGCTTGAATTATTAATAAATGACAATTATTTAATAAATTATCAGTTGATAATTCTCATCATGAGCGAAACCGGTCCTGATCATATCATAATAAACGTGGAATTAGTACAAATGAGTATTTTTTTTTTTAATACTATGTCTTTCCACCAAGTATTTATTAAGTGCGTGTGTTCGGTATTAGGCTATGGTTGGTTCTTTGATCAGCGGTGTTTGATCACCGCTGTCTGTCCTAAATTCGTTAATAGAATACACTCGATACTGTGTTAACGCGCACTTCCGATTTGTGCGTATTAGAGTACGCTCTGATTATCGAATAGAAACTCAATGAGCGTTTGACGGTCGCCGGCAATTGACTATGGAACCCACAATTAGAGAAACGAACGCACCCGAGCTGTCTTTTGTCTGTGGTCAACTAACAACAATCGAGAAAGCACAAGGTTGGGGTAATTGATAATAACAATCATGGCGGAATAACAACAAATACGTTAGAAAAAAACAATCGTTGGAAATTTGAGAGAAACACACGCTGTTATGATGTTTCTCCGATATTTTTGCGGTTTACCAAGTGCAGTGGTGTTAGTTATTCTTGGACAAGCGATCGGCATACTGTTATCCGCGTGCTAAGAAATTACTGCCAATCGATAATAAGTAACATTGATTTTGAATCGTTCAAATTTAATATTGAAATTCTACCAAGCACCTTCAGTCGAAATCTTAAAATATTTACCATATGTTTTTCCATATTCGCTCCCTATACGTAGCAAATGGTAATGGCATGGTTCCTCCAAGATTCTCTACCCCCCCGCCAGTCTATTTGCTTTCTCCCAAGTCATCCCAACGTTCCGTAGCGCCGCTGAGTACATCATGTGGATAGTCATCAGTGGCCTTCTTCCACGACGTTGGGATCCACCTGGTTCTCTCCGTCTCCGTTCCAATGTTGAACAAATATTATCCTCGTGGAGGTATCTTTTTAATAACTATAACCCTCTTTCTTGTATCGATATTATAGATGTTGACGACTGATATCCAAAGAAAAAGATTTTTTTAAAAAATAATTCTATTATTAAATTGTTGATATTTGGGTTTTAACTTGATAACTGAAAAATATTGAATCTACCAGTTTTAAGGAATTGTGCAAATATTTATTTTACAATCTTTATTAGAAAGTATGAATGCAACAGCTTTTTCAAAATCAGTTATCAGGTTTTTCCCAAACGCCATCGATATATTATATGCCAAATTCCTCAATTTAAATTATCAAAAAAAAAACGTTCTGTGATCTCTGAATTGACATTGAGATTCAGCAAATATTATTATTATTTGAATGGCCGTGAGACGATATTTCTTCCATATTGTAGGTTGTACCTTTATCGACAGGCCGGTCGAGCACTAAGCTTTTGTTTGAAAGTGAAATTGATTGCCCGCAGCTCTCATTGGACTTGGTCTCTAAAAATCGGCAATGAAAATTTTATAAGCCAATTATAATTTGCTCATAATACAGTTCGCCTATCAATTACGCGTAAGTACTAAATCACATTCATTATAACGCAAAAAGCTGTAAATATAATCATTTAAAAATAAAATTTATTGAGAATTTATTCCATTCATTTGCAATGTCTAATCAAGACTAGGGATTAGGATGAAGGCTCCAATGCCGGTAGTTCGTGTTAAATTCCGGTAAAGCGATTATCAATACCGATATTACAAAAATAGATTGGAATTAGAAACAAACAAATATAACGACGACAAGACATAAACAATAGTAGTACAAGTTTTACGTTATTTAATTTGAAATAAACTAACAATTAATTTTATAAAAGCTTAAAAATTATGTTTCTTTGTATTAAAATACGACATTAATAAGGATGGCTCAACAATACTGAATTTTATCTTAATCATATATACAAGCAAAAAGACTGACTTAAAAAAAAGATCTATCACATCAAACTTGTGTTGAATAGTTGTTGAATTTTAATAGCGTAAAATCTTATTGAAATAACAAAAACTGGTATCTTTCTCTTTCAAAACCATTATTGAAAAAACAGCCGAAGTACCGGGATCCCGGTTTCGATAATACCAGTAGTGCATCCCTATCTAAAACATCGCCTTAATATAAACTCGAATATAAAATTGAATTCTAATGGATTCAATATTATTTATATTCTCTAGATCAGCGTTTCTCAACCGGGGGCCATGTGGCCCCCTGGGGGGCCACAGCATACTCCAAGGGAGCCACAGAAGAAAATAATAGTTTTGGGGAGCCACAGCAAACTTTAGGGGGGCCACGGCCACCCAAAATATAATGAACTAATATTTATATTCAAATCAAATAGAATACTATATTTAGTATAGATACTTTTTTTCCCAATTATATTTAGGGATACCATAGTAACTGCATCTAAAAGTAAGTGTCGACAATATTGTATTAACTATCTTGTCCACGGATTTCTTTCATCACCCCATGATATTATGAATCTCATATGCTTAATATGTTTTGCTTCACTAATGCTACTATCCATTTTATACAAAGCACATGGGCATGGAAGAAAAATCATTTGAATAATTTAAAAAGCTTTAAGAAGTTTCCACAACAAAGAAAATAGGACTTATAGTATTCAGTCAAAAATTAGACACTGGGTTAATAAATCGTTTTTTATGAAATTTCCAAATTAATTGTAAAAGCTAGAAAAACGCCTTAAATTTCCAAGTTTTCGATTTTTCAGGTGATTCATTTGAGCAACAAGGCGTATGCATGAGAAATTAGATACTTATTGGAATCTGGAAAACAGGGATACTTATTATAAAATATTAAATAACTTAGATTATTCCACGTATATTAAAATGAACTTCCACAAAGCTACCGCCGAATCCATCGAAAGTATTAAGGATACTTATAGTCATTCCAAAAACTGGCAGCCAGCTTCGTCAGTCCTCAAAGCTTATCGACCTCTTAAACTTCTATCGACCTCTGGAAAAGTATTGCAACGACTCGTGTTCTAGGATTGACACCCTCAAAATCAACTTGTTGTAGAACCAGGAAAATCTTGTAAAGATGCAATCCTCACTGTACTTTCCACTTCGGAATCTAAGAATATTACTGGAGGGTTTGACAGTGATTTTCAACCACCTTTCTTACTTAAAACTACATTAAAATGAATACTTGAAAATATTCTAACATGGACAACAGATTTTAAAAGAGAACATCACAATGGACTGTCTCTCAACAGGGCTAAATTTTTGGCCCTATAGTGTGGAATCTTTTATTTTACCAACGCAGATGATGCCTTACAAAAGTGCGAGTGCAAATAGTCATGCAGGTACAGAAGAAACAGGAGAGGAGGCGGTTTCATAGATATTAGCTTGGGGCATCGCCAATAAGCTCTCAAAAAAACTAAAGTTATATTCCTCAAGGAAGGCATCGGTTTCACAAATTTAAGCCTCCTATTATACGAATGAGAACAACCACGGTAAAAGTTACTAAAAATGAAACACACATTTTGTCGATTCTGGACGACATACTTTACTTTGCATATCTTGCCAAAACTTCTTGCGTAGGAGGTATTAGGTAATTGAAGCCCAATCCTTTAACACCCAATCAATGGGAGCGACTGGTAAAGTCGCGAGTAAGCGATGCAAGCTTTGTAATCTTATTCTAATACAGAAAACTCTTCTTAGCAGACAACCCAGTGCATTGACAGCCATTACAAAAGCGTACATAACTATTTCTACAAATGCATTGCCGGCTCTGCTTGGTAAACTTCTGTTAAATCTGTACATCAAAGGTCAAGGCGCAACAGGAATACTACATAATGGGTGTCGATTCTCAGGAGTAAGAGAATTTTGACTGCCTTCTTGACCAGACCCTTCATTCTCAAGGCACATAGAACTGTGGCGCACAGTATGACTAGAAACACCGCTATGCGAATTTGGCAAAATTGATGGAAAATTATTCTAAGGACAAGGAATCTTATAAATTCTTTCAAAATATAAAGATGCGAATGGAGACCAACGCTTCGACTCCAAGTTTCCGGATCGGTCTATTTATAGCTGGTCATGATCAATTCACTGCCAAGCTCTTTCAGGTTGGCTGATTAGTAAATAGCCTTAAATATAAATGCGGCAATATGATTCAGGATGCTCATCACATTTTATGAGAATCTCCAAACTTGAACAACAAACGGGAAGAACTGCCTATTATTATACGATACACAGTCGCATCTGTTGGTCTTGTTGGTCATGCCGACTTAGTTGCATTTAGGGAAAATTAGAAGGCATTTAAAGAGCTCACGACGTCCAATCAACAACGAATTGAATTAATTTTATAAAAACTCTTTTATTTACGTTATTTTGTTAAATTTAGCATTCTGCACCCTGCAGTGCATGCAAAATAGTTTTAAAAAACATATGGAAAAAAAACACGAATAACGTTGTTATGCTGCGGAATACGCCCCCGTAAGAAGAGTGTAAATCATAGCGGGCTGTGGAGGGTACAACGTTGGGTACCCTAGAGATTCTTAAAAAATGTAATATTATAAATTATTTTATAAACATATATATATTTTTTTTTAAATTTGTGTACTAAATTTTATTGTGTTTTTCATTTCTCCCGAGCCCCGAGAATTTTATTACTATGGATAGGGGGGCCATGGAAAAATTTGAGACTCAAAAGGGGGCCACGGGCTTAAAAAGGTTGAGAAACTATGCTCTAGATCACATTTTTGATATGGCACCCAAGATTTATCATTGATGTAATATATAAATGAAAGCTATTGAAACTTTCACATAGTTTCCGAGTCAATTAACAGGAGATTAATATTTCTCTTTTTTGATGAGGAATGAATGAATGATTGAAATTGGTATTATTACGATTGACAACATTTGAATGCAGGCGGGTATAATGATAATATTAAAATACACTTTTTATCTTTCTAATGATCACAAGATTCCCGAGGTATAAAGGGTCTATTGATGGTAATCATTCTTTTCCACAGCTTGCCAAAATAGTACAATTATGAAAATTTGAAGTGTGTCGATAAGAGCGAAAGTATAGTTTCGCAGCTTTGTAACACTTAAAACAAACACACACAAAATAAATTATTTGTGTATAAATTTACCTATGTATATTAAATGGAAAAAAAGAATCATATGACATTAAGATATCTAATTATATTAGGATTAATGTCACATTAATTATCGATAGTCTTGGTATCAATCCCAGGATTCACTATAACATCTTATAATAACATAATCATCAGGACTGGAATATTACTCACCGACATACTTTTCTTACATAGAGTTAAAAAAAACAACAGAGCTGAAATACTTGTCAGAATGGATGGAATGGCTATGATGGAGCTTAAAAATGGACTTCGAGTTTCGTCACTTTTTTCGGGAAAAAATGGTAAGTGATCAATCCCAGGACCCCGGAAGCCCGGATCCCGAAATGATTATGCGAAATAAATATTTTCTTGATTCCGCGAATATACTTTTTGTAAATGAAGTTATTAAATTTAAAATATTATTAGGATCACTTTTATGGTGTTCACTGTCAATACTTGGTGGAATGGCATTATAATAAAAATAATAAAACATTTTTAGTACTTTTTCCACATAAAATTTATTAGATCAGAAATAAATAGACATAAATTCTTGCCGGATTCTAATTTATTAAATGAACAGCTTGTATTTGCATCATCACCCTTGTTATATCCGTTTCATTAACATAATTCTAGCCTATTATATTTCCTTTTTTTTACTGTTTTATTTCTTTAGAATTTTAATTTTCTCAGTTTGATTTTATTTTGTAAGAATTGATATTGCCTTTATTCTTTTCGCAGGAATCAACTTTGCTGGATTAAACTCTACTGGATTTTCCAAACTCAATTTAGATGACAGACATTAAGATTTATTTATTATATACACTAATTGTTGGTTTTTACTTTGGTAATGATAATTCATACCTAATTGGTTTTTGTCATAATAGTTTCATTGCTAAGTGGTCTTCAACTTTTTATTTATAGTTTATTTTCCTTGTATTTTACTTCAATTCTTTTGCTAGGTTGTAATACCAATTGTTTGTCATACCTTGTTTTTATCACTTAAAATTTGTATAAATATCACTGTTTTATTGTTTTTCTTATCAGTTGACAATGCTCATCATGAGCGAAACCGGTCCTGATCTAATAAATTTTATGTGGAAAAAGTACTAAAAATGTTTTATTATTTTTATTTTAATATTATTAGGATTTGTAATAGTAGCCGGCGAAACATTTTTCTTCTGAGTAACGTAGTCAAGAAAAGATATTTAGATAATTTCCAAGTGAACGTAGTAAATAGGAAAGGGTTTTTATTTACACGTTGGCAAGAATAACAACAACATCAAAGTGTAGTTGAGCATGACGAAGAATAATGGCTGCGAGAGTTTGTAATGTTAAAAGTGAAACTAAACATCAAACAAAAGAAATTTTGATGCATCGCATCAATACTTCAATTATTTTTTTTAAATTTTATCTCACTTCAATTACAATTTAGCACAGTGAGAGTTGTAAACATGGTTCGATGATAATAACATTCATTTCATTAACCAAATTCTAGCCTATTATATTTCTTTTTTGTACACTTTTATTTTTCTCAGTTTGCATTTATTTTGTAAGAATTTACATGGCCTTTAATCTTTTCGCAGGAATCAATTTCGTTGGATTGAACTCTACTGGAATTTCCACTTCTAATTATGGTTAACAGACATTAAGATTTATTTATTATATACACTCATTGTTGGTTTTTACTTTGTTAATGATAATTCATGCTTAATTTATTTTTGATGCAATAGTTTGCATTGCTAAGAGGTCTTCAACTTTTTATTCATAGTTTATTTTTCTTGTATTTTGCTTTAATTTATTTGCTTAGTTGTAATACCAACTGTTTGTCATACCTTGTTTTTCTTACTTAACTTTTGTATAAATGTCACTTTTTCATTGTATTTCTTATCAGTTGACAATGCTCAACATGAGCAAAACCGGTCCTGATTCAATATTTTTTTTGTGGAGAAAAAGTACTAAAAATGTTTTATTATTTTTATTATAATAATATTTGTTGATTGGATTGGCATTTATTTGGTGGACCTCCATTGTATTACGGTAAAAATATCGGAAGTATTTCTACAAAATTCAAAAAATCAGTCAGTATGCCAACGTCAGAACCATGTTTAAACCTGCATTTACTTAATTTACTCAGTTATTTGTACCGGATTTGGTTTTTTTGTTATGTTCTTTTGCCGATTATCGGTCGAAATGGTCGTGCAATGAAATCAAAATGTCGAATAAAAACGAATTTACTGATTCGACTACAATCGCTCGAGTTTCTTACACTATAATCAATCTACAAAAATAATAAACGCGGTTAATTATAATGTACAGTAATATTTAATATTTCACGCAATCTGGGTGCAGTTAAACTCGACGTTATCAGAGACTGGATCACGATATCAACAGTAAATGCTTAACATTATAGCCGCTCAATAAAGTCAATACAACCATCTGATACGGTGTAATTACAAAGAACAGAGTAAAATGGGATGTAATGTATTATCAGCGCGATCAACCAATTACCGACTATTAAAAGCGATAGTTTAGAAATCATTTTCACCGTAATTTTAGTTTAAAACGTTTATGACAGCAGTTCAATTTGCACAAGTGAGAGATCACCGTCGATTGACGTTGAATCGTTCGCTCATGAGAGTTGCAAAGTTGGAGCAAAAAGGCTGCTAAATGTAAAAATCGTTCGGGGGTTTAGGGTCGAATAACACTATCAACAAAAGTCTAACTTCCCAGGACAGACAAAAAACGTGTTTTATTACATGTAGCTTTAAAAAACAGAAGACTTAATTTAATAAAGCCTGTTTTAATAATTTATCGTGTATTGTATCTTTTGATTGCGTATGGTGACGTTTTATTCACCATTCATCTGTGTCCAACAGACGTTTTCCGTGGCGTAACTGACGTTATGCGTTGTTCAGTTTGTTGCTTGTATTGTGTCAGGAACAGTTGACCAAGACTTAGCGGCTTGCAAATTAGTGTGCGAATTGTCCTAATTTTTCTACTCTATGTAGTTATTTTTAAACTTCAATGATGATGATTGAAGACGAAACTAGAAATGTTTGACATAACGTTCTTGGAGTATTATGCAGCAGAGAATAAAAAATAACGTTAACAACAAAAAAAGAAAAACACTTTTTTAAAGATAACGTTGTTTGACCCTTGCGTAATGCTACTACTTTTTACCGACAATATATGAAATTAACCTTTGGCATCATATATCTCAATGGAATGCTTAGTTAGATAAATTAGACTATGTCATCCATCAAACTAAGCCTTTCATATACAAGGTATTGTTGTCGCCCGCTGTGGTATAAGTTGGTAAGAGCTTTTCTCTACCTATCAGGTGGGTCTGGGTTCAATTCTCGGTAGGGTAAATGTCAAATTTAGATTATTTCAATATATATACAAGATCTAAAACGTGTTTTTTTTATGTCAATTCTCCTCGAGTGATCTCATATGATCCTTCAACATGTTTGGCCCATTGGTATACGCAGCATTGCTAAATATTTTTTTAAATAACAAAATAATTATAAATAAGAAAATCTTATAAAAGAATCATTATAATACATTGCCATACGACCCTGGATTCGCCTTTCGGAATCTTCAGATATTTAAGAGCACATATGAACTTCAACTAAGAAAATAGTTTTATCTAGTATATTTTTAAGTTCGCTCCCAATGTGGAGCATATGGACTCTTTATAGAGTTAATCGTGGGGTTAGAGTTGTCCCAATTATATTTATTTAAGCCGTGAAAAACTAGAAAAATAAATCACTTTATAACATGTTGTGCGAAAGGATCAATCACACACTTATGCAAAACAACTATTTATTTTCCAATTAAAATTATGTTTTTGTAGATTACAATAATTATTTTTATCAGATTGCACTAACTGTCCTGAGTCAAAACACCACAGATGATAAATACGCCCCTTAAGATATTAATACAATGACGTAATGTTGAGATCATGATAAGTTAAAAGCCTTAAATCCTAGCACGAAGTGTTGATGTCATCTATCAAGGCTGTGTTGTTGTTATAATAAAGAAATGAAAAAAATGTTTATAAAAAGTTAAATAATTATCTTCCTATGTGTTATTAAAGTCTCGTTACTACGGCTCCAAAGTGTTGCCAAAATTAAAAATAGCAAGACACGTACAGTGAACGAGCAAAATAGAAAACTATGTGCAATTCGACAATAATTATTGTTGTGTAGCATTCATAAGAAACCATGGCTTCGTGAACTAATAATTAGTATGTAATCATAAGCCTCTCTCTCCCTCTCAATTTGTGATTAGAAAATTCACACTAACGCCGGTCAACCTTTCATTTTATGCGAATTAATTTAGAACAAAAAGTCCTTGAAGAAATTACATGAGACGGTGTCGTTGAATTGTATAACAGATCCTAAGCCGCGAAGACACTAGTTGACGATTTCTGTCAGTTGCCTATTAAATGAGTGATAAAAAAGTGATAAATACAAAATGTCAATTATTCACGTAAGTAACCATGCCGCGCTGACATCAGGTATACGTCGGAATAGATAACAATGTTCTCCGGACATCTCAACTCAGATCATTTTATTTCCACCTACTAACGTTGTCATGGTTTAACAAAGCTCAACGTATCTTGCAATTTTGCAAGAGAAAACACAGAAACAGGAACACTTTGTTAATATTCATAAAATCTAGACATTAGCAAATAGGATCTATACATACGATTCTTATCAATGGAAAAAAACGTAAACAAAATTATTTACTACAAACTGACTGAAGTGACTGACTCTATCTATAGCAGTGGTTTTTAACCGGTGCATCACGGAAAAAAAGTGAATGCTAAAAAATCTCCGAAATGGTGAAAACCGAAAAAATGCTTCGCGAAATTATGAAAGTCGACGAATCGATTTTGCCTAATCGACCTTGCTTCGAATGGAATGGAATTTTCTGAAGTAACTATGGAGGAATATAGAATTTCTGTCCAAGACGAATGCCCAGCTTCCTGCACGAGGACGCTGAAAATCTTGTTACAGTTTTCAACATTATATTTTTGTGAGCTCGGTTTCTTAACAATAACTAATATGAAAACCAAAAAACGAAAAAACTTACGAATTTAGACGAAGAATTGAGGTTAGCTATATCAAATATTCGACTTAATATTACTGAAATCTGTAAATGCTGACAAGCTCAAAATTCAAATATCAAATCATTAACCCTTTGCCCGCGTCACCAAATTTAGCGAGCATGCCCTGTACGCGGCTGCTTTTTTGCAGATTTTGCTATCGCGTTTTCGACTATAAATATAGGTTGTAATTTGCCACCCAAAGTAACTTTTTCCATAATAAAATACAATATATTTCTTGTATTTTCGGTTTAATTCAACAATAATCATTCTTCATACAATTGAGGCGTGACGTCGCCATATTGCAAAATACCGCCACGCGCGACAGAGAACACTGCGCCACCACCATACCATATGCTTGTAATAATTCTCGGAACAATATCAATTTCACCCGCACTTGATCGCTTATTTACATTATCTAAAATCTTGCATTGGTGACGTATATTCACGGCGTGTTCCAGAAATAAATTATTTTAGCCTATATTGAATCTTAAAAGACTAATGCCATCTATTGAATTTGGTAAAATATACATTTAGTAATATTTTCAACCAAATTATACAATGTTAACATAATAGATAGCTCTTATATAGGGTTTGAAACTTCCATGACATCTATACGTTTCACGCGCGCTGAGGGCATGTTCGCTAGGACATGCATAGCGGTCATACGTGGTGAGAAGGTTGAGGGTAATTTTAGTTAAGTTTTTTTATATATGTACTATACATATGAATAACTTTTCTTTAATTATTTTTGTAGTGTAATTGTTATATGAACTGTTCAATTTAAAATAAATATTTATGTCCGCATATTTTTCTATGTTTTCTACCCGTTTGATTTTGGTGCATCGCCATTTTTTCTAATGAAAAAAAGTGCACCGTGACTTTGAAAAGGTTAAGAAACACTTATCTATAAGAATAAAATATACACTTTCATTTTCATTGTAATCTTTACTCATCGCCATTAAAAACCATCATTCGGTAATATGAACTGAAATGCTTTTTTTCAACATCTTATGATACTTATTTTATTGGTTTGTGCATGAAACAATAGATTGTTCGTAACTCTTTGTTGGCATTTGAAATCGATCCTTTATCACATAGGATATTTGATTAATATCAATTTACCGTGTTCAGACATGTATGACTGAAAAACTTCGCGTTGACGGATAGCATTTGTAAACCATATACATAATACACGGCAGTCAAAACCATTTGCCCTTTTCACATATTTTCTCGTCTGCACCAGACAGATAATCGGCCACGAGTTTTGTCTGCGGATAAGTATCGTCCATGAAAACGGTTTTGCGTGAGCATCTTCTTGTTGCTTCGTGAAAGTTTAATAATAATAACCATCACGCACGAGTATTCTGAATTATTAACACAAAATCAAAATACAGCTGTTTTAGACGTAGATATAATATATCGAATAGTGTGTACCATTCGGTCATTTTAGGCGAAAATAAAATATACGAATCTGTGGTTTAAACTAACACAAAGATACAAATGAATTGGCTATGGAAGATTGGCGGGCCACTAATGGGAATGGAAAATATTAAACCTTCTAGATTAAATCTAAAAATGGAAACGATTATATCTATATCTAGTCAAGATGGCATAAAAATGAAGATTTTAAAGATTATTTACATACATCAATTGGGCCCATTATGGGTGAAGTGAGCCATCTAGTAAAATGATAAAACTTTTTTCTCGGAATTTTAAGTATTTTCACGTTTTTAATTGGTGTTTTGGTGGATTGCATATTTTTATTTTACAGATATAACACTATTTCAATGTTACTGCACTTTTACGATACTTTAAGACGTGTAGAATATTACAACGCAATTATTTTTTTCTAAAATATCACTTGGCTCACATCACCTCTGATGGGCCCAATTGTATGTTCTTGTATTTACACCCAGTTCAAACAATTTTAGCGTAACCTTAATATATTTATATTATTTTTTTATTATTATTTAAATTGAAAACAAATATTTGACATTACAGCTTACGCCAATGCGTCAAATATTTTTAAGTTGAAAGATCATACGAGATATACTCGATGAGAATTTTTGAAAGTCACATGAGATAAACTCAAGGAGAATTGACTTCACAAACACCCATGTCTTAGATCTCAAATTAAAATTGAAAAAAAAACAATTTTGACATTGACCTTACCGGGAATCGAACCCAGACCCACCTGGTCGGTAACGCAAGCTCTTACCAACTAGACCACAGCGGGCTATGATGATGATGATTATCCGGTGTGTTCTTCCATAAAGTTACTTCTGTATATTAAACATAACCTAATTTCTAAATGTTTTCCCAATTGTTATTACCTCAGGCTCTTTTGGAAAAAAAATGTTGTCTATCTCTAGCAATTGTATAGGAAAAAAATATATTTTAGAATGACGAAGACAAAAATATATTCAGAGATATGTAGCTCTTCCTGGTATAAGAACTGATCCAAAGGTTAAATTTCGATAAATACATACCTCGACTTATATTTTGAAATTTGATTGGCAGAGAATGTTTTTCATGCATTATGTTTATAAACGTCTACAATATACTATTTATTCGTATCACACGAGATATATTATTTTAAAAAATGAAAGGTGTTGAAAATAATACATTAATTTAAATATATATACACAGTGCTTTTATTTTACTATGGAACGCGGTGGAATGGCGTTCCGGAACTTTTTTTCGAAATTTTGAATGTTTCAAATCAAAATTCGCAAAAACTTTTAATTTTTCTTTGGAAACTTTTAATAATTTTACGCCGAAAATATTTTGTTTAAATCATCATCTCGCAAAAAAGGAATAACCTAAAAAATCGATTTTTGTTCGAAGGAGTTGGTATTTATGATATCTATCCCTCCCACTCTTCCAATCCTAAAATTAATAAGGCAGAGTTAAAGCGATTAGTTAACCATTAGTCCTTTACTAGCCTTATCTTTCTATCCTTGCTCTCATTAAAAAAGATACGATGAGCAACTGATTAACAATCAGTTCTCGTAAAAACTCTGTTAGAAACCTACATTAGGAAGCCATGTCCTCCACATTGAGAACGGACATGATAGAATTTTTTTTTGACAAGAATTGAGTTCCGGCGCCTATTTTTTCAAAAAAAAGCACTGTATGTACATATATATATCTATCTGACAATATAGATGGAAAACTAATTAAAAATTTAAGCGACAAACGTAGCAATTGCTAAGAAATCTAAAAAAGCTGTGTAAACATTTACTATATCGTAGTATGAAAAGTATACAAAGAGATTATTTGATAATATAAATTCTTTGAATGGAATAAGTTGGTGCATTGATTATACCAGTTTGCAAAAGAAAGCATTTATTTTTAAATGCAACTATTTTTAATGATGATTTAAAGGCAGGCAGTTGTGTCTGCCTATTAATTTTCAACACGTTTTTTTTGTCAGATCGGCATTAATGCGTCTAAATTTCGATATTGCAATAATTATCTGTGTAACATAGTATATTGATGCTAGAGGCTATAATAAATGTCACTTTACGTTTTTAATGCAAAGTAATAAACAAATATGAGTAATAAGAAAAATACTCATTTGCAGTAAGTCCACTTTTATTATATATGATCAGTACCGAAATCGCTAATGATGCGCATTATCAACTATTAGTTGGTGCTAAACATATACAATTAAAGTGTAATTCGAGCAAATGAGTGTTTACTAGATTTATGATATAAGTACATATTAGCATGAATGAATTCATTTCACTTATATAATATCATCAGCGTGACAGTGACAACTACCATCCATTACTCTGTTTTTGATTCTTAACGAAGAACATGACAAACTTTACTCTCAGAATGACAGAATAGAATAGAAGGAAAGAAAACAATTCCTGTTTTTTAAGAGTCGTTTCGAAAAATAATATTCTATTTTTAATCAAAATTTGAATGAAGACTTCCGCCAAGTTGAGCTGATAGCGTATGTTACATCAGGCTAATACAGTCTCTGTAATGTAAAACCGTTATTATACCACAATATTTAAACGAATCGTGATTACTAGTGGTATCATCAAATTGTTGTACGAACTGTCATAGGCAATTCATAAATATACGGTAAAAGTACTGTTAAACCAATGTAATACATAGTTGCATCTTTCATTTTCACGGTGAACAAGTCTCACACGATTCTAAATTCGATCGAATAATAATAATCTTAAAACACGCAGGTGATATTTAACAAGCCAGATACTTAGTTGAAAACATTAGATTCTAAGAAAGGGTAATTGAGATATTAAAGTAATTCAAATGAGAATCTCGTAGAAATGCGATTTACACATTAGTTACTAATAACTGCTGAAATTTCTCACTTACCGAAGCACGACATAGCCAGTTGAAGAATCTATGAAATTTAGCGAATCTAATGATGTTTCAATTTCAACGTTATTGGCTTACCTGAAAAGAAAATAAGATAAATTAATAAAAAAAAATACAATATCAAATTTGAATTGTTTGAATTTTGTACTTTTCCATGAACGACCCGGGTTTCGCCTTTCGGCATCTTCAGGCATTCCAAGTGCACGGATGTACTTGAACTGTCAGTTCAAGTACAAAGTCAAACAATTCAAATTTGATATTGAAATTCCATCAAGCACCCTTAGTCGAAATACTTAATTAAAATACAATATATTTGTTACAATGAATTTTCCTTTTGATAAGCATCGTTAGATTTAGTTAATAAACAATAATTAATCAGTAGAATTGTCATTTGGGCTCTTAAAAAATCGCTACAATACAAACAAGTTCTAGAAGTAATTTCGTCGTTAATCATGACCTTTCAGACAGGGTAAGAATAGAAGAATCTTACTATAACGGAATTATTGGTAGTTATCTAATCGTATTATTAATAATCAATACAGTTTGTACACTCCCACATGTTTAGTTTATTTATTTTGTCACATTTCCCCCCATTATTTTCCTTTAGGCATCTCTGAACAAATTGAAATGTGAATCTCGGGTCGCTAGTGACAAAACGTCTAGGAGTGTGCGAAATATGAACGATTCAATTTTGATATTGAAATTCTATCAAGCACCTTCTGTCGAAATCTTAAAATATATTTATCAGAAATAAAATTCGAATTACAAAAACATCTTTCGATTGCGTCATTCGTTTTGGTACACAAATACAATATTTTTTACTACTGTCCTTGCTAGATTTTAGAACTTCAATACCAATCAATTCCAAGATAAGACTGATATTTGCCATAAGCACACAATGTATCGAAAATTTCAAAAATTAAATGTGATTTACCAGCAATAATTGAAATATAACCTGCTGGGAAGCACTGTGAATAAGTTATTGAAATTGTTGATTGCTTTTTTGCCAGCAAAAATATAATTAATAAATGGAAAGCGAAGATGACATCTATGAGAAAGTTTTTTTTTTAATACGCTTCACACTTTCCGTGTGTAATATTAAAAATCGATCTTGTAAAAACATCAATCAATCAGATACAGTTAATTTAAAACTTCACAATATTTTGTTGTCGTCGATTCAAATAAGTTTAACAAAGACTTTTGTTATAGCACATTAGTTTCTCGTCAATATGTATACATATCAATGTATGCAACTCTTAATCTATCATTAAATAAGTGATGATATCTTATGAGAGAAATTAGAAATAAAATAGAAAGCACAAGAGAACAACCGCCAATAAAATGCTTAAAAAAACATAAAACGAACAAACTTAGAGCTATTATTATCAAATGTGTACCTATGTGGGAAAAATTAGCAGACACCTCGTGCCAGGAGCTGTTAAAATATTGGTTTAAAAGGCAACTTTTACTTTTCTTGCTTTGATTATATGGCTCTGTCTGTTAATCCTACACTAATGGATTTTTAAAACTAAATACCGGAAAAATGTGATTAAAAATATGTGAACAATGCCAATTTGATTTGATTTACTTGCTTTGCTGTAAGCAGCTTGAATGGTTGCATTTTTTTCACGGCATTCGAAAATATCAAGGTAAATATGTATATAAGACTGTTACTATTCATATAAACACTATCATGACTGATATTTTAAAATATGTGAATATGAGTTATTTATTATTGATTTCTTAAAATAAACAATCAAATAAATTCATAGCTTCTCAAAGAGCAACATTATATTAAATTTTCTACTGCGGACGAGGGATGACAAAAGTATTTAAAAACGAGCAAAAGAAAATTCTTGGAAAAATATCCCAACTATTAATCAATTCTTATTTTATAAAAACGACCGATGGATTACTTTTATTTAAACGTCAACAATTATTGGCGGAAAAGCTTTATAATAATTTATATTTTTTATGTGGAGCATATGGACTCCTTATATGGCAAGGCTTATCTGAACAGAAATTGAACTGCACTGGTAGGGCTAGCACAGGCGTGTGGAACCTGCGGCCTTTTAGCTACTCTAGTGCGGCCTTCTGGCCAATTCTTAATTCTGTAAATTTATATAAATTCGTATATTCCTGACCGTAAAGTCCTGTTTCCGGTCAAAGATTCCCTAGTCAATGTTAACTGGGGCCTTATGTCGAATCAGAAAAATGAATGCGACCTTAAGAGAATAAAAGGTTCCCCACTCCTGGGATGGCATATGACTTGTAGAAAGCAACTCTCTACCGCTACGCCTTGTTGTTTCAAAGATCGGATGCGTGAGGGGAAATTAATATATCAAATTTTATTAATTTTTCCGTTTATGGATAATAAAATCGGAAGGAAATGAGCGCATATAAACGTGGCATATAATATGTACGCAGAAATTGCAAACTATAAACCTACAGAGATAAAATAATGTGTAAATACTCCCACAGGAAAAGGAAAGAAAGTTAACAATATACGACGCAGCGAATATTATTTCACTGAGAATTGAGTGAGTAGAAAACTTTAATATTTTCGATCGTTTCGGTGCTAACTATGGATAAATTATTTTTAATATAAAATTTAAACAAAAAAAAAACGCAATATTCCTTTGTACTTATTTCCATTTTTATTTACAAAGATCAGGAGCGGTTTCGCTAATGGCGAGCATAATCAACTGTTAAGAAATATAATTTAACAGTGTTATTTATACAAAACAAATTGAAATAAAAAGGTGTAAAAAACAATTGGGATCCAATTACACCTTTTAGGGCTTCCGATGTACCATCAAATGCAATGAACGGTAAACGGTAAATAGTTCCTGCCATAACAAAAAAACTATTGGGTATGTGATTACTTTTTATTAAGAGCTGTCCTAGATGAAAATGTGAATAATTTAAAATTCTGAGGTAAATAGTGTCATTTAAATACATACATATTAAATTGTTTTCTTTAAATTCAAATTTAATTAAATAACATAATGATTGAAAGTTTTCATTGAATTTGATAGCAAAAATGTTATTTAGTAGTCCGAGTATGCTCGCATAGAAGAAAATTGTATTCATTCATATTACGTAACCTGAATTTTGTACATATTTTTCCATCAGAATCATAGTTCTGATTCAATAATATTATAGTTGTCTGATATGTCATTTTCTTTGGAGGAAAATTGATAATTTATTTATTTTAGCAATTAATCAAAAATAATACACTTACAATAAAAACCATATAACCAAATACGTTTGTTCTTTCAATAATGCCTCTAAGTGTGTTCGTTATGGCAAACTTCCCGTTATGCATGCATATCTCAAATAAAATTTTGTTAAAATATGCCTGCATCTTTCAATATGTCAAAATATTTACCGGTAATGCAAGCCTTTCTCGTACCGTACCTTACAATTATAATTAACAAAATATAATATTATGTTAGATAAATAGTAATTCACGTGAGTTTCTTTCTATCTTTGTGTGATTATTGTCAATGCTTTCATATTCCATTTACGAACTTGTAATTATTATAATAATTATATAGTGGACACATCTCATTATACCAAGTGCGAGGCTGCACGAATCGGAAACGTATTCACTGTAATTTCAAAAGCCCTTTCGTTTATGTAAATTTAATAAAGCTGTGGTTAAATACAAACAAAAGAATAAAACCATACGATGGATAAACGCGAAGCAATTATAGAATAGGATACTGTAGAGAAGACAGTACATTTCTGTACGATAGATAAATAATAACATGGAATAACGTATAAAATATGGTTTTACAATTACGTTATTTCATTTCCTGTGTAACGAAATGTTATATGTTTATTAAAGTAGTTTATTTGAGAGGATCTAAAATACCTAAATCCACTGTATTTTTTGAATGATATTAAAGTTGTACGGGTGTGTAAATTATGTTTACAAGGTGAACTCTAAGTATCCGTAACGTTTTCAGCATTATATCTTAATTCATATTTTCTCCCAATATGAAACATGTGGCCTCCTATCTCAACTGAAGCTTATCTACTGCCTGTTACTAAGTTTCTCAATCTCTCTTTTTTCAAAAATAGTAGGAATACAAATAATGAACATGATAAGTGGTTAGCCAATCGTTCTTGCTACATTCCACTTTAAGGCTAGGACGGATGGTAGGAGAAAATTTAAAAAATCGAATACATCCATGCCTTCGAAAAGAAACACATAAATCTATTGACTATATAAAACTGTCCGTACTGGAATTCGAACCCATGACCTCCGTAACCGAAGCCAACGACGTTGACCGCTCGACCAAGCAGGTGACGGAATTTTTTCCGTTTTTTTATGAAAAAATTGCAAGGAAATGGGCGGATAACATGGCATATAATGCATGCATAAACTGTAAACCTAAAGGGATAAAATAATGTTTAAATACTTCCACAGGAAGAGCTATAGAAATTATACGATTAGGACATGACTAGTGGTTAGCCAATCCCTCTTGCTACGTCCCATAGTAGGAATTTTTAGTAATAACATTTTTTAGAACAGAAATAGATAAATCGATTGATAAATGAATAATTTTCGTTCATCATTGTATACAGACTAAATAATCTAACATTTTAATGTATGTTAAATCGATCAAGATTTCGTCTAGCTTTTATTCTAAATAATCAGTTTTTATTATATTTTTTAATATGAAATCAAAACCAAATTCACTGTTATTCAGTAAAAAAATATATAATAATAAAATAATGTGAAATCGGAAATGAAAAAAGTTACGTGCTCGAAAGCAAATAAGTCGAATCAATATCTGATTCGATAAGGTTAATTAAAAACTTAGAAACCGGACGGATCGAAAACTTAAGAGGTGAAATAGAATTAGCCTTTTGTCTGGCGATTTCGATAAGTAAAAACGCGTTTCGTGGCCCTTATTGTGGGTCACCAGAACGCCTCCAAAGTATTGCCGGATGACAAGTGAAAGTGAAAATGAAAAATAATGATAAATGGAATGGACAAAAAATACTCCTTAGCTACTTGAGTAAAAACGGCAAGTATTAGTGACAGCTGAATTACAATTCAATTTAAGATAAGAAATGAAGTCACGATAAGTTGCAATTTACAGATTAAATTTACTGTCATACAAACTATTCATAGTTAATGAAATTAATAGTTTTCGATATCATAAATTAAATTTAGAATTGACCCTTTGATTTAAAAATACAATTACAGAATGTGCGACGCCATAGCTGATAATTAGAAAGTGTTGCAACTTATTCGACAATTATTTATACTAAAAAGGTTTAGGCCTAGAAAGATACAGCTTACAGTGTTAGAGCGCTTCCATTTCCTTTTTATAACCAACTATCATGGTTTTCACATAAAATTTAACAGTGGCCGCATTATAAAAATTAGCATTTATATGAAAATGTTTCGTGGCCGCATCAAATTTTTGTTTCAAGATGTGATAAAAATAGCAGTTTACTAAAAAAAGTTTATATCCAATAAAATAAATTATTATAAATATTTACTACGAAGCTCACTTTTAAGGTGTCAATGCATTATATTTAAGTAAGACACAATATTCTTATGTACATATTTCCACGTTTATTTACCAAGATCAGGACCGGTTTCGTTCTTGGCGAGCATTATCAACTGATAAGCAAATTAAACAGTGTTATTTACACAAAAACAAATTTAAATAAAAAGGTGTAATAAACAATTGGTATTGAAATTCGTCATCAGTTGATAATGGTCGCCATGAGCAAAACCGGTCCTGGTTTTGCTAAATAAAAGTGTAAATAAATACAAAGAAATATTGTGTTTTACGTAATATAATGCATTAACTACCAAACTCAGTAAAATTTACAAGAGAGTAAACTACAGACAGTACCAACAGAATTTGTATGGCATCATCTGAGGAATGTGTTAAGTAAAAGGATTGTGGGCGAAATAGCTGGAAGCCGTTATCTAAAACGAATGCAGGTGCAGATAGAAATAATTAACAGGTAATAATAGTATGATGCCTTGGGTATTCAGAGTGAAACCCACATGTTACATGGAACTATGAATGATCAGGAGTACCACATATATGAAAGTTAAATTTATAGCAAACATTTGAAAATAAAATGTTGAATTTCAAGTGATAGAAATGTAATCCATTCAACACTGAAAAACGCGGATATTAACTTGAAAAGTCTCACATATTACAAAAGCAAGCAATATAAAATATACTAGGTGCGACTACTCCGCCGAAATTTCAAATCAATTATGACTTAAAAACACATTATATTGCTAGACAATATTGTATGTAAAATTCGTAAAGAGAATCATTGAATAGTTCATCGAATTATGTAGCGATGCTTTATTATTTTGTACGGAACATAGGAGTCATCCATCATTCCTTATAAAAATTTTGATTAACATTTATTTGACTATCAGTTTTTTTTTCATCTAGGGGCTTCGTATATAATATTACGAAAAAATTATAAATGTAAATTAAAGTGCATATTGTCTGTAGATATGTGTATGTACGTACACCTAGAACTTTTTTAGTCCGACAAAGAAAAATAATTTGGATGTATAGATTTTGTGGAGTGATCATATTGATGGAATATTATTTAATGTCGAATATTCAATATGTAAAATGAAAATGTCATGGTAGTATCTTTTGCATTGTAAATCTTTGTTCGTATTTTATTATGATAAAATTAAATAAACCGTGAATGTCTAACAAAAACCAGGCATAAAATACAGAAATTCTGCTTCGTTAGATAAATTTGAACAGGATCTAAATTGCTACTGATTCCTGGAACCCTTCCGTTTACCTTAAACCATAAATACTGTGGCAGGCATTTTCATTACCGGCACGCGATACTAATGGATTTATTTATAATGGTTTTTATGAATATGTTCACAGAATATATAAAAGGCAAGTTTTTGGTATATAATATGCTGTATCTTACATACGAAATTATTGCATGTAAAAAACGGTAAGCTATTTTTTTTTTATCAAAAACTCAAGAAACAAAATACAAACAATTATTTTTTTTGAAGACCTCAAATGTAAACTTGATTCTCTTTTTTACTCAATACTTTTATTATTACAAGCTGTATTTAAGTTCATTCGAGTACTCGACCTTTCTCTCATTGTGTTATGTATAAAAAAATATTTACACGATGGTCTCCGGAACCGGGATATACCGGGCTAAAAATCGGGTTAAAGAATGGGCCATCTGTCTATCTTTCAAATGAAATAAGGAAAAGACAGCTTTGAAATATTTAATAATATTCTTGGTTTTGCATATATAAAGAAAACATTGAAAATTCATCAAATATGAATTCGAATACAACTTCCTCGCCATACTGATATTATGTAAATGGTATGCTCTCTATAATGGCAAGCAATTAATTGTATATAAATCCAAGTCAATTCAAATCGGAATGATATTGTATGGTGTAAGCTTGTAACAGTCGTACTTATTAGTTATTACTACTAGCAGAGTTC
Organism: Himalopsyche tibetana; assembly: GCA_030503985.1. Classification (NCBI taxonomy): domain Eukaryota; kingdom Metazoa; phylum Arthropoda; class Insecta; order Trichoptera; family Rhyacophilidae; genus Himalopsyche; species Himalopsyche tibetana. Next base: position 9,762,855 of record JAPJYX010000009.1, on the reverse strand, counting down.
TATAGCATCAATTCATATTTTATTTCCCTAATCGTCGTAAGTTTTTTGTATTACTTAATAAAAAATGACATTTCAAATAAGAAAAAACATATAAATTAATTATCGGGTCCATCGCGCAGTGTCTAACGTCGTTGACTTCCATGACGGACCTCATTGGTTCGAATCCTAGAACGAAAAGCATTTTTGTCATTGCGATTTATCGATTTCTGTTTGAAGCCATGGATGTTTCTGTGATGTCTAAAAATTCCTCTCACAAATTCCAATCCTAAAATAACGGGGTGTAACGAGAGTGATTCGCCAATTTCTAGTCCTGTCTTAGCCCTACTCTCTTCGGAATAAAAAAGGTTGAGCAACTGAGTTACAAGCAGTTCTCACAAAAAAACTTCTTTTGAGATAACTCTATCAGGAAGCCATATGATCCACATTAGAAGCGTACATGTTTTTTTAAAAAATATATATAAAAGTATGTATAATTGGTATTTATAGTTTCACAATAATTCTATTGGATTGAAATTGCCAATTTAAATCAACTTTTTTATTACCGATAATTATTAAAAGTAAAATGTATTACACGAATAGTCTTTCTTAACTAGGTTACCATGGCGTCTGAATCCTGGGCCAATAAATACATTATACAAACAAATAGCATACAAAAAAATATTTTACGAGATAAATAAATTCGCCATAATAACATGAAAGAGCATCCTTGAGCCATTAAAGATAACGGCTGAGAAAAGAAACGGAACGAAAAACAAAAGTGAAAAAATAACAAAATTACTGTTGTATAATGGATAAAACATTCATCAAGGGATAAAAAAAATCACGGAGTTATTGTTCGGGTGAAAAATGGAAGTATAATGCGCTATCTAAGTAAACTCTGCGAAAAATTACAATAAATTTTCCAGAAAATGTTTTTCGCTGTGAAACCAGCCTTGAGTCGGCTTCGGTCTGAAAAACAAGGTGAAATACTAATGAGTTATTTAAGATACGATTTTTCTTTGAGAAAACTAATGCATTATAACAAAAAATAAGAAGTGGTGGAATTGCTTCTATTACATTTGTATTATCCTCAAGATAGAATGATACCATAATAATGAATCGTAAATTCGTTTGCGCGAGAGAGATTATAAGATAAAATAGTTTTAAAACGAAACAATATAAGAATAAATAAATGAATTTGATAACTATATTATAACGCAGTTTATGCAACAAATTGTGATACGTGTTTTTAAAATCTCTTAATTTAAAAAAAAATAACAGAAACGTTTCTTTTTAATGTTTAAACGTCAACAACATTTTAAAAAGTACAGGCTCGTCTCATCATAGTTGAATGTATTTCCTTCGGGATAAGCCCACCATCTTATAAGTAATTAAATTTTACTTAGTACTATTAGTGTTTGCATCTTACCTCCACCGTGCGTCTGTTAGAAAGGGGAAAAAACCCTATATAAATAAAGAATTGAATCAAGTTTTAGTTTCCTTCTAAATAACCTTACGATTTTTTGTCTGAAGATGCTTCTCAAAGAGGCGAAGCACATGTCAAAATATATTATACAACCTGTGAAAAAACTAAGAAATCGAATTGTATTTTATAGTAAAAAATAAGCTTCCTTCACACCCTTTCAATGCTAAAATAACGGGGCCAAACGAGAAGTATTAGCCTACCACTAGTCCTGCGTAATCCCTATTATTTTTATCCCTATAGTCTGTTCGAAAAAAAAAAGCTAGAGAAACAAGAAGTTTCAGTAGAAAAACTTATGTAGTATACATCCATTAAGAGACCATATGCTCCATAATAGAAGCGGACAAGGTTTTTTTTAAAAAATTAACTATTATTAGTAACGGAATAACTCAAGCTCCGCAGATGAAACTTATATCTAACGTTTAACTACATTTCTATTCTATATCAAATTAGATCAATAAGCATTTTCACATTTAATATCATGATTTTTTAATCAAAACAAGAACAAACAAACAAAGTTGATGTATGATCACCTTTATTTTGGTGTAATTATATTTAAATTATAGCATTAACGAACAACTTATTAACATACATAGTGATAACAGGTTAGTGAAAGTATTCACAATATATTATAATAAGTAAATAAATAGTATGGCCTTATATGGCAACAGCGGCAATTCATAGGATGTATACAAAACAAATATATTCAAACATTTTAATTAAAAGTAATCAGACATCATGGCGTAAGTATATTACCTGTAAATTATATAAAATAAAAATGTGTGTGTATAACAGTGCATCTACAATTTGGGGAACCACAGATACATTTTTCAGGCCCTTCCTCCATCCACTATTTACGAAATATTACTTGAGATACATATTGTGTTTATTAGTATATTGAGTTTATTATCATTAGTTTAAGTAATTCCAAAATCTTCTTAAATTACTTTTTACGATTAAATTATGAAATATGCTATATAAGTATCTAGTTCATGTTGGTAGCTATTCCGGCATTTAGCCACCGAAAGTAATATATATTTACAATTATATTTCTGCTACGGTGTACTGCTGAAATAGCTATCAAATCTATTTTATATCATCGGAACTATATACTTTGCTGTGTTCACTTTTTTTTAACAAAAGAGTTTTACTAAGTTGTTGCTAATCAAATTACTAAATTGGTCATATTAACAAAAGATAAATAGTGTAAGTAAAATTTAAAATACAATGTATGAAATTTCATACTATAGTCAGTAACAATTATATAAAGATTAAAATAATATCTAGATTAGATTGAAGTGTGTTAGCAAATACAGCCATTAAAGCTATAATTTAAACTGGTCCAGAGTCACGAGATAACGAAGCGAGAATAATAAATTCAACTGTAAATGATTGGTTGATCTGGGTCAGTCAATCACACCTGAATCAAAATCGAATCACAATACAACAGGAAACAGGTAAAGCAGCAACAGATCTAAATTCAAGTAATCACTATTAAACCAACTGATGACTGTTGACAATCATTATTTTATTATACGGTCACAAAAAACTGGTCGTATCACATAAAATATGACCCTAGGTAGAACCGACTTTTTTGCAAGTGGATACTTATAGATTAAAATTATTTAGTTATTTAAGTGTTTTTGGGCGTGATAAATCAACGGTTGGCAGTTTTGTTAACGTTGGTTACGTTCGAAATATAATTCACATATAAAATATATATTGTATTAACTCAACAAGCACGGATATAGTCAAATTTAGCAAAAATAAAAGAAAATACGACAGAAAAGAATGCTGTGATCTTTAAAAGTGCATCGAACGGCACTTAATTAATGCAAACGCCATGAAAAAAAAAAAAAAAATGCTTTCACTAATATTCAAATAACTTTTATTGCTTAACTATACAAGGAAAATGATAATAAAATATTCTAAAAAAGATTCTTGTCTCACTGTATTATCAAAGGTCACAAGCGAAAATGCATTTTAGCAACTATATATCTAATAATTGAAAACTTCCTAACAAACTGAAAACCCACACAAGCCTTACATCTTTTCATTTGTTCGAATACAGCTGGAATAACCAATTTTCGGACAAATGAATTATCCAGATATCCCTTAAATTCCCAAATAAATTCACCATACCATGTGTTTGAAAATTGAGTAAAAAAGAACATTTTATGCACATTTCATAGTATGTGAATATTAGACATCGAGGTTTGGGAAAACATTTACGGATAATGGATACAACATAATTCAAGTATGAGATCCAATGTTATGAAAAAATAAAGAATGAATTGTAAAATATATATATCCGTCATCACACATGGATAATTTTAATTTATATCAGTTGATATGAAAGAATCCGAGATGCATTCAGATAATCCGAAAAACCACGTAATGAGTTTTCTTTCCTTCGGTAATGTTAAATGATGATTTTACAATTGCACATGTTATAGAAAAGTGAAAGTATGTGCGGTTGAAAATAAAATAATATTACTTATTATATCGACGTAATCGCGTATCTGTGTGTTATCCGTGACGAAGACTTCGTATTATGCATTGATGAAATAGCAGAATTATTTTTACGATGGGATATAATATACAGGGTGTTCGACGGGAAGGTTTACTATGTTGTTTGATCACCATAGTATCAAGTGTAGACGTGGAAAATTAATTATGGGAAAATATTCGATAATCCAACGTGTTTTAATCGGAAAAACATTTTATAAACATATTGTAGGTTACCTCCCATATACAGATTTGAAATAGTTACGTTCGTGATTATTTTTTTAACAAATATTTGGCATTACAGATATTGCCAATGCGCTAAATATTTTAAAGTTGAAAGATCATACGAGAAAAACTCGATGAAAATTTATTGTCTTAAGTTTCAAATTTAAATTGAAAAATCTAAATTTGACAATGACCTTACCGGGAATCGAACCCAGACCCGCGCAATTGGTAGAGCAAGCTCTAACCAACTAGACCACAGCGTGCGACTGATGAGAGAAAACAATTCTGATAATTAATAAATAAATGCAGAATTAGTACAAACGAGTGTTTCATTTTTGTAATATAAGTTTATTCACAAAAAAAATCTTTTTGAGTTCTTTTCATATTTTATATAGCCACGATTAACATTTATTTTTTCCGATAAATTTGGCGGCTATTTTGTAGAAATTTCTTTGCTTTGTACAATTGGTAAATTATTTTTATTTTATTTTAATTATTATATTGAACAATGCGCATGGTTATGTTCGCAATTATCCTTTTATACGTAACAGATTCTATATCATAATTAATAATAGAAAATAAGCCCTTGTTTTATTGCTCGAAGTTAATTTCCATGGTTCAAACAGTATAATAAAACATTCGCTGTTGAAACAGTATTTAATTTCAACAGTTGTTTATAAATTCGGTTATAAGTAGGATGTTAGGCGTAGGTAATTCAATACTTTATATTCGTATTAATTGCATAAACGTATAATTGTCGAGAGACACCTACACCCAACAAAGGTAAGAACAATGAGCATTAAGTATTTCATTATCATTAAGTATAAGATAGTACGTACCACTTTACACGTTAGTTAAATATGACTAATGGTGTATAATATCAAAAGAAGATGAGAATCTTTGATGAGTAAACAATGTTTTTAAGAGAAATATTTTACATAAAATATAGGCGACGAGGCACTAGCAAACTGGTACTTAACACCATAAAATGTACGAAGTGTATATACAATATGTTATATTATTTTACTGTAGTGGTTTAATTAACCCTCCAAGGACGAGCGTCACCATATGGTCACACAAAACACCGTTGTCTATTGATCCCACTATTCATACTTTTTCTACCTGAATATCGTTGCTTTTGCTCGTATTTGGTTAAGAAGGGTACGGACTACAGTTAGCAATCAGCCGTAGGAACAGGAACGGTCTCCAAAAGCACATGTGATTTTTTGAATTTCCGTTTTTTTTAATTTACTTTTTGAAACTGTTAGATATTTTTTTATAAAAACATAAAATTATTTACAGTTATTTCGCTAATATATTTGTTTTGAAATTATGTTGATCTAAAGAGGTCAAATTGTAAATATTTTTAAAAAAATCACGTTTAGCTATATTTCAACCCCGAATGTTTGCAAGCCCATACGGTCACTTTTGTCGTTACTACTGTCCGTACTCAATATTACACGGTAATAAAAGGATGAGCATGACTATATAGTCATGCGGAGTTTTTATACAACGACTTTGCGTTTTTTTTTTTTTTTAATTTTGGATAGGAATAAAAGTTATCCGTGACTTCAATATGGCTTAGAAAATATTTTTTTTATCAGAAAAAAGCTCTCGTCTCTGGAGGGTTAATTTGATTGTAATTAACTATAAGTGAAAATGAGTCGACAAAAGTTTGGCCATCGATGTTCATGGGCATTCGATTTGGTAAAAATGGCATTTTGGCTACAGTTGCTTGGATATATCATTGTTCATACATCTTCAAAAAAGAAAATTGGTAATAATTTACGTTCATAATTAAAAATTGCAATATCGGTATTGCCGAAACCGTGATTCCAGTACCCAGTATCTACCTGTATCGGCTGTTTTATTTTCAATATCGAAATAAAGGTATTAAAAATCAAGAATCGAATGTTAAATGTGGTGGATTTGTTTTAATTCATCTTAAAGTTTGAGAGAATTTCATGTGTTTTATGCAAAGGGCTTAGTCACGCGTTAGTCGTTACAAAAGTTACCTATTATTGAATACGCGCTTAAAGTTGTAATTTCAAAATTAATGACTATCAATTTTACGACGCTTTATTTGGTTTTACGATGTATACGACATTTTTGTGTTGGCACAATAGTTATATAAAACAATTATGGTTTTTGCTTATTTTTTATTAATGGTAATCCAAGCATAATATAAAATAATTGATGAAAAGAATTGCGATACTTATTTTTAATTTTATTCAGTTCTTGCCATCTCCAAATTAGAAGACGAATCAATGTTGACCATGTCCTGCATAAATATATAGTATTTAATAATATGTATAACACATGCAATGTAAAAAAAAAATTGACCATGAGCGCAATAATTCGAAGAGCTACTTATTTTGTTATTCTGAAATGCCATTTGTTATAGAAGACAAATTTTTATTTACATTCATTTATTGCACAGTATTGATACTAAAGAAGCAGACCAAAAAAAAATCGGACGGTGATTCATATCATAGATAATATGTCGGGGTTACTGCCTAAAAGTCACGAATAATAATAATGAATCATCAGTATCGTATAAGATAAATGAATAATTGAATTATTTCAATTCATTTCAACGTTCATCTTATCAGGTGCTTGTAAGAAACTTTGAATCAACTATGTATACCACTCTATTGAAATTACAATACCGATATTTCATATTAAATACCGATATAATAAAAAAAAGTTTAAATAAAGCAAAATAAAATATACATATCGACTGTGGAAAGGAAAAAGGACGTAACCCACACGTAGAAAATTTTACAGGAGGGACAAAAAACGTGTTTTGATGATTTTGGGCCATATGTAAATTATGAGATATACACAACCTGGAAGTGGACGAAAATTCTAAGCTGATGTTTAATTGACATAACCTAATATTAATTAAAGAAATTGTCTAGGAGAAACCTTTTTTTCAGTCTTTTTTCATCGTTTCAATTTTCATAAGCTCATCTTTTTTCAAACTTAAAAGCTAAATTTAGATACTAATTTGGCATTTGCTCCTTCCATCCTTTTGATAGAATGTGTATCATATTTGATGCATTGTGGTTATCGAAAAAAAGCTGTTTTGGAAAAACTGTGGGTCTTTTTTCCTTTCCACAGTTGATATCAAGAAGCAACGTGATAGCTCCGCTATAAGTGAGAAATATGTTATTTGAGCAGGGTTGCCAGTTGCCAGACGTCCCTATGAACCTGAGTTCAACAGAGAAATACCGGTTCCCGTATTGCCTTTGAAAATCTCATCTTAGCAAAATTTAAGGCGTTCAAAAATTTTTACGAATATAGTCGCGAGTCCAGCTTATTTTTTGTGAACTTGTTATGAAGAAGATTTTGATTACAATTGTAATGACAGATTTTCTTTATCGAGCAAAGATGACTAACATATTTTGAAACAATCAAAAAGCTCGGATTTTTTAAAAACTGTTATACATTTTTGAATTTATCTAATCAATATATTTTGATAACAACTGTGATTTCTGCGGATTATTATGTGTCATTTTTTATATGTTCTCTTCTGTATACATATGTATTAATTTGTATTATGATAAAAGTAGAATAATGCATTTTTTACAGTTCTTCCTTAATTTAATAGTTCGAAATAGAATGTCCCGATCTGCGATTTTGGAAATATTGCAAACTGTATTTGAGTATGGATTATATACGTTACAAAGTATCGTAGATGTATTGATTGATTCGCCAATCACTTATTAGAACATAGAACTCCACTAAAAAGGTAAAACATACGTCAAATCACTTTATCCTAATCGTTCGTTACAAAACAGATAGCTGTGAGTGAATTTAAAGGGACATGCTTACTTAAATAACTGCTCATGGTTGTTATTAGCGTGGAGAGGGATTGCGTCGGATCAGCATCCTTGTTCAGACACGACAAAACATAGTTTACAACATCAATGAATCACCTGGCCCTTTATAGCTAACAATTATAAATGTTGAAAGTATGCCGTCACACTTGAATTAGCATATAAGTAGGTGATAGTCGAAAGGTAAAAATGTAAACAATATAAGGTAACACCCACGCCAGCGACATATTGTGATGTTACAAATATGGAGTCGAAGAAATACAATTACACACAGACACGACTAACCCTTTAATTTCAAATAAATGTAATAATAACTCGTAGACGGATTTCATTGTTACGCAAAAGATTTATTTTTTTATCACAATTAGGGCATCCAATCCCGGGATCCCGTTCAATTTTCTGATCCCGAAATTCCGGGATTGAGATGGCCGCGATCCCGGGATTTCGGGATTGAGAAATTTTGAGCAAATTCTCGAAATTTACACGAAATTGGCAAATTTAAGATTTCAAATTCATCGGTGAGCTAAAAAAAAAAAAAAACGAGTTTCTGTGAGATTCTGGGGAAAAGTATACCAAATCGGGGATTTCAAATTCTCCGGTGAGCTAAAAAAAAAAACGAGTTTCTGTGACATTCTGGGAAAAAGTATACCAAATCGAAGATTTCAAATTCCTCGGTGAGCTAAAAAAAAAAAAACGAGTTTCTGTGAGATTCTGGGAAAAAGTATACCAAATCGGGGATTTCAAATTCCTCGGTGAGAAAATCTCAATCCCGGGATTCAAAATAAATCAATCCCGAAATCCCGGGATTGGAAAAGGCTTCGGGATTGGATACCCTAATCACAATACGTAGAAGCAAATAAACGTCAGTAATACTATTAGTACTTGGTGGAAAGAAATCATATTCAAACAATAAAATACTAATCTGTAATAATTCCACTTTAATTTAATATGACCAGGAGCGGCTTCGCTCATGACAAGCATTATCAGCTGATAGTGTCTCAATTCATTATCGGGATAATTAAAAATTCACGCTACCGTTTACCTAGGTTCTAGACCAGGTGTGGGGAACCTTTTCATTTCTGAAGGCCACATTCATTTAGCCAAGGCCGCAGTAAATAAAGCGTTGACACCCCTCCCTCTTTTTTTCGACTGTCGAACATATAATGGGTTGATTACACTCTTTTTTCAAAACGCTTGCGTATAATTTTTTGATCAAGTCAAAAGGGCGCATCAGAGTTTCCAAAAGTAAGTAAAAAGCCTAAAACACTTACTAAGTCAAATATATTAGAATATTAGTTTATTCATCGTATTGATTGGTAAAATAGTGAATATATGTATGTACTATAATAGAAGAAGAAATGGAAGAAGGGAAATGATTTAAATAATTGTAGATCGTTTCAAGGGAGGCAAAAAAAAAACACCGAATTCAGAATCGCAGTTGAAATCGGAGTCGTTTTATGCTTTTACTCCACAGCCCTGGGAACACATTATTACATAGGATTGTATTTTGACACAATAATAATATGTTTAGCATAAAAAAAAGTATAGTGTGCAGCGCAAATATCCTGACGTCAATTGACATTCAAAATGTTTTTTCAAATACTAACGCTATTACACAGGTATGTCAACGATAATAATTAAAGCAATGTCAACCATTGTCACCGACCTATTCAAACTTACAATCTATTTGCGACATAACGGTCTGTCCGTATTGTGCGAATGTATTTTTGTTAAAAAAAAAACACATCTATTAACGCATATCCGTTGCATTCATAGTCGGGGTTTTTTCTCTTTATCTGTGAGAGTAACAGTATTTTTCTGACTGGCGAAGCTGGACACGCCATGTTGACAATACACATAATCATATGTGGTTAATGTCGGCGAATATTAATTAAATGCTATTGAATCGACAATGAATAGATGATTGCACGTGTTTTCTAAAATAAGTAACATGAATGTCGACCACTTGCCCGAAAAACGAAAAAGGCCAGGGATTTCAGATATTCTTTGGAAACCAATACTCGAATATTGACTGATTTTTCAATCAATTTATGAATTTCTGTTCAAAGGCATGGATATATGTGATGTCTTGAATTCCCCCCTCTCACCAATCCTATCCTATGAACGGGGCGTATCGAGAGCGATTAGCTTACCACTAATCCTTTCCTAGCCCTATCCTTCTATCCCTACTCTCTTTGTAAAAAGAGAGGTTGAGCAACTGAGTAACAAACAGTTCTCGTAGAAAACACTTCTGTTGAGATAAACTCCATTAGGAGTCCATATGCTCCACATTGGGAGCGGACATGGTTAAAAAAAAAAAAAAAAAAACTTGCATTATTCTAATAAAATAATGTATGAATATAATGTTTATTATATTTTCGATAGATTCAGTGGTAATTTTTTGGAAATTAATTTTTAATACTATGTTTGATAACTTTGTTTATTTCATTCATAGATAACCGTATGATTTATATTTTTTTTCACTATATTCTGTGATGAAAGTGTATTGGGCTAGTTTTCGATAGCTTTCAATGAATCTAAGCGTAAACTAACAATAATGGGTATAAACTAAGTTTAAATATATAATCTAAATGTACAATCAAGATTTATTTACTACAATACTGAGAGACTACCATTCCTGGACCCTTTTTGAGATCACATGATTTATGGATTTACAATCTTTTAATCCCGGTATTTCTACATTGATCATTCACCTATCATGCCACAATTGCTTGAGATGATTGCCGAGAAAGGTAGAGAAAATTAAGAAATTCCAGAACTTTAGTGAACTCGAAGTGACATATTGCACATTTATTGAAAAGTGTGAGAAGTTTTTAGCTCTATCTTCTGAAAAACTTGCGAATTGAGTGACGGTACGATTATTGAGAAGCGTGAGAGAATCCCGAAACCCCAAGGAAGTACTAAGACGATCCCGGGATTGGAGGCCTAAGCTAACTATTGGAAAGATAATATGATAAGTGAAAACAGACAGTTTCTTTGGCTGTATTTTGTATTTATAAAAGCCACTTAGTTGTACCGAGTTCTACAATCAAATCATTAATATAATATTTAAAGACATTTCTGAATGATGGACATATGAATAAGAGGAAGAGTAAAAGTTAATACGAATGCTTAATGCTCCGAAATGAGATGTAAGACATATAATGTGGATTGCGTTAAATTAGAGAGTGCAATTATACAATTAAAATTGCTTTGTGAATTTATAAAAGTGTTTGTTTGATAGAAGAGAATAACTGAAATAACTTATTTGTCAAAATTAATTATGCATATAAAGCCAAAATTTTTGTCAAGTCTTGTAATACACTCTATTTTGTCAATGTTATCTCTAATGTTGTTGAAATAATTTTATGGGGCAATTCATGTTGCAATTCGTTTTCTTTACTTCTGACTGTGCAAACAGCATTTAAAAAAATGTATACGTAATAATACATATACATTACTAATACTGCTTGACAAACGTATTAATTTACTTGCCAATGTTACATAAATATTATGATTTATTGTATAAATGAATAAATTTAACTAAAATTATAGAATTGTGGGTTTGGATTTAGCTAGCAATATCAGAAGCAGTTGACATTCCGTTATTTATGAAAATTATTTCAAATCAAAGTAATCACATTTTACAGCGAAGATAAATTCATTATTGTTCTATTCTGCTGAGTGCACATACTGTTTTCTTATCATTTCCTCGTTTCCATGTCAAATTTGCATTTTACTGACTCGGAGGTTAAGTTTACATAAGACCACATTCCATTGCAATAATAATAAAAAATATAAAATTCACAAACTATTCCACGTAGTAACCTGGTTAACTCTACGTAAATTTTAATATCTGGACGTATGAAATTTAAATTATTTCGTTATAAACTAGTTAAATGACTAGAATGTGTTCGATAAAACTATTTACAGAAATGATACTAAAATTTCTCTATGCTTTGCCTTCTTTGGGCTAGTGCTCGTCATAATATTGTTAATGAGAGAAAACTTCTGAATTAAACACGTATAACATATCAGGCTGTTTTTTTTTTCATAAATTTTAACGATTGAATAATTTACGAAAATTGACATTTCAAAGACAGATTTTTTGGTAAGAAAATACTTAAGAAAGCACGAATATTTCCGTTTATTGTGGAATTGAACTGGCCAGTTCTTCTATTGATGATGAAAGCTATTTCAAACCAGTGATGAAGAAAATGGTTGCAATGATAGAAGACGGCAGATAAAATGAGTATGAATAAATGATAGTTTTATTACATGTTTTTTTTTAATTTAAGATTTCGACTGAAGGTGCTTGGTGGAATTTCAATATTAAATTTGAATCGTTCAAACTATGTACATTCTCACAGATTTTGCCACTAACTATTCAAATTTTAACATGTTTTTTGTTTCGTATTATTTAAAAAAAAAATGACTAATGAAGTATTATAACTACTACAATTTAAAAATATATTTTTGGTATGACGAACTGTCAACCTGTTTTACGAGGATTTTCCGGAACGCTTCTTAAGATTTAATATGAAATTAATTTCTTCAATTACACGATTTTTTTATACAATGGAAGCTACCTTATTTTGTACGAGTTCCTTGTTTTTACTGCGGTTTTTATTTACGCGGGTTTGTAAAAAACGTATCTATCGAGTAAATTATACATTCATAACATATTGTTACGTATATTTTATTAATTATTACTAAACAATATGTCATAACTTTTAATATTACACGTTGGGAGTCGTAGTGCATTGAAGAAAATACTTCCGTAACAAAACGGAACTTAACATAAATTACCATCACGGGCGTGTATAATAATATAATTTATTACTGTAACATTTTATCGGCATGTATAGCAACGTTACGTGAATATGCACCAATTAAATCTTATTAAAATAATAACCGCAACACTTCATTGAAAAGATTCATTAATTATATTACGAAGAGGAAGTATGCTTCAGTTGGCAGTTTTGAAGTTATGACGACGGAAAGAATATAATAATAAATAATATGCCTTGGATTCTCGCAGGCGAAACGTGTTACGATATAACGTTAACTGTTGAGAAATTACTATATTTTATATAAACCCATATTACATGGGTCGATTTGAATTAGAAAATCTGCAGTATTTTAATGTTCAGGAAATATAAATCACATTATCATGAAGATGTATGTAGCTGGAGCACATGAGCGAAATAAATGAATATTATACAATATATGTATGAAAGCAGAGCATGCAAAACGTGACCATTTATTTTTTCTCCAAAACCGGGACACCAAAAAAATTGGTACTTTTAGGTTTTACACACTTTCATAAAACACAATTTACTTGATAGTAATGTTATTTCATTTCATACTAGGTTAATATTTTTATTTATTCAGAATTTTTTCTTGACATGCTGAACATTTGGGCAAATCGGTAAATTCCTGGGTTTTTAAAATTGGAATTGTTTGAAAATCCCATGATTTCATAATCGCTGACCAAAAGTGTTATAAATCCCAAACCCCAATTTATACACGATTTTGTGGGGAGTGTTCAATGCCGGGATTGAAAAATATTCAATACCGAAATTCCGGGATACCTTACTATCAATGCCTGTATCTTACCTCTTACCTGTTTCTAGTAGAAAAAATACAAAAAAATATTTTGTAATTTAGTTATTCGTAACCTAACAACGTTCTATCTGATGATGCATCTTCAAGAAGCGAAACAGGTGTCACAGTTCATATGTAGCTCAAGTGGAGTAACAAAGTTATCAACATTTTTATTTTATATTAAAAATCAGTTCCACAAAATTATCACCGCATCTATCGATAAGAGTTATGTATTTTTTTAAATACTGTTAAAAACTTTGTAAAACTGGAATATGATGTCACTAAAATTGTGCATTGCTTAAATATGATACTTAAAAATAAGGAGGATACTAACAAATGTGTACATCGTAATATGCAATAATGCATAATAAGTTAAATAAAACATTTTTTTGAATTACTTACTTTTTGCCATTCGACTGACATTTATCAAAATTTAATGATAGGGGAAAAACTTAAATACAAATTAAGAGGTTAAAAAAATACTTAAATTAATATAAATAGAAAAAATAGAAACGTGTAATATTAAATTTTATAGCCATTAAAATGCATGTAGATTAAGATAAAAATGTTTTCATTGCAAAAATTTGTGCCGAAACCGAGAATGACTTCGCCTTGACATTTTACAGTCACATCTTTACAACAGGTCCTATTTGATGTAGATAACACAATTCAAGGAAGCTGAGAAATTTTTAACAGCTGTTACAAAAGGCATCGCAATCGTATAGTGACTCAGACTTGGCATTTGTCACCCCCCGTATGCACACGTAAGGCTATATAAGAATTAAAATTTCAATAATCGATTTGACAATAGAATTGGTCTGGTGTGCCGATTTCAAATGCAAACAAATCAGACATATGAAATTGGTAATTGTGTCACGTAGAATTATTGCAATAGATTGTATAGAAGTAAAACAACAATGTGTTCCCAATTATAGATATCGTAAGATGAAAGTTTTCAAGGTTTCATTCCTTCCCGGATTCAATTTAAATAACCGATATGACTAAAAAGACTAATACGGAATCCATCACGATATGTGTGTCACTTAAAATAATAGTTTAGTAACTCAAAATGTATATACATATGTATCAATGTAATATTAGTTTATCTCATATTTGCACACCATTTTTTTTTGACAAAAACACGGTTATATTTACATTCACCATAATAACAGTTACAACACCTCCGATATCAGAATTGAATGATTAATATTTGTCAAATATATTTTTTGTAATCAATTGTTATATACGATAGACTTTATAATGTTCATTGTTACAGTTATATTGCTATTCTTTAACAAAAAAGACGTACGCATTTTATTAATAGTTAATACTATTATCATTTCACGTAACCTCGTTTATTCTAAAACTTTAGTTGGAAATTTCACATAACAACATATCACTCTTGTTGCTGAGATGCCCAATATCTCAAATAGGGAGTGAGTATTAAGATATAGATTTTAAGATAGCAATATCCAACGGTTAATTCTTTTTAAAAAATTACCAACTACAGAATCTTTTTCGTCCTAATGCTCAACGTTGTTCCACCACCGCCTATTTTAGATTTAGAGATCTAAATTAACGTATCCAGTTTCACAAAAACGATAAATGCAGTCAAATGATTACCAGGGTGTTTTATGAACAGTTATCCAAAACTTAGCTACTATGCAGTAAAGCTTACTGAAATACAGATAGTTTGTAGTTGGTAATCTTCTACAAGTTCAACTCGCTCTTTTAATGGCGGTATTAAATTATTGTACATATAATTCCCCCTTTTTGCAACCAAGCCAACGAGGTTTAATTAAATCTACTCTTCGATTGTCCAGGCTCTCCAGGCATCTATTGGTATACTGCCACATTTATAAAATGGCGTGTAACAAATTGTGAACGTATGATTAACGGATGAACACACAGCTGCAGTAGTTTTAACGCGTGTCGGTTGATTATATGAAGTGCGTTTAGCCACTTGTCATACATCCCTCATCATTGATTAAACCTTACAGACCATATTTACAACTTCTTTTTACATAAAAAAAAATGTTAATTTATAATCGACTTTCGGCTCTAACAGACTCCTTTTCATCGGAATTAGTCTGTCATATCGAGAATATACCGTACATATTATTTAAACAAAAACTGAACATAAAGTACAACGCAAGACAATAAAAATACCGCAGATGCTTTTTGATACAGGATACAGGTGAGAAATAACGATTAAAAAAACTTTGGTTGTAATATGAACAAATGGTATAATATTTATACATGTACCAACATAATAATAATAATGCTTTCAAACAGAGATTTGATTTTCAGCTATTAGAAACAAAAAGCAAATGAAGACACTCTTGATTTTCTCCACTATTAGATGACTAACCGTTTTTGATAGTACAAATAATGAGCATGATGGTGTCTTTAAAGTAGACATTAAAAGCCTATTACGATGAAAGCGGAAAGGGACACGATTTCAATGAAAGTGCAAATGACGTGTTGAATGATATGCAACATTTTTACCATTCAGAACACTAGAACACGGAATATGAAGAAACAAAATAATCTTCGTGAAATAAAAAAAGCATTGCATTATAAGCAGAAGATTTGAATTGCAGATACCAATTCATACGAATACGTGTGTAAATTTAAATCTCGGCGAGACTTGGAGAGTAGAGGAGTTAAATAAAAAAAATAAAATATACACTTCGATCGAAACATATAAATAATGTCACCATCTCTCTCGCGATGAGTTAAACATGCAACAGATTGTAATTCAACGCCACCAGAGGATGGAGACAATAGTGATAATTTCATATTTTTAAACATCGCTATCCTAAAGCAACAGTGGGATAAGACTAAAATACTACTTTTGAGATAATTGCACTTTAAGGTTTGCGTTGTACTTTTTAATTAGCGAATTATGATTTTTTTAGTTTCTTCCACGGTTTATAATAAAAGATAATAGTAGTTTTTGGTATACTATTATCCGAATCTAGTTATTTTACTCTTCTCGTTAATTGCTTGAAGTTACAGGGCAATATCAATAATTGTAAATGTAAGATTATTCTTTTAAACGGGCAATTTTCTTTTTAAATTAAAATATTTCAGTGTTTCATGATAAAGGTTTACCCTTCAGCAATCGATTGGCATACATCTTTAAATCGATTTTTTCACATTATCTCACTGCTGCTTTATGGAAGCGATAGATTACTTAATGAACGATTCGATTTAGTATGAGAAATTCGTCAGTGTGAATGTACAAAATTTGAATGATTCAAATTTTAAAAAAATAATTACTTATAATGTACTAATGCTACATGTTTCCCAGTTATATCAGTTGATAACGCTCGTAATCTTTATTAAAAATGTGAAATTCATACACGGAAATCTGTTTTATTATTTAATATAATGGCTTTCAACCAAGAGCACTTACAAGGTGATCGTATTTAATTTAGCAAGATGTTTTATTTGAAATCGACAGTATAACGTCACTGTCAATTCCACAATTCCATTTAAAAAAAGTTTCATAACACATTTGATAACATAAATAAGCAAAAATAATTGATCATATACTATATTTTTAGATAAATTATACAATATTGAATAATGCTGTTACTAACCAATATTGAAGCGTGAGTCCGAATTCTAATATCGGAATATTTACTAAAATGCTTATTGTATGTACTATAGTTATCCTTCAAGGTCAGTTATTTGCCTTTGAAGATGTAGAGCGTTTTGAATAACACAACATTTTTCAGAATAACAAAACAATATATTCTCTTTGCTACACTAAAGCCGAAGGAAAAACGGGTTCATTTTTTATAGTGACAATCATGTGGAATGAATTGTAAATGTGCCACATTATCTACGTTACTCGAAATGGCGTTGTTGCATTTGTCAGTGTCCAACGTATTCAAGAGTTTTATTTAACTTTGCAATTCCAACTGTTTAATGCCCACATAAAGTGCAATTATCCACGCCCAAAGGATAAACAGCTACGATAATGATACCGCACCACAAGTGCAATGGGTGATTATCATTTATCACTTTGATATCCGTTTTTACCGTTACTAACAAGTAACAATATGTTGTAAGAACCACAAGGAAGGTGCAATTTAATTAATATGAATAGATATGTCCTTACTAGGGCTTCCAACCCAGTTTAAACCGAAACCGAATAACCGGTTTATTTGATGTTTTAATAAAAACCGAAAACCGGTTTATTTTGCACGGTTAACCGGGGTTTATTGAAAACTTCTTTTCGCCTGAAGTACAATGGATTTTTTTCATATGTATGGTACGTGGAGCAGTGGTCAACGTTGTAGGGTTTCGTGGCGGACCTCACAGATTCAAGTGCCTGTACAAACAGCATGATAATTTATAAATGTTATATTTACATCATATTTGTTATGATAATTTTATATGTAAATATTCATATAGCGAAAGCGATGAGCTTACAGCACTAGTTTTATATTAGCCCTATATTTCAATTCTTAATCTCTTTGAAAAGAGAGGTAAAAGAAGTGAATAACAAGGAGTTATCGTAGAAAATCTTTTGTTAAAATAAATTTCATTAGCAGTCAATATGCTCCACACTACGAGCAAATATGGTTGAAAAAAAACTCTTTTATGCACCATATTAGTTCATATTTAATTAAACAAAATAACCTATGTTTTTTTTGTTTTGGAATATTGGTCTGTGTGGTACATTTTTTTGAAAATAATTCCGGTTTAAACCGGTAATCCGGATTTATTTATTCGAAAAAAAACCGAAAACCAGTTAGTTGCTTTGGACGGTTAATTGAATACCCTAGTTCTTATTACAAAAATAACGAAAATAACTACGTAACTACATGTGACTAAAAAAATACCAATCTTATTGATTTAATCCGATCAAAGTGTAGTGAAATGTGTATCCTTCATATACCATCCCTATTCAATTTTTCCGCATATGGTTACTATTACCAATGTAATCAAGCAGTGCCGCCAAGGGTCATTGTCACCCGCGAATCGTATTGAAACCCCTTTTAAGGCTTGGGTTTATAGCAGGGCTGTGGAGTCGGAGTCGGAGTCGGAGTCGTGGAGTCGCGGTGTTTTGGCTGGAGTCGGAGTCGGAGTCGGAGTCGTGAAAAACGAGCGACTCCGACTACTTGATTACTGAAAAATATCTTGACGAACAAGAGAAAATAAAACGACCTCGTTTGAGTCCCAATGTAGTAGACGAAGGAGACTCTATTTCAAAATTTAGAAATGAATTTTACGACGCATTGAAAATAGTAGAAAAAATTGACCGATCGTGTAATTTAAATGTGAAAATGGCAATACAGCGGTTTCCAGAAATTATAAAAGATTCAGCATTGACCGTTACAGCATTGCCGCCAACCCAAGTATCAGTAGAGCGGTTATTTTCTGCTCTTAAAATACTTAAAACTGATTTAAGAGCTTCTACAAATGCAGATTTGATAGAAGCGATGTTATTTTTAAGAATAAATTCAAACCAATAAAGTTTAAACTTATATTTATTATGTTTTATTTATGCCTATAACATGTATAATATGAAAAATTAGGCTATTTTCCGGATTAACTAGTTGATCTGTAATTTAATACACATAAATAGGAAAGGTAGGAAAAAAACTTGACAAAATTAAACTTTTTTTTAGTCAAGTCATAGTCGGAGTCGGAGTCGTGTTGTTGGTAAATGTCATAGTCGGAGTCGGAGTCGGAGTCGTGTTTTTTTTCAACGACTCCACAGCCCTGGTTTATAGGTTGGCTTAGAATCGAAAAATCCATCATATAAATTGAACTTGACTCTCAAAAACAGTATAGGAAAATTACATAATGAGTTAATTCAACTTTAGAAAATGCATCAATAGCAAACAAGCTGTGAATGTAAAAAGTAGATGCACACATTGACTGCCTTTTTTAAAAAAAAAAACTACAATGGGTATTTTTTTGATAAGAAATATATCTATAATTTAGCAGATGCCATTTTTTCAGTAGGGCTTTTTAGCAGTATTTTAAACATATTTAGAAACGCCCTCTAATGGAATCACATATTTAATTAGACCTATTCTTTAAACGTTAAAAAGATTCTACGAAATTAATAACCCGTTTCTACAGAAATTACGTAGATATAATATAATAAGTAGATTCAAATATTTTATCAGTCCTAATAATGTTTAAAAGTCAGAAAATTTTGACTATGAAAATTGCCAAAAAATTCAAATTTGCATGACGTGGGCTATAGGTATATGAATCATTTATTTTGTTGAAATATAGACATTAGACAGTCTTTAAAATAAAATAAAAACAGCATCATCATCTTAAGTATAATGTTAATACAAATTTTTCACGTGGAAGTTATATTTTCTTCCGCTTAGTTTTGCAATGGGTAATCATGTTTTTGTGCGTTTCTTATAAAAATGATAAATTAAAGGTTTACGTAATTTTAAATTGTTGTTATCGTCCCATAGTTATAACTCAGCAGAGCAATAAATTGAATATAATTTTATCCGCCAAACATGATTCATTTATATATGACGGACAAAGAAAAACGATTATCCATTGTTTATGTTTTAATACAGTGTTTTTTGAGTAATTTAAGAGTTTTTGCCCAACATAAATTAAATTGTACAGTGATGTGTTTTGGAGGTACTTGAATTTCATACATAATTAAATAAAATGTTTAAAACAATGGTTAAATGTATAAAAAATACAATATCATACATCACAATATTACATTGAAGTAAAAACTTCTCCAAATAATGGTCAATGTTAATTTTATGATTACGTCTAAATTTCGTATTTTCGTGAGATTCCAAATTCTATTATGAATATCGGAGTAGAGAGGAAAACCAGTGTTTTTTTTTCTAATTCATGTCAGTTTAAAATGTAAAGCTAATAAAATTACCAATCTTAATTTTTCTTAATCTAATCTTAATCTTTTCAGATATTGTATTAACACGCTTTTCTTCAACCCAGTAACAGTGGAACGCATATATTTTTTCCGAAATTCCCCAAAGAATTTTTACTATAATATAACGAGTTTTGTTAGTATGATGTTTGTAAAATCATACTAACGAAATTCGTTATATTTTTATTTTTGTTTACAATTTGGGTCACGTCAAAAAAGGAAAGGAATGATAATTTATTTCGAAATGTCGCAACGGATGGATAATTCACTGCGATTATGGTAAAACGGCGATTCAACGCGCTAAATGATATTATTAAGAGGCAGTAAAAAGACAATAGGTGTTAGACAAAAGCGACGAATAATTTTACCATTCTGGGTTAATCATTGTGCCACGCGGTAAGCGACAGCGTGCAGCCATCACTGCCGAATGAAAACAATTGAAACAATCATTTAAAATTGCTTACAAAACTAAATTGCCTCAAATGATTCTCAAAGGGAATCAAAATTGTCATACAATTTTATTCAGTGGTGTATCGAAAGAGATTGGAGACATATACCACGGACTGAACATTATAATTTAAGATTTCGACTGAAGGTGCTTGAAGTGTCCGTGTTACAATCTGCCTGATTTATTATAATTTTGGACTCTTTGGTTAACTATCCAAATTTGAAGCCATATTGAAGTCACAGATAACTTTTCTTTCTAGCAAAAAGAAAAACAAAGTCGTTGCATAAAGACACTGCGTGACCACATGGGCATGCTCATCCTTATAGGCCCCGTGTTATATTGTGTAAGGACAGTATTAAGGACGAGCGTGACCTTATGGTCACACAAACATTCGGGGTAGAAATATAGCTAAAGGTGAAATTTAAAAAAAATATTTACAATTTGATCTCTTTAGATCAACATAATTTTTATGATTAATATATATTGTCCGTTCATCACAAGGAATGTCGTAAGAATTTAATAAACGTGTACTACTTTCGCGATGCTGCAAGTTTGTCATCTTTGCCAAGTATTTTAATTTCTTCGTTCATGTTGTTATTTAGATTTAATTATTTTTGTGCATTTATAAGCAAGTGAGAATCTGCTGTGGCGATATTTAAATATGACACATATTGAACTGCACTGCACAATTTCCTCCACCCGCCACGGCCATACATCTGTGTCCAAAAGATGTTTTCCGAAGCGTAACGAACGTTATGCGTTGTTCAATTTTGTGTTAGGATTGACCCAGGTGCAATTGACCAAGACTTGGCGTCTTGGAGTTGAGTGTGCAAAAAATGTCCCTATAAAAATTTCAGGTTACTATAAGTGTAAATCTACGGTTTCCCCGTATGACGCCGCAAATTTAGCAAGTGCTAAGTAGTGCCCTAGTAGCTACTGAGTCGCCGTGACCTGTGGGTTCGAAAGGTGGTCAAACCGACTTGATTAATTACTCCCGTTCATTATTCATGAGATGACAGTCCCAGAGGATATGATCAGCATTCTGCATGTAGGGGATATTCAATTTTTGGTACGCCATTGATACACTGAAGGGCAGCAATGAAAAACTATTCAGAGACGACTATTATTTGGGTTATGACATATGGAACCAGTGGACAAATTACGCAATCTACACATGCATAATAAGCGTGGGAGAATTTTTATTCGACATGTGTTATGTTGTATTTAATGACAGAGATAATTAACTTTCATACTGAAGGGGTTATACCAGCGATTCTCAATGTTGAGGAAACCTTTTATTTATATATTTAAATTCATAGCCGTTCCTTATTCGGAGCATATCGACTGTGGAAAGGGAAAAGGATGTAACCCACAGTTTTTTCAAAACAGATTTTTCGGTTATAACAATGTATCAAACATGATACACGTTCTATTAAAAGGATTTATGCTGCAAATGCTGAATTATTACCTTAATTTAGCTTTTAAGTTTGAAAAAAGGTGAGCTTGTGAAAATTTAAACCAAGAAAAAAGAATGAAAAAAAGGTTTTTCCTAGACAGTTTAGATTTTAATTAATATTAGATTATGTCAATTTAACACCAGTTTAGAAGTCTCTGTCCACTTTCAGGTTGTGCATATTTAATAATTTGCATATTGCTCAAAATCATCAAAACACGTTTTTTGTGCCTCCTGTAAAATTTGATATGTGTGGGTTACGTCCTTTTTCCTTTCCAGCCGATATAGTCACTACACCGTTCCGACAGTCTCTTTTTTCCTCCCAATCTCGTCTCGTAGTTCTGCCGAGCACATACATGGTAATCGATGTTCTGGTTGGTAAAAGAGACGACCAGGATTCAGACTCTCTTAGATCCAACGTCGTTTTTACTATTATTTTGGACGTAATAAGGAGGCTGGTTAGTAAGCTCTCCTTTCTCGGTGTTCGTGACAAAGTCAGACCACCACACCCCTAGTGTTCGCCGCAGGCATCTGTTTTCAAACCACTTAGCAAGTTACTCGTCGAGTTTATGTATGTGATGATAAAGCTACTTGAAATTGGAAAATGCTTACTATATTACAACATCAGACACGTGTTGAATGTTGCTTGACCTGGTAACTCACCTGAAAAAACAAAAAAAAGGGTTATTAAAATGTATTTTAAATGAATGTGAATAATTTATAATAATTGTAAAAAATATAATATACTCGAAACTGCATTATATAAAATTGTTGTATATTTAAATGGAATACAATAAAAAAAATGAAACTATTGCAAGTAGTTCTTTAGTTTTTCGTAGTGCATAATGCATAAAACCACGAGCATGAAATATATATTATATTTTTTAAATAGCTATCAACTGATAAATATAAAAACTGTAGAAATAAATACGTTGCTATTTTTACCCTATTATAATGGAGTTCTAAAGTAAATGCCAAGTCAATAAATTTATAAAATTTAATTTAATATTATTAGAAGTGAACTTAATTTGAATCATTCAAATTATGCAGATTCACATACAAGTTTTATCACTAACGACCCGGGTTTCGCCTTTCGGCATCTTCAGGTGTTCAAGTACACGGATGAACTTGAACTGTGTCAGTTCAATGTACATAATTTGAACGATTCAAATTTAATATTGAAACTCCACCAAGCACCTTCAGTCGAAATCTTAAAAGAAATGAACTATTTTATTTCCTTACTGGGTGCGATTGCTGTAAATTTATTTACAAACTCCCTGTTAGAAAAGTCTGCCAATCATGACTCATGTAAAATAGTCTAATTGAACAGCTGTTCAACGCAATGATGATGGATAAAACGTGTTAATGAACACATATGCACTAAATAAATATGTTACGCTTAGTAATTCTGGTGCGACTGCAGGCTTTCTAATGATAGGGGAGTAGCGAGTAGCTCACTCTTCAATCATTCAATTTATAACAATGAGTTGAACGCAAGATTTCATCCGATAAACGATTTGGATGCTAGCAATAATGGCTTATTCAATTCGCTTTTTATAAACTTGAATTCTACCTATTTTAAAAGATATAAATCGACTTATCATAAACTATACACTACAAGTCGGTGAGTGACGGATACACGCAAGCTAGATTTAACTATGAAATAGAAAACCAGTTATCAGGTTGTATAATATGCAATGTATGATTTTGAATGATTTTAAGAAAAGAAAAAAAAGTAATAATTCTTTCGAGAAAAATATATTTAACCAAATCTTCTGTATCAAAAATTGCATAACTGAAATAAAACAATACATTATGTTATCTAGAAATAAATCATGTTCGTTATCGATTTTACAACGCGTAAATACGCACAATTTATATATAAAAAAACAGCTGTTTTCTTTGTAGCCCTCTTCCCACGGATATGCCGATATTTTCTCAGAGCATAATGGCAATATGGGGTAACAGGTATTCAGAACAAAACGAGCCAAGTGCCCAGATCGGTATCATGTGATCCAGGAAGGAAATTCAAATATGAAAAAGTTTATTTTGTGTTTCAACTCCCACGGTGAAACAATAAAATGATAAGTTAGTAGAGATGCGAGTGAACTAAGAGCACAATTCTAGTTTACACATTTCAGATGAGGTAATGATTGAATAACAAAATGCCTACGTATTTTGGTAATAAATTGAATCTCATTCGGAGATAATTCAATTATATACATTGTATATGCAATAAAACCGAATTTATTTTGTATATTCAAATAAAGTGACCTGAAATTGTAACGATTATGAAATTGTTAGTTGAAAGAAAGCAATGTTTAGTAAAACGATCGGGAATGGTAGCAAATCAAGAATTATCTGAGTTTCGAGTTAAGTGGTCCGGACTATTAGTGAGAATCATAAAATAAACCGTATGCTATAAGCCATTATACGATAGATATTATTTTATTGGAAGCCATGACCCACCTTTCCCGGTTTTCGCATTATTTTGATGCTGGTCATAATAATACACTATGCGTTTTATTTGCCACGAAACTCCAGGAATGATATCATAAATACACTAAATATTCTTTTTGCACGGATTAAAAATAGCACTAGATGGATTTTTTACTTGAGAAGTTTAAAAAAATAAAAGAAATATATCGTATACGTGTCAAAAAGATACAAACTGAATACACCATTTTTTTTAAAATTATGTACGTAATTCAACTTAAAGTATGCAGCAAAAAAAGTAAGCAATGCAAGAATGAAAAATATACTTGTATTCTTAGAAATCGTTATTGTCTTGTCGAGAGTAAAAGAATATTATTCTGCAATCAAACTTTTTTTGCAAGGATGGTCCTGAAACGTATCCCCAGTACAAAACGAGAATTGGGAGTATAATTTTCTATTAATATAAGATATAGCGATAGTATCAGGCACCTGGATTAACCAATCATTATGAACTGAGGTGCCTATAGGTCCATGGACATTCTGCTTTGTATTATATATAAGAGAAACGATAACCATCAGGAGCGATTTCAATATGATAGTAAAGCATAATTTTATAATAAATATCAAGACACAAGTGCAAGATTATTTTCGAAAAAAATGTTAGTGTGTAATAATTTATCAACATTTTTAATTTTGCTGTGAGAAATGGAAGTCAGTAAAAATTACTGATTTTACCAAGTGATTTTTTTTATGAATTTAACTCACAAATCAGGTAATAAATAAATTCATACTATCATTACTTAAAATTAATATATATATCGATATCATTAATAAGGATTAATTTCGTTGAGTATTTAAAATGCATGTCAAATAATTGAATAGTTATCGAATTAATTTATTGAGCTTCATCATAAGGGAATACAAATGTATCAGTGTTGTACTATTAAAAACAAAATCACAGGAAATCATTGGAAAATTGAATACTTAAATAAATCAGATTGAATCGAACTGTGCTATAATGGTATTATAAATTATAGATGATTTGACATGATCATAAATATTATAATAATACGTAAGAGAGATTGAAACATTACTATCCCATTAAAATTTAGAAAATTACTAATGTCTTACGTAACTCAATATAAGGCAACATTGATTGAGTACTTGGAAGAGGAACATTAATTAAATAATACTAGGTTTTTTTAATAATAAAATATTACCAAAATAAGAAAGAGCGCATTATCAAAGTCAATTTATAGCAATGAAGAAAGGGTTAAGTTTTATTAAATTAATTTTAGAATGATATATATTAAAAATAATAAAACATTTTTAGTACTTTTCCACATAAAATTTATTAGATCAGGACCGGTTTCGCTCATGATGAGCATTGTCAACTGATAAGAAAAACAATAAAACAGTGATATTTATACAAAAGTTAAGTGACAAATTGAGTTATTGAACTGTTGGTTGACAGACATTAAGATTTATTTATTATATACACTAATTGTTGGTTTTTACTTTGGTAATGATAATTCATACCTAATTTGTTTTTTGTCATAATAGTTTCATTGCTAAGTGGTCTTCAACTTTTTATTTATAGTTAATTTTCCTTGTATTTTGCTTCAATTCTTTTGCTAGGTTGTAATACCAATTGTTTGTCACACCTTGTTTTTATCACTTAACTTTTGTATAAATATCACTGTTTTATTGTTTTTCTTATCAGTTGACAATGGTCATCATGAGCGAAACCGGTCCTGATGTAATAATTTTTATGTGGAAAAAGTACTAAAAATGTTTTATTATTTTTATTATAATGCCATTCCACCAAGTATTGACAGTGAACACCTTAAAAGTGAATGATATATATGTCAAAAACACATTATTGGTCTGTTTTGGATGCTTAAAAATTATGTAAATGATCTTTCAGTTGATTTAGACCAGTGGTTCTTAACCGGGGCGCCAGCGCCCCCTTGTGGGCGTTTTAAAGGTCTGGCGGGGCGTTTTTAAATTTTTAGCATTTATGGGGCGCTGCGGCAGTTGAAGTGGACGTTGTGTCGCTTCTGCATATTGCACGAGTCTGCACCGGCTGGGCGCTCGCAGCGCGCGCGGCGGCGAGCTGATTCTGATTTGGAAACATACTGTAGCCACATTGACGCCCTTATCGAAGATATGATAATACGATTCAAAGACTTGTATGAACTTTTAATACCAGATTGGATAATTAATCCATTTTTATCAAATGTAGAAAATGTCAGTGAAAATTTAAAAGAGCAGTTTATTGAGCTACAAAATGACTGTGAAGCTAAAATTGTGTTCAATCAATGTAATTATGATGTTTTTTGGGTCCATTTTCGCCATCAATACCCTCTTCTGTGGAAAGAGGTAAAATTACCCATCGTAGCATTTCCTTCATCATATTTAGTGGAAAAGGGTTTTAGCGCAGTAACGCATATATTAAAAAAATCCCGAAATCGATTACAGATAAGCCAAAGAGGAGATTTAAGACTATATTTAACTAAACTTGAACCTAATATTACGAAAATAGCCCAATCACATGAGGCTCAAGGATCTCATTAATTTTTTTAATAAAAATTCTCATTTCCATTGAATTATTTACTTTTTAGTTAAAATAATAATATAATTTTGTATGTAATGTTAATATGACATAAATGGCAATAAATACATAATTTTTATAAAAATAATCATGTTTTTTATTTGTTTTTCTTATAATTTTTTATTTGTAAAGAAAATCATTGCATGAAATACATAAAAAAGAGAGTATTTTTTTTTGTGGGGAGGGGGGGCGCTGGATAATTTTACTGTGGTAAAGGGGGCGATTCTTTCAATATGGTTAAGAAACACTGATTTAGACTATATATGAGCAACGACCGGCCAGCCGAGCTATTTTGTCCGGCGCCTGATTCATCTCGGCGAAGTAATAGAGAAATAAATTATAAGAGGTTCGCCGACTTCCAAAACAATGGCAACACATTCGCTATATTTGCTCGTCCGATGGATGCTGATGTTAATAATGTGCTAGAAAAATTTAAAGATAGAACTTATTGAGCTTCAGGGAGATTTAGTGCTGAAATAAAAATAGTCATTGCTTTGATGGATTTTTATAAATGTTATTTGGTGAAAGAAAAATATACAAATTTACGCGCATTTGCAAGAAAAATCATTTTTTTTGGCAGCACATATACGTGTGAACAATTTTTTTTCGACGATGAAACAAACAAAGACGAAAATTCGATCGAGGGTAACAGATGAAAATCTCGAAACTTTGATGCGATTATTCTTAAACAATACCAACGCCAATTTTGATAGTCTCGTAATTCAAGTACAAAGCCAATCTTCCCACTAAATTTTGTAATCGGTATATAATATTAATATTATGTCGTACATATATTAGAAGTAGAAACGTGTTTTATTTAATTTAATATTACTTTATTATGTTTAATAATTTGGTCCGGCTCTTGACTCGGAGACAGAATGATAATTTGGCCCCAGACTTAGGAAAGGTTGCCTGATTTAGACATAACAAAATATAAGCCATATTGAAAAAAAGAGCTGTAAAATTTACGATGTTAGAGATAAATGCTTAAATAATACACAGATAAGTATCGCTTCTACATTATTACGATTAAATGTTTATAGAAATTGACAGAAAATTGTAATTTTGCAAACGATTTGGCAAAAAATACTATTTTTTTCCACCCTTGGGAAAAGTTTTATACTGAAATTAAATCGGAGTCGGACATTTGTATTTCAACGTTTTCAGAATCACAATGTACATCTAATTCTCCAGCATTTATACAATACAACTTTCATAAAAAATATATTATCAGTGTGTGAATTGTGAGCGTTGTGCAACATCTCAAACGTGTCTGTCAATGACATTATAATCAGTTTTAATAATATTCTGACACATCAATTATTAATCAAATAACTGATGAATCGAACCATGCCCTGATCTGAATATAATTTTTATTCCCGCCAGTTGCAATGTCTAATACAATTGATAAGTCACGTCGTCGCCCGAGAAACTATCGCATAACATAACCATTGTAAATTAATATTTATATCGTGAATTTAAATTAAATTAGAAAACGAATAGTGCCTTTAGCTAGTCATGCAATAATTATTTCAACAAGCGTTAGATAGATTTAATACATTGCAAATTCCAGTATTGCTCAAGTTTCAAAGATGCAAGATTATAAATATGTGAATTAACAAACAAGTACAATACTCATACGGAAATAAATTTCCACCTACTAAATATAATATTATTAATGCCAGTACCAGTTCACTACTGAGAAACAAAACGTATGGTTAACAAGAATAAAGATGTTTACTACGATAAGCGTTTTCAATGAACTTAAGGAAATTTGTATATTTTCTCTTGTCTCGTTATATCAAATAAATTTTAAGCACAGTAAATCAACAATGAAAAACCGCAGTCAATACGGAAAGAAGTCGTAACTCAAAATCACGTATGATTCACGCTGTATGAAATAATATAACCATGATTACAGTTTGGTATATAATATAATTGATAATACAAACAGCGTTGTTTTCAATAAAAATAAGCATGTATCAACTATCCTCTACTATCCTAGAGATATTGACTTGATTTTTTCATATATGTCCAGTTCGTTTGTTAGAAAAATCAAAAAAAAAGTTAATTTAGAACTAAATTTTAAAACTCAAAGACTTCACCAAAAAAATGTTAGTGCTGATAAACTTATAAAGAATAAAGCAAACGTTTAATATGTTCTGTGTCAGTAGAATGTTTCTGATTGTCCTACTATATATATTTATACTATATGCTGGCTGCGTTGTCGAGTGTCAACGTCGTTGGCTTAGAACACGGAGGTCACGGGTTCGACACCGACAGTTATTATAGATTGATTTTTCAATTAATTATATATATATCTATTCGAATGCATGGATGTATGTGATGTCTTGACCTCTTTCTCCCACCCGTCCTATTTCAAAACAAAATAGAGTGTAGCGAGTGCGATTTGCTAACCATTAGTCCTGTCCTGGCCGTATCCTTCTATCCGTACTCTCTAAGAGAGGTTGAACAATTCAGTAACAAGCAGTTCTCGTAGAAACTCTTCCGTCGAGATATAAACTAAAATAGGAGTATTTATGCTCTACATTGGTATCGGACAAGGTAAATATATATACAAGAACTTAATTATTTAACAACTGTTGATAAAATGTTAAAGGCATGGAAACAATACAATATTTGATGTATTGTGAATATTTGAATATTACTTTTCCCATTATTTCAAAAATAGGTTAAAGGATGACTGACTTGCTCAACTTGGTCATTTTTTCGTCCGATACAATAAATAATCTTGAGCTCTCGAACAATGTAAAAAAAGTGAGTACTTATATAAAAATGTTCTATGTAACACGTGGAAGACTTTTTCATTTTTCTTTGGCAAATAATGCCTTTTTTTATTTCCTGTGTTCATATCTACAATTTCAAGTTATAAACCTAGAGTAAACTAAGACAACACTTGTAGCAATAGTACGTAGACAGATTGGTTCTACACGACAAGCATTATTTGAAACTTCAAACATAATTTTCCAAGCTACACAGACGCCGTTTCAAATGAAGTGTGATATTCGTAAATTTATGACAATAGAATGTATGAAATATATTTTCTTTGCCTGTATAAATAATAGCACAATGGATATAATAATGAAATGTCATGGTGTATTTTTTATCATTCTTTTTTGTAAACTTATATAAAAGTATTTTGCTCTCAATACAGCGTAGCTAAAAAATTTATGATCATGAATTAACAATCGATTTATTATGAAAAGTTAACAATGCCTGCCGTGTAGCTGCTTTCAGGTAAAATGGGTAATTATATAAGTGTAACACACTACAATGATGCAATAACGGTTGTTACAATACTATCAATAAATCCATATGAAAAAGTTGCCTATACACGCCGCTGGTAGTTTACAAGCTCGTACGTGATAGTGAGGCGTAATCGTGCAAAAACTGTGAGCTACCGATGAAGAAATTCCACGAATTTAACACAGATAATGAATGTGCCGAAGATCAGCTGAAAAACGACGGCGACAAAATCAAAGTAGGACACGTCAAACAGCCAGATAATACAACAGCCTTGTCGAATCGTAAGATATTGGCCAAAAAAGTAAACGCTGGCGGCCTCTTTTCGGTAACTTTATTGTAATCGACTTTATAAAAGTTTTCTTTCAATTGAAACGCAACTATATAATAGATTCTATAACAACAATTCGACTGTAAGAATAGGTTTTTCTTCAGTTCTTTGTCACAATAATTGAACAGGTGGCTTATATTCGATACAGAACTATATAGAATCGAGTATATACTGTACTGGTTAACGAAATTTAATGTATAATATTCGTAATGATACAGACAGCTTTACGAGAAATTCTAGCCTCGCTCGCGTTTGAGCAAATCGTATCCTTTAAAGGTTTAAAATGAGGCAAAATGCGTGAATACGAAGCGTATTAAAATTATGATCTGGTTTTAAAGCATATTGGGAAGTATTGTAAAATGAGAAAGAACTCTTACACACGTCGTTTAGACATCTTTTTTAGTATTAGGGCATATGACCTAATCGCATGTGAAAGCGTCTATGTGTACATTGTCCTTGTTGAATTTTAAGAGAAGGACGAAGCTTCAGACAAGAAAACAATAAATAGTAAATTACTTTTAAAATAATATTTGTAGTAATTTATGAGTTTGAATCGTTTGAATTTAATACACCTATCCCTCGATTTACACTGTACCTTTTTTACACGTTTTAGATTTTACACGGTTTAAAAAGTTAACTTGAAAATTTTAATTCTTCATATTCGTAAGTAAAAAACGAGTACATATTTTTTAATTAAGTGTTTTATATCTTGAATAATATTTGTAGCCTTATTATGTCGAAAGAAGTAAAAAGAAAAGTTATTTCGTTAGAAAAAAAAAATATTGGATCTTTTACAAAACGGAGAATGAGTAATAGATGTTGCTAGATTATATAGCACGAATGAAGCTACAATAAGAAT
Source organism: Himalopsyche tibetana (assembly GCA_030503985.1). NCBI lineage: Eukaryota > Metazoa > Arthropoda > Insecta > Trichoptera > Rhyacophilidae > Himalopsyche > Himalopsyche tibetana. Next base: position 9,730,905 of record JAPJYX010000009.1, on the reverse strand, counting down.
CATTAGAAAAAATGAAAACTCAATTAGAAAGAGTGTAGCAGCTGGCACTACGAGTACGAGCACAACTTCATATATCAGAGATAATGCAATGTAAAACATAGATATTAATGATTTGGATAGAGGACCAAACTCAAAAACGGATGCCAATTGATACCAAATGCTATTACAAATAAAGCATTGCGGATTTATGAAAAAATTAAATAGAAGATACCATCCTCTTCTTCATCTGAAAAGAAGCATACTTTCACAGCAAGTCATCAAGTCAAGTCACAGTGATTTGTGATAGTGATGAATGATAAAAACACCACCAACCGTTGCAATATTTTTTTAATGAATCTTTTGTATTTCATTTTTTTGTTACTCTATAAGCTTTACCAGTATTTAATTAATAAAAAAATACGTATGTTTATACTTTTTAATAATTTTGTTTTTTATGTATTTTAGAAAACACGAATTATGCGTTTTTCGTGTACTTTTCGATTTACACGGTTTTACATTAAAAAAAAACAATACGTTTTTCTCAGGAACCTATCTACCGTGTAAATCGAAGGATAGGTGTATTAATATTCCACTAAGCACCATCTTAATTTTTAAAAAAGGTAATGAGTAATTAATTACACTATAGTCAATTAGTATTTTCAATGCCTAATCTAACTGACGCAGATGTCCATCAAATAAAAGATTTACAACGAATTTGTATGACCGTTCTTTCGTCTTATGATGAAACCAGTATTTGAGCATTAGTATTGGAGGCTAGCTACATCACAATAATTTTACAATATTACAAACACTAAAAATGACAATAGTAGACAATATATATGCGTAATGAATTAGTCTTATCACTATTATTATCGTCCATTTTTTACAACACATTGAGAGTAATATTAAACTGACTTGAATGCCTGAATTCAAATGATGTAAAAACAGTCAGCAACTGGCAAAAAAAATGTACAACAATACAATTTAATTCTCGGTAGCATTCAATATACATATTCCATTATGAATTCAGTTCAATGCAGAATATGCTGATTCGCTGGCGAGCGCCAACAAAAGTTGAATTATTTATCATTGAATCGTGAATGACACAATCAAACAATATGTTGGCAAAACATATTATTATACTACGGTTTTACTTATTTACAGCCAAGTGTTACAGAATACCGATTTTCAACAGGGGGTATATTGACAAATATTAAAATCCGTGTTGCAACGCTTTTTCATTCGTGAGGGTATTTTTTTATTGTTCGTTCAGTGTATAGTAAGTCTTCGATTTACGTGATTAATTAAAGATTTTCGGGTAAATCGAAAAATTGCATAGGTCGTACAACAAAACTTAAAAACAGATTTTTTTTGAAATAACAAGTGTTAGTCTTAATGGATAGATGAAAATAACATTAACATTCATAACATACATAACATTCGCCTGCTGTTGCCCAGTTAGTTAGAGCTTGCTCTACCGATCACGCAGGTTTGGGTTCGACTCTCAGTAAGACCACATCGAATTTAAGAATTATTCAATTCAAAGTTGTGATCGAAGACTGGGTGTTTGTGATGTCAATTCACACTATTTCCTCTCCTCCAATACTTCTGATCCTTTAATAACTGGGTGTAACAATAGCGATTAGTTAAACAACTAATCCTGTTCTAGTCTGAACCTTCTTTCTCTATTACTCACTTTGAAAAAAAAGTGAGGTTGAGTATTATCATTCTGTCATATATCAGTGTGTTATGTTGGCTGCATTATCATTTTTTGTGTGGAATATAATTACAATCGAATGCCAAATTTTTAGTTAAATAATTCAATATGAAAAGTACACTAGTAAACAAAGCTGCATCAATAACATATGTGTTTTGTTTATAGAAGGACATTTGATAATGTTATAATTAATTATGAGTTAAATTTATTACTCAAACGGTTGTCTTAGTAACTTTCCACGAACAAATAAATACTCACTTTTTAAGTAGGTTAGCTTAAGAAAACTATTTAAAAATAACCTCATATTTAATGCAATGCAATTATATAAGACGATGGTGTCGATTTTACTTCACATCGTTCATACAATTTGTTATACGTAACTATTTCAAGAATTTCAATTAGAAAGTGAAACTGCTGATTGCCAAATAAACAAAAAATGTAGGCTAACTAGATAGATGATCTCCTATTGAAGATTGCTTTGAATTATTTACCAATACAAAGTGACTAAGCTAATTCATAATAACTAACAAACTAACTACGCACCGACACAATAACGAATATTCTTTCAATTATATAGGAGGTTATCTTTTCACAGAAAATGTATTCGTTATTCATTTGTTTTGCTAGTGAAATAAATCATATGCAACATTTGTATAAAAAAAATAAACATAAATGTGTTGATGGTGGTCTTATGTTTCAATGCAAGATTTTTTTATTTTCATCATTCCAACGATAAATCGGAGATTCAAGATGAATCGAGTGTTTTGTAACATACACTTACAAAATGAAAGAATAAAAATGAATATAGTTTTTCAGGACGAGGCTAAACTGATTCCACTAAGCCATGGAAAAATGGTAATCATAAATAATCCGTACCCTAATCAGGACACAGATGAAAATTTAAAGTACAGTAATACCCCGCTTAGCGCGACCCCGTTAAGCGCGGTTTCACTATAACGCGAATTTCAAATTTCGCGCTCAAATGCCTCGCATTACGCGAAAGAGTGCGTATAAACATATTTAGTCATTAACTTCTCTATGGTCGCGGGATCCCCGCTTTCTCTGAATATTCTCTTTGAAGAATTGGGAATTCCCCGTCCTTCGACTTTAGCAACGCACGACGATCCTATCAGCAATGAAGATTTGATCGAGTTACAGAATAATCCTATCTACGATAAGGAAGAACAGGTAGAAGAGAAAGTTTTATCTTCAGGGGAAATACAAAATGCACTTTCAAAAATTTATTCAGGTTTGGACATATTGCAGAGTATAGACAATAATGATGACCGTGTCTTGACCGTGTGTCAAACAATTAAAAACAGTGTTGGGTGTTATGAACGTATTTTAAAAGAACGTAAACAAAACGCTACCCAAAAGACAATAGATGTATGTATTGCATAAAGTGTTCTTAGAATTAAAGTGATTGATTAAAATGATTTGTATTTTTTGTATTAAATTTTGACTATGTTTAATCATAAACCTCGATATACGCGAATTTCAGTTAACGCGATTTTTTTCGGAACGTATCCCTCGCGTAAAGCGGGGTATTACTGTATACTACAATTGACTTTTTTTTTAAAATCTATTTTCAATAGCAAATGCTGCAATTGCTTACATGTTCTTAATGTTAATTATTGATTAAATTGTGTAATACGTGTTGGTCTCTAATCATATTGACTATTATATTACAAAATAAATGTGTCTGTCTGTCACAATAACTCCTACCAAACGGTGAACAGTAGCAACGTGATATTTGAATACATCATTTTGGCTGTCAATTCTTAGCCAACTTTATTATTTCCAATATTAAACGTAACTAACTAACAACAACGTAGACTAAAATATTTTTATTTCCGGTATCCGTATAAGGGACCTTCAATAAATCCAAAGCGAAGCCGAGCAGTACACCTAACTTTTATATTTATATACACAAACGTTATATTGATGGAATAGTAGTATATAAGTTGTCGTATTCCGGAAAGAGTTAAGTATTAAAAACTGGAAAACAGCCAAAAATAGACCTTTTTGTAAGTAGATAATATTGGTGCAATGAGTACCTTTTTGTTTTCTCTTAAAGTAGGTCGTTGGAAAACAAAAATATATGTCAAAATAAGTAAAAGAAAAAAAATTATCGCCTATTTTGGCAACAGTTATTGTTGACTATTACTACGAATTGCAATAATTAGGCATACAATTGACAATTTGTCTGTGAAAACGTAGAAAAACACTTATCAGAGAAAGAATATAAATTGATATATTTTGCTATGGATGAGCCAATAGCGGTACTGCAGTTTTTGCATTCGACCGATATTTTTGCTGAATCCAGGGTTGGCACAATATTGAATGTAATTCAATTATTAACACTCAGACTAAATTATTTATATTCGATGTAGTTGACTACGATGCACTTAAGAGTAATCATGATTTGTTATATTCTACAAAAGAAGCGAATCATAAGATATACATACCTTATGATAGGAAGCTGTTAGCGGTCAGTTATTTGTGTATTGTAGTATAAATGTCAAAATTTAATAGTAACAAAAAAAAAACAATGTTAGTACTAATTCTGCAATTATTAATAAAGATCAGTACCGGTTTCGCACATCGCGAGCATTGTCAACTGAGCATCGTGAGTTGATAATGCTTGCGATGAGCTATATCAGTTGTGATCATCATTCAAAAAGTGTGGAATTAGTACAATAAAATATGTTTTTATTAAAAGAATGCCTTTCCACTAAGAATGGACAGTGAACACACCTCAAAAAGGAAAAAATCAATTTGTTTTTGGCGCTGATTGAAATTGTAACCAGGGCTATAGAGTCGTCGAGAAATAAGACGACTCGAACTCCGACATTAGCTTAACCTTTAGAGGAGTTAATAGATTTATACTGACTTTTTTTAACATGAAAATTGTGTGATTTTTTTCTAATGAATAAATGTAATTAATACTTAAAGTATATATGCTCATGGACAGACACTACTGTGTTGAGTTTAATATATGTATGTTCTTCTTTACAGAAAAAAGGAGCCGACGTACATGTACGTCCATACAGGTTAAAGCACTATTTCATCAATCGAGTGTTTTTTTGAGCTTAGTAGCATGCAGTGACGCCACTTTTGACGCAATACACTTTTTTTTTTTAAATACTCTAAATTATTAGTTTTTTCGAGTCCGACTCCAGTTAATACAGTCCGACTCCACAGCCTTGGTTGTAACACAATGGTATGAGGTGAAATCTTATTGAATACGACATTGTAGTGTGACAACCCTTAACTGATGTTTTATTTTTATTTTAGAAGGTATCGTTTATTTAATCGAAATAAGAATGTGGGTCGATTTACACCCAGGGGCATCAGTCTAATCGACACATTGATTACATCGATTATGTCGATGTACTGTGGCGTAAGCCGGTAGCGAAAAAGCCAATCTAGTTTCGAGCGCATCAAGCCATTCTGTTTAGTCTTGCAAAAAAAACTAATCATGAATGGTAACAAACAACTCAAAAGAAAAATGAACATTCACGTTACGTGATACGTCAAAATATTTGGGTCGGCCAAATTTAATATCTTACATACATCCACAACGATTAACATTTGGCATACATGCAAAATACGAGGGATAGTTGAAAGGAGAATATTGAATTATCTATAGTCATAAATAATTGTCACGTTTTTAATTATCGTTCATAATACTTACGACACAAAGATTTGTTTAAACTGTCAACTAGAGCTCGTAGATTAGCTAAGATTAACGGTTACCAAACTTTTCGATAGACGGGTAGAATATTTTTTTTAAATGGGGGCCGGGTAACAATATGTTGTGCGATATGTTTTTTTGCCTGATTAGATCAGGATACTTAGAATTTCAATAAATTAGTATACGAGAAAATTGATCGTAAAAAAACAAAACTTAAGCCTAAACTATGTCAAGTGAAGTGATGAGTCTTCAAATCCCAATAGATGAATATTTTTATATTGATGAAAATCACTATAGGGCCAATCCCGACTTGTGGGCCGTATTTAGTAACCGGTTATAAGAACGATTTCACTTATGTTTGTTGATAGTGATTTTATACTGCTATAGAAAAGAAATATTCAATCAAACCTATGCAGTCTAATTGAATAAATTAATCTAGATTCAAGTCCAAGTAAATTCAATGTATAATTCAACATTTGAGTTTTTGGGCATGGATTTTAATGAGCTTTACTCTAACCACATTGGTCTCAAATGACTTTAAAAAAATCAATGAATTAATCTCATTTGATTTGACAATATCATGCGCTGACCAACAGACAACAAGTTACCGTAAAACACTTTTTTTTAAATACTCCACTATGAGTCCATATGTTGACAGTAAATTGTTTCATGACACACACACACACACTATAAATAGAAAATAGTGGTATTAATATTAGTTTGTTGGTTTATAGATAATTTATGAAAACTTTAACTAGTAAAATAATTAAATTTAAATATTCGTAACTTTTCAAAAAAGCCTCATTACCTACTACCAACATATGCACGGATAAATTCATTTCCTTTGTTGGAATTGAATGATAAGTGCACGACTTCTTTTGAAGCGATTGTAAAAAATGTATATGAATAAAAAAATATATAAAATACCACCCAGCGATTATTATAAAGATTTAATTTCAAAGGGAGTCTGATCAACGACATAATTAATTTGTAAGTATCTTTATAATAAAATTCCAATCACACTAAATTATTTTTAAGTTAGAATATGACCTCAGCCTAAATATAATATTATATGAGATAGTTGCATACCTTTAGATAATTTTTTCATGAAATCACACTCGTAAATATATTGCATGTGTCCAAGCAATAAAACTATTATATTTTTTATGATTAAATTCCGTTTTTTTTTACTAAATTGTTATTATATTTTTGTCGTAAATGAATTAAGCAAGTCACACAGACACACGCTAGTTATTTTAAATCATGTTTTATTGCTGGGTTAGTTACAGGATGTATTGAAATAAAACACGAAAATCCGTCACTAAAATGTGAAAAATCAGGCGTGCAAAGGTTACTCAAGGTGGCCTCGTACAGTTTTCAATGACAGTCATGATTTTTTATTTATTATTCAGGAGACATAAATCAATAGTATCTTCAGCTAGATAAATGTTAAGTAATTCAACCAAAACTCCTTCCCAATTACACCAAATTCAATACTGAAGATCACGGATACATTTGATGCAAATAAATAAACGTGACCGTCTTATACTGATTAACTTTAATAACTGATGGCATTATTGTGCCCGTTTAATAATTTCAGCAGTGCCCTACACCTGAAAATGCTGAAGAAATTAAAAAAAAAAATACCCCGAAAGTTTTTAATTCTTCCATTCTCCCAATACCTTTCTACCTATACCAGCGATTACCAAACTGTGAGGCGTGGGCCATTGCGAAGGGAGACGCAAACAGCTTAAAATAATTATTTTTCCTTTAAAACGTGTTTTTATTATATGTAATATGAAATAAAGGATGAGGAGGCGTAATAACATAAAGTTTGGAAACCACTGAAATTTACAGATAACAAAAACTAGTGGGTTGCCAATACGTTAACAAGTGTATCGTTTAATCTGAAATCCATTCGCAGTGTTCCGAGGGAGGGATGTTTCGTCGATCACCCGTATACAATAATTGTTAAAACAATCGACTATTACAATTACTAAAGTGTTAAGTATCTTTTATTGAATACACGAAATTAACGTATTTTACGAGAAATTTCCAACAGTATTTTGTGTCGTAATACATTAAAATCATCTACAGAAATTGAAATTGATCTGAGAATACATTTTTTCCTTATTTTACAAAGGGGTTCACTCTCCGATCTTTTCCATATTATGCATTTTTAAAGCATGCCACTGATCAAAACTAACGTTAAAATATCTATTCTAAATATATGATTATTAAATTATCTTCCGTTAACAGCTGACTAAATGCTAACTGATAAAAATCGCCGCAGAAAATTTACAAAATGAAGACATAGGAAGTTTGCTTTTGTACAATAGCGACACAAAGCTGTCACAACACGATTAATCATACATAACATCGCGAGATCTATTACCGCAATATTGTGATTAGTTTGTAACACCATTGCGGGTCTTTCTTGTTTTTTTTTTAAGTACCACTTAAGTAATTTCAGGAAACTGGGCGGAGCGGCCATTCGGAAGAATTGTTAATGCCAAAATATTAAAAAACATCTAATTATGTATGATTAAATAAATAAGCAGAGTTGCAGAGCAATATATATTTTAGGATTTTTTTTCGATAAAATAAATCATTGTATCAAATCAAGAATACGGTCAGGTGTATGACCTATATATTATATATATATAGAACTTTTGTTTCGCCAGCACTCTCTAGCGGCGCGGCGTCGGTGTCGTGGATGTATGTGTGTAGAGCACAATTAGGGTATTCAATCCCGGACCATTTTTGTGATTACAGGATTTCGGTATTGACAATTTTTCAATCCCGGGATCTTGAAATTTGCGAATTTTCCAAAATTACCAGCGCGATATTTTAAGCTCTTTCTCTTTTTAAGTTTTTCCCAAATAAACTTTTTTTTTCAAATTCAAAAATTCCAAGAATTTGCGAATTTACTATAAATAACAGAGCGACACCTTTTATTTTAGCTCTTTCATGTTACATTTAGCTTATGTGTAATTGTATTGTTTTAAAATGTATGTACATAGCTCCATGCCTCTGATCATTGTGTTAAGATAAGTTTTAGTGAAAGAAAACGTGTATATCAATTACTATTTCGAAAGTAATATGGTAACATAACTTATTTAACTAAGTCTTTTCGTCGAGAATTTATATCTATAAATATTTATTACAGTTTTCTATAAATGTATACATTTAAAATTTATTTTGAAGTAATTTATCATTGAAGTGTTACAGATCACTTTGTGTTTTAAACGCACTGTAAATAATAAAATATTCAAATCAACTTTTTATCCGACCTTCCATAATGAATTACGTCATCATCAACACAAGATTTCCTATAGAACTAATTCTCACGGAATTTCTGTATATTTGGGGATTTTTTTCTGAACATTTGGCTTCCTGGCAGAACCATTCAAATATAAACAAACATATCACGCCGACTACTGTAAAAAAAATATTTAAAAAAAAAATGAACAAACAGTATGAGGTAATGACGGTTTTATTACAACGGAGGATATGGCCGAAATACATAAACGATTAAATCAATATTATTATTCAATTTTTTTTTATACTAATACAGGAAGTATTGACATTTAAGCTACTCGTATGCCTTGGCTATTGCGATATTTAAAATGAATTTATTATAATATGAATCGTAGAATTTCGAGAGAAAGTTCAACGATCAAATTAGTATAATTTAAGATTTCCACTGAAGGTGCTTGCTTGGTGAAACATCAGATCGCTAAATGCAGCTATTACATCAAGGCCACAAAGACCTAATATTCTTTTTACTAAGTAAATAATCTATGCCAGAGCATTAAAAAAGGTTATATTTAAGAATAGTGAAGTGATGTACGATTGCCTTATTAAATTGTTGATAGAAAACTCTTTCGTTTGATCATTTCTTATCTATTGAGAGACTTAGACTATTAGAATAAAAGAGTCACAATTGTTGTTTTAATTTTAATGGAAACGAGTGTGTTTTAATGACCTCACATAATCTACGCGAAAAAATTAATTGGCCCTGACTAGTGAAAAATTTAGAGTGCTTTCATGTCCTTAATCGCTTTTTAAAAAGGAATTACACAAAATTAGACGGATATATTCAAATATTTCTGTCTATATACCATCAGATTACTTAAGTTACTAGAATAGGCTTTAGTAGATTTCACCAATCAATATAATAAATGGACTAATAATTTTTCAATATCTTTAAATTATTTTCTCCGGTTTTTTTGACTCTTACTCCATCCACCTCAGGAAAAAACACCCAAATCCAAAACACCCGAATCCGAACACACACTCTGTGAATGGTCTGAATTCTTAAAGAAAGTCAAATCAATTTGAACATCATTATTTATTTCAGCTATCATAAGAAATTCCCTTGTATGTTTTATCATATATGTTTTCGGTTAAATCTTTTCTACACAATGAACAAATTAACATTTCCTTATGTTTTTCTGAGCGTAAATCTGAGAAAGGACAAGCAAACAAAGCATGCACTTTTCATTAAATTTCATTTCTTTACAATATAGTGAGGTTGGATAGTTGAGACTACTATGGATGAACTTTGTCAATAAGCAAACAGATTTAATTGCCAACGCAAACCAAATGAGCCAACACATCCAGTGCGGGTTGAAGTGTCAAATATTATTTTAATGGATTAATTTTAGAGGCATTTTCGGTGCTCATCCGTGGATAGTTTATTTAAAAGTGCTTTGAGCCCAGTCAGGGTTGGGCGCACTCTAAGTATGACAGACATCCGGCTACCAGGCGGCGATCCTCGTTTTTTTCAACGAAATCATTGCATGTTTAGAATTACGTCGGATTTTATATTCGGATATAATATTTTTTTTATGTGCCGCACAATCTCCTTCTCACACTTTTATGAAAAACGTGTAATAATTCCAAAAAAACATGCAAAAGTTTCCTGCGTCACTTTGCCACCGATTTGCATGTAAAATTAAGGAAGGGGTAATCAAAAAATAAATTGATAATCATTAATTTCACAAATATAATCGTGAAGTGTCGAATATGATTGAAAAAAGCAGTAAGATGGTATGATACTTAAATACATCGGGAAATAGAAATGAAAACAACTAATTGCAATGTGGGGTACGCGTAATTTGAAAAAGAGGGCTTCAGGTCGATAACAAAAACCCGCGAGGAGACGAAATCCTGCTCTCTGATAAGTAAAGAAAATACATATATTTGAATATTAAACCTGGCATGGTATAAGACCACTTTAGTATGATGCCAAGTATGAGGGAAAATATAAAATCGTAATAGTTTAAGAACATTGAAAATTGATCCGAATTTAAATTTGTGGACTGATATGTTTTTATAATATGATTGCAGAACTATTTTTGTTTTAAAACCGCCATTTCGTCATTTGCACACGTATGCAAGCATGTTTTAACTAAATTTCAAATTATAAATTAATAATTAGTTGATTGTGAAGTCGGTATAAATATAAATTTGATTAGTAAAAATGCAACGGCCTTGAGCTATGCATTTTTCATCCATTGCCGTCCAATATAATTACGATACGTTTCGTTATCTTTGCATAAATGTATATGTAAAAGAACATTTTTGTATTCAAAATCCAATATAGAAATATTATGCTGGTGATGCATAGCCTTAAAATAACATAGACATACTGGGGTAGGGCGTTCGGCTTGCATATACGTTAATTTCATATTTAGTATAAATGCCATTAAAATATTATTTTTTGAATTCTATGACTTAGCGAATGTTCTAACAGTATCCGTAAAGTGCGAGAATGCGTTACTTTAGAACAAAAATTGTTAACAACCACTACTGAGTGCATTCGTTCACACATGTTAACTGTTTTTAATACAGGTTTAAAAATAAATACCATACTTCATGAATGGTTATACATCTCAAGTGAAATTGTTCGAGTGCGGTCTATGTATCGGAAATAAACATGGCCAAATTAACAAATAGCCATTGAGTAACAACATACTACTTCATATAAGCTAATTAATTACGTCTCTTATACATTTCAATGTAAAGACTGTACTGAATTTTTCACTTGCGATTATCGTCACATTATTAAAATTCGAATTTTGTGATCTTGTTATCAAGTAGAGGTCTGCGCGGGCTCGGGCCTCTACCCGCGGGTAACCGCAATTGAGATTCGGGTTCGGGCCGGGCCCGGGAAAGGAATTTATTTCATGAGAAAAATATTTCAGACTATGTTCGTGTCATAAGTCAGCCATGCTGATTTTAATTATTAACAGTTCTATAGAGAATCTTAAATTGTTGTAAATTTGTAAAAAAAAAAAACGGCGTTTTTCGGGCTGAAGAGTATAAATCTGGGCTTCGGGTCGGGTTTGGGTAACAAGTGTGGTATTAGCCTCGCGCCTGAGTCTTCCGGGATCGGACCGGGTAATTTTGTAAAATTTTGACCCGTGCAGCCTCTCAAATTAATATTATACAAATACATCTTAACTTTTTTATGATGTATTTTCTTCAGCGGTAAAATCAATAATATGCAGTAACTCCGTTAAGCGCCCCATCCGAATTGTTTAAAGAGTTTGGTTGTGCTGCTCATCAATCAATTGGGTGTCTGTTTAATAGTGTAGATACCGAAAACTTCATCACAACATATATTTTTTTTGTGACAGATGTATTTAAATTGTTTTGTGATTTTTGTAAATAAATTATAAATATTTTTAATTACATTATATTTTGATGTTAGAATGTAATGTAGGGGTACACGGGTATCTCAAAAAAAGTAATTTACTTTTTTCGTGGCATAACGTAACTCAAGGCAAAACGTATCATTTCGAATTTAGAACAATTTAAAATGAAATAAACTTCTTTTGTTCTAAATATCGCCGAATTAGGAATAAGGATATTTATTTTTCTATACAGCCTACACTGCAAATTCAGTTTGTGGATACGCTATGCTCTCAATTATAATAAATACTATATTGCATAGCGCAATTAAAAGTCCATTTCGACTAGGAAAATAGCCGACCTTGTACCGTACCTGTAATGTTACTTTAAGTACTCGCAGCCACGAATTATATAGACTTTTATAACAAGAATCGAAAAAAAACCAACGCAATAATTCGATTTGACTGTAAAAAAAAATCAGCAAGATTGTATTACATCAAGGCAATCAATGATGGAGCGTACGAATAATTGTTACGATATAAATATGTACAGTCTTTGAGAATATTACATCATTTACATCAAATAATATATTATGATGTACGACAAGACGAGGCCTTTTTTACAAGGGTCATCACATCGATATTCGGTCGGTATTATTAAAAATGTAATGAATTCAACATTCAAGATATTAAAAAACAAATATTAATACACATTGTTACTACATATCTACAACGCTGCAGTTTTACTGAGTAAATAAGTTTTCGATTAGTTTCATTATGTCGGTACCTGAAAGCACAAAGACTTGAAAATACTTCCGCGAGTTCGTTCGTGAAATATCTCAAAATTTTCACGGCGAGGTAGGCAACATTATTACCCCACGATTTCTTATGTTCACAACTATGACGAGACAATGCCTAAGTATCCTTTTAGATCGAGAGCAGTACTACTCGGCGAACCACTATAGATTTTATGTTTCGTATAAAATTAATAAAACATGTAAAAACGACCCTTAGCATCATTAAAATGACTCTTTGGTTGAATTCCTTGTGTATTTTATGTGTAATGTGTATAGTTGCGTATGTGTGTGTACATCTATGGATACTAAAAGCTCCATAAATTTTATATTTAAAAAAACCTGAAAGCAACAAATAATTCAACCATTTGTTTTGTTTCATACTTTTATAATTCTGGGTGTGTAAAGAAAAATGGGTGAGGTCTTTAAAAAAAATAATATGCCATAACTACAATACATATACACGTATACGGAGTAAGAGAACTAGACAAATCAGCGTTGCCGAATTATTAAATTTAACGTAGAAACATCAAATTTTACATATAAATAATCATACAAATGTAAATCTTGTTTTGGCTTTCCTGAAAAGAACTGATTTAGACATAACCTTTTTTTTCTTTCGCACGCAAAAATAACAGTTGATTTAACTTAGTTTCTTTTGTGTTTTTAACAGAAGATAACAGCAAGATTCGCTGTATATTATTATTTGTATCTAATTATTTCACTTATCCCACTGATGCTTTCAATGTTACACGGATATATCAAAAATTGTAGCTGTAAGATTTTACCTTTAAATAGGGTATTATTTTATTTTAAAATATATCAGTGTTAGATTATCTAGGCTTAGTTTTCAGCGATCGCTTTGAACATTTTTTTTCTCCTGAAGATCTTTGTACACAAATGTAAATTGAAATATTTACAAACCAAGATGTAATCCTTGTTTTGCGCGATAGATACGCTTTAACAAAAACAGCTTTAAATATGTCGTATAAAAGTGTTTTCTTGTACCTTTGTTTGTAGACTGTGTTTTGTTTTTTAACTATCCGACCCACTACCAACAACTATTTCATGCGATTGATGCAAAAAATACTATTGAGAATAATTTAAATTGCATATAAAGTTGTTTTATTTTTTAACAGTTACTTACTTGCACTAACTGGCATAAGACGCGAATTATTATATTGACCTATAAAAATTATTCTTATTTTAAGAAAAACAGTATCGTATTATTTTTGTAAATACAGTAAACTACGATTGTTATTTAAAGTACGACGTACTATCAAGTTATTTAATATAAACCCAAGGCCTCTCTATAAATAGCAAGTAAAAAATAAATTAAAGAAATAATAAAAACAATCCTTGTTTATGGAAGACTTGGTACGAAGCGACTGTGGCCTTTAGATTGATTAGTTTTAGTGCACATTTTTGGCCAAATGCAATCAATCGTAACTAAGTGCAGTTAGGTGTAAACCTTCCAACTCGATCTCGCTGATTGCATACTTGATTACATATTTCGTTCCCGGTTATTGAATCATTGCTCATTAAAGATTCCTACTATTCGTCATTTTCAACTATCCGGATATCGAATAGTAAAACTGAAACTATCCGGATAGTTTCAGTAAGTATGAAAATAACAAAACATTACTACTTAAATAAATTTGTGTACTAAAATAATACATTAAAAACGAGTAAATTTGAAATATAAGTCATTTATTCAGATTTTAACAATTCATATTTTAAAAATAAGAGAGCATTAAATGTATCATATTTTAAATTTGATCTTAATTTAGTTTTAATTTGTCCTGCTGTTGAAAATACTCGTTCCGTTGCTGTTGATGTTGGTTTTATTGTTAAAAGTGTTTTAAACAACACGTCCAACTTTTCCGTCCTTTTTTAAAATTGATCTAAGTATTTAAAATCTTCGGCATTTCTTCAATGAATGAAATTTCGGCATTAAAGGTTTTTTTTAACTCGAGTCCGAACCGATTCGTCGAACTTTTAAGTATTAAGATAACAAGATAAGATATTCATAATACCCGAGTTTGGGAAAGGTAAAAAAACAATACTCCTATGTAATGGTTTCTCTCAGGTGGTAAATACCCCAGTATTCATATCATCTTTCATCGAGTGTGTAAAATATTTCATTAAAAATTACAACGAATACTATTCCGATATTTCCCCAAATATTCGGATATCGAATAGTTAAAAAGAGACGGATATCGGATATCCGGATATCCGAGTTGGAAACCCATTTTCGAATGAAAACATTTCATAAATTTAAACCGTCAGTATTATTTACTAAATTAAACGTCCAGTATTTTTTAAAGAAATTTTACTGTATTAAGATTACGAATTGAAACATCGGTACAACCGATGCAGCGAACTCAGTATTCATGGTGTGGAAAATTAATCAAAATCGATTTTTTGAGTCATAGAAAACGTCACATATTTTATTAAAATTGTTTACTATAGTTATTTTAAAAACTGAAAAGTGCATCAATACTACATTACCAGATTAAAGAATTGATAATCCTTTTATTGATTGCGACTTTAAAAAGCAATAGGCTATTTACGAATATCACAGGTAACTATGTGGACAGTGGATCATTCATTTTCTTGTACAGTTTTAGTGTGCTCAATTCGCATATGTTAACTGAAGTTATTAATTTATATTTGCGGCTTTTGAAAAATTCGTTGTTACTTTTTTAAATTTTATTTTTGACTTAGAGGTTGATGACCCCTGCTTTATATCAATGCTAAAGGTTAAAAGAAAGTTCGCGGTAATGAAGTTTTATTGCAATGAATTAGTTGTGTAGATGAAAAATCATCGATGATGTAATGCAAAACGTACATTAAAAACTAATCAGGTGCTCATTTGTTTCTGACCGCACCTTGCAACACCCTGTTTTTGTTGCCACAAAACTTCCACCTCTTCCTCTGCGGCATTGGCGTATTTCTCTAGTTAATGTTTTTTGCTCAATAAATCAAACTATCGCCACGGATTATCTCATAGATCATAACTATTCAAATTGTGCTTATTTATTTAATGCTATGCACGCCCTGTGCGTGGAACAATTGAAAAATTGCGATCGCCTGCCGAGCGGCCAATGTCGGCCGCAAAAAAAGTTCAGCGGGGCGTGATATTCACGGAAGACCTGCCGTGGCCTTGTCCACATACATAATAATTGTACTCGGTGCTTACGTAACAGAGGCGTCCAATAATCAATCATTTCTACTAAATGGAATGTGCCAGAGAAGTCTGCGAGATCAAGGGTCGCTAAAGTTGCCATGCGTTCTCATTCGCGCTGTATCTATTATTTTTAATTCGTTATGCGAACAATTAAGAAGTGTCTAGGAAATCTATGTATCATTTTTTGTTAACTATTCGTAAACACAAAAAATAAGCTAACGTAAACCAAAAGGCAGGCTTAACATATCGCAACCCGAGAACTACAAGGTTCTAAGTCAAAATTCTTGGTAAAACAAATGAGGCAGTGCTCCGTGTACTATTTATAGTATCGATTGCTACTTTTGTTACGCCAACAATCTACACTTAGAACCTTATGTGTTAGTTCTCGCGATGTTGTAATTAATTATTTGAGACAACATAACCTACATATATCAGTAACAAGACATTGCTTAGTATTTCATTTTTTTAATCAGAAACCCAAGTTAGTTAGGGTTCAAATATGAATAAGTGACACTTAATTGACTAAAATGAAAAATTTTAAAACCTCTAAAATATATATACAAATCTCATCAAAGATTAATTAATCTAAAGTAATAAAAAACATAATTATAATCTCGTATTTTTTTACAAAATAATTCAACTTTTGCATAACGCTGTAGCATTGTATTCTCTTATCAGTTGATAATGCTGGTCATGATCGAAACCGGTCCTGATCTTATAAAATAAAAGTGGCAATTAGTACGAATGAGTATTTTGTTTTTTTATATAATGCCTTTCTACCAAGTATTGACAGTGAACAACCCTAAAAATAATGTTGAATAACACATGCCTCAATCGAAATTCTCGTCTATTTTAATATAGAATGTTTCTAATTCAAGTACATACAATTAATGCATGATGCTATTATTCGAAAGATAAAAAAAATGCATTATATCGAAATCAACTCAAGTGGACCACTCTGTTTCATTCTTTAATTAAAATCGCCTTGAGAAAGAATTAGCTTTTAAGACAATCATTGTCGATGAAAGAAGTACAAATTTCAATATGAATGCACATATTTTAACTATGTTGCTGTGATTACGAGATTTTTTTTTTCATTTAGAAGAGTTGGCCATATCGGCAGTAACGTACAGATCAAATGTGATCGGAAAACTCACATACATAAAAATATTTACATTCTTACATCATCAGCCTATAACATGAGTCTTATTCCGTTCATTTTGTGATTTCAGGAACCGGAGCAATATAACGAAATTCATAAGAATTAATTCCTTAAAAACGTTCATTTTTTTAAAAATACTGCTTTAAATAATAATTGTTTTGAAAGCTATAATTTTTAAAGTTCTTCCAACAGTAGAAAAATAAAAGTCTTTATTCCAAAAGACGAACAAATATCCGAAAAGCATATTTTATTAAATATTAAACAATTAGACACTCGCACATTATAAATTTAATGTTTAAAAAAAAGCTTAGAAAAACATTACAGTGACTTAAATGTACACAAATAATGCTCTTGTATACTCATACAGGTATTGTACATAATCTGTGTGCACTTTTATCATTAAATACATATTAATCACAACATCAGTATTCGTAAGGAGTTTTTCATTATTCTTTTCTTTGAAAAACCATTCAGCTGACAGATTATTTAATACGAATTAGCTAGAATACATATGGGAAAGTGAAATATTTTTTTAATTATGTAATAACCAGACATAACCAGGAAACTGAGAGCCTGCTTCGAAGGCTCCACATAGTTTTGATAGGAAAAATTCAAAAACAAAAAAAAATGTTTCCGTTTCCAGATTCAAATAAACCTCCCCTGCCTCTTTAACATTACACATTGTAGTCGGCCTGTTATGTATTGTGATGGTATGCTATTTGGTTGGCAACACAATTGATATAATTGCCCCACGGTAGTCAGGCAGACATTGTTGTTGTTAAAATGTCAGAAGCGAAATAAGTATTCAAATGACCACAAAAGAAATGATTACTTTTCGATCAGTCAAATCCTGTATATTTGACGGCCATATAGATATGCCTTAAAATTCAGTTTGTGTTATGAAATCAATCAAATAAAAACGGAATCCATATCAATTATTGCGTAACACTAAGACCAATATTGGTGAAATGTCATTAAAATGTAATGAAAACATACGTGTTGAGCAGATTCCACAATGTGTGAATAAAACAGGGTAAATATACAAAATACTACTCTTTTTCTACCTGAAAAATAACCGAATGCCGGTAATAACAATGAATTTTTGTAAGAAAATTAATTACGAATAGGAAAATACCAAAATATCATGCATATGAATGAGGGTAACCGATAATTTAGGCAAAATACGGATATAATATCAGATGAATTAGTCGACAAAATATGTCAAATGGAACTAACTTCATAAAACAAACCATAAAGCAAATTTAAATAATATGGCGATTGACTTTCGTAAAAAAATATTCTGCCTTTCGCATTAATCATCAGATTTCTTGATTTCAACGTTTTGATATTTATGAATGCGAAATTAAATTTCGTGGAAAATTGCATTGTTTTTGCGGGATTTACTAAATTTCCGCGTAGTTAGAAAGTAGCATGTTTTAAAGCAGATTAAGCTAAAACAAAACCGGTTTTTGTTTTGAAAATTCTTATAAAAGAACTAGTTAATATTTTTACTTTTTACTACTGATCTCTGTCTGCTTTTTCCTATGACATTCTAACATTTTTCAAATTACAACTCAAGTTTACTACTGCATAATCAATTTCAATTTTAAATTCTTAGTGTACAATAAATAGTATTAACATAAATTATGCTAGAGCTATAGATATCAATTTAAAAATAATACATATACTTGTGAGGTAAAAAGTAAATGTGACCATGTGTTAAAATTATGTTTTGTTAATGATAGACAATTTTTTATTGAATACAGAATTACGTTTTCTTCGCCTCCTGTAAAATTTGCATCGTGTGGAGTACGAAGTATTGTTTTATCATGGGCAATGTGTAACTTATTTACAATAGAGATAAAAGTCCGGCCCTTGTATTGTAACATCAAGTGAGTTCTGAGTGTACTGATTGTTGAAAAAGAATCCTTCGCAGCAATAATTATTTATTATTACCGCCTTTAGATCCAAATTTCCACGCAGTCAATTTCTGCCAATGATGATGTGAGGTCGCAAAAAACTGAATTAACTGCTATTCCGATTGCAGTCAAAAATGATCATTATCGTTTTAATGGTTTACAAAGTGAAGACTATTTTTTTCTCGCAGGCAACTTTCGTGGGAAATGCCGATGAAAAATTGTCAATCTATAGACTAAAATAAATATATTTCAGTAATTTTCCAATACTAATGTATTTTATAATTTGGTTAAAAGCTCATAAGAACTAGTTGACGAAATTTCTGGTGGCGTAAGTACACGATTAACATATCCTCCATTCGAAGAGATATTCGATAGATAAATATTCACACAGTAATTTATTTGTTTTCTCTGCTAGATAGATTGTTTGAGTTTTCAAAAGTACTTGCCGTGTTTTCTTTAAGACTTATTTCAGCTTCACTTATTTGACTTACAACATTAAAAAATAAAATACCTTTAATGCTATAGCCACACTTTAAAAAAAACTCTCAATAGGTTGTTGTTTAATTTAATCCACAATCCTGATTAAACGTAAGCTTCGAAACGATCAATAATTACTCTGAGGATTGGGCTCACATGAAAGTTTTTTACATGTGCTTCAAGACGAATTGAAGTTACAACATTCTGGTGTTTGATTGTTTTATAAATATGTATTATAAAAAAAACAAATACGCATTATTTTACGATTCAATTTCAGGTCAAATCAAACACCTGTTCAGCTAACTAGTAACTATTATTGAGTTAAGAAACCTACCGATTAAGAATTACGAAGCAATTACAAGCAATATCTATAAAATACGAAATGATATTATAACTGATGCAGTAGTTAAAAAGACATTAATCATAACATAAAACGCAATAATACAAATCATTCTTTCATCATTGGAAGATGTTTTTTCAAAATTATTCTATCAGCAGTATTATAGTGTTAGTAGACATCTGCACGGGCACTGGCTAGACCCGCAGGCCTTTCGATACGCATTTCCGGAGACATCTCTAACACCAAACCGTATTATTCATTGGTTTATAATATTCGGAGATTCATTTGTACATAACCGATTAATTGTTTATAAGGAAAGGTCACAGTTTTAAATGCCTTATTATACACCGATTACGGCAGAATACAATTAAGGATAGTTACTGTGAGGTCAGCACAATATAACTATTTTTTTCGAAAGAACAAATATTACTACACAAATATTATATATGCGACGCAGGCTTATTATGATCGTGTTTATATTACACACTTCTTTTTGTTTGCAACATATAAAGTGTTTTTTGTATGTAAATGCTTCGTGTCAACATATTGGTATGCATACATTTTATCGCTAACTATCGAATATTTTAATAAAATCTGAAGATTTATAAATATATTACACATTTGAAAATGATCTCACATTATATGTTCTGCGCCATACATTGCTTCGTTACATTGATAAAGAGATGTGATTTGTTTTAATGAATCTGGACTCCACACCAATTTTATGATATGTATTTTTTTTCTGCATCACACTATTATCTACTATTAACGGTTCCACGGTTGACATTGAGATGAATGTTAACATACTCGTAAAAACTAAGACATAGATTTTTTTAAAATCAGACTTAGTCCACGATCGATTGAAAGCTTTATGAGTAGGTTTTTTTTACGTACAACCCGTTACGGGCCGACAGATACTTTTATAAAAGATGTCCCGTGCAGACCTCTGTGCACTATACAACCTACATGAATTTCGATTAAAATCCATAGCGCGTTTCAAATAGATTGCTATGCAGTCGAGCACGCTTCTTCGTTGATGTTTACCCACTTGCTCAATAATAATTTTCCACTACACAACGGCACTTGCTTTAAATCGAGGAGTTACAGAGACATACACGTAAGAGCCAAACCGTAATCTTTAACATAATGTTACATTTTTTCAGGAGAAATATTATAACTGAACTTTTTTTTACAAATAACATGATTTATTATCCACTTAAATTGTAATGGTTCAATACTCTGTGCCCGTTTAGTTTCATTTTTTTAAAGCATGCCTGCTCAGAGTGTAGAGAATAAAGATTAATAATGGTAAGCTGACTGCGTGGTCGTGGTTTCGAATCCCAGTACGGACAGTTTTTTAATCAAATTATGGATTTCTGTCTGAAGGTATGGATGTATTTGATGTCTTGAATTCTCTCCCATCTTCGTGTCTTAAAAACAGGCATAACGAAAGTAATTAGCAAACCATTAGTTCTGTCCCAGTCATATCATTCTATCCCACCCTTTTTGAAAAAGAGAGGTTGAGCAACTGAGTAACAGACAGTTTTCATAAAAAAAACCCTACCTTTAGATAGCCTACACAAAAAAAACAGGTCAAATTAAATGACAATCAGTCATAAAAGTATGATATAACTCAAATGTTTTAAGATTACTTACTTATCGCTGTTGTAACTATTAATAAAAATAGCGTCAATTCCATTTAGTAGCAATTAAGTATAAAAAAATAATATTAATTCAAAAAATAATATGAGTATGTAATATTGTAATTGACTTTTAAGCGGATTGTTAGCTTTATTATAATGTTTTGTAAAATATTTTAACCTAGATTTCTTTTTAGATTAAATGATATAACACAGTAAAAATTAATGGTTTAATAATTAAACAGCAATTACGGAACTAAATTCTCTCAGCAGCAAATGCAATTTGCAACAATAAGATATCGCCTTTCAAAAAAGTGAGATCTTGATCGATATTTGGTTGCGTTTATTATCGAGCATAGATATAGTAAAACATGCTAGCATACCCAAAAAACTGTTGTTTGTATTAAATATTTGGCATGTTTAATACGACAACAGTTTATGTTTTCATTGATTTGTTTTATTAAAAATTGTTTAAGTAAATTACGTATGTATACGAAAATACAACGTGCGGGTATCTGGAAGAAGAATATATGAAATAGATTAATACGGAAGAAATTAAGATAAAACCTAAGCACTTAAAAGTGAAATTATGATCAAAAACATACAAGGCACACGTGGTCTAAACAAAGAAGAAACAGCCGTTTTGATCAGTCTCTTAGCATAATATTTATAGAGAAATGTTTGTCGATCTCGACGGTTCTCATCTCGAATATTCTGTAAGTACACAGAGAAAATAACTTGACTGTCATTCCATGCTAACAAAAGACAAAAACTTCTGTACACGGAGTCGTAATAGGTAATCGAAATTGTCCAAACTGTGATACAATGAGCCACGCATGAGTGAAAAATAATAACGTATTGGTCAAAGCTCATGTGGCAATTCTGCGGCCAAAACTCAATCAATCACGTGAAAACGAGTAAAAAACAGCTTTCAACATTCTTATACTAGGCAAATACAATACCGCATTCACGCAATCAATCGGGTTTAGATTTTATTGTGTAGTTGGAATAGTTAGATCATGACATGAGTCATACACGAAATAAATATCTGGTCAGATTTAGCTGATAGAGCTATTTTAGCGGAGATTATAGATCTTTTAAGCGCTTTAGGGTCACGTCATGTTTGGCCATGCTTTAAGTGAGCGACACGAAATCAATTACAATTATTTCATCTGATTTCGCAATTTTGATCCGGGGTAAGAGCTACCTTTGGCACTCGAATGGTTTTGGTTTCAATTCCGGTATAAGCTCGCTAAAATAATAGTCTACAGCTAAGATCAACCAATGATTCAAAAAAGTAAATTATCTAAATCCATACTAAGTATTTAATAAAGTATTAGAATCATTACGCTGCAGTATTAGATCATTGCTGGTTATGCAGAATAACGATTTAAAAAAAAAACATATAATTCTACTAGGGCCTCCTATCCCGGGATCGTGATGTCGATTGTCATAGTAATAATTGCGGGATTTCAAGATTGAGGAAAAGTGCAAGATTTTCGAAAAATTGTTGAAAATAAATAGGCAACCAGGCGAAAATTTTAAATTTAACCACTTCTTTTTATTTTGTGAATTCCGTAAATTCCTTGACTGAATATCTCTGAATTTCCTGGGAGAGCTAAAAAAGGTCCCACAATTTTTTCAGTTTATGAAACTTTAGATTTACAGGAATTCAAAATCGCCGAACAAAAATTTCTCAATCCCGATTTCTACACGATTTGGATTGGTAAAAATGTCATTACAAAAGATGGGATTTCAAAAAAGTTTCGAAGTTGGATGCCCTAAGTTCCACTATAGAAGTAAATGTATACGTACGAGAGCACGTGCTAGACATTATACAGTTAATTTAGTGAAAAGAAAATTTTCGCACCGCTTCATCACATTAAAAGAAAAAGTCATATGGGCGTCGGATGATAGCTGTAGTAAAATATAATTGATATAGAAAAGAAATGCCGGTTTAAAAGTGCATTGGTAGAGAAGTAACGATACAATACGAACGCTGAGAAAATTGAGTGTAGAAATGAGGGGTGAAGCGGGCCAACAGGTGTCAGTAGGTCAATGCCGGTCTTGGTGCACAACACCGTTTCACGACGATCAATGGGATCAAGTACCAGATGCTGCAGATGAGAGCAAGTAAGTGTTGAATTAAGAAATATTATTGAATCAAAAATGAAAGCATTCAATTTTATAAACTAAAAGACGTTGGCATCGATTTCTAGTTCGACTCACCGATTCGCTGTATATTTTAACGGATGGCTTTTATACTTATTTTGGATATTTTAATATTTGAAATCTTTACATGACAATCACGAATTCGTGGAAAGACTATCAATTATTGTTTTATAAATGTATTTCTTCATAAAATAACACATAAAAGCATTCGCATATCGTCATCGTTCTGGCAGTAAGTAACAGATTGATAGCTACGTAAAAAAACGGATGAAAAAACACGATAGATCCTTTACGATAGATCCTTTAGCATCGATATTTTAGGTAACAATGATACTTATAATATCAAAATAAAGATGCATTAATACCGATCTGATAGACAAAATTTAAAAATTATTAGATAGGGACAATTAATCATAATAATAATCGCCTATAAAAGAAATGCTTTTTTCGGCAAACTGAAATAATTAATGCACCAACTGAGTTTTTCAGACAAATATTTTTCTCCAACCCATCTCTTTTAATGCTTAAATCATTTTTGACAGTTTTGTTTGTGTTATCAACTTCCGTCAGAAAGGTGACGATATTTATTATATTATATGCCACGGTTGTGTCGTGGTATTTTTTACAAACATTTAGAAATCAATAAAACAGTAAGCTATGAATTTATCTGATTAATAATTGCATATATAAAGAATATACACTCATGCATAACATGAAAAAAATGTTCATACAATGATTGTAAGATGTCTTACTTAGTAAAGCAGCGAACATACACAGATGCATAAGTCATCGGCCTTATTAAGATGAATCTAAAAACAGCATAAGTGTTTCCTGTGTAATATTGTTATTGATGGCTTTTCAAATGCAATTCTCTGTAATGCAAGTTCCGTCAAAGTTAAAATTACTCTATTTATTACTGCCAGGAAGCTTTTGAGTGTTGAAACGAGGAAATACTTCAAGAAAATAAACCTGCAATGGATGTTTATAATATGATGAGATAAAATTTTATTCAATAATGTAATTAATACCATAATAACACGATTCTTTTATTACCAAAAATCTTAACGACCGAGGTACTTTCTTTATAATAACGATGTATGTAATTGCATTTTTTTCTTTCACTAAATAATATATGTTATTATTATTTTTACTAATTTCACAATCACTCACAAATATAAAAATAATATTTCTGAAACAATCTGCAACCGATAAGGTGAAAAATAGCTTAGTATATGTTCTGGACACACGCCGAAATAACTATCAACGATATATAAAATAATAGTTGTCGAACTAAAATACTTTGTTATTTTTTCACCTTATTACAATGGCCAAGTAAATGCCAAATTAATAAATAATCTGCAATTGATTTAACGTTTGTGATTCATTTCGTATGTAACAAAATGGAGGGTTATCAGTAGGAGTTTCTCGCTGATGAATTTAACTTCTGTGACAAATTTTAAGCGACACGTTTCGCCATTTTTATCGTACAAATTTGGAATTATTTTCCATAATAATGTGGATGGTTTTGAGCAGTCGGTTGACAAATCAGAACACGTTGACTTCCCAAAATCTTTCCACATAAAAACAAGACACTAAATATTAATATTATTTGATGTGCAATTGAGTATTTTTAATTTATTGCTTATTACATTTTAGTAGTAAACATAAGAATAATGCAAATTCATTTTAAATTCTTTCGTTGAAAGGTAGATGATTAATAACATTCGATTAAACCAATTATTATTCAACACAAAATGTTAACTCTGACTGCAAGGAATCCAGAGGAATACAACATTAATTTATAATAAAAAATGGTTTATAACAACAGTACTTACTCAATTAAAAAATACATTCTTGATCACGATAAATAACAATTAAAAGAAAATATTGATACTAGATAAAAAAAATAGCAGTCTAATAATGGCAGTGAACACGCTAAACTCATATTTTACACGGAAAATAAATAAGTCAAAAAACGTGTAAAAAGGGATACAAGAATTCATAGAAAAATTTAAGATTGGTTCCTCGAATTTAAAACATCGTTTTATTTAAAAAAAGAACGAAGTTTTGATATGGAAAATTGCGTAAAGAAGGTTATAATGAAGATGCAATAAGTTATAAACAGAAAATAGTATTCATAATATATTCATCGATATTTGATTATATAGGGGGCTATAAATCGCTTTCATCGCTAGAAATGTCTGACACGCCTAATGTATAAAGATCTAATGAAGAAGGTCGTTACACATCGGGCAAATGGGAGTGAATCATGACAATTATATGTAGTACTGCTGTAGTAGTGTTATGTAATTGTCATGATTCACTCCCGTTTGCCTGATGTTTAACGAATACACAGCTCAGGAGCTTGTGCTTTTTTTTTGCATAGTAAAGGAAGGGTTAAATAATTTGAATAAAAAATATTGTATTCGTTATATTTAGTTTACCGTGCTAATTCAAAATCGTTGAGTGTATTTGTAATTTTCGATGGATTCGGCGATTGAATTGTTCATTGTCATTCCATCGTGAAGGATGTTCAGCTCAATCAAAACGCATTTTTTCCGTTAAAATTATTCTTCTTTTCCATTAAACATTCCATTAACAAAAACTCGCACATATTCTTAGAAAGTTCACAATTTTTACGATAGCTTCAGTCTGAAGATAATTAACCCTCCAAGGACGAGCGTCACCATATATGGTCACAGTAAACACCGTTGTCTATTGATCCCACTATTCATCCTTTTTCTACCTGAATATCGTTGTTTTCGCTCAAATTTGGTTAAGAAGGGTACATACTACAGTAAGTCATCAGCCGCGGGGACAGAAACGGCCTCCAAAAGCACATGGATTTTTTGAATTTCCGTTTTTTTTAATTTACTTTTTGAAACTGTTAGTTATTTTTTTATAAAAACATCAAATTATTTACAGTTATTTTGCTAATATATTTGTATTGAAATTATGTTGATCTTAAGAGGTCAAATTGTAAATATTTTTAAAAAAATCACGTTTAGCTATATTACAACCCCGAATGTTTGCGAGCCCATACGGTCACCTTTGTCCTTACTGCCGTCTGGACTCAATATTACACGGTAATAAAAGGATGAGCATGACCATATAGCCATGCGGGGTTTCTATACAACGACTTTGCGTTTTTTTTTTTTTAATATTGGATAGGAATAAAAGTTATCCGTGACTTCAATATGGCTCAGAAAATATATTTTTTATCGGGAAAAGCTCTCGTCTCTGGAGGGTTAAGGAAGAGAAACACGACTCAACATTCAAAGTGAGAAAAAAATACTAATTACAAAGTAATCACTAGTATATTAACAATATTTAGCAAAAACACTAATAACTAAACGGTGAGTATTTTTTGCGTACACATGATTGATGATATTGTAATGGTAGAAAAATGATCATTTAAAAGAAATGTTACGAGATGCATACAACGTAATGAGGTCTAGACTTGCAATTACTGAGCAATCAAAGACAATTTCACTCAAGCGAGTGAAAATAAACCACATTCTCACAGCTGTTTAGAACCCTGTGAAAATCACCAGATATTTTTTCTCAACATAACAATATGAAAAGAATTTGAATAGTTTAAATTTCGTACACTTCCACACGTTCTGTCACTAAAGATCCGGATTTTGCCTTTCAGCATCTTCATGCGTTCTAGTACACGGATGAACGAAAACTGATGCTTGGTAAATACAGTAAAATTCCTATTTACACATAAGTCGGGACAGTGTAATTCGAGGTAGTGTAATTGGGGGCTGTGAATCTCATACAAAATTTGGGATTTGGTTTATTCCGCAAAAAAAATATTGACGAAATATTTAGTTACCAAGTGATAAAATGCAAAGGGCGCCAAACCCACACATAGACAGTCGCCCGCTATACGTGTATAGCCTGGCACGTCTTGATTGCACAAACGCTAGCCAACATTTGACTGTATGCGCGGCACAGACGACTGTCTCGTAGTAACGATAATGGAATGCGACCGTGCAATTGGGGGATTTGCGGCGAATATTTCAAGCCAGCGCGTAATTTGGGATAGTGTAGTTGGGGGTTCCATCGAAGTTGTATAGCAGAATAAAAAAAATCTGTGTTTATCAACGATTAATGATTAGAAATTACTCAATTAAAATTATTTTTAGAAGAAGAATGTTTTAACGACGTGCATTTTTCTTTATGTATTATGAAATTGTGGACATTCGATAACGTATTCGGTTTTAATTCCATACCAATACAGTCGATCAAATTCAGTTTATGTGGTCTACTGATAAAAGTTTTACAGCTTAGAACAAAAAGGTTTGTATTCCAGGTCATTATTAAATTTAGATAAATACAATTTATTATTTGATAACTTGGACCTGTGTGAATGCGATGTTTTCGATCGACTTACAGATGATAAAAATTGTAATCGCGGTTATCCTGTTTGACTTAAGATTTCCAAATTTTATTTTTAGCACGTTGGCTATGTATCAATACTTTAAAAGAAATTCCCTTCTAAACGAGGATAAGTTGCACAGTAAAGCATTTTTAGCAGTTTGCCAATCGCTTTACAGATTAATTTCCAGAATTGGGTAGATGGAAAATTCTGGAATACATTATATAACCTTTGTGTAAAAAGTTATATACATCGCCAGTAAGCTATGACGGTGAACGGTATAAAATAAATCAATAAAATCATAAAAAAACGATAACTAATAACTATTTAATTCGAAAAGCATTCCGACTAAAAAATCATCGTTTACCTATTTCCTAAATATTACATTACATTTTAACTTATTAAATAGAATGTAGGGCACATTGGTTCATTTCCAAAATGTGGAATAACATATAAAACGTATAGTCTTTGGCAGGTAGATGAAAAATATTTTGCTGTAAAAAATTCAAATGATCCGTGGTCAGATTAATTGAATGTCCCTGCATCGTTTAATCGTTTGGATTAGTGTTAACGGGGAACTTCGTTCTACTTACTATTAATGCAAAATGGTGTCAAAGAAAGTGGTCACTGAAAAAACTTGAAACTGGAAGTGTCACAAAAACATTTATCCGTAAGTTCCTCAAGAAAATAATAGTATAATCAGAGACGGCGCACGAGTTAAAAATAAATATACAATTTCGATTGACAGCAATGAAGGAAATGTAATAAAAATTAATGTCTCTTCCACAATTAATGAAAGCTATGTATCGAAGCGACGTAATTTTTGCGGCACGCAAAATAAAATTTAGGTACCTATATATTTATTTAACAGTAAAATATGATGAAAAATTTTGTGTTTATCATAATTATCATTAAGTTTAGTAATGTAGAATTTCACTCTGTTAAAAATTTCCCAAATTTTTAATTATGTTTATAATTACCATCATTCGCCACTTATATTTTATTAATCTTTGATTATTTTTTAATACATTTTAATCACTATACTGTCACTTATACTGTAATTTGATGATTGTTGTTTACACCTTTTATTTCAATTTAATTTTGTATAAATAGCACTGTTTATATATTTTTCTTATCAGTTGACAATGATCGCAATGAGCGAAACCGGTCTTGACCTATTAAATAAAATGAGATAAAGTACAAAGGAATATTGTGTTTTTTATTATTGTAATGCTTTTCCACCAAGTATTGACAGTGAACACTCTAAAATTGACATGTAATTGCTTGAAGAATCCCAGGATTTTAAAATTGCCGAGCAAAAATTTTCTCTATCCCGACTATATGGGACCGAAGACAAGCTATACGGAGGAATGTCCGCATACGGTATATAAAAATACTTCTGTGTATAGAGAATACTATAGGGGTGTTTACTGTATTATATAAAATACAACTTTGTACCAATCTATTAAGGCACGAAGATTTGGAAATATGTAATATGCGTATTGACATAGCAGTCTTAAGTTCCAAGCAGTGTCGTAGAAAAAACAGCAAAAAAGACCGGGCCGTTGGATCCCAGCCTCTCCTAACAAATTGTATGGCGGTTATACGTAGATCAACTCTAAATTCCAATTTATGAGCTTATTTTTCGTTGAATATAACATGTATGTTTGAAAGATTTCTTGTATGGATATTCTGTGATTCTTTCCTTTGTTCTCCGAGATTTTTATTTAAAAACCTTAGAAAATGTGATTTTTTCTTATTTTGAAAAAGATGTAATTGAAAAGATATATAATTACAATATAAATATGTATTTCCTAAAATATAACAGAAACAAATGGTTTCATAATGATGTGATATTACTTTGAAAATTATGACGCCGGCCCGCTTATCTGAAAAAAGTACCTGTTTTCAACTCTATAGCATGGCTTTCACTATAGGGGGCTTTGGTATTGATCAATCATTGAAATTATCCCCTGAAAATTCGGTCACAGCAATTCGTCAATATTAATAACTGATGTGCAAACTAAAACCAAGAGGACATGTATAATGGTAATATGAACAAAAAAAAATGTACATGACAGGTATTATATGACTAAAACACTCTTGTTATTCGAAATGCGAGGTATTTTTTCCCTAGATAATAAGTCAGATTATACGCATGCCAGTGTATGGACTGTGCCGAAACGTATAGTTAACAAAATCAAAGGTAAAAAAAAAACCTGTCAGAACTCTTTGATGATGAAACTCCGAGAAGTGATGATTGATGTTGGTAGCTCATACTATAAAAGTCAATAGTTTTTCCCCCTATTCAATGATATGCCACTTACCTTGTTTGGAGCATACGTAATATATGTTTGTGAATGCGTAAGCACATAAAGTGGATAGCTCGTAAGCGACATGATAAACTACCTTAATAGAATCTATTCAATTCTAATTAAATTCTAAGTCTAATTAAATATTTCGGCTGAGGGTGATTGATGGAATTTCAATATCAAATTTGAATTGTTTGAATTTTGTACTTTTCCATGAGTTTTGTCGCTAACGACCCGGATTTCGGCTTTCGGCATCTTCAGGCATTCCAAGTGCACGGATGTGTAACTATTATTTCATAAATCCGTTAGTTATCGTCACTCGCCACGTCCGTTTTACCGAAAGCATTGAAGTCTCAGACATTCTTGTATTGTAGATTTAATCCTCATATGACGCCCATGGACATTTTTATTATATATGACAAGAGCCCAAAAGCGTTCACCATTCGGCTACCGAACCAAAAATTAATTTAATAAATTCATTTGTTTCAAATAATACATTTATTATTATCTATGATCCAAAAAAATATACAGGATACATACAGCTGATAATTTATACACGAAGTTATTACCTGTTATTATTTAATATTATTGATTTTAGAATGATTGCATGTTATGTGTGGTATTGTTAGGTTCTTACTACGAATTGCAGTGAAGAATACTGCAAATGACAATCATTCACTATTCGAATAGGTACTTACCTGAAGTTTGTTTAGCCTCTGTGAAGAATCACCGCGGGCCCTGAGGTCAAGGCCCGTTCGATTCTCTCGGGCACGGTTCAGTGCCCACGCCGAACTATAACGGGTAACTATCAAAAATATTTTTTAATTAAAAAATCTCGGTGCAATGTCAGACCTAACGAAGTATTAGACATAGCAGTTATCGCAAAGGTTGATATCTCTCTCTTTTCGAATATAATATTGCAGTCCAGACCGTACGTCTACAAGTCGAATTTGGGCTTGAATGTTGCAACCGACAAGTGAGGCCTATTAGAATTGAATTGGTGCTTTAAAACAGAAATCGATAAATTCATTGTAAAAAAATCTGCTCGTACTGGGATTTGATTTTGCGTGATATCCGACACGGAAGCCAACACCGTTGACCACTGTTTTTTTTTAATGCCATTATTATAAGAAAACCATCAAATTTGTTTCTTCAAAAATGATGCCAGCCATAACGTCAAAGGAAAGCACTATATATCAGGGGTCTTGAAACTTTTAAGCCTAAGGGTCTAAATGTAAACTGACTCCTCCACAAAAGCTACCTAGCTACCTCGTCATACCAATATACTGTCATTTTGAAATTCGGCCATGTGCGACCCGCTACTTGAATGACATTAATGTGTAAGAGCTGTGGTTTCAATAAGACGACGCAACATGCCACACAGCGCTTGCCAAAAATTAACGGTCGCTGGAAAGTGATGCCTATTCAAAAAATTAGCCTCTAAGCACACGCTTTATATACATACTTTAAAAGTATTATATGTATTTTCCATTCTCGTCTTTTTGTATAGAATTAGGTATGTACATTATTAAACTTCTCAGTCGTAGCGTTATGAAAATGCATTAAAAATGGATAGAGCGTTGTGGCATAGGTTAAAACAGTCCGAAAGAAAAATTTCCCGTACTAATAAAATTATGTAAACGTCAGTTGTATTGAGAAGTTGCCGAGAAAGCTCGAAAGGCTTCGCAAACAACTGAGTCAGCCACAGCACGAATCACGATGCAAAAACGTGAGACGGATTGTCGCGCTCATGCAGAAAAACGTGGCGCAATGTCGACGTCAATGCGACAAATGATCGATAATGGCAACAAAACCAGAAGATTATTGCAAATGAGATTAGTACACGACTCATTTAGCTTAGCCTAATTCGACGGACACAAAACGCGTGCCAGTACAAAAGAAAACTTACAATTCTATCAATATTAATATTAGTAGATAATTTAATGTATATTCTTCTTTTATGGCGCTTCGGCCCTTGTCAGGGAAAAACCAACTCTACTGTCTTTCAGGCAACTCAGTCATAAAGGCAACAATTAAAAAAAAACAGTAATGCGCCCTTTTTTATAACCTTTTCCTGTCAGTGACATTAAACCTGCACTTCCTATGAGGACCTTTTCGGTTCAAGTGTATTCAGCATACATAGAGCATTGTCGTCCATGCGTAAGCCTTTTTAACAGTGAACCATTTTGCAGTCCAGACCACCACAGTCGCAGAATCTACCATAATTAAATATTCCGAACGAAAAAAAATCTAATATAAATGAAAAATATTAATATCACTGTCAACTTGATGAGAAGGAATTATATTATAAAAACAATTTGCACTTATTCCACATTATTCAATTATACATCAGGACCGGTTTCAATCATAGCTATAATCAACGTTCCCTCTAAGCTGCGCGCGTGCGCGGCCGCGCAGCAGTTGGGAACCCCCCGCGCACTCATTCCGGGTTGGCGCGCACTACAAGACAGTTGTTCAAATAATATTTGATCGGTCCGCGCAGTCTCCGAGCAGCCTTTAAAATTTCCGCGCAGCTAACCCTTCGGCTTAGAGGGAACGTTGGCTATAATATATAATGTATAATTAGTACAGAAAGTATTTTTTAATCCATATCCACTATTTAAAAAAATCTTAAGTAAAATCGTCTTGTATGTCTTTTTAGAGATAAGAACAGAAAATATTTCTTTTAGTATCCATGGCCCTTGATCTTAATTTGTATTTATTTATATTAGAGTTTTCGTGCAACTAATAAGTAAATGTTAATATAGGAACAACAGAAATCCACGTTACAATATGCTACATACAGCATTTTTTGCCATTCATGTATTTTATTATAATAGAGTTTCTCAATTATCTATTCGAAAAACAATAAAACAGCAGGCCAACGGAACCAGTAGTTGTGTCAATTTGTTTTCAGATCTACCTTGTGTAATCTACCGTATATATGTGCTATAATAATAATATTTCTTCGACGCTTTATAACAATACGTATGTATGTATATCTACCAATGTGTTACCTATAGAACTGATTTGATAATGTACATATAACACTTCAGTGTTGTGAGTTCTCGATCTTTATTACTATGAATTATTGCTGACGAAAATTTTATTTCTCACTGCTAAAATGCATTCAATCTTATGAATTTACGCACACTGTTGAACGTAAATATTGTTTATGAGATCAGTGTCAGCTGCGAGGTAAATTAAGTTACAAATTTAATAATACGTAATTTTGTTTAATATTTACGCATCCACCGCAAACGACTTTCTTTGTGCGGCGCAGCGACGTCGTAATACATTAAAATGAAGAAGAACCGTCCATTGGAAAGCGATTGGTAATAGAAACGTGTTAATAGTCGCGGTAAATAGTGCACTTGCTGCTCTTCACAAGAAAGAAAGAATAACACTAAACAAAAATAATAAAAAGCGGCACACTGCACACAATTTCAAAGCACAATGGCTGTCTATATGATTCTTTTCCTGGCGCTTTTCTAAAATACAAGCGTATTTATTATAAAGGGGAGGTCATTTGTATGAACTGTCTTTGGTCGTTATGCATAGGGAATCCAATCCCAGACCCTCTTTTTAATCCCGGGATTGAACATTCAACATAAAATCGATGTCATGTCTCGATGTATTTGCAAATCGAAAAACCCATGAATTTTTTCGTTGCTCAACTTTCTGTTATTTTTTCAATCCCGAAATCCCGGGATTAGTACCGTCACAGTCCCGGGATTTCGGGATCACAGAATAGGATGTGATCCGGGATCTCGGGATTGGATACCCTGGTTATGGATTATAATTTAAAGTAAGTATGTAGTTACGTATTCACAGATGGTTGTGGTCACCCCCTAAAATCAGTTATGGACGGGAAAAGATAAAGCGAATTTTTCATATCCCTTACGAATAATTCGTAAGGGATTTTCTATTCGTTACTGTTTTCCTTATTCAAACATTAACTATTAATACAACAGCTAAGTTGTACTAAAATGTTTGCTGATATTCTATATTGCGCCTGTTTTTCCGCGAATTTGAATTAATAGAATCCGGAGTATTTGTTTAAATCAACGTTTTTGTATGCACATAGACCAATTGAATTGTATTTCATTCCTTCTCTTGCAAAATTCTTTTTCTGTCACTAGCGCGGTGGTGAATACCGAACGACGATACTAAAGTAGAATGCATGCTGGAAACGGATAAAAGGATTTAGCATATTGTAACTACACGAGATAAAGTTAGCCAGCTAATTAAGAGTCTGCTTTGCAGGCTCTATGTTGATTAGTTTATCAGTTATGTACTTACAACCGTCTTTCAATTAACATCTTAAATACTTAGTATGTGCTGGGTAAAAATAATTCATCCATCATTATTTCCTTTGTAACATAAAATTTTGCGACAGTAAATTCCCTTTGTAACGCTAAAATATATACACGCGGTCATTCGACTACTTTCATTAATTAGTCACTAAAAACTTGTTTGAAAATTTCCCTTAGAATCTTCTTTTAATCAAGTCTTCAATACACTATAGACAATTTTTTTTTAAGAAATGTACGAAAAGCGAATTGTACGAAAGTGTGTATGACGGCGAAAGTCGAGGGCCGCATTTAATCTAAGATGACAACATTATATTATGAAGAACAATTATTTTTATTCGTCTCATTTAAATTCAAGTCTCGTTATTGAAAACTGGTCTATTGGATTGTAATTGTTTTTTTATTTATTTTTTATTGCTATTCTATTTATTGCTTTTAAAACAAGTCAATAAAACTGCAAATGCGGAATCGATTAGAGCCTTAACACTAGTTAAATAAAATTGCTATCAGATCAGTTATAAAAATAAATTATGATCTAGTGTTGCAAAAAAATTATAAAAGGTTGTGACATCACATAATTACATTCATCGTAAACAACAAAATGCAGGAAGTTTTATGTTCGAAATTGGCTACACTAAATAAGCAGATAAAATTTGCATGCTATTTTTTAAGCGCCTGGCAATAAATAAATCTACACGAGATTTGCGTACTGATATGCTTGAATCGAATACCCGCTACCTCCAATTTGTTCTGTAAATATTGTGCATATTTCTAAATGAAATTTACATGAATGATAGATTCATTGTCAATTCTTAGAGGAAAGACATTATATTAAAAAACTAGTAATTTATTTTTTTATTGAAAAAACAGGGTTTATCACGAGCGTTATCAAATGATGAAAATAGCAATCGATACGGGATTATTTATACAAAATTAAATAAGACTTATGGTTAAAAAAATATGCAAATTATAATCATAATTATCTATTAAATTAAGTTTTATTCACTTTTAATATTTGAAAGATTTTCATATTTATTTTACCAATTGTTTCCTATACTTTGTTTGATACACCTTTAAGTCTTACTTTTATATATAAATAGGCATACATCGATTCATATTGCTGTAAGTTAATAATATTCGTGAAGTAAATTGAAACCAGTCAGAATCATAATAAAAAAGTAGAATAAGTGTAAAAGAATGAAGGATTGGTTGAAATGATTATCTACCAATATGAATGCTGTTTTTAATTTTATCTCTAAGCAAAATTATGTACCTACTCGCATCAGTTATTACATAAAACACAACATTAACCACTTGAATACCAAGCGGACACAGGTGTCAGGAACATATGCAAGCGAACGCGGATGTCTAAGACATTTAAAAAATCAAATACTTGATATTCTAATAGAATATACGCAATATTTTGATGAATATGTGTACTGAGTCAATATAGGTTTTTAAAATATCGAATTCGAGTCTATATTAGGCAAAATTATTTTTCTCAAATACACGTAGTATCTCTGGGACATATTAATGATTAATAATAAGGTAAAAATAAGTATTTTAGTTCTACAGTTTTTAATAATTTTTATGCGGTATTCAAACGGTTAATCTAAAAAAATCATGTACATTGTGTCACACCTGAGGTTAGAAGAGAGGATATAAATTCCGACCCACGTAAGGGAATCTGCGATTATGAAATTCATTCAGTGCGGCCTTTTGAATTAATCTGTCTCGTGGAACATTAAAAAAAATCAATAGTGTTTTTCGTCTGCGAACAGAATTAAAATATAACAGAACAGAATTATGAAGTTAATTTGGGTTGAAAATTAGATTTTGAGACATTAAATTCATCACCGTTTAGGTGTTCATTCTCAATACTATTTGGAAAAGAATTATATTCAAAAAAATAAAGACTCTTTTGTACTCCTGGTGATAGAATATTCTTTCACAAATTATTAAAGATTAATACATTTTACTTATAGAGAAAACTTTTCATTCACACCAATAAGTGTTTCTTTACTGAGAAATTGAGTAAAATCGCTATAAAGACAAAAGCAGCATATTTCCACGAAAGAATAGATGGGAGTTTTTGATTTAAAGATTTATAATCCAGTGACTCAATAATAGTTACTCGTTATACAATCCGTGACTGATAATAATATTACAATAAAAAAAAACGTAAGCAATATAAGTTCTCCTCGCTGTCTGGTAAAATTTCGAGTCGAGGTCACTTCAGGGACAAGATGTTGGACAGATTATAGAAGTTGAACACAATAACGATATTTTGAATTTATTTAAATAATTGTGTCTTGATTTATTTACCCGTCTGTCGGGAACGCACAGATCAACACTTCGCGCGCATAAGATGCACGATGAAGAGATCTGAGTGGCAGAGGAAGAAAGTGTTGGCAAGTGTCACTGATACCTGGGTATATAATATTATAAGTTATTTAAATAATTTAGTATTGTGATTTTTAAAACATAAAAAAATACGATTATTTCGATTCAATGTGCCTTATATATTTTTCCCTTCTTATGGATTTATAACATATGCAATCGATAATTCTTGGCTAATTTCAACGCGCCAAATATTTTTTGATAGAAGACACTCAAGATCAACTCAAGGAGAATTTACATCACAAACACGCATGTCTTAGATCTCGAATTTCAGTAGAAAACACCTAAATCTTATATCGACCATACTGGGACTAGAACCCAGGCCCAGTCAGATCGCTAGGGGAAAGCTCTCACCAATCAGACACATACACAATACACCTGAAACCTAACGGGAATAGCGCAGGTCCTGGTATAAATTCTTGACCTGGCCAAAAAAACAACATTTGAGATCGAGTAATTCAAATGTATTTTTTTCTTAAGTTATCGAGCAATTTGAAATGTCTAAAGCATTGGTTATGTGCTTTTATGCCAATCAAAAAAACATTGATATCAAATTAACCTTGTGCTATAAGCAATTTAATATTTATTAGTGCATTTTCTCTTGGCGATTTTTCAGTGATTTAAATCCGTTTCGATCACGTACCGTAAATAGGTCTGTATTTTCAGACAGAAAAAAAACATCATGCTATACGGATAGATTGAAATCAATAAGTCGTTCAGCTATCATCGATAAATTTTTCATGCTTTAAATTATTGTTCTACTATATACTTCTCTTTTGGTACAAATAACTAACTACGTGATACCCCGAGGCCATTATTATGTGTAGCAATTCTAGAATCGTGCTAAAAAAACGCAGCCAAAGAAGTGAACTCGTTAATGTTCCAATTATATCATTGAGCTATTTTATATCACTCTTTGGTTACATTAATTTAATTGCCGCTAACATTAAATACCATTATGCCCGATACAATTGTAAGTAATTGAATGTGATATTATAAGCATTACGTATTAATCGATTTGTAATTATTGTAATGTAAGGATAGTAATTAATAGCCTGTCAATAATCTATTGAAAATATTTCAAAGGATAATGAAATCAGTATTCTATTAAAACTGTTAATAAATACAGAATAGCCAAGAACATTCATTGCAGGAATATTTTTTTTATAAATCAGAGGTTCTTTAACATTTTCATCAAACGCTTAATTCTAAAATTTAAAAGACAGATGTTTACAATAACAATATCATAGTAAAACTATTTAGAACGCTTAATGTATATTATGGTTTGTCAGGTATGTCGGACCTCGCTGGTTCAGTACGAAAAGCATTTTTTCAATCGATGTATCACTTTCTGTTAGAAGGCATGGATATTTGTGATATTCTAAAATCCCCCCCCCCCCCCATTCCAACCTTTAAGTAACGGGATTTAGGGAAAGTGATAAGCCAACTACTAATACTGCCCAACGTCTTATTTTTTTTTTAAATCTCTTACTCTTCGAAAAAAGTAAGGTTGAGCAACTTAGTAACAAGCAGTTATCATCGGAAATCTTATTTTAAGACACCTCCCTTAGTAATCCATCTGCTCCACATTGAGAGCGGATATGGATAAAAAAAATATGCTTCGTAATAATTCTTACTTAACCATTTGAAAAGAATAAGGTTGGGCGACTGACTAACAATCGGTTCTTATTGAAACGGCTTCTGCTCAATTAGGAATACACATGTACTCCACACCAGGAGCGGGTACGGCTTTACGAGTGTAACCAGATACGTTTTGTCTGTCTATGCACGCGTATTAGGTTCGTTTTAAGCAAATCTACATTTATTTTATATTACTTAAACTGAATTTTCAAAATACTTTTGTTAACCTTAAAAGAACGATAAAAATGTCGTCCATGAATTTATGATACCTGCTGTGTTTTAAGACTAGTCAGAATCTTCATTTAAAATTCAATTCGGTGCCTTCCAAAATAAAAAATAAAATGCTCTATATTCAAATATTTAAATAAAGGACGGCTCACAAAATAAGCGTCACCTACCAGCGACGGTTAACTATCCCTTGAGGGGTAAAAGAAACAGAAAAAGAGAAAATAAAAGTAAATTGATAAAATTGCAATCGAAAAGCATAGGAGACACATTCAAATTGATTGATTTTTTAAATAATGATATTTTCAATTAAAATGTGTCAAAAGGCTAGTCGCTATATAGTCGAACATTAATTATTACCGAGATTTATGTAACAATCAAGAGTGTAAAAAAATAGCAAAACTATATTGATTAAACTAAATTACTCAATATTCGCGCGGCATGGAAGTTACTATATCGTGAATTCGTTTTTATCAAATAATTTTCGTTGTGACATGTCGCAATTTCTGCAAGCTTTAAAAATCAATTTTAAATTTGCTCGTGGCATATGGCATAACCTAAGCCAGGGTTTCTCTACCGGGAGCCCTGTGGCCCCCAGGGAGCCACAGCGTGTTCCAAGGGGGCCACGGGCAGATTTACCGAAATCCCAGAATGTGTGTGATTTTGGAATGGAAGAACTGATTATTTGGATAAATCTGCAAATTTCTGGGATTCTGAATTTGAAATCTTCGGAAGAGCTGAAAAAAGGTCTACGCTTGTCAATGTCGGCAAATCCTTGAAATTCGATTTCTTATGGGAAATCAATACAATGGTATGAGGGCCACAGAAAAATTAAGACACTCAAAAGGGGCCACGGGCCCAAAAAAGGTTGAGAAACATTGACCAAGGTGAAAACAAAGTAAAATTCGATTTCATTTGCCATAAACATGTAGCCCAAAAACTACTCGAGAAAATATTTAGATAATGAGTCATCAGACGAAGTCTCCGAAAAACCGTATACTAAGCTTCGAGAACAGATGCTTGCGTCGGATAATGGGGGTGAAGTGGTTTGATTTTGTGAGGAATTCAGAGATAAGGGAGCGTACAAGACAGCGTCCCGTCACGTCAGTGGTTATGGAGAGACGTTGGAACTGGCTGGGTCACGTGCTGCCTCCGGAAAGCCTCAATCCTGCCTGCCTCCTCTTTCGACCGGTGGGATTCCGGCGTCCCGGACGTCCGTCGGGTACTATCCATAGGATGTACTCGGCGGAACTGAGGGATGCTGGCATGTCATGGGAGGAACCAAAGCTATTGGCGGGAGACAAGGAGACATTGAGGTGCCGCGTGGCGGCCATATGCTCCACATAGGGAGCGAACATGGCCAAAGAAGAAGAAAGAGTCATCAGAAAAGTGAAATACTCGCATGCGACTTCAATCTTCGATTTCAAGTATTGGGCTACGAGCATCTGATTGTATAGAAAATTATATGCAGAAATGTTATGACGAATATTTAAAATAGATATATAGATACAGAGAGTTAGCGAGTATGGAACTACAGCTTGAAATCAATTATTACTCGTCTTTCCATTATTCTGTCTGGACATTTTGTTTAAAAATCCAAGTCTATTCCCCATATGGATTATATGGCCAAAACTGCTCGATACTCAGTTGCTAAACTTCTTGTTATCGAATATTAGGGATATATGAATAGAACTTGTGGCTAACTAGTCGCTCTCGTGCCCAGTCATTTTAAAATTGGAGAGGTGGGAGATATCGCAAGCTCTCGTGCCTTCGAAAAGAAATTGATGAATCGTTTCAAAAAAACTGTCCATACTGGGATTCGAACCCGTGCAAAATAAACTTGTCTACGATAAAAAAAATAGTATTTATAAAGTATGTACTCTACTTATCAATAAGCTGCATATTAGTGGCATTCGTGGTAAGTAAGTGTTGATCGTGTTATTACAAATAAATCCATTCGGTAATTATTTGCCCACAGGCTGGCAGTTGTCTACAGCTGGGAATAAAAGATAAAAAAAATATTACGCCACGCTTACGCTTTACAAAATACAGAAGCCCGAAGGCTTTGCATACTTCTAGAGATGTATGTCAAACAGCAAGGGATTAAGGCTGTAGCCTGTAAGTACTTAAAATACGAAAAAATGAAAGGTTGGGTGGCAATAAAATAAGGAGTAATGGCCGTGCCGCGCATTCTTCGCTTGACCGCTGATTTCAAACGCCGATAGAGTTTTCAAGGATACGGCAAGGTAATCTTGTTAAGCCAGGGATTTTAAGGGATGGATCTTAACGCGTCTTGAATCGTAAAATCTTTTTTATAACTCCATCGATAATATAGATAGAACATCAAAAATAATTGATGTTTTCGTGAGGGGAAAAAGCTACGAAGGAATTAACGAATAAAATTAGGATCAACTCAGAATAATAAGAAAATTTCATTGTCACCAAAATTTTGGTTTTTCTTTTTATTTTGTACATTTTTTTATTAACACACCCGACTGATAATATAGAAGGATTTTTCTCGATGCATACATTTTTTATTGAATGTGTAGCGATAACAACACTATTATCTACACTAGCACCCCAGGTTAGTAAACCTGGTTTAGTAAAATACTGATTAATTAATTGCGTAAATATTTGATATTGAATCTTGTCTGGACTCGAATCCAGAGCCATCCGATTGCCAGGGTGAAAAACGTTCTTACCAATAGACCGCAGAAGCCGACCGTTATTCTTAATATTACCAAAAGGTTCAAGGTAACGTTTGTATGAAAATTCTATCCGCGCTAGTTTATAAAATAAAGACAATAACTAAATAAATATTTAAATTATCGCATGTGTAAAATTGGCAAGCCAGGTGTGTTTAACTGTTCCGCCCACTGATTCGCGAGCAATCCGTGGGCGGCCCATGCTCACTCGCCATTATTATGAACTCGCTACTACGCTCGGGATAAAAATAAACAAATCAAAATAGCACCTAATAAAAAAAAACTAAATTAGGCTGAGATGATGTGTAATCTGCCATTACAATAAATTTATATCACACCTTTTAGAGACCAAGTCATGTAAACCGGTTATTGTAAGCTAGCAAAAAAAAATATCCATATACAACAAATTCAATATAAATATTAGATCATCACTTCTTTTTACGTCACCGTCTTTCCAAAATGAGCGGCTTATTGCGAATAATTAATATTACACACATCAATCGATTTACGCGTTTTTTCACTGCGCTGTTCCGACCTATCGCGTTTTTATAGAATGTAAAAATATATATCTATATATTATTGAGTAACACCAGTACTTTTCTTTCCACGTGAAGCGGTGGAACGACGTTCCGGAACCCTTTTCTCGCAATTTTTAATGTTTCAAATCAATCCACCACTCTCTTTGGTAAAAAGAAAAGTTGGGAAACTGAGTAACAAACAGTCCTCATAAAAAAAACTTCTGTTCAAATACCTCCATTAGGAAGCCATATGCTTGTCATTGGGAACGGAAACAGATTAGAAAAAAAGTTCGGTATCTTTGTTTTTCAAAAAAAAACACATTTTCATCCACATGACATCCAACATACCAATGTTAGAGCAGTATGTTTCCACCCAATCGAACTTAGAAAATCCAACTAATTATAGTGAAATTACTACAATAAAAAGCTGTAAAGGGAAGATGAAGACTTAGAGCAGTTGCGGTGAAGTGAGAAACATTGCTTTAGAATGCAGCAGAAACGATTCCGAATTAGAGGATTCAGTTATTTTATTATACTAGTATATAATGTATGTTTTTGTAAACATTTTTTTTTATGTCGGCCCCAATGTTGAGTATATGACTTCATAATGTAAGTATCCCAACAGAAGATTTTTCTACGAAGACTACTTGTTACTCAGTTGCTCAACCTCTCGTTTTTAAAGAGAGTAGGAGATATAGGTTACGACAGGCCTAGTGGTCAACTAATTGCTCTTGCTAGGCCTCGTTATTTTTAAATGAGTGTGGTGGGAAGGGATTTTTAGACGTCACATACACCCATCGATTGAAAAAAGCTGGTTGCACTGGGACTTGAACCTATAAGATCCATCACCAAAACCAACGAAATTGACCACTGCCACGAACTCGAAAAACAAACAACAGAAAGACACAACATAATATCGACTGTGGAAAGGAAAAAGGGCGTAACCCACAGTTTTTTCAAAACAGCTTTTTTCGATAATCAAAATGTATCCAACTTGATACACGATCAAAAGGATGCAAGCTGCAAATGCCGAATTAGTGTCCAAATTTAGCTTTTAAGATTGAAAAAGATGACCTTGTAAAAAATTTAAACCAAGAAAAAAGACTGATATAAAAGTTTTTGCTAGACAACTTCTTGAATTAATATTAGATTATGTCAATTAAACACCAGTTAAGAAGTCTCCGTGCACTTCAAGGTTGTGTATAATTCATAATTTGCATATGTCACAAAATCTCCTGTAAAATTTGATATGTGTGAGTTACGTCCTTTTTCCTTTCCACTGTGGATATGTATACGTTACGTTGACGTTCATAACTATGTATGTTATAAAAACATTTTTTCTATAAAGTATGTGTGTAAAGGATTAACTAAGAATTTTATTTATGAACCGTATCCGTCTTTTTTCCATTTTCAAAGGGAGAGGTGGAGAAACTCACTTATGAGCAGTTTTCTTTTAATAAATGTTCCCTAAGTAATCCATTTAGTCCACTTTGGAATTGAACATGGCTTAATAAAATAGAATGTAGTTGATGGTTCATGGATGCCAGCGATGACTTCTCCCTTTTCCAATTAATTTACTAAGCAACGAAATGTATATAAAAGGAATGTTTCATAATAAACATTACCTTACTGGGCAATCTGCAAAGTAAGATTGCATTAATAATCAAATATCATTTCTCATTTCTTATCAATTGTAGAGTTTTCTAGTGCGGTTTTATATGAAACACCACTAATTTGTTCGTTTTGAGTTTGCAGTATCTCTCTACACATGGGTCCAAAAGACAAAGCTGATTTGTTGAAGAACATTTTTAAAAAATCTAATTTGTAATTTATGGAGAAAGAGTGATGGCAAAGTTAATAGAGTTAAAACAAAAACAGATACACTTGGCCTCTATAAACATTTTGACTGAAAAACAAGGAAAAATAGTAATTATTTACCTATTAAGTCTATTTGAAGTGTTACACCGTGTCCATGGTGTTTGAAAGAGCCCACCAACAGTCCATATAACTGAGTGAAGATAACTTTGCTTATGTTATAAACACATGATTAATTCATGATAGATAAGCATTTATGATGATGTTATATTCAAAACGTGAATAAACATTGCATAGCATACATATGTAAAAAGTGCCATACTCATCAGTTATAATATC
Organism: Himalopsyche tibetana; assembly: GCA_030503985.1. Lineage (NCBI taxonomy): Eukaryota > Metazoa > Arthropoda > Insecta > Trichoptera > Rhyacophilidae > Himalopsyche > Himalopsyche tibetana. The sequence goes on along the minus strand of JAPJYX010000009.1, from coordinate 9,686,522 downwards.
AGTTTTCTAGGAATACAATTATTCATGCCTGCATTATATTTGCCTTCATAAAAATGTAGAATTCTGTTAATAACTCAATTAAAAACTGACAGAACCACTAAAATAAAGAAGCTGGTACTGGTATTATGATACAAATGCACCATTTAAACAAAATCTTTCTCAATATGTATATATAAAACCTTATAGAAAGAAATATTTTAAATACCCATACAATGGAAAAAAGTACATGTTCAAAAGAAGATACATATTTAATTGGGAGAGGTCATAGAATTGTGTTATAGAAATATATTGATAATTATATCACTAGCAGTAAATTAATTTTGTTTGGTAGTTATTTATTAGATCTGCGTTTCCTTCATTCTACTGCTATTTACAAACTGTATATCTGTAGGTATACATGTGTAATAATAACATCACAAGCTGTAAAATAACAAAAAATACATTTCATCTACTCATAGACCATCAATAATTTCGAATATGAAGAATACTCGCTTGCACACATATTGTGGAGGTATTTATTATTCTTACTGACTTTTAAAAGATATCACATAATGATTAAAAATCCAAATGAAATTTAGGAAGTGAAACTCTTTTGATTTCAAAATAAGTGAACCTACTGTGGAAATGCTTTAGAATGAATTACAAATTTTCTATAATAAAAGATTTCGTCACCATAAAAGAAATGAGTTTCAATACTTGAAATAGTATTTTAATCCTTGTCGTCTCAGAGTGTCCTTGAGACTGTAAAAGCCGATCTATCAGTGCAATATTGTACGCACCATATAAAATTCTATGATATAGCGAGCGACATTAAACATTTATGGTATTGATTTTTATATGATAGGATAAATGAATTCAGACTTACTGTTGTTTCTCAGACCTCCAGTGATAATAATGCAGATGTTTAATATGCCAAAGATAATGTGTAAGAAATAATAGGAATTAAAATATTTTTAATAGTGGTTTAAAAAAAAACTGTACAATTCAGTTGGAGCAGTGAAGAGAATTCAAGAAATAACCTAAAATAATAAGAACTCTTTCATTCTACTTACTACTCAACATAATGAATAAATACAAAGTTATTTAAATTTACAATGCATTCACTTTTCATATTGAATATTTAGTGAATTTATGTGAATTAGCATTTGATAATATGTATTTAAATCTTATAGTGAAGAATTTGTAGTCAAGGTATAAAAAGAATTTAGCAAATACATTTTACAACTGAATTGCAGTGTATATGGAGATAAATAATAAAAAATTTAAGTAGATAAAATGATATTGATCAGTAAATATTGTTGTATGTGCAGCATTTAATAATTCAAAATTAATCATTTTGCTATACCGCATGTAGTGTTATAGAGTATTGAATAGAGGTTTGCACAGACCGGAATTTGATAAAATTACCCAGCCAATACAGGCCCGGCCTAGACCCAGGTCTTAATGCCACACTAGTTACCCAAACCCGACCAGTAGCCTAGATTTATATGTTTTAATACGAAAAAAAACTAATTTTTTAAAAATTTACAATAATTAATCATATTTTATTGAACTGTTGATTACAAAAGTAATCTTAAAAGCACCATACTCTACGTAGATCTCTCACTTTCATAAGTGATGGCTTTTGTAACTTATATTTATTACGTAAACAAATGATAGAATCAAATAATATCATTACTACTTACTAAGCCACCAAACCAGCCACAGTAAAATTTATTTATCTGCTTTCATTAGATCACAGTGCTTTAAACATTTTCAACATATTGTAAAAATCTTAAAATTTCATTAAATATTTGCTAACAATATTATTGGCGCATGGCTGAATCATGATCATAGTTCTAAATATATTTCTGAAAAATGTATTCATTTCTCGGGCCCGGCCCAAGTCTGGGCCTGTGGATAACTCTACTATGGAATAACCGAGTAATTGATTTTGATTTTATTTTAAGTCCAATGGACATTTGAAGGGTTTAATTTTGTAATGCTTGTTTATTGAATAATTGCTCATATTGTCGAAATAATAGAAAAAAATTGAGCAAAATAAAATTGTTTGCATACAGCAGCTTTTGGTTTGCTTAGAATGTCCAACGTTTTGACTTAAATTCATTGAATCTTACAAATGAATTATGAATTTACATACAATCTTTCATTAAGCTAGGCGACCACTTTTAGGGTGTTCACTGTCAATACTTGGTGAAAAGGCATTATATTAATAAAAACACAATATTTTGTTGTGCTTTATTTCAACTTTATTTAAAAGAGTCAGGACGGGTTTTTCTCATGGCGCTCAGTTGACAATGCTAGCCATGAGCGAAACCAGTCCGGTTCCAGTAAAGTGGAAATAGAGTACAAAGGAATATTGTGTTTTTATTAATATAACTAGGTGACTTGACTTTGAAAAGATGTCAAAGAAACATTACTCAATTGAAGTGAATTTGTGTAAATGTTGAATACTTACGGGCTGTTGAATTGCTAGCGACATCAAAAATCAACCTAGCATGTGTATGTGTCTTAATAATCTATAAACCATTTACAGATTTTATCAGTTATATCTAAATATTTCAGTTTGCAAAATGTATTGTTTGAATTGAATGGCAGCTTAATGATATTTCATAAACAAATCTCTAATCAATGAATGTGTTGTAAAACTTCTTTGATAGATATACATATATTTAACGCTTCAAATGAGTGTATATGAATTACTTACATAAACATATAATATATATGAGAAAGTGACTGAGAAATTAAACAAAATTCTTTGTACTTATTTCACAAGCTACCTACCTTTAAAATTAGAGCCCGCATCATCATAGATTTGTGCAATAATAGGTATTTTATCAAGTATTGAAGTATATACAATTATAATGACAATAAAATGGATCAGTGACAGGTTTAAAAAGCATTATCATGTATGTGATATATTATCTGCAATCATAGTTAGTACTCCAATTTTCATGAAATGATTTAAAATATTTTCCTACCGTGAATTGAAAATCTGTGGAGCTCGGAGTGTAGTAGCCACGACTCATCTTGAAGTTTTCTTTGATCACAAGCACATTATTTGTCAATAGAACAGTACTTGTCAATGTATCGAAATGTCATATCATGTGTTTTGTAAATTAAATATGTTTCATGCAGCCCTCTCGCAGTAAATTTAAACTTTCACATACAATTTAAATATAATGAAACTTTTCCTGTTAATAATTTAAGCACTTTTGTCCCTTTTGTACATATTACAAGTCCAACTAAACACTCAGTATGTCATACCTAAGGAGGTCGAACACCACATATTTGTTGAAATATTGTCAAGCTACGATCAATATAATTTCAAATGTACTAACAGGATTATCAATACACTTTAAATTGATTTTATACAAACAATACATGTTGTCAAAAACTTTTTAATTGTTATATTTTTACACTGATAAAAGAGATCTATATTGCTGACAGTCGGCAGGTAACACTTTCCACCATAGCGCTCACGGCGGCAATATGCTGGGTATAGCAAATATAGTTTTCTCTTTCTCTCACATACTTTTTGGACCAGAGTTGGGCTAGACATCTCTTTCTTACCTGACATGTTCTTAGCGGCGAATGCCTGAACTAATTTTGACATTTTGTCGCGAAGGTAAAAGCGGCGTCTGCCGCGAGTGTAGTTGCCACATGAAAGTGTTTCTACATGAAAGTGTTGCTACATGAAAGAATTGTACGCGCAAGCATGATCATACAATATTTTCAAACAATAAAAATGTTAAAACTATATTATTCAATTTTAATTTCGTCCTTATCTGTATATTTTTTACAATAAATCAATACTACGAAGATTTAGTTTACCCAAGAGGCAATGCATGATTATGAATATAATCGTTCTTATTTCGTATGAAAAATCAGAACGAATTTGTTGTGGAAGATTTGAAATAATGTTTACATTGTTATCGATACATTCCGGTGTCTCAATTGTGTGCAGTGGTGGATCGGAATCGAATGAATTTTCACTAAGTTTACAATTACAAGATGAAAAAAAATCTTTAGTGGTGACTAAATCTGACTCAGTTTTTTTAATCAAATTGTCATCAGTAGAAAATAATGAATTAGAATCAATTTCTACTGACATATTGGTTATATAAGATATTGATAAAGGATTTTTTGTCGATTCTTCATTTAACGCTGGCTTCGTTACCATAACATTATCATAACTATTTGTTGGACGCTCAATATAGTCATCAATAAGTTTTGTATTCAAATTTGATTGTATAAATAATTCAACATAAATGTCAAATGTTTCCTCTGGCAAAGTGTCAGATTGTAATGACGTTGTGCTACCTTTTATTTTGGTTTCGATATCTGTAGATGAGATTTTTTCCAGTTTTGCGTCTGGATCACTATTTCTCAGAGTACTACAGTCTTTTGCTTCGTCATCAGTATATGTTTTAACATTTTTCTCACAAATATCAAAAGACGTGTGAAAAATTGTAGAAATGACATCAGTTTGAGTCTCCGCATTTTCCAGTGTGCAAAATTGGACACGCCTCCTAAGGTTGTACTTACTGCTAAATATTGGTTCTAAAGAATTGTTAAGTACTTGCATTCTTTCAATTGAGTTCGATTCTGTTGAAAGTGACATTAATCTCATCAGATGCAATACACTGGTATTGAATGCACCAGTAGTGTAAGGAGTATCTCTTATGAATACTGTTTGAGTCTCAAAATTTTCAGAAGCAGCTTTTGTTTCATATATTTGAAATCTAGTTGTACTAACATTCTCAGTGTGGTTATATGTTGGTGGTACTTCATAATTTTTCATAACTATTTCTCCAACATCAGCTAGGGTTTCATTACTTTTGACAGTCAATCCCTGTTTATTATAACACTTTTCATGTTTGTTGACAGTGGGTGAAATCACCAAATAAGTTATTGAATTTTCACCACCAGTTTCCGGTTCCAACTCTTTTATTTTTTGTACGTCACTTACATCAGCGGGTATGCATTTGGGTGGGTTTACAAGGTTATTATAGCCATTTTCTTGGACTTTTTGAGCAGCTCTGCTCAACTTTTCAGGCTTCTGAATTGTTTTACATTCATTATATTCGGATATCTCAATTGACACGTCATCGGTTTGGCTTTCGTTGTTTATTAAGTATACACCCATTACGCTACATTTTTCATTTTTTTCAAATGACAACCTCATTTCAGGACGATGACACAAGAGATATCTTTCTTGATTGGAAGCAGTTTCTGAATCGTCACTCACTATGATGCTCGAAAGATCTGAATAAGGTGTATTAGTAGTATGCATGGAAGCAAATTGCTTTGAAACACTATTTAGATTTTTTACAGATTCCTTGGAATCTATTAAAATACAATTTGATTTATATTCAATATTAGTCAATAAATTATTAAAAATTAACTGTTCATTTGTTAGTATATTCGAATTATTTAGAACTGTGTCAGAATTTAATTGCATCGGTGGATTTTTTAAATAGCTAGTGATTTCGCCAGTATCAGATAGCTCTAGCGAACAATGCTTAGAAGGAAGTGACAAGTCAGATTCAATTAGTTTCACATTCAATATTAAGCTGTCTAGTCTTACAGAAGGTCTACCATCAGATAATCCTGCGTGTACACATTGACACGAGGGTGACGATGCTATAATCGATGACATCACTGGGTCACGTAGATCCAATTGGAAAAACAGCCTTACATCAAACGATATTATTTCTTCGTTATCGATTTCTGGGTAAATATATTCATCATCACTTGCAAGCAGTTCTGGGTCGAGGAAGTAATCTAAAATGTATACACATAATTCGAGTCCACGATTTATATGATTAAACATCTACAGTGGAACCATGTGTTTGGTAAGACTTATCAGTGAGGCTTCAGAAGCAATTGGTATTGTATTTTTTTACCACACCTTCATGCGTTGCCAATATAAAACACAATGAATTTATGAACTGTTAATAATAAAAATATTTTACATTAATTTTTGCATAATTATTACATGGCTATTTTTATCTAATTAGTCGATAATCCAGGAAAACTATAGTAAATAACTTTATTTACCTTTGCAGTACGACGTCACATTGAAGCAATTAAATCTGATTCTACTTTTCGATTCTCTTTGCAAATCATTTATATTTGGAATATTGACATCATTTTTGTACCTTGTTTGTTTTGCAATAACCCTGATATCTACTGTATCATTATTTACAACATTTACAATTGATTCAATGGTTGATATGACTCTATTTTTTTGGTGTTTTACAAAATCCACTTCAAATTGTATACTCAACGGCAGAATCTTTCTTATATTCGGATTTAATGTAGAAACTCCATCGGGTATCGCCAATTCCAAGGCGAATGAAGTTTTTCTCCGTGAATCGTGCATGTTTCCATTTTGTGTATTCATTTGTGTTGCAGTAAGTTTCAGGAGAAAAATGATAAAAGTGAACCTTTTCTTGGATGTCTTCGTATTTGAATAAATTTAATGTCATTATTATTGCGTGTTATTTATGAAAATGTTTCCTTGAGAATGACTAAAAAAAATTTCACCAACGATATTTTCCAAATCTTTCGTTTTTAAATCCATTTTATATGTTTAAAATTTTGGATTCAATATTATATTCATATCAAAAACGTTTACATAATTTTGCAATGACATAAATAACTTCAAACGATTCTATCGCGATTTTAATTCTTTTTACTAACTGTCAATCATGATATTTTACCTCGATCAAGTTGAACGCAATCATATTTGTTATTCATCGATTTTGAAAATAGAACTACATGATTGTGGCAACAAAATGCAAACGTTAGTCAGTCGACTTATGAATAGATTAAATGTTTAATACCACTGAGCATTGTATTTATTATATAGCCATACAATCTTGCAATAACATATCGACTGTGGAAAGGAAAAAGGACGTTACCCTCAATTTTCCAAAACAGCTTTTATTCGATAATCACAATGTATACAACTTGACACACATTCTATCAAAACGATGGAAGCTGAAAATGCCGAATAAGTATCTAAATTTAGCTTTTAAGTTTGAAAAAGATGACCTTGTAAAAAAATAAAACCAAGAAAAAAGACTGAAATAAAGGTTTTTCCGAGACAATTTCTTTAATTAACATTAGGTTGTGTCAATTAAACACCCGTTTAGAAGTATCCGTGCACTTCAAGGTTGTGTATAATTCATAATTTGCATATGTCACAAAATCATCGAAACACGTTTTTAGCGCCTCCTGTAAAATTTGATATGTGTGGGTTACATTCTTTTTCCTTTCCACAGTCGAATTATTCATTTTTAATAAACGGCGATGGTATGACAGTATTCGGTATTTTGGGAGTTATCATTATTTTTCCCTGTCTAAAAAAGATTTATAAATATCAGTAGTTATAAGAATTTCATATTTACGAAAAAATACCTTTGGCATTCTTTCCGTGCTTTAAATCAGTTTTCCATAATCTTTTTGATACCATGGATCCCCAATAACGAACTCTGTAGTTTCATAGACACCATGAGAAAAAAATTAACTACCCATTCGTATATGTTTGAATATTTTTTTAAAAAATACTGAAACGTGATTGATATTTTTAACGACTTTGTTTTATGAAATTCAATAAAGGCCAAGCGCATACGTGCTTCAATACCTTGTTAAAGTATGTCCTTTTTGGTTTGATTGTGGTCATTCCTGATGACCCCATTTCACTCAAATATGTTCACTCATTAATGATATTAATTTTTAACTCTAATCCAAAACGATATTTACGAAAAATAATATTTAACCCAAGTATAGGAAGCGTCTTTGGGTTAAATATTATTTTCTAGTTGGGGATTTGCCACTCGATTAGCATTTTCTAAAAAAGCATTGAAAAAAGTATTTGATTGTCTTTCAGAAACATTTTATTCCCATTGAAATATGCACATTCATCTCAAGAATACTCTTGGTGTAAAATTTATGATTTGATTAGGAGACTCGCAGACTCTTTTACGGAACACTGTTTTAAATTACTTACATGATAAATTGATTTGTTTATCCCACTTACTTTTTATTTATTTTGGGCTTAAATCAACCTTATTTTCCAAAATATGATGTCCACAAAATGTCGTGGTATATGAAACATTGTCGAACAACATTACAAATTGATTCATCTGAATGTTAGAAGACTCGTGAAAAAAAACATTCACAACGATAGTTCAAAACAAACGATGAGTTTTTTGACGAAGATGGATAGCTGGATCGAAGGAAAGTCTTACCAATAAATTAATAGAAAAGCATAAGAATTACCAAATACGACTTATTGATTATATCATTTGGTCCTTTATTAGTATTCTATATTTTATTACATTTCATGTATGTACGTAAGCTTTTAGCCAAGATCCTTCTGTTTGGGGTATTTTTATCCATCGAATCGAGAAGAAAACATTAAAAATAAACGTGTTTGAGAGATAATTTTTTAATATTAACATGCTGTTTGTAGATGTTTCTAAGAATTTCAAAAATAATCAGACCAATGATTTATTTTTCAACATTCAATAACCGCACGTCAAAGATTTTGTTTTGTCATTTCAAAACACGTGTGAACATATTTATATACGGCTTCAGTACAGAATTAAATGTTTTAACACAGACAACCGTAGTTTCATTGAAATTAACTGTACACCAAACAAATAACATTTCAATTAGTGTTTATTTTTGCTCGTTGTAATGTGAACATCTTCTTTCTTCAAAGGAATGACTAGAGGTGTCCTCTCATCAGTGAGTGTCTGATTAGAGAGAGTATATGCTTTCGATGTTTGTGAATTAGCAGATTTCATACCTGTAGTAAAATAATTTCAAGTTACAATTTGCTTTAAATACTTACTTTTATTTAAATAATTTGAAAGTAAAGATCGACGGGTCCGTTCACCGAAGCTATTAATTATAAATTTATCAAAAGGTAAAATTTCTTGGATGGTACATCATTCATGATGATGATTGAGAACGATTTTCCATGGGAGAATAAATGTTTTTTTTAACAAGAAACGAATTATCATACTAACATTTCGGATTGGAACATCTCGGTGTGGCTGAAAGTAAAAGGTGATGCTGAAGGTCTATCACTTTAGCACCCGACTGCCCTACCCCTCGCTGGCTCAGAAGCTTGGTTAAGCTCTCATCTGACATTGGACAGCTGGTGACCGTGCAATCGTTCCCAACTACTTCCAATTCATTCCTCAGTACAACAATTTCAATAAGTGATCCACAAGGGTCGCAGTAGTAGGAAGAACTCGAAAGACAATCTTGAACAATCTCCGCTTCGCTGATGTGAGACAAAGGAGTTAGCTGAGAAGCTATTGACGGTGTCGCCGTAGGAGTCATTGGAGGTGTCGGTTCGGCAGTAGATGGTTCAGGGGTGGGATCGGGAGTTGGTTCAGGAGTCGGTTCGGGAGTGGGTTCGGGAGTCGGTTCTGGAGTCGGTTCCGGAGTCGGTTCCGGAGAAGGCTTGGGCGTAGGTTCAGGTGTAGGTCCATGTGCTTGGAGTATATTCATATCTTCGTAAATAGCCTAGTTTGATACAGGGGAAAAACGCAATTATCAATCAATACAATATGTATGTATCTTTGAACTAATGCTTTAAAGAAGTACACCGAAGATAATATTTTAAAAGATTTGTTTATCAAATAAAACATTCGTCATTTATCTGAACCATGTCAAGCCTATATAGTTTGACAGGGTAAACTTATATACTGAATTGTTTATCTGGTCAAAACTTCATATTTTTTAATAAAGTATATTTTTATGTCTAGTCTATCTGTTAGTCAGAGCGATCAGTGGGTGACCCTAGCTAAAAAACAACCATAATGAATATTGCAAAAAAAAAACAATGCCATTTTATTAAGTACACCAACAAATTTCATATAGATAACTCTAAATTAATTTGTCTTGGATAAAAACTGAAAATATCTCAGATTTGTTAATAACTAATTCTAATAATAGCACTTTTGATTTCATTTTGGATTCAACAGGTCACTCGCAATTAAAAAAAGAAAAGTTTTTATAAAGTTAATTAAGTATCAATATATCTCTAACGGAAGAAATAAATTTATTTTCGCTTGATTTACCGTCTACTTTATCGAAATTTATTTTCAATTGTCAATGCATATAAAAACTTTGTTGTGTTATTATTATTATCTGTATTTCGTGTATGGCAACGAATACTGGACTGGTAAGCATAACAACAGTTTGAAAATAAATATTCAATATTATTGTTATAATTAATATAAGAGCCATAATACTAGAATTTTTTTGGTAATTAATATTTCAGAGAGATTTCGATATCATCCCCTCACAATCTTAGAAATTTCTATAACGTTCATAATTTTTTTTAAAAATCTGTAAATGAAAAGTTTTATAGAATCTGACGGTAAATTTTCCTGGCGATGTTTGCAAAGCATAAAAACGCGTGTCACACTTAGTTGTTCAACAAAATATGGTACAGTTATTTTTTATAACTCAATTTTGTATTGAGAGATATACTGATTTATATTCAAAATAATCATCAAAAACCTCTTCTTGTATAGGATCCTTGTCCTCACATATGGGCACTTGCGACTGAGAGCATTTTGCCGGACATTTTTCTACGCATCCACTTTCGGAAGACCTCACCCCGCATACAGTGGACGATGGTTCTTTTCGTTTCAATTTTATAACCAAGTTTATATTTAAATTCATTTGTTCTTCTTCTATTGGATGTGGGGATGGGTATTTGTAAACGCTTATCTCATCGCCTTGTTTCGGGAAGAAACATCCTCCTGTTAATAATCAATATAAGTCGGAAATAAAAGCTATTTTTAATTGTTCATTATTTAAATAATGTAATGGTTATTATTTTATTCAAAAAATGGTCAATATTCACATACAATGGCCAGTATGTCTTTTTAAATTTGATCAATAGACTCGATAATAAAAATGTTTGCTTTACCACATAAAACTGGTTTTGAGATTAAAATACAGATCAATTATAGAAATACCGACAGTTTTTTTATATAAATACTGACCATTCAATATAAATATTGAATGCATTTTATTGAATACTGTCCGAAAGTTGATTTAAATACCGAACAGATAAAAAACGCATTTCACATTGTATTAGTATGGCTCATTTTGTGGAGTCAATTCATTTTTTATTAATTTGTTTACTAATGCAACATTTTTTTTTTTAATTAATAACATTTAAAATATATAAGCTGCTTGTTGTACCAGGCGCAGCCAAAGCCCGGTGCAGCGTGTACCCCCACTAAACTCTTCACGTACCCCAGGAGGTACGCGTACCACACTTTGAGAAACACTGCTTTATGCTGATAAATAAATTAAAATAATGCTGTTTAGACTATGTTTAAATACATACCTGTTTTAAACCTTCCAAATAGAAGTGATTGTCTATAGTTATTTTGAGGTTTTGGCTGTTGTGAAGAAACATTCTGTGGGGCGCTTTGATTATTGTCGAGTGTATCGTTATTGCTATTATCAGAATGGGTTCCCAAAGATGGATCATCGGCTTTATTAGCAGTCACATTTGTGATTTTTCCTGTCAGTGGTTCTATCTCTAATCGGAGATTTAGAGGGATAGTTTTACTAGCACTAGAAGGTATGCGTAAAACTAAAAACGCTTTGGTTGAATCTGCCTCATTAGATTTAGTCGACGAACATTGTTTCACTGAAGACATATTCGCTGATTTGAAAAACGCGATACACTATTCAATTTTGTTAAACTATTTAAATATATAATGACTTCAAAACCTTAAATTTTAATAAACTGTTTTTACCATTCAGTGAAAAATTTTCTTATAACAAATTTGACGTTTTACAAAAAACAAAAGTGTACACGGATGATTCGAATTTTAAATTACCTAACATAGTTTTTATTAATTTTGCGGAGCTATAAAATTAAAATATGTTTACCTATTGTAGTAATAAATGATCTAGGTACATATGTGCATATCTTTAATATCGACTTTGGAAACAAAAAAGGACGTAACCCACACATAACGCTAAAAACGCTAAAAACGTGTTTTGATGATTTTGTGACATATGCAAATTATGAATTATACACAACCTTGAAGTGCACGCATACTTCTAAATTGGTGTTTAGACAAATTGACATAACCTAATATGAATTAAAGAAATTGTCTCGGAAAAACCTTTATTTCAATGTTTTTTCTTGATTTTAATTTTTTACAAGGTCATTTTTTTCAAACTTAAAAGCTAAATTTATATACTTATTCGGCATTTTCAGTCTCCATCGTTTTGATAGAATGTGTGTCAAGTTGTATACATTGTGATTATCGAATAAAAGCTGTTTTGGAAAATTGAGGGTAACGTCCTTTTTCCTTTCCACAGTCGATATGTTATTGCAAGATTGTATGGCTATATAATAAATACAATGCTCAGTGGTATTAAACATTTAATCTATTCATAAGTCGACTGACTAACGTTTGCATTTTGTTGCCACAATCATGTAGTTCTATTTTCAAAATCGATGAATAACAAATATGATTGCGTTCAACTTGATCGAGGTAAAATATCATGATTGACAGTTAGTAAAAAGAATTAAAATCGCGATAGAATCGTTTGAACCTTTTGATAGAATGTGTGTCAAGTTGTATACACTGTGATTATTGAAAAAAGCTGTTTTGGAAAATTGAGGGTTACGTCCCTTTTCCTTTCCACAGTCGATATGTACAGTTTTGTTTTCACCATTATTATAGCTTCAGCCCTAATTACCTACATGTACTTATTTGAATACATTTTCATGCATGTCATAAATAATAATATGCACACTTATTGTATTATTACAGCTTATATTATTGGGTATAAAATGAAAAATATCTAACAACCATAAAAAATAATTTGACTACATCCGATTTATGTTCGGTATTCTAAAATGTCATTTGTAGTGATTGTGTTTATCATGCTCATTAATCCATGATTTTTAGAATATTTTTAATATTAACATTTGTGTGAATCTGTTAGGTGATTGTAGTGTGTTCAATCTTTGTTGGACCAATTTATTGGTTGGTTACCAGGACTTTGATCAATGTTGTATAATATGATTATATTTAAATGTATATAAAGTTTCTCGTCATGTAAATCGATCGACTCTAAATTCATTTTTAATTTAATTTTTGTTTGAGTATGAATAATTTATGTTAAATATATTTTTTCCTGAATTTTCTATTTTCTCCGCTAAAGATTACCAAATGTTGTTAAAACAACGCTATTATTAAGACAGTTTGATTGTGGATTGCATGTTGACAATAAATCATACATTGTTATGATGTTGATAAATTATGAATTATATGATTTTGTTTTTACGAAAACTTCATGAATTGTTTATTTATTCAAATATCAAGACATGACCTAATATTATTAATATAAGTAATTAATATCAGGTTAGTTTAGTTTTTTAAATATTTTTTTATGTGATAGAAATATTTAAAAAAAAACTAAACTTACTTTACATAACAAAATGTTGTTAATATTAAGTTAAAATAATTAATATTAAGTTAAAATTATTACGCTAATTTTTCGACCGGAAGCAGCATAAAAGTCTGTCTTGAACTTTTATGATAGATAAAAGAACGAAGCCACTGAGCATTTGACACGCGATGGTGACCCTGTCATATCACAATTCCTTTTCGTATTTTGCATAATTTGTCAGTTTTCTTTATGACAATGTGTGATTTATTGCGATAATCAAATCCAAAATAAATGTTTTTCTATAATAACTTTGTTTTCAACAGCATTTAGTCATTTTTCCGCGGTGAAAAATGACGGGACGCCGGATAAAGCATATCCAACTATTGTATGTACAATTATATCATCTATATTTAACGTCTTATCTTAGATTAGTAAAATTATGATCATAACAGAATCGGCACTAGGAAGTTGTTACTATGTATCATTGAACATGAGTCATGCAAATCCCTACCTAGTGTGTTATACCGCTGTAACTACTAGGATAAAGTAATGAAAAATAATCGGAGAACTTCATCTTAATTAATAGTATTTTTAATGGCTTTTTCGATTCATTGATCGATAACCTTGTTCGAACTTTTATATACATGTAATAAGTTAAAAAGATTTAAGTATCCACTTACAAAAAAGTATGCAATAAAGTCGTTAACTCATAAGCATCACACCATCGATTTGTTATTTTTTTTAAAAAATATTATTACAATATCTGTGAGTCTGTGGCCCAAACTATCTATAAAAACTTACTAATGTTCATTGCTTATTATTTTTATTAAATAGATCACAATTTTATCGCTCGAAATGTGTTGTATGCCGTTTTTATGTTTTACATTTTGACGGTCGAAAAAATTCTTTTTAGTATTACGTACTGTTATAATTTATCATGCTATGGTTGAATAGGAATAATGGACACTCTTGAAATTGTGAAACACTTGTAACAAGGGGTTGAGGTTGATTGAACATTGAGTGTTCTTGGCATTGTTAAGTTCTTATAATCAACTTTAAAGAAAGCGACGTTGTCATAATAATACTCCAAGTAAATTATAAGATTCATTGATTCTATCGTTTGGTTATTTGTCTTTCTCATTAATTCTTGTTAAGTTTTCTTGGGTATGGTATCGCTTTTTCGAAAATTTATTTACATTGCAATGCAAATCGCATACAGCGCAGATGCAAAGGTTTTCGGAAAGTTCTACTTTATAATATTTTCTTAACTTACCTCTTTTTTCAAAGCCTCTATGTAGCACTTTACATTGTGGAAAAACTGTGGCCTCCTGTCAGTATTCGGCAAGCTCATCAGCTGTTAATAATAAAACGTCACTTTTTGAAACTGGCTCATTTACCATTAGCAATGACAGTTTTAACATTATTAAAGAAACCACGCTCAATTATATAATATTAATTTACGTCAGTAAAAACTTTCACAGAACTTAATCACAAAATCCTCGTTTTATATTTCTGATAATCATATTATTTTTTATTTTTAGTTTAATTAATTATTGACATAGCATGAATAATGCTATAGTAAAAACAAATAATATCTTATTTATAACGCTCAATTTAACATTGTTTAATATAACCGTTTTAAAAAGTAATTATTTCAATTGTAAAGTATTTAAGAGACTATATTTTTTACGTTAATTTCATTAAAATATTAATAGTGAACTACAGTTTATTAGGCAATTACTATACGGTTGTGTTCAGTTGATTTAAAAATATTCTATGATTTATCTCACTTTCACTTAAAACCGTACTATTCATTTAGTAAATAATTGCAATGATAATTATAATTTTCATTCTTTGATAAATTTACCATTAATATTGGAATTTATTTTATTTTTTTAATTACGATTATATATGTGAACGCTTCTTTCAATACATTATAATATTGTTATGTTTTTGGTAATATCTATTGGCTTTTAACGGATTAAATTAATATGGTATCACTTTCACCACTTTTTTATTTGTAATAACCTCAAATAGAGAGTAATAAAGTTTTTTATTTAATGCTATAAAAGCAGGTAATTGCGTGTTTTTATTTAAGTTTATTTAACATTTAATGCACTTAAAGTAGATGATATTTTTCAAACGTTGACACTTTTCTTGTTTTGACGTTTGAGGCGAAAAATTGACGAATTGGAGGCGCGAAAAAAGCATGTCGCTCAGTTTAGAGAACGTCAATTGCACTGATGCAAAAGAGAGCGAACATTTGAGTGAACAAGGGGGGCGAACCGAATGCACTTCGTTATTATACGCTCTACGCCAATTTTAGCGGCGATGCGTATTCACGAAAGGCGACCGCTTGCTAATTCATTCAATACATAAATGATATTTATTATACTTACTAAGTTTGCTGAATGCTTATATAAAATGATGTTTGAAAAAAATATGACAGATTTTGACATTCGAATGAAACGACATGAATATAAATGTTGACCGTATTAACCGTAAGAGATTTTAATTTTGTTTTTTAAGGCATATGTTGACAATTCAAGAAGTTGAGAAGAAAATATATGAACCATGATAAATTATCAAAAAATCAAAAAAATATTTATTCTATTCTCTCAACTGACATATCGATTTTGTTCACCAAATACTGAAAAATTTAAATTAATTAAGATTAAAACCAAATTTAATAATAAAAAAACATGCTTGCTAGCTTTTGTCAAAACGCCACAGAAATAATAACCGCGATTTGGCGAAGAATAATATGTATAATTAATTCACGTCTACGCTGTCATGAAACTATGGATTTTTGATTCCACTTGTTCCGTCTACATTTTTTGACCACAACCAGATTTTTTATAGGATTATGTTTAACTTTAATCTTAGCAATATAAAGACGATTATATTAGTAATAATACTCACAATTTGGTGAGCAATAAAACAGTTTTTAATTCGTTTCTTTTTAAATGGGTATTAATTAATTTTAGGTCAATGCCAAATTTAAGACGTAAAAATATGTTTGAAATGTGCCATGTATTTGAAAGTTGGTATTAACAATAATAACACACGATATAATCGAAAATCTGTGAGTTACGACCGAAATATTATATTATTTTTATTTTCATATCTTTAAAATTGTTATGGTTTTTTATTTATGTATTATATCGACTGTGAAAAAAAAAGGACTTAACCCTCAATTTTCCAACACAGCTTTTTTTCGATAATCACAATGTATACAACTTGACACACATTCTATCTAAAGGATGGAAGCTGAAAATGCCGAATAAGTATCTAAATATAGCTTTTAAGTTTGAAAAGGATGACCTTGTTAAAAATTAAAACCAAGAAGAAACACTGAAATAAAGGTTTTTCCGAGACAATTTCTTCAATTAATATTAGGTTATGTCAATTAAACACCAGTTTAGAAGTATCCGTGCACTTCAAGGTTTTATATAATTCATAATTTGCATATGTCACAAAATCATCAAAACACGTTTTAAGCGCCTCCTGTAAAATTTGATATGTGTGGGTTACGTCCTTTTCCCTTTCCACAGTCGATATGTTAAAACACGTGTAAAATACATACATATCACAGATTTTATAATATTTATACAAACATACCGCGTTCGCTTATCGAGCAAGCATTCTGTGTATTTATAAATAATGAAAATTAGTAGCTAACTAGTAAGTAACTTGTTTTAGAGTATATTCGATAAAGACGTATTGCTAAATGGATAAATATTATATTTCCTATTTTTTTAACCGTGATTAATATTTTTAAAAAAATCGGTGAATTGTAATCAATATCATATTAATATGCAGAATTATAAATACACGTATTATTATAAAATATTTTAAACTGTAAATGATAGCTCACTTGTTGTAACATAAATTATTCAACAGCTTTACAGTCAGTAAATAAAATTATGTGTTATTGTTATGGATCTTGCACGCCACTGACTATGAAAATTCATTCGACATAGTATTCATACAATCAAGTTTGGTATTTATTAGTCATTGAATATTGTTATTGTTTTAATATATTTATTTATTTGATACATTTTCCAATACATCATTTATTCAGCCTCCGTAGCGTGGCTCTACTTAACGAACAAAAGGTCCCGGGTCTATTTCACTGAAGATTACCCCTAAGTTACTGAAAATACGAATGGGAATATATAATCCTGAAAATTTGACACAATGTTAAGTATTTTATGCAGTCGGAAACGAGTAACATGCACTAGTTAAATAAAAATATGTAACTTTGTGGAATTTCATTCTAAATTTGACTTAAAATTAAAACTTGATTTTCCATTGATTGTGTTACAAAATACGAACTATAATGACACATATTTCGCATCTTAGAAGCATCTTATGAGTTAATGTATTAGGGCTATTCATTGATAAAGTAAAAACTCATTTTAATTATTGATTTATGAATTACAAAATTAAAGATAGGTTTTCTTTTATTACTCCTTTTCCTGCGTCCAGTAGAATGAAAAAAATCCCAATCTCTCAAATATAATTTCAATAAACATTGATTAATAATTTTTTTTAAAAGACACACGCAAAACACTATTTACATGGTTGCCCACCTGCACTTTAAAAAACACCTAGCGATAATAAATAAAAAGAAGTGGTAGTTATGTAATATCAGGTACAATCTAACTGACAACTACAGATCGTATATGGTTCGATAATAAATAAATTACTATAATAAGCTAGTAATATTAGCCTATTACAGTGGTCGGAAAACTAATTAGTCAACTGAGCCAAATATCAACTATACAACGATTGAAATTTAGATTTAAAGCTTAAACTATTTAGATAAGTAAATTATTATTAACTTGATTAGGGTAATATGCCGGCATTTGTTTAAAGGTCCTCAATTTAATTGAGGAACGTTAGCTGAGATCGCTCTTTCCAACTCAGTTTTATGTTCGAAAACCGACTTCTGCGCGTGGGACACGAAGTTTTAATCACACTCTATGTGATATTTTGTGGAAGAGCCACACTTAAGAAGCCATAGAGCCACTGTTTTCCGACTACTGGCCTAGTATGTCAAATGAGATATTAATTTTTGCTATTAATTGCTATTTTTTTTAGTCAAATGAAACGAGTTTTACATATCGCAATTTTTTTATTTGAGCTATCAGCAGATGGCATACATTTTGTTTTAAATTATACAGTCTATCGATTATACAAACTAACAAAAATAATTTACAACAACGATTTTTAAAAATAGGCTAGTTCTTAATGTATTTATGTTATAATTATAATTATTATTATGGAAACTTCTTCATTGTAAAACATCTAAATTATTATTTATAGATAATGGAGATGAATTTGAAATGAGCTGAATTTTCATGGACTGGATTTTCGAAATTAATATCAGCCTTACCCATTTTCCATACAAAATGAATGCACTAGCACGCAATGCGTTTTCGCTTTCTGACAACACAGCATAATTAATAGTTGTAAAATTTCCGCTACATAAAAAAACGGAACGAAATATTTTCATTCGTAAAATATTTATTTTAAGTAATACTAGTAATAAAAGAAATTATATCACATTTTACGACAAAAAATCACAAATATAAAGACAGACATTTAATAAACATTATACAAATGATAATCGATTGATAGACTTTTTTACAAAAATATACAATTAAAATAATGAAAAATTACCTCAAAGTCATCCGATTATTTTGTTTATTTTACATTTTATTTTATACATGCATACAATATGCATTTTTAAATTGAAATCCCATAAAACAATGGGGCTTTAAATCAAGAAATATTTTAAGAACTAAAATCATTGATGACTTTTTTATTTATTAATATATGAGTGCATTTTATCGCCGTGCTCTGTTTCCATTTTAATATATTAAAATATACATCACTATTCTTTATATTGAGTCTGTCAATAAGACAAACATACAATGAATTCATAATATTATTAATAGCATTCTATACATTAGAAATAATCTTATGAATTCTTGCATTCGATGTCCCAATTGCCACCTTCATTTTTACTACTATCTATTACATTTCATTTTATTCTTAGACTTTTCATTATATTCAATTAGTACGTTTTAATTTCCTACTATTGCAAACATGTCCCCACCTATTGCAGGTAACTTCATATCGTTCCTTTCCCGCTTTTCTAAAAATTACACATTCCAACACAACATTTACTTAAAACAAATTAAAACTACCATTTTTGACTGTTGAATATAAATCATCTGAAAAATACACAAATAAAGCAAATTTCAAAGATACATATGAAGATATTAATAATCAAATTTTAGATAGATCTCTGGGCTAGTTTGAAAACTAGTATTACAATTATTTCAATACCTAATAATATATTTAAAAACACATTATAAATAAATTAACAGGAGAAAACAAAAATAAATGTTATTTTATTTTTATAGAAACAAACGAGTCATGAAATGCAATTAATTAGATTTGTTCGAAGAAAAAAAATACAGTATTATGTAATCGTTAATTTTATATTTTATCATAAACTTACAAGAGTTCTAAAACTTATCTTAAAAAAATAATTTTAAATTTCGCCATATTTTAGATAGTTTTATACACTACTAATACAGAAAAATAATGTACATTTACTTTAGGGCATAAAACTATTTTACAAACAGTTCGACAACTCGAAATTATCAAATTAGAGCAAATAACACATAGGCCATAATTTCTGACGTAAAGATTAATGCATATTTGTGTGATTTCGAATATTTTTAAATTATTTATTCCCAAACCGATTTTCTTGTCGTGACAATAGGGAAATAGTTTTTTTATAATGATAGACAATTTTTTAATGTTCGAAAAATCATACCGTATAATATGGCCAACGTGTCTCTTAAAATACATTATTATTTTAGTAATAATATGCATTACTTGAACCAAAATTTATTTTATTTTATTACATTATTTATTGATTGAAAGGCTCTCTGCTGTATTGCAAATATTGTTAAAGAGAATATTCGCAAATTAAAATTATTATTCGACCAGTTTGTAACATAACCACAAAAGAAACAAATTATGAAATATAAATAATTTTTGATGAAACATTTTTTGAAATTTTAATGTTGTCAATCAACAATAAGAGTTTTCCTTTTATAATTATATTATATTTTCGGTATGTTACGTGCCACGACATAACAATCTGAAGTTATATTGCCATGAATTGTATAGAATTAATAATTTTAATTTGCATAATTTGCAGATTTGGTGCATTACAACTTAATTTGCAGAGTACATTTTTTTTATTACAATGTTAAATTTCTAGCACTCTATAGTAGGTCAAAAAGATCATTTGAATAAATATATTGCACTGAATGTTGATTCCGAAAACATTTATGTGTAAAGTGTTAACTTTTTTTATAATTGTTGTTTCAGTAGATTCGGCCAACTGATTTCATCGTAATTTTTCAAACTCCAATATCCAAATGTCAGTCGGAAATTAAAAATTATAATGAACTGACAAGAACGAATCATCAATGTCTACCTACGTGCACAAACCAGAATTGTCCATCAGGCTGCGGGCTAACATGTCAGCTGCCGTAAGGTCGGTAACTTTACCTTCGAAGTGTCCTCTCACGTGGAACATAAACTCGGCCTTCCCGCTGAATTCCTGTCTGCACATCAAGCAGAGATGGTGCCCGTGGTGGTGGGCGGTGTGGTGTGCCGGAGCGTGGGCGTGCCGCTCGGCCGCAGCAGCGGCTGCGTGAAGACCGCCTACTCCGTAAGGAGCCACTACGCTGTGCGCTCCGGCGGGGAAGTAAACGGTACCGGTCGGGTCGGTCGTCGCCACTGATGAAGCGGAAGATGTGGACACCCCTAACCCCAAAGAGTGGCCGTTGAGAAGAGTTTGCTGGCCCTGGCCGTGGTGATGAAGCAGCTGCAGCTTCTCCTGATGGGACAGATGAAGTGTTTTTACCTGAGAAGTGCATAACGACCGCTAGTAAGTGATGACGTGGATTCATTCGCTATCGAATAGTTCTGTTTTGTCAAGTTCTCAGAGTTTAACTCGGTGCTACAAATTAAAGCATCCAATCCACCACCTTTTTTTGATCCCGGGATTGGTCACTTACCGTTGTTTTCGATTTTCATTCTGGCAAAAAAGTGTCTATTTAACAGATTCCAGAATTATTGTTTTTTTAGCTCAATCCTTTCAAAAAGTTTTGTCTGTCCGTGAATGGCCCTGATGAGCTTTTTTTTACGTGTAGTAAATCCCTAAATTGATACTTACACGATCGACAAAGTGGTCGGGATCTCGGAACGGGATGCACTAATACAAATCTGTTGAAATTAATTAGTGTCGTGGTAACATAAAACTGTCCATTGCTTAATTTCGGAGCTCTGGTATAATTTCATATATTTACGCTTTATTAAAAATATATATTAATTCCAAATCCAAGTGATAGTATTCAATTATCATAAATGCAAATTATTTTCGAAAAACTTCGCTTATATTTTAGTGAAATTTTACTGATTTGGTTTTTTTAAAACCTATTTGTCGTAAAGAAACTTTTGAAAAATGAATGATTATTCCTTGTCAAAATTGAATAATTATTAGTCACAAAAGTAGCATAGTTTGGACATCATTACTGCTGTAAACATTTCCATGCAATCGTGTAAATTCGAAGTTTCGGTTATTAGTTAAGTACTTGAGAAATCTAGGACTTTGCTATGGGATGTCAATGGTAGAATGTTAATTATTACATTATAATAATACGTGATTAATAATACGGGGCTTGTGCGAGCCCCTTGTTAGATTTTACTGAGGCCAGCGAGCTCCTTGTTAAGTTATGATAAAATAATATTCTCAGATCAAATTATTATATAACTGTATTTTCTAGTTTATATAACATTATATTATCTACAACAACGTTAGTATACACATTAGTAAATTTTTAGCTATTTACATTGATAAGTTTACTGTAAACCGTAGATTGTTACACATTTTACATGTATTAAGTAACAATCGATTGCTTATTTAAGTATTGCACATAATTGCATAGGAGCTATAAGAAAAATCATTCCTTCTTCAGAACACTAAAAATTGATTCAAGATTAAGCGAGCCCCTTTTTAACGTATTGGCAGCCCACCGCTGGTCTAGCAGAAATTAACCGTGGTACTTTAACCAGAAGGTATATGTTAAATGTACTGTTTTTTTTAAATATCCATAAAGAGATGCAGAAAACAGTATTATGAAATATATTTAATGATTTCTAAAAGTTGCATAATTACCTGATGGTTCTGCTGAGCTTGCTGTTGAGACTGCATCTTAGAATCCTGGCCATTGGCGGAAGCTGACGAAGATCCGCCTGTATTTCCTCCAGCACCGAGCAGCATTTTATCACCGAGATGGGACTTGGCGTGCGAGGTCCACTCGTCTCTCGTCGAGAACAGCCTCCCGCAGAGTTCGCATGACCAGCTCACCACCATCGAGTTGCCGACCCCTCCCCCGACCCCGCCGTGATGGTGCGCCAATGCCGATTGCTAATAGAATAGAAACTATATAGGCTTTGGCTATCGTACTTAATCAGGTGCGAAATATGGTGAACATTAGAAATAATTACACAATTCAAAGCAACCCGATGTGCCTACTCTTTTACTGTGAATAAAACATAGATACGAAAATATCGAAATACCAAATGTAAAAAGCTATTTGAGCATTGCTTGATTCTCAGCTTAATAACTAATCACTATAGTTCTCATCACAAACATTAAATGATTAATCAATCCGCCAAGAAATCACGATACATTATGTTTTCTCCAATTAAATACAATTCAATCAGGCTAAATAAAGCAAATTTATTTCATTGTTCGTATTTTCAACAGCTTAGTTAATAAAACGGTGACAGTTATTCTGATTAATCATTTATCTTCAAAATAATTTAACAGTCATGCCGTAACAACTAATTCGACATAACGCACTGTCAGATATCACTTACAATGGTATTGCAATGAGATTATTATTAATAATAGATTGATTTTTACTGATATTAAATACATCACTATTACCTAAAGAGAATCGTATATCTTATGAATAAAGTACCAGTAAAAAAATCCTTGATAAATATGATGTATCAAGTTGAAATTCTGCTATCTTTGGTGAGTCCAATCTCTTTTAATGCAAAACAGATGTAATACAATAACCTGAAGCTTATTTAAACATAATTTCTTTATACAGCATTCAAGCAGATAAAATGAATGAAAGAACTCTAAGCTGCTAAAGAAGTCACTGCACATTAATTTAATTAATCATATTCAAACAAAATAATTGTTTTTTTTATTAGCCATCACGGCTGGAGCTTAAATTTAAAAAAGAAGATTATTGTAGATCGCGTTATTATGGTGGTGTTGATAAAAAATATTTTTACATCTGAAATTCAGGACATAACTTTTGAAGATACATAAAAAAGGCGACAAAAAATATCTCACCAGAGATTATATAATTTTTATCATTGATTTTTGATAAATCAACAATAATTTTAGCGAAACTTGAAATATAAAAACGTGGTTTCTTTATTTCATAACTATCGGGTAATATTAATTATATTTTGGCCATATTTGGTAAGGTAAGGTTAGGTTAAGTAAGGTAAAGAATTTTCCTGTTATACCGAATACTCAATTAATATTTTGACCACAATCTTATATATTTTAATTTTTCTTATCTATTTTATTACCAATTAATTTTAATCAGCTACTGACCAAATAGTTAAATATGTAATATTACAATGTTCGAAATGTAGACTGTTTTTCTTTGATTCAAGAAATATTTTAAATACTATAAGGTTTATCGAACCTGTAATTGTTGTTGCTGATGAGAATTTGCTGCGGACGCGTGTTGCTGTGACTGCTGAGAGTTTGCTTGCATGTCGGCAGGATTAGGTTTTGTGTCTTCTTGTTGTTGCTGCTGCTGCTGTTGCTGCTGTTGCTGCTGCTGTTGTTGTTGCTGCTGTTGCTGCTGCTGGTGTTGCTTCCCGTGATTCATTGTTAGCGGTTTTACATCGTCCATTTTTAGTGCTATAAAAAATAATCAAATATAAAAAAATACGTCAATACATCAAGTCCCAGTAAGTCTCAAGGAAATTTATTTATATGACCGTGTTTTAAAAAAAATCTTAACTCATTCTTTTAACCGAGAAAATCAATACTATAAGCATGAAATAATTATGTCGATTTATCGTCGTAATTTATATTTAGCGTGAAAATTTATTTATTTAAAGACATAAAATAATATTAAAACAATAATAAACAAAGGCATATTCTGAACTAAAATATAATAAAAACTGGTAGGACTCATTTATAGTAAAGTACCGAACATTAATTCGTAGCGAAATAGACGTAGGAAAAAGTAGCTTAGATATTGCTTTTCATTGGAAACGGGATCTTACAGTGCCGGTTGGATATAGCTTTATATGAATAGATAAAGAATAGTAAGCAGAACATTAGTTTAAAAAAATGATGTATTGATGAATATTTAACTATGTATTTTTTTACAAAGCGATGTACAGTACAAATAAATAAAGCATGCTGGATAAATTAAGACATGTCCGTACATTCGGATTTCATGTCGCACGACATGATATTGCTGCATATCGACCGATATCTCATATTGCGTTTTATTAAAGTTTTATTCGTGATTAGATATCATCGCTATGTAAAATATGCGTACTGGCCATTGGATAACAGACAAGCTTTAGAAAAGTGAAAACAACGGACATTTTTTTAACGGTACCCATTGCGTCTTACAAGACATTGCTGATGTATATATAACAAGTACATGAAATAAAAAAAAATAACGCGCTTCGACGCACGCTTCGGATGGTTCGAACTAGGGCATCCAATCCCGGGATCCCGTTCAATTTTCTGATCCCGAAAAGCCGGGATTGAGATGGCTGCGATCCTGGGATTTCGGGATTGAGAAATTTTGAGGAAATTCTCGAAATTTACACGAAATTGGCAAATTGGAGATTTCAAATTCCTCGGTGAGCTATAAAAAAAAAACGAGTTTCCGTGAGATTCCGGGAAAAAGTATAGCAAATTGAGGATTTCAAATTCCTCGGCGAGAAAATCTCAATCCCGGGATTCAAAATAAATCAATCCCGAAATCCCGGGATTGGAAAAAGGCTCCGGGATTGGATACCCTAGTTCGCACATAATTTTAAAAGAAAAATTATTCGTATCGTTAACACATCGACACCATGTAAGTATTAAATAAATTATAATTTTACCAGTTTATGGAAATTATAACAATGTTTGATGTATAACAATACTCTTCGATAGTTAATAAAGGTATATTTACTGATTTTAATTCTAGGCACTATTAATTTAATTAACAAAATAAAATTTTCAATAGCTCTACGTCGACGACAATCCATGTTGGATTAAGCACATGAGAGGCACCAGGCGCAATAAAATTTGGAGGCCCTGTTTTTCGGATAGCATAAAATGTCAGAAAATTTCAAGTGAAACAATAAAAATATGAATAAAAAGTATATGGATAATATAAAAAAGCTATTTTTGAGGCCCCATGCGCGTGACTCATTTGCTTTTAGGGCAATCCACCACTGATTGTCATAACTATTGTGTTGATAACTATTTCAGCATCTCGCTCCCTCATAACTTGATTATTAATCTATTAATTGATTGCTATTAAGATGGCTTGATGTCGATATAGCTGTAAAAATATTTGATATTTTACTATCCTTTATAAACAAAGAAAGCAAGATTTACAAAAATAAACTACAGTATGCATAACTCTTAAAATTGTATGCTATCAGGATCGGTTGAGCATGAGATGAAAAATTAAATTAAGCAATCGGCATGCTTCTTATTTTTAAATTAGGGATACGTACTACAAATTATTTTTTATAAAAATAATAGAATTCCACATCTTGATTGTAGAATCAAAAATTACTATTTCACATAAATAAATATACCTTGACCGAGACTTACCGACAATATACACCATCAAAGTAACAACAAATTGTATTCTATACTTATAAACGTATAGTCAGGTTTTTTATTAACACTTTAAATCAGTGTTCTTCAACGAGAGTTTATTACCGGTCCGCGAAGACTTCTGTGTTTCGAATAATTTTCGTCTTGTTATCTCCTCGATGTTGATGAAAAATGGTGAATGAACTGCCTTTTTATATCTGTAAGGTGTCAGTTATTTCACGTTTTTTAATTTAAGATCGGTCAAAACTATATTGTGGACTTTTTTTATGATTCCTGGAACATCTGCCGAATTTGGGCGACCAGATCGTTCAGCTTAGGTCAAATCATGAAATGAGCGTTCAGAAATCAGTAAACCAATTCTCTAACATTTAACTCGATGGAATCCGAGTCCAAATAACACTTGTCAAGCCATTGCTTTGCTTGAACGGTATTTTTTCCCATTAAAAAGCAATGCTTTATCAACACACGAAATTGTGTTTTTTTCCATTGTTTTTAAAATTACAAAAGTAGCGTCACTAAAATCACTGTACTGTAACTTGTGAACTCAACCTCAATTGTTATGAAATTTTAACAAGTATTATTCGAAGGTTGGTATTTTCTTAATATCATATGAATTTGTCAATAGTTGCACGATCTATATGTCATCCTACGAACGTATTGAGTGATGTTGGTTGACGCCGGTCCGCGAGATATTTTTACAATTTTTACCGGTCCGCGGATTTAAAAAGGTTGGAGAACACTGCTTTAAATAACAACCATGCTATTGCTTTTAGAATAGATCAAGCCAGAGTTCTCTTAAAAGCAATAAAGGATGGTAAAAATACTTGTTATATTTTCAATTTATTTTTGACGCGTAAACCCGCTCAGTGCGCTCGAGCGCATACCTCCCATCATTCCGCATGCCGGAATTTTCATTTCGTCGGCAGCGAAGTTGTGAAAGTTTGTTTTCAGCGCGGCCATTGTCTGGCGGGCTATCCGTCGCATGGATACCAGTGTCCGAATTGTAACAAAACAACCACACAATTCTGGATTTGGAAGTTGGTCGAGCTTCCTGCATTTAAATATTTGTAGATTTTAAACCAATAAATCAAGCTGGTTGTGTGAGTTTTAAATAAGTCTGTACTTTGAAGTAGTCGTAATTTATTTGAAATCAAATATTATTTTAATTTATAAAAGTAAACTGATATCTTACGTTGCGCATACCTAAAGCATATGTAATTATGTCTTCATTTTTAAGAGATACGCGCAAGGAGTAAGGACTAACTTTAGAAGAATTCGTTTATTTGTGTTCCTAAAAAAAGATGTTTTTGATTTAAAATTTCAAAAGGTGCACAGCAGCATGTGTTTGCGAACGTTTATACGTTGTTGTTTTTCTCGGTCATATTGTAATCGCGTTTATTTACAAGAAAAACGAAAGAGTCAAATTTGTCAACAATCTGCGACCAACAGATCATTTATTTCCTACCTTGAGGCTTATTTTGCATTTTTGTGATTGATTTGGTTGCTTTGTCAAGTCTTGAATTAATTTGGACATATCATATTTATTTATAGATGAGTTGGCAGATGACTTATGCATATATAAATATCGTCCACATGCTTCTAAGTTTTTTTTAAAATTTGAATTGTTTGAATTTTGTACTTTTCCATGAGTTTTGTCGCTTACGACCCGGGTTTCGCCTTTCGGCATCTTCAGGCATTCCAAGTGCACGGGTGTCAGTTCAAGTACATCCGTGCACTTGGAATGCCTGAAGATGCCGAAAGGCGAAACCCGGGTCGTTAGCGACAAAACTCATGGAAAAGTACAAAATTCAAACAATTCAAATTTGATATTGAAATTCCATCCAGCACCCTTAGTCGAAATACTTAAACTTACTAAGTTTTTCGATATTTAAATAATTTCTAAGGGTACCTATTGCCTAAAAGCAAATGAGGCAAATTCACAAAATTATATGATATAGTATAAACTTACGTGCTACGGTGATGCTGCGTTTTCCTAAAGGTGCTATATTGGACGGGGTGAGATGTTTCAATTTGTTCATATGAAGGACCAGTTTGTCGCGCCGAGCGAAGGCTTTACTGCATACCTCGCATACGTAAGGCTTCTCACCTGAAAATTAAATCCATTTAGTAAATACATTAAGTATGACACAACATGGAGTTGTTATTTAGAGGTAATTACACAATAAGGTATCTCATATATAAAAAAAACACTGCTTAAACTATTTACAATTTTATGAAATGATTAGGAACAGCTGCTAATCGCAAAAATGTTCAACTTGCGACAATGAGAAAAATCTTTTCTGATAAATCGATAAAACTAGTGCAAGTATAAATGTGTTAAATTTTTAATTAGGATGGTTAACCAATGTTTTTGGACGTTCGCTTTATTCGGTCTTTTTTTAGGTTTGAGTCCCTGTACATTTTTTAAAAAATGGTTAGTGTTAAATATCTGTGAAGCAAAAACTATTTGTTCGATCAATACGATCCTAAAACCAAATCTAAAATAGGGCCATAGCCTGTCTGAAATCGAAAGGCATATTAATTATCAGTTTTTGTAAAACAATTCAACAATTCAATCTTTTTTAGTAATAAGAGGGTAAAAATATCGAAGTATTTTAGTTCTACAGTTTTAAATAATTGTTATGCGTTGATAAAGATGTTGAGAATACTTTTAATTAATCAGCAATTTACAATATGTAGCCAGCTAATGTGCGAAAAATGTGCATACAAGCTATGCAGAGACATAACAATACTATGTCATTCTATATTGTTATGTGACTTTTCCGTAATATTGCAGAATTTTCGTTGAAAAGGTGAGAGAGAATTTTAAAGATTCCACGATAACGCGTTGCATATCCCACATCAAAGGCAGAACATTGCGTGACTTAGATTACAATAATATATTATCGTCACACAGTATTACGTTCCTGCCGTAAAGTAAAATTCTTTTAATATTATATATCATAAAGATCACACTGCGATTATTGCAAAAGTCACTGTCGTCATAGAGTGGCAAGAATGGAAATGTCATATAATTAATCAGCGGCTTAACGGTGAACACGCTCTGCAAAGAAAGTGTTTCGTGAAGATAAAAAATAATTTTAGTTGGGTGATTTTTGTTTCCTTATTTTCATCAGTGTCGTAGTTACACCATGTCAAGAGCAAGTAAAGCATAATGACGTTTTCGAACAAGGGTCACTAAATATCAATCGTATAAAAAGCTACAATGACAGGTGACAGCAGTTTATGTTTATCAAAACTGAACATAACTCTTTGGGGATTTCTGCCTAGAAAATGCTGTATTTCAATAACGACGGTAGAAAGGAAAAATAACAATGTATACAACTTAATACACGTTCAATCAAAAGGATTTTAGTTGCAAACACTGATTTATTATCTAAATTTAGCATTTAAGCTTAAATAAAATATGTGAAAAATGCGACTTGGAAAAAGGGTCTGTCCATAAGTTTTTCTTAAACCATTAATTAAACTTATATTAGAGTGAGGCGATAAAACACTAGTTTTTAAGTTTTCGTGACGTTCAAGGTTGTGTTTATTTCATATTTTAATTTTATCCTGAAATCATCAAAAAACGTTTTTTTGTGCCTCCTGTAAACATGTGTGGATTACGTTCTTTTGAATGGGCTACGTTCGAAATGTATATATATCGTGTGACGAAACCATTTAGTTTGCGTACATATATTATATGTAAAGTGAAGCCCCCATTTATGTGAAAGATGAGACCGCGTTATTGGGAGTCGCGTAATTGGGGGAGCGAATCTCATACAAAAATTATGGGTTGCGTTTTTTTCGCTAAAAATGCAAAACTGTCAAAATTAAGAATAAATGATAAAACATATATTTATTTACTAGGTCGTAAAATGTATATCGCTCGCTAACGTTTGACTGTATGCACCACACGGACAGCCACCCGGCTGTGTGTACAGCAGCAATGACAATGGAATGCGACCGCACAATTGGGGGATTTGCGGCGAATATTTCTATTCGGCGCGTAAATCGAGATAGCGTAATTGGGGGTTCCACTGCATTTTGAATATAATTGAACAGTTTTAAGTGCATTTTCTCAGTTATGACATAATAGTAATATAATTAATGGTTATGCTAGTATTGGAATGAAATATTTACCTGTGTGAATACGCATGTGTATCGTCAGTTTGTCCTTTCTCGCTAATCCTTTGCCACATACTGTACATTCGAATGCTTTATTACCTGTGGAAACGAATAAAAATATGTAAAATCGTTAGACTATTACCATACGATGTTTTTCTAATAAGTATCTTCCTTCCTTTTGCACAAGATAGGAAGGAAAAAATCGGAACATTCTTGTACGTGCATCTATAATAAAAAATGGTCACTGTTAATTTGAGTTATTTCGTAAAGTGGCGCGCAGCTTGATATGCAAATCTTAAATAAACCCCATCCATGATGGAACACGAGTTTTTCATGCCTGATATGATAATGTATTTGTGTCTCATTGTTCAGAATGAAAAGTATGACGTTAGCTTCCCTTTTACTTAATGTAGAAAAGTTTTAAATTTTTCACAATATTTTTACTGAGCTCACTATTCCAAAGAAATTCTGTGTACGCTTAACGCTAGTAGTAGAAACATCCTTTAAATTATTTATAATTTATATTTTCCGATATAAATTCTCGCATATTTGATACAGTTTGCGAGAATTGATAATTATTACCTTTAAACAAATGATTTTACTAAAACACCAAGACATCAAAATATGCGTTTTTAGTTTGCACAGTATTTGACGAGGGATAATGTATGCTCACCATCGTTATTGGAACTTGTAGGCTTAGAATTAGTGGTGTTGTGTTTCCGGTGCGTTCCGCCGCCTTGGAGAGCTTTCAAGCGACTAGCGGGGTTCATGGAGCCACCCTCTGCATAGGGTTCCGTGAATGGGATGAGGTTTGGTCGGGGTATGTTTGAAGACACTTCAGGAGACCTGTAAAAAATATTTTGTTCTATTATGTTTGCTCTTTTCAAGGATACAACTAAAATTTTATTTTATGACTGACACTTTTTAATATGGTTTTTTTATACAGAATGTAGCGAAATAACAAGTGAATATAGATCACTTTTAAGGTGTTCACTGTCAATACTTGGTGGAATGGCATTATAATAAAAATAATAAAACATTTTTAGTACTTTTTCCACATAAAATTTATTAGATCAGGACCGGTTTCGCTCATGATGAGCATTGTCATGCGAGCAAGTGAATATAGAATTAAAATGTATTTATTGTTTTTAGTATCATAATATCTTGTGTATAAACTTCATAAAAATACGAACGATTAGTTTTTTTTCTCTTATTTGAAATCTTACCAAAGAGGACAGTTTTGTGGTTTCAAATGTACAAAATGGTACTGCAAGAAAGCAATATTATAATTCTTATTAGACTACAATATGCAGAAACGTGTCACACTTAGTTGCAAAATAAAAACAATATTCAGTAAAGTTATTTTAAATTTTAATTTCGAAATTTTGGACAAGCAACCACGAGTCATATTAATTAAGTGAAGAATATTTTTCGTAGATAGCAAAATTCGCACCTAAAATAATAAAACCAAATATGAATTTTTGTACTCTTTAAAAATTATTACCACCAAATTATTAAATATATTGTTTTTGAGTGATGTGTCGAATGTAGGGTATCCAATCCCGGAGCCTTTTTCCAATCCCGGGATTCCGGGATTGAGATTTTCTCACCGAGGAATTTGAAATCCTCAATTTGCTATACTTTTTCCCGGAATCTCACAGAAACTCGTTTTTTTTTTTTTTTAGCTCACCGAAGAATTTGAAATCCCCGATTTGGTATACTTTTTCCCAGAATCTCACAGAAACACGTTTTTTTTTTTTTAGCTCACCGAGGAATTTGAAATCTTCAATTTGCCAATTTCGTGTAAATTTCGAGAATTTGCTCAAAATTTCTCAATCCCGAAATCCCGGGATCGCGGCCATCTCAATCCTGGAATTTCGGGATCAGAAAATTGAACGGGATCCCGGGATTGGATGCCCTAGTCGAATGGTTATTGATTTTTTCAACGATTTTTCATGTTGATAAGACAAAACAAAAACAAAAATTTTACATTCGTTCTTTTTATTATTCTTTTTCTGAAATCTCATGACAGGTTACGTGAATTGTCTGCAATAAGAAGAAAACATGTTTTGTTTAAATACCTAGTTATGACTAAAAGAAATGCGTTGTTTAATTTGATTGTATCCATTATGCATTTTTATATGCGCAGTTAAATTGTCATTTTTAGCAGTGAAACGTTACATTAAAATAAAATGTCACATTGTTTCCCAGAATAAAGCTCACAAATGACATTTATCATTAAGTACATAAAACAATGCAAGTTTCTATTAAAGAATTGAATTATACACATTAAAATAATCGACGGATATTGCAAACGCGTCGCTTATTTTAATAAGTACATTTCATTGTCATTCGAGACATAGGCACACATTTTCAATTGACAGAAAAGAATTAAATGACATTATAATGGGACGAATCTAGCATATGACTTGACAATGATAGCTTGCGTGTAGGATGGCAATGGATTTTAACGTAAATGATTATTTTTATAGAAGTATAATTCACAATAACTTATTTCCGCGTCACTAGAGGTATTTTACCAAGAACAAAAAAGAAAGCGATGACTAAGAAGATTTATAGTTACTTACGTGATTAAAAAATAAAATAAAGACGATCCTAGTGTTTAACATATTTATGAGTGGCAGCAAGGGATTTCAATACCAAAACCGATATCCCGGTATTAATAGTGTGTTTTCGATACCGAAATAGCGGATTTTTTAAGTAAAAATATCGGTATTTCGATATTGAAAATTAACGTATTGAAAACATAAAATATTTTAATACTGACAGATTCCACAATTTATTACTTGTTTTATCGATGTATTATTATTTTAAGAAACCGTTAGATATATGTATTATATTATATATATATAAAAATCACTCGTTTATGATTATGTATTTGTAGAACGGTATTTTATATGAAAAATCGAAATACCGATTGTTTATTTGCTAATTCAAAATTGAGATCACAATTCGTCGTATTTTGTTTCCTTTATTTATTTATTTTTCCAATACCGGTATTTTGCTTAAAATACCGATATATTCGTCTAGTATTGCAATCTCAAGTGGCAGCCATAAAACGTATGTATATTAACGACTATTTCCTAATTTTCACTTGATGTTTAATGATGGCTTTCAAAAATACTAATTAAAATATCACAAAATATTTTTTAAACTTTTACTTGCTGCCAATCTCAATAACTATGGAAGTAACTTGAGATGGTAAGCCATTCGATATTTAAAAATCGAACAGATACAATTTTAATTTAACTTAGCTGTCAATCCGTCACTCATTTGTTATTCTCAAATAAATTCATAATTATTGATGACGCTTTGGTCGAATAGAACATATTTAAATTTCGTAATCAATGTTCTTTTTTTCGTTTCAATATTTGACAGTTTTGTAAATAAGATAATTTTGTTTCAAGATAGATACTCTTAACCTAAGATAGATTTTATTTTAGATACATTTATTTTAAGGAAGTATTCGACGAAGTTTTTACCAACCGAATTACTATGTAGTGCTTCTCAAAAAATAATGAATATTTTTTGCTTTTGTAAGGATTTAAAAAAGTCAGGAAAAAAAGTTTAATCTCATTAAGAAAGTTCAAGCACGAGCGTGAAAAATAATGATTTCATTCAAGTTTTTTTGTATTTTTATTTAAATAGCAACAAAAGTTTTCAACTAAAATTAAAAATTCAGGCGTCTAGTGAGGCAGCTAAGCTAAAAAAGTATTTCTACAAATTTATCATTTATATAATTTTCGTGTTTTTAAATATTGAAATTATTGAGTGAATTCAAAGTAGATTTACATAATTCGGAATAATCTGATTTTTTTCATACAGTATGCATATTTGCAAGCAAAACGTTTTGTTCTCTGCAAATAACAATAAAACATTAAACATATCTTCAACTATTAAAACTATTATAATATGAGCCCTTGAGATGTAAAGTGAGCCAACTAATATAATAGAAAAACTTTTTTCTTGGCCTTTTAAAAGTACAATCACGTCTTTACTTAATGTTTTGGTGGATTGAATATTTTCATTTTATGGTGATAACACTATTGCATTATTTATTAACTGTAGTTATTTTACTTTTACGATACTTTAGAATATGTAGAATATTACAACGCATCTAACTTATTTATTTTTCAAATACCAGTTGGATAACTTCACCTTTAATGGGTCCAATGTCGGTTTCAGTATAGCTTTCAAAACGATTTGAAAAATTGGTAATATTAAATTAATCCATCGATGACTTACCAGCTTCCCAGGCTTTGAAGAACGCGAACTCCTCCTTCATAACCAAGGCCAACATCATCAGGGACGGTGAAAGTACTGTCTGTTGCTCCAGTACTGGAGCTTACTTGCGGTACCTAGGATTAGATAGTATTATTAGTACGGAAACAAAATCATTCAAATATTTACACAAAGTTCTTATAGATATCCTTAATATACGCGAGACGCTTGTTGCTACATAAAAACCTAGCTAATAATAGTTATATTGTTTTATTATACCTATTTATTGAAAAAAAACTTATAAATAATTGTATTTATTATTACACATACAACATTATATATAGACTGTGGAAAAGAAAAAGTACGTAACCCACACAGCAAATTTTACAGGAGACGCAAAAAACGTGTTTTGATGATTTTGGGCCATATGCCAATTATGAATTATACACAACCTTGAAGTGCACGGAGACTTATAAACTGGTGTTTATTTGACATATTCTAATATTAATGAAAAAAGTTGTATAGGAAAAACTTTTATTTCAGTCTTTTCATTTGGCTTAAATTTTTTACGAGGTCATCATTTTCAAACTTAAAAGCTAAATTTAGATACGAATTCGGCATTTGCAGCTTGCATCCTTTTGATAGAACGTGTATCAAGTTTGATACATTTTGATTATCGAAAAAACCTGTTTTGAAAAAACTGTGGGTTACGTCCTTTTTCCTTTCCACAGTCGATATGATATAAAATACAGACATAAATACTTCCATATGTATACATAAAAAATGAATAACACAGTTTTGTTAAAAAATAATAAATTTGAAATAAATTAATTCGATTCTTAACCGTAAAATTAAATTTACGATTTTCTCGAAACAACTTGATGATGATAATGGTCAATATTTGTTTTTATGAGAGAATTATTTAATAATATTGTGATAATTAATGTTTTTTATTCATATTTTTAATATTGTATACACGAGAAATACATCAAAAAATAAAATAACACAAAAACGCTTAGAGTATTTCCACTCAAATATACTCTAACGGTTCACGTGTGAGGGTCGTAGTCATCCCCTAACCTTGATAGGTGATCCGACAGCATTGTATTGGTGATGGTGAGAAGGCGCCGGGGGTGGCGCCAGGGGTGGCGCTGGAGCCTGGCCTCCGTCTCTTCTCGCCGCGGCTGCGGCTGCTGCCATATGCTGCTGGACTGCGACATGAGCCTCTAGATACGCAGTCTTTTGAGCTTCTGTCATCTTCTCCATGTTGACGGTGCCATCCTATTTAATCAAGGATAACCCAAGTTCAAGGTCATGTCGGAAGCATTCATACTTTGCTTATTTAGAATTGT
This sequence comes from Himalopsyche tibetana, assembly GCA_030503985.1. Classification (NCBI taxonomy): domain Eukaryota; kingdom Metazoa; phylum Arthropoda; class Insecta; order Trichoptera; family Rhyacophilidae; genus Himalopsyche; species Himalopsyche tibetana. Next base: position 9,650,333 of record JAPJYX010000009.1, on the reverse strand, counting down.
GCTAAATGCCGATTTATTACTTCATAAACTATATAATATATTTTTATGAAAATGATTTTTTTTTTAAATATTTTTTTAATAATCCGTTTTAATACAAACTTTTATAATTTTAGATTTCGACTGAAGGTGCTTGGTGGAATTTCAATATTAAATTTGAATCGTTCAAACTATGTAAATTCTCACAGATTTTGTCACTAACGACCCGGGTTTCGCCTTTCGGCATCTTCAGGAGTTCAAGTGCACGGATGAACTTGAACTGACGCTTAGTAAATGAAAGTTTCGTGTTTATATAAGAAATAAATGTATCATTGAGTTTAAAGCCATTGCTGGCGAAAAGGATAAGCTCATGGGAATGCCCACAGATTTGAGTAGTAAGTAGTCTTCCGATTTTAAATGAAACATTAAGCCTACCGGGATCTCCACTTCTATACCCTATATAAATATAATCATAAAACCTTTGCCGACAAACAAATAAATATAACTCTTGAAACTACTTATTACTCATTACTCAAAGTATATTTTTAATTAATGTTTGTTTATGAATTTTAAGTTTTTAGTATTTATTAATTTACAAATCTCAATTAGGTATTTGACTAAGCGTTGTTAAAAAAACTGTAATGAAATCATATTTTGTTAAACCTATTATATATTGTTCAATAATAGAAAACGCTTTAATACTTATTTTGATATTAGTGAATATTGTATCGATAAAAAAAACAAATAATTCAACTGATTGTAACTTTAAAAATCCATTAAACTTGATTGATTATTTTTTATTATTATTTCTTGCGTTAAAAAATAAATGAGTGAACGTTAATACACATTAAAAAATAATTATAGCAGCTAAAACACCATTAACAGCAAAGAAACAATTAAATTGAGAAAACCACAATAGTAAGTAAAACCCCCGAATCTCATTTACGAGCCCTCCCATTGTAGGTAGACAATAAATAAATAGAGAAAACAAACGCCCAGTGACGCCGCGTAATCCCTGCAGATTAAAACAGTCGCCACCCCTGTCCGTCGTGACGTCACGGCGACGCTAGAGTGCATTCAACCCGGCGAAAGTGAAAATCCGATATCGAAGCGATTCGGGTGCAGCGAACGGAGACACGGCACACGCGTAGGATTACCCGAATTGCATCCGATTTTGGGACACCCCAAATGCTCGCTAACAGCGGGACATTGAATACGTTATCATAGTTTTTTTTTTCATTCAATATAAGGCAACTCAACTACATTCCAATATCAATACCTTCTGCATTAGGTGTCAAACATTCAAACGAGAAAAAACCATTTTTAAAATAGATTGTCTGATAAAGATTATATTTATCTGCTGCCAGTAAAAGGACACTAATTTGAATTATAAATAATTGAAACAAAAATAACACTTCCGTACAAATTGAAAGACATGTGGTTCGTTATAATTTTAAAAGTTTTTACTTGTCCTAAATTAATAAAATTGAGTATTTAAATTCTTACGAACAACCGCTTTGTTTTTTTTTGAACGGCATAATGATAATAATTTCAATCTAAGAACGTGAATTTTCTCTTTCGTATGTGTATAATTTTAATATCTATAACAACAACGAGATATCTGACAGCAGTTCCCCATTTACTATTGATGTATAAGAACAATTTTGAGGATTGTTATCACAGGGGTCTATCTACAAAAACATAGTTTTAAGTTCACTATGGTAAAAAAGGTTTTTGAAATTTTTTCTTCTAACATTATGATTTAATTTGTAGATATATACAGCCGATTATATGTACAATATATAACTTTATATCACTAATAAATATTATAAAATTATTGCCAAAACAAGCTAAACTCAACACTCGAATTTTTTTAGCTAAGCCCTTGCGATCTTTGCCCCCCGAGGTCGTTAAATTATTTTTTAAATATGCTACAAACTTTGTGTATTTAAGTTTTATAATATTTGTATGGATTTTAACACAAAGTTTTTGACAACTGTTGTCACAGCTGCTTTGTGAACCTTTAAAGTATAAGTCGTGTTTTCGGCATCGACTTAATATTATTAGAAGTACTTTTATTTGCCCTTAGCATATCTTATAATAATATATTGCAGTGGTTTTGAGTCAACAAGCTTCCCAAATTTCTCTTTGATTCATAAGTTTTCCACGGGAGATTGGAACATTCAATCGAGAATACAATTTCTTCCGTTTTAGTTTTCCCAATAGATATATTAAATCAGCTGGTCGCCCTACCAATGGACTTGCTCTACCGGTATGCCGACAGGCAAAGACAATGCGCATGATCAAGGGCGCTGCGCCCTTCGACTCCCTTCCGCCCCAATGTAAACCACCCCGTCACGAGAGTGGCGGCACACACGCGCCGACGTCACACCGGCTGGACCGGATTAGGTTATAACAAAAATATTATATATTTATCCAACTGACACTATGGCAGTTATCAAGTATTTGATTATATCGTCAATATAACGGTTGTTTTTGAAAAAAGGTTTGTGTTTCGAATTAGTTGCACTTTTTCCAGCGACAGCTGATGGCTGATTTGTATTCAGTTTTATTTGCCATTTTACCACGAATATACTTAAGTCAGAACAATGCTTGAAAATTGTGCAAATTTAATTTAAAAACTGTTTTGTTTAACAAAAAAATCAAAATTAGAAAAAAACTAAATTTCGAAATGGTTCAATTTTGGTTGTATGGCTACGTAAATAAGCAAAATCGTCACATTTCGAATGAAGACAATTTACAAGTTATAATAAAGAAAAGACGACAATCATAAACAAAAAGTCACAGAATGGTGTGCTTTATGGGCTGGTGGAATCATTAGTCTATATTTCTTCAAAAAATGATGCCGGCCAGAATGTTAAAAGTCAATGGAGTGCGCTCTAGATTATTAATCACTAAAATTTTCATTTCCCAATTAAATGGCATGAATGTGAACAGCTGTGGTTTCAACAATACGGCGCAAGATGCTGCACAGCGCGCACCACAATTGGAAAACGTTTTGCTAATTCGAAAAACAAAAATCGTGATATGGAATGTTTTTTTTTAATATACCAATGAAACTTCATCAATTAATTAAATGCAATCACACAATATATGTTATTACTGGGTGAATTTATTTAAGTTTGTCATATGTTGCGCATTAATAATTAATCTATTACGGCAACGATATAAATCTATCAGTCGGTAAAAATACTTAAAAATTATCTCTTTTTCATCGCTATGAGAATACGCAATATAATGATGCAATAAAAAAAATATGATTAGAGATTTATTTTTTTAAATACAATTATGTAGCACTGCGTACTTCGAAAGAAATATTCAAGACTTTTGCTTAAGTTAATTTTTTTGGTAGATTTCCTCAGCACGGGAAACATATTATTCGTTAGTCATTTTCTAGAAGAAATGCAGTGCTAAAACGAAGCATTTAAGCAAGTATCTTTCAATATAATGCTCGTGGATAATAATAAGTTATCGGAGATATACTCAGTCCGGCTCTGTGAAGTCATGCGTTAGGGTGAGGGGTAATATAGTTTTGGCGTAAGGGCGACTACTAACCCCTGCTATTAAATCGAAGACGCTCTCACAAACGCCCTCTTGTTTTAGACTACAATCATTAACATATATGAATATGCAAGGGAATATGCTAATAACGCAATGCTAGTCACCTCTCTCGTAAAGTTATGTAACTTATAATAGAAATCTAAAGAATAACCAACGATCAAAGTTATTCAAAATTATTGTAGACATGGAGCAGAGAATTGAAAAGAAGGAAAGAAATATTATAAACCAAAACCAGCCAAAATATAGTGCAACAATATCATAATCGTAAAATTTAATAACTATTATGAATGTACACAATTACATATATTGTTTCGGTACTGCCGATTTCATAGCCATTCCTACACAACTTTCTTATTATCTTATCATTATAAATAAAATCCATCGGCTAGTGTAATTATAACATATTACTCACAGTTTTTCTTGGATAAATTTAATCGCATTTATTGAAAGATCGTTAATGTCTCCATATTGTATTGCAACAGTCAGAATGAAAGGAATCTGTAAATCTTTTCTAGGTTTCATAAAAATAGCACACATAAATTGAACACAATAAAACGTTCAACAATCGAGTATAAACATTCTGTTTCACGTGTCTTTTACAATGTTTATTATATTCCTTAAATATTGAACATAAAAATGTCCATATCTCATTTATTTATTGATTTTGAACATCTCCAGAATAATATAAGAATATATGAAATATAATTTACACTCTCATAAGAGATACGACATAAAATGGCAATATTATTATTGTAGAACGAAAGATTATATTTGCTTTACGTATATGTTATTTCTTATCTTGAAAAAAACTTATACACCTTGTATAAAATTATTATGTAAATGTACACACTATTATTCAAACTGAAGTTACAAAAATCTATTACTGGGAAATAGCTTAATAGTAATAAATCAACCACGAATAAGAAATATTGTATTTAACGTATAACACATAACAATTAATGATAGACAAATATACGCATTTGAGATTTAATCAATATCAATGAACTGTTATTGTTAAATCTGCTATTAAACCACATAAATATTTTTAGTATCTTATCATAATAAACTATACGTAAATATGTATTTCCTGAAGAAAGTTCTTTAGGTGTTGATTAACAATTTTGAATTTTTATAAATTCTTCTCAGGTATTTTGGTGTGATGGGTATACGTGCACAATTAAACGCAAAACAAGTCAGTGACCTTCGTGGAAAATTCAATTTAAGAAATCTTCTATGCACATAATGTAATAAAAAAAACTATAATTCCTAAATAATACGCTATAATTTGATTTAATGGTAAGATTATCTAATCTATTAAGTACCTATGTAAGCTTCTAATTAAAAACAACTGAACTAGCGTCTTAAAACATTCGGACATAATGTATAAATTAAAGAGAAAAAAACTTTTATTGGCTTACCCAATAGTGCATCTCGGCGGTGTGGAAAATTTTCTTGGATAACAAAAAAAACAACAACAAATATCCGGTATAAACAACCAAAAAGTATCAGGCGATCAGAATCAAATAACGGTATCACAGAACTGCGGTCACTAATGAAAGGGAGAGTTGACGGGAAATCGCGCGCCGGTGTTCGAGTTGCGAGGGTCGACGCCGGCGTCGTTGTAACGCGACGTCCACGGGGAAAAACCTTTCCCACTGCGCCGCGTGCATAAGATCCGCGGGGTGCGAGGGCTCGCGAGGGGTGAGAGGCGCCAGGCGAGAAGGGGCGCGCGCTGCACCCTGCACTCTTTGCCTTGCGCCCCTCGTGAAGCGTCACGGCGACGTAGGCTTTTTTGCGGAAGCGATATTACATAAGGAATCTTGCTGCACTTTCTTTAATACTGAATAATTTTATAAAAAATAAATATTTTTAATATACGTAGTAACTATGTCTATATGAAGTATCTAAGAATTTTTTTGTCTTAATTTCATATGCGTTTTATACAAGACATTAATTTTAATGAAAATATTACATAAAAAAAATATTTTTACAGTAATTTTATAGAAAAATTATAATATTTTATTTGTCAGTATGTTTACTAAAGTTTATTTATGTAATTTTTTTAAGATGAACAATGTAAAAATTTTCTATATAACAAATATAAATCATTCAACGTAGTTCAAAAATTAAATAGTTTTCATGACGCCATTTATTTTTCTCTATTCATATTTGTGAAAAAAGTTTTTGGCCAAATAAAATATTAACTTTCATGTATATTGTGAAAACTTTACTTTATTCCCGCGAAAGTTCAGTTTCTCTAGGCTAAAGAAAATCACATTTTTGTTAAATAAATTTTTAGAATATGTCAAAAAAATAACCTTCAATATTGGTTTATTATATGTCATGTCAAAGTTTCTAACAGTCGATTGAAATATTACAATGTAATACGCGGCCCGGTGTTCAGTAAAAGTGAAAAGGGAGAAAAGGACGGGAAACCGCGTAGGGACGAAGTGAGGATCGATAAAACTTTCCCTTTCACCGGTGACTCCGCGAAACTCGGCGGTGCGTACGTATTTACGTTGCGAATTGTGGATTTCACCTGGCCGGGGTTGGGGGGTGCGCGAAAACCCCCCATATCGGAATAAGGGAGAACATGAGGTTAGAGCTGCCGGAATTAACCCCCGAGGCGATATTTACAATTATAAATTGTAACCCACATATATTGCATAACTGATAAATTCAATTGACGGTGACAATGATAGTTTATATGTTGGGTTTTATTCAATAAATTTACTATTATTCAGTTTCTACGTTACCTAACTTCGTATTATATTCATTATTTTGAATAACGTGATGAAACTGAGAGAGCATTTCGTATTCAAATAACAGCGCAGTAATTATTCATTTAAGTTTTGTGACACCTAATAAATAATTTAACCCTCCAAGGACGAGCGTCACCATATGGTCACACAAAACACCGTTGTCTATTGATCCCACTATTCATACTTTTTCTACCTGAATATCGTTGCTTTTGCTCATATTTGGTTAAGAAGGGTACGGACTACAGTTAGTCATCAGCCGTGGGAACAGGAACGGTCTCTAAAAGCACATGTGATTTTTTGAATTTCCGTTTTTTTTAATTTACTTTTTGAAACTGTTAGATATTTTTTTATAAAAACATAAAATTATTTACAGTTATTTTGCTAATATATTTGTTTTGAAATTATGTTGATCTAAAGAGGTCAAATTGTAAATATTTTAAAAAAAATCACGTTTAGCTATATTTCAACCCCGAATGTTTGCAAGCCCATACGGTCACTTTTGTCCTTACTACTGTCCGTACTCAATATTACACGGTAATAAAAGGATGAGCATGACCATATAGTCATGCGGAGTTTCTATACAACGACTTTGCGTTTTTTTTTTTTTAAATTTTGGATAGGAATAAAAGTTATCCGTGACTTCAATATTGCTTAGAAAATATTTTTTTTATCGGAAAAAAGCTCTCGTCTCTGGAGGGTTAAGTCATCTATTCTAATTCAAGTAAATCCAGCTGTGGTTTTTTTACACTGTTCAAATACGTACCAAATCTAAAACAAACTATCGCGAAAAATATTGATAAAACATATTTTTGACAGCAAAAAATGATAGCTTAGTATAACTATTTTTTTTATACAAATAAAATTATAATTATATTTACATTTACATTGTGTTTTATACCGGTAAAAAGCAATGCCTTAATCTGTTTACCACAATTAAATGCCAAAGAATAGTAGTTCTTTATTTTTTTGAAGGGTTTATTAAGGATTGAAAACGTCGTGATTTGTTTCTCATCACATGTGAAAATTAATTATTAAAATAACATTTGCTGTGTTGCCAGTTACTATTGATTTGGTTCGAGGTTTTACTAATCTCGGAGAACAAATTTAATTTCAAATTATTTCTATCAGCACTATGATATAATATATGTTTTAAAAAGTCTGACTTTACATAACATGACAGTATTTTAATAAACGAGCGAAACGCAATACAAAAATTGGTATTTAGTAAAAAAAGCTTTCAGGAATATTATAATAGCCGTGATTTCAAAAATATTCAACGAAGTTTGAGGTTAATGTTTATGAAGTATAAGGTTTTTTTATATCTTATACTAGTGGCTAGCACGACACGGCATGGACAGGGTTAAGGCAGGGTGCATAATAAGGTCGCAGAACCCGTCGCTGCGCGGAAAACGCGACATTCAACCAGAATTTCAATGTCGTCTACCAGCTACTGTAGCATGATACATCTATACTGTACATTAATGTAAATATTCATGATGTATAAATTGTGTGTATTATCGTTATATTTTAAATATATATTTGATAAAATGCTACATAACTGTTTTAAGAACATCAAGCTGATTTCATTTTGTACTGATTTCTAATCCAATAAAAACACGTTCTGGTTTGAAAATCTTAGTATCGTATTTTTTCACTGATAAATTATCGGAAATATCTCAAAAGCCGAATAAAACTGGTCTTGTTTTTAAATTTAAAAAATGATAGATAAGTCCGAAAGTTAAAAATATATTATTATAACGTTTTCCTATCAAAGATTAGTTACAGTATAAAAAATAAATTAAATTTACACACATTAATAATATGAAATCGATGATATTGATGATGATATGAAATTGAGACTAAATAAAATTTTATATAATACAGGTAGCTCACCATTTTTAAATTAATTTATGTTGGTATCTGCGGGATCTTATTTAGTTAATTAATTTGAAATTAGTTCTATCAACGCTTGTTTCTTACTCTCTCGACTCTTATTTTGTAATTTCTAACATAAAAATAATAATCAATTTTTAGTTTATTAGTAAGCTTTGAGATGTACTGTCTGGTGATTATACTTAAAGAAGCAAAACATGTGTTGTCACAGTTCATAAACCAACAAGTGGATTAATAAATTCAGCATGTTTAATTTTAAATGAAAAATGAAGTTTCTCAAAATAACCGCCGGATCCATTAAAAACGGTTGGATACATGTTAAGGTACAAAAGCATTATGTAGTAGTCTTAAGTAGGTTCGGCGATAAAGGTGTTTTTAATCGGTCGTGTTCCATAAAAAATATACTAATTGTGTAGCATGTTGTAGTTGAGATGAATAAAATAATGGGTGAAAGTGACACCTTACATGCATGCACGAACTCAGCACGCCAGAATATAGCAAGATAATTATGTAATGATTTGTATATTATATTATACTAACAAAATAGCTGAGAGACGTACAAAATTTAATTTATTTTAGCATCTTTAAGATGCTAATAACGTTAGTATTACACGCAGTTATATATAACTGTAAAATATTTATAATCAAATCAATCCAATAAATTCCCTTCCAAAGCGACAAGGATGAACGGTCAAAGTTCTTTAGAAAGGGGGTGGAAAGTTATATCGTCACTTAGAGAGGGTAGTTTTGCGCCGCCTCCTGGTTTTGCTCATCCGCCCTCTTGCACTGAGATTCAAAGGAAAGGCGATTCATTGAATTCGAATAAACGCGTAGCATATGTTTTTTATTGGCGATTTATTTTCTCAGATTTTTTCATAAGGGGGCAATTCTTTTTGTCAGATTTTTGAAATTTAATATACGGAATACCTTGTTTTTGCTTTAGTGTGGATTATCTTGTTTGAAGAGTTTGATTGCGGTGTGTTATGTGTCGATTGAAATTGAAACGTCGTTGTAACCATAATTCAATACAATATATCGTAAAAATGTCTACAATGTCGTAAATATGCAAACTCATTACATATACACTAGTGGAAGTTTTATAAATAACTTTTATTTACTTGAATGATGTTAATAATACTCAATAACTGAGACGTCCTGTATCAAAAACTTCCAAGTTTGTTTCTACTTGTTTTTAAAGAGAGCCGAAAGTTTGTTTGACTACTTTTTAACGAAATTTTCATGAGAATTATAATTAATAACTACGAAAAACACAGACACTAAATGTCAAATTATAAAACGTTAAACGTTTACATTTCATTCAAAGTACTGAATGACATTCCGCCATCTGATTCAAATCCTACGATCTTATTGGCTCTCAATGAATTGGCCGGTATGATAACAAGGTGATATTGGCTAAATAGTAAAATACACGTATAGCACGACTTTGAAACTAAAACATCTATTAAATTGTAGGTGTAAACATTCCCATACGGAATTAATCCTTTGCACTCTTTAATTAATTTATGTTTACACCTTAATTAGTCTTTAATTTATTTATAACAGTAGAATTATAATAAAAAAAAACATTTCAAATGTTTCAGTAAAGCGAAATTAATCTTAATCAAAATACGTGGATTATGTGGATAAGAAAAAAATCATAAATAATTTTAAAAAAAAACAAATCTCGCCCAGCTCGACATAAGAGATATAAGGGTTAATAAACAGTGTACATTGGCAAAAACATGACTTGACCGTGTTTGATCCTGGACGACTCATTACTAGTCTATACTAACATATTTTCTTAGGGAGGCTACAAGATTAAAAAGGTATTTTTTAAAATTTGATAATTGAGACCGATTTCTTTAATGCTTCCCGAGTCATATTATCAATATTGTGATATTTAGAACAAGTTTACATTTGTATAAAGGGCAATCATTTCTGTGATAATTCAGGCTGAGACCATGAATATGTGGTGCCAAGAGAGTCATTTATGAGACTCTTTATGGTATTTTCTCATCAACTCTTTTATTCCTTACTTTCTCTAATAATATTTAAAAAAAACTTTTTTTACACAATATATTCAAATTCACTGATCAATTAAGAGTGTATATTTTCAACTTTTGAACTATCATTGTACTATAATTGGGCCCATTGAAAAAGAAGTGAGCCAAGTGGTATTTTAGAAAAAAAAGTTAGATGTGTTGTAATATTTAAAAAAATCAAATTACACAATCCACCAAAACTCCAAGTAAAGACGTGAGACATTAAAAGACCATGAAAAAAGTTTTACCATTTTACTAGTTGGCTCACTTCACCTCTTGAGAGCTCACTTTATTAAACGTCTTTGTCTATCAAGATAAATTTTATTATATTTATTTTCTTACTTATTTTTCTTTAGTAATAACATTGCATTATTTCTATTAATTACGTGAATATTTGTATTGATCATTAGTGTTGTTTCGATCGGCAACAAAGGCTTTATTTTTGACAAGCATGACTCCGTAATAGTCGTTAGGCAATTTATATTTTGACATCGCAATCCAATAAAGCATTGTATAAGGTAATTAATAAGTACTAAAAACTATTTTATAGCTGTATTGGCCAATGGGACGCCTGCAGTACAAAAGATATCAGAATTTATATTGACTAAGCACAAAAAGGCCTGTAATAAAAAAACAGTGTAAATGTGAGCAATGGAAAGCAACGGCAGAATTAAATGAAAAATTATTTCATCAATAGAATGACGTTAAACTTTTTCGATTGATACATGAATACATAACATATAAAATCGTCACCTTTCTGGCAGAACTAACTAACAAAACTGCCAAAAAAGGGTTAAGTATACAAAGAGATTCTTTAAAAAAAAAATCTTTGTCTGTAATAACAAATCAATGTTTGTATCTATAGTTTGATATTATGATAATATATGTAACAAAAATATCAATCGATGCTATTGGCTTTATCTTATAAGCTGTCAATCTGTTATTTACCATTTTTTGCCAGAAAGGTGTCGAAATTTAATATTGTTTACGTTTTTTTGATATTATAAATTTGCAAAGATAGTAATTGAAATTTCAAAACAAAGAATACGTTCATGGAAAAAAAACATTGCTTACTGATATAATTGTATTTTAATTATACTAATGATTGCAATACTTATTTGAAAAAAAAACACTGTCAACACCGGGATCCCGTTTTCGGTGATACCGGTATTACAATCCATATATTGCGCAATTGTCAACCGGCGCCCACGTGGAATAAACGATAACATATCGAAACGTTAAAATGCACAGGGCCTAAAAAATATCAGGCGAATGAGATAACGTTCTAAAAATTTTGTCACTCTCTAGGCGATATTGTTTTTAAACGCAATTTATCTTATTGTGTCGCTTAAGATCTTTTCCTGATTATGCCTAGAGGTGAAGTGAACCAACGAGTGAAACAGTAAATCTTTTTCTTGTACTATTAAGTACAACCATATATTTGGTGTTTAACCTTTTCGTTCACCTTTAATGGGTCCATATGTTCATTTTAATGTTATTGAGTTCCACTCAATTTTGTGTAAATAAAATTGTTTGGATTATTTTTCATTCGTTGGAACTGCTCGCGATGGGCAAAACCTGTTTTTATTATCTCGATCTTTATAAAAAATGCGGATGAGAACAAAAAAATGATTTTTTTTATATAATCGAAAACATATAATTAAGTAAAAACGGTTTTTAAAATACATGAAATTTCATAAGAATTTTCCATTTTAAGTGCCAGTATTTATCCGAGTGCAGCAGTGCGCTTTTCTTTAGCATTGACTCCATTCAGTCGTCGTAGCTCCCGCAAGTCGGTCGACGGTTGTTAGTTACTAGTTGTTGCCAGTTGCCACAGCGTTCGGATCAATAGTCCCGTGCGATCGCCGTTCGTCCCTGCCCCCACAAACCCCAACCCTGAAAGCCTGATTCGCCCCCTCTTCTCCCTTCGTCTCTCAGACACTCCGAAACGGCCCCCATACTTCGGGTCGAGGCCGAGGAAAGCCGAGTGGAAGTGCATATTATTGTAGTATTGCCAGATGAGGAAAATGATTTCCTCAATTTTTTATAAACATTTAATTTCATATATCAAAAACGAAACGATGTATCAAAGTAAATTTATTACATATGTAAATAATTTATAGAGAATATTCTGTAAATTCCTAAATTCATCATTGTATTGTATTGTAGCTTTATTTCATTTAATAAATAATCAATACTATTGAATTTATAACTAACGTTTTAAATTACCACATACAGTAAAATGAAGTGATAACTATTTTTTTTCAAAGTAACTTTCCATATTTTCTGATTAAATAAAATATACATATAACAGAGCCATATTAAAGCATTGACATATTAAGGGATTAATATCTCTACCAAACAATTGTAGCAAGAGATAAAAATTGATTTCGTCAAAGTGACAGACGAATCCAACGAAATTATTAACAAGCGGTTGTTATTTATAAGCGAATAAAAATGCAAGTATAAAGATATTCATAACAAAACAATAGTTGTGGATCAAATGGTTTCATCATTCACATATGTATTACCAGAATGCCATATAGTTTGATTGCAATGAATTTGTTCGAATTTGTTTTTTACTGTAACGTGGAGAAAACGGGGTTTGAACCTTTGTATGTATTTCAATTTGATTTTATTTAAATTAAATTTGTACTGTTTAATCGTTTGCCATGTTATGGAGTTACATACTTCTACATGACTCTATTGACATTTTTTAATTTAGACGGGCTAATGTTTAACTGGTTGAACGCTCATCGGAAAGGTTTGCTCGAGTGAAGTTATGTGTTTAATTAATAGTGCAAAATTATCACTAACATCACAAAGCAAGATGGGATTGGACTGGAAAGCTTTAAGAATAAATTAGTAAAATGAACAGATGCATAATAAAATATTATAAATCATATTTAGGTAAAAACAGGATTCTGCATGTATGGTGAATAATAAAAATGATCAACATTACTTTGGTGTGCTTACTACAAATCATTGCATCGTATGAATAAATAAACGCATTTTTTTATAACGCCCAAAATATTTTACACGTTTAAATATAACAAACTTCGTATTTTTAAGATTTTAATTTTGTTCATATCTCTGACAAAACTTAAAGCGAATATTTATAGTTAAATAAATTATGATCCATATTTCCCTTTTATCGGGAAAATGCTGTATTGTGGCAACACTAGAGCAATGTTTACGACTTCGCGATGTCATGCTTTCCCGCGCATACAGGAAGCGACGCGGCGTACGAGCGATGCGCCGGAAGTGAACCACTGATGATTCGGGTTAAGTCGGGGTGCAAGATGGACGAGTGAACCTCCTGTCTTATCTCACCAAGTAAACTGCGCTAACTGATTTGTTATCAATTAACGTTGTACATTTTAAGCATTATCTATAATGATAAGTCTTAGACTAGCGTATCAAAATAAGAAATTAACTCTTCAAGCCGAGTGCTTGAAATATAAAATACCTTTTTATGATTTTCGGTCATCCTCCATTCCTTAATCTATACATGTTTCATTCTCAAGGATTTTAGTCAAGCAATGAGAAGAATTTCATTAAATAACTCCCACCAATTCATTATATTCCAAAACTTAAAGAGTAATAAGTAAATAAATTATTCTCATATAATGTTAAGTAATACAGGCTTTAAGTTTTCCCACAATTTATTTTGTCATTAAATATAAATATATCGCGTTAAATAGTTTAAAATGAAAATATCGGAATAAAACTGTTTATTAAATATTAGATACGATAATTATAAATATCAGTATAATTTATTCTAATTTACCTTGAAAAATCCCATATTGCTTATTGTTTTTCGAAACACATAAGCCATAGTTAATAAATTTAATGTAATGTAATTAATAATAAATATCAGTTTAATTTTATCTTAATTAATGATTTTGGAAAAAAAACCCCAGATTGCTTATCGTTCTTTGAAACACTAGAATCACATTTAATAAGTGTAATATTGTAATTATAATTTGAATTAGGATGTTTGAGTGAATAACTTGACGCATTGTGTATCGCTTCGGAGCCAGTATATATAGCTAAGCAAAATATAAGTTTAAACATAGTTCTGACGATGACGAAAGCCGAAATAGCTCTCAACGCATAAATATTAAAAACTGTAGAACTAAAATACGTTGATATTTTTACCCTATTATAGTGGAGTTCTACCAAGTAAATGCCAAATCAATAAATAAATTAGAAACTGGGCTTCATTTTTTTCAGCATTTTTGAAGTAAGTCATCTATATTCTATAAAATTGTATTTTTTAACCATGTCCGCTCCCAATGTTAAGAATATGGATTCCTAATGGAGTTTTGAATCCCGGGAGTGAGATTTTCTCACCGAGGAATTTGAAATCTTGAATTTGCCAATTTCGTGTAAATTTTCGGGTTTACCTCAAAATTTCTCAATCTCGAAATCCCGGGATCGCGGCCATCTCAATAACGGAATTTCGGGATCAGAAAATTGATCGGCATCCCGGGATTGGATGCCCTAGTTACATCTGTTTTACAAAGTGCGCTAAAGAAAAAAGTTAAATTTATTCTCAACTATTGCAATCATAATTTCATGACTATTAAAAATAAGTTTAATTATTCTATCGTTGTTTGTCGCATGAACCATTTCTTCAAATTTTGAAACATATTTAACTTTTCGTTGCAAAAAAATTGCTTTAAATATTTTTCATGAAAAGACTCTCAGTTTACAATTTGAGTTCCATTACTAGAATTACATTTTAATTGTACAACAATATTGTAATTATATTCTATTAAGAATTACGTATGCTAGTTATTAGGGCTTATAAAAAACCGGTTGTCGAAGTCAATATTGTTCAAAAACCGGTTTTCGAAGTTTTACAAAAAATAGATAATTCAATTAAAATAGCGAGAAAAAGTTCATTTTTTTGTTTTTGTTTAATTATATACATAATAATGCACAACAAGAAACTATTTGGTGCTACTCTTGCTAGAAAATATGATTTAAGAAAACACAAAGCGTCCACTGATCGGTTTGTAACAAAATTTCCTGATATCGAAAATACCCTTTCGCTGGGTAATGATGTGGGGCATATGGTCTTTAAGCCATCAAATAAAAGCTCCAATTTTTTCTGTCATTTTGTTTATAGACTCGTTTATGTAAATTCGGCACAACCGATTACAAAGTTAAAAAACCGGTTTTCGAATGTCACAAATTTTGTCAAAAAACCGGTTTTTTAAAACCGACAAGCCCTACTAGTTTATATCACAAAACTATGACTAAATATTAATTCTAGGCGTTGCTAATAAAAATTGTTTGTTATTGTCGTAAAACAATGTAATAAATTACGACTGTTTAACATTCAGAGAGTGGGCGCGCTTTGGGGTAGTTATTTGATTTTCCGCAGAGTGATATACGCATGTGGAGGCGACTGACCGCTCTGCTGTAACTATGTTTGCATGCTGCCAAGGGCAATTTAGAGAGCGTACATAATTGAGTTATACATTTGAAAATTGCGCTGATTAACAAAGAATTTCAGATATATCTAAAACCCAATAATTATATTTTAAACATGAGAAAAAAAGTAGGTTTTCGTTATAAAATAATGTGTTTATAATATTTGATCAAAAAACCTGTTTTCTAGCTTAAGTAATGACATTTAATGTTAATGTTTTATGATTTAACTATACATACATAATTAAATGGAAACGGAGTATTTCCCTCCGAAACTCTATCTAGCTAGCAATACTACATTTGTTGAACAGTTCATTGTAACTAGAAATTCTGTGTCGAGACGTCCCGGGACTTTTCGGGTTTTTTGCTGTCTTAAGTCCCGGGACTTTTTTCGAAAATGTGACTGTGATTTATAATGTGCTTATAACATGTACATTTTAACTTTGAAGACAACAATTCTTGTGGTTAAGAAACCCTCAAAAAGACTGATGTGTATAGAATGAAAGTAGGTGTAAGAGGGAAACACCAATAAAAATGGAAACGACATGGTCGGGACGTGACACTTACCCGGGGTTTTAACAAAATTAAGTATGCATATATAAAAAGGTTCTGTTAGAAAAGCAGATGAAAATAACTTCAATCATTTTTATATGATTATCATGGTTTGCCATTGATTTTATAAATATACATTTTTAAAATAATAAACTGAATATAAATTTTCAGTTAGTCTAAAAGTTGTCACGTGGAATTCTTTTTAAAATAACGATACTTTGCTATATTTAATGATTTAAAATGAACCGCTATTTTTATGTATACTGAATACAATACAGATGTTTTTTAAGCGTAGCAGTTGGCGAAATTCTCATGACGGGTTTCGGAGAAAATTTATAGATAAAACATATCTTTTTTTAGTTAATTTATATGCTTTAACTATTAATGTCTCATTTTCTATGCTTAACCATCAATCAACGTTCATTTAATTAATACGATCAGTGAATTTAATTAAGTTTCATAATTATTGTTCTAGAAGTAATTTACATTAGTAAGTCACATTTTTTAGAGAAAGGAGAATACTACAAAAAACTTTTTAAAAAATACTCTAAATTACACCGAGGCCATCAAATATAATACTAATGATGTTTAAATGCAGTTTGAATAAATAAGGGTAATAGCACCCTTTCGCATAAAGGGGGTAAACGCAGCAAGTGCTTTTCGGGGGAAGCGGTATAACGGAGACTGATAACTCGTTACCAAGGACCTAGATATATCATTTGAATGACGGGGATATATTGCTACACGCTCTACTACGACCGCTACGATTACCATGGCTAGAAACGTAGCACCATATTTTGTTAAAAGAATTCATGTGTGCGTGGTCATTTAAGTTTTTGTAAAAAATATTGAATTTATCAATCACATCATTCAATATTTATATTTGTTATTATATTTTTGGTTGAATATTTTTAGTTGGTCGAATTGACATTAACTTTGTAAAACAGTTTCGATTGCAGTAAGCTGACTGATAAATTTAAAATAGGATTTTCTTAAAATAAATAAATAGATGTGCAACTGTAAACTCTTTTATAATTTACAAAGCTATTTATTTAAGATTTCTTATAGAAGTATTTTTTTTCGATATAATAACGATTTCTATAATAAAATATTTTCTTTTTTAAAGACTGCAACACTTTGTTATATGCATTGTCAACTAGTCGTGTCAGTACACTAGCATACAATCTTGCCATTAAGTAATTTTAAGTTACATTATAAATCTCATAAATTTCTTATAATATGCACAGTAAACAATTCTATGAGATTTTGAATAAAGGCATCAATGCTGACTATAGAAAAATTCATCTTTTTATTAAATGTCTATCCTTCCTAAACTAATAAAAATTAAATTTAAATGTCACTACAAAAAACGTACCAAAATGTGAACCAGTCAAATATTTCAATATGTAAATTTAATGAATTTGTGGTGAAAGTGGTCATAGTCAGTGGCTTCCGTAACGGAGGTCACGAGCTCGTATCCCAGTAACATCATTTTTTTATTGTTTTTTCTGTTCAAAGGCTTGGATTTTTATGATGTAAATAAAATTATCTCTTACCCTACCCTTTCAATATAAAAAAAATAATGGGTCGTAGCGAGAGCGATTAGCCAACCGCTAGACTTGACGTAACTGTCTTATGTCCTTTTATCCATACTCTTTTCGAGAAAATAGAGGTTAAATAACTAAATAAATCTGTTACGATAAGGAGACCGTATGCTTGATTGATAGCGGATATGGATTAAAAAAAATGAAAAAGAACTCTTATTGTCAACTATAATTCTGACAATCTTAAACCTAAATTTATACTAAAAAAGTCCGTATTGTATGTAGTTTCTTTGACGTTCGCAGTTATACTATAGATTTATAAAAATAAAATTCAGTTGAAACTTCTAGTAGTAGGCGACAATATGTTTTTTCATCGTTACATTATCACATTTGATAGAATGGAGGAAAAGGTATGTGACTCATGCATGTTATCAATCAATTACACACAGCCTTTGTACTTAATCATGCGTGCCAGAGGTGGCACGTAAGAAAATAATTGAGATAAATAAAAAGCGTATATAACATATTCAATAAACTAAAATATCACTTCTTATGATATAACTAATTCCACAATTTTTCGAAATGTTCAGGAGCAGTTTTTCAACATTATTAATTTAATGTCTTTATTATGTGTACTATCATTAATAATATCAGTTGTTTTGTTAAGCTGTGCATAAAGAAAATTTAATACTTTACACAAATAGCGTTGTTTTATTTTATTTTTCATCTGGAAAAAATACTCCATAAGTGAAATCTATTTTTATCACTAAAAAAGCACTAAGAATCTTGTAAATTGCTATTGACTTATTAGACTAATACTTACAACGTTTTAAGGCAGTTTATGTGTACATTTTTAAATTATGAAACTAAAAAAAAAAAAAGTTAATGCCTAGTATGTTGGTCCCTTGATTCATATTATCTGTACATTTTTGGCACGCTTACATAAATAATTTCACTGAGTCAATTGACGTTATATTAAAAAAAAATCATAGCATTTTGAGAAAAAATACTTAAAATGAAGTGATTACGATTTTTTGTCGATTAAAAAACGGTTAAGCATTCATTACCTGAAAGTTGATTGTGGAAGTAACTACTCTCATTGACTCAGCATAATTTCTCAGAACAGTATCTGTACTGAGACAGCTTTGTCTCCATTCGAAGAGTTGCTCCAGACGTGTGACACATCTTTCACATATCTTCTTTGGCAGGAAGTCATCTTTGGATATCTATAACAGAAAGTCAAATTTAAACATACGTTATTATCTAAAGAATTTAATATGTATACATAGTATATTTAAAAAATCAGCATATTAACATTATCATTTCCCTTCATAATTGTTTCGTTATTTGTATGACAATTAAATATTAATGTGCTGATTTATGTGTTTCTGATTCTTTATCTGTCACGAATTTATATTTAAGTATAAAACTGTTAGTATGAAATATGACTATCCATTAAACTGAAATATTGGGCTCATTTTATGTTAGTTTTCTTTTCAGTTTTTATATTCTTGACAGTAAGATCGTAATAAAAAGGATATTAGTAGAAAAATAAAACATTTTAAGTAGAAAACCGTGTTTTTTATTGGCATATTGTTATAACGTTTAGTTAGATTTACATATCGACTGTGGAAAGGAAAAAGGACGTAACCCAAAGTTTTTCAAAATAGCTTTTTTTCGATAGTCACAATGTATCAAACTTGATACACGTTCTATCAAAAGGATGTAACCTGCAAATGCTGAATTAGTATCTAAATTTAGCTTTTACGTTTGAAAAAAAGAAGAATTGACATAGTTTAATATTAATTAAAGAAATTTTCTCGGAAAAACTTTTTTTTTCAGTCTTTTTTCTTGGTTTCAATTTTGACAAGCTCTTCTTTTTTTAAACGTAAAAGCTAAATTTAGATACTAATTCAGCATTTGCAGCTTACATCCTTTTGATAGAACGTGTATCAAGTTTGATACATTGTGATTATCGAAAAAAAGCTATTTTGAAAAACTTTGGGTTACGTCTTTTTTCCTTTCCACAGTCGATATCTAAGTTAACCGTTATAAGGTTATAATTTAGACAGATTTGCATATCTAAGTTTAACGTTATAAGGTTATTGAAGTACATATTATAAACAAGATGGTAGTAGAAGAATTTTTAGAATTTAAAGTGTATTATCTACTTTCCAAATCAAATTTAAATATTGATCAATAAACTCTGATTGTGATTTCAATCAAAATAATTTCTGCTGTACAACTAAGCCATTTCCGTGAATTTTGGCAGTTGTCATTGCCACCTTAAATTCTTTGGAATGAAAATTATAATTCAATACATTTCATTTTTATATGTATAAAAACATTAAATTATTGCTAAGGTTATTTGAAAATCAAAACATTGCTACAATTGAAACGAAAATATCGTGATTAAAAGACATTTTGTTTGCCTAATGCGAAACGTTCGTCATCTTCAAACTACGACTTTATAGAGGAACGTAAAAACATAATTAATTTATTCAAGAGTTTTTATGAACAGAACGTTTAAATATACAGCTCATTGGTCTTTTTTTATGTTTTATGTTTGTATTTTTCTTTTTCCTATTACAAATAGCTGTACAGTATCGTTTTACGTCATCAAAATCATTATTATAAATACAATTTTGAGAGTTACTAGGTTTCCACATATGATTGACAATATTGAAATGAGTTTTATGAGTCAGTTTTTTTTTCAGTTCCAACTTTTGTATCCTAACGTCAAAATTCTTCTTACTTACAAGGATATCAAGATTGATATCCTGCAAATGACAATAATTTAAAAATAAGGTTTTAGACCTAAAGAATTGCTTATTTTCATGGGTGATTTTTTTTATTTTTAAGTGACTTGAAACTCAGAAAAACTAAAAATGTGAATTTGGCAACAATATAAAATATCTTTTTCATTATAGTAATATATATATATACCCATGTAACTATTTAATGTATATATTAAATGAGTATAAGCATCAACATCAGTATCAACATTTAAAAATTTGAAAAAAGTTATTTTTAAATTATTTATCGAATAATTAAATATATGTACTTAATTATGGGTATTAATAACTACCGAAATCTAATAATCGTATTCATAAAACATGAACTATGACAGAGCTTGATAGAAAGTAATGGTATAAATAATTTAAATTGAGATTGGATACGATTTCATGAAAATAATTTTACAGAAATTGTAATAAATAGTAAAAAACTTACAAACGCTCAAAAATTTCATCATATATATTGTGTATGTTATGGAAACTATGGGTTATAACCAGTGGTGTAGTGGGGCCAGGTCGGCGACCTGGCACCTGAAAGTGAGGAAGGCGCCCTGCCACCTTTTTGACTTGTAACTTAATTTTTAAGTACATACATGTATTAAAAATCGTTTTTTTATTGATTGAATTGTTAAAACTTGTGTTTTTTTTACTTCAGACGGTAACAAAAAAAAACAAAAAAAAATGGGAAGAAATCAATGACCGACCTGGTACCTATTTATTTACAACTTCACCACTGGTCATAACATATCGTCTGTTATCCTTGTTGAAATACATGACATTTGAATGTATTAATTTAAAACGTAGGAGCTGTAAGTGTTTGTTCTTATATCCAAAAGATATCCAGTAGCTAATAGAGATAATCAAAGTTATGACTCAAAATTTGTACATTAACCGATTCGTAACAGCAAATAGTGCTTCATATGCCAAATTTTTCCAGCTTGGCGAGTTGACAAATAAGCCATATTGTAATTGTGAAAATAAGGTTATGAAGCTGAAAAATAAATTTGTCAAGTATCCAATAATGGACAAAGTTGAAGACTAAAAAGACAAATATAAAATCTTTTATTTATAATACATATGTACATCATTTAATGAATATATATTTCTAAGTCTCCAGGGTGATAGATTGTACACTATACTGAGAGAAACCTATATAAATTATCGGATTTCCACCGTGAAAATCTGGCCTATTATGTCTACTTGAAGTGTTTGGCAGGAAAGCAATTTACTCTTTATTTGTTAATGTAAAGATTTGAGTTCATAATAGTTCATAATAGATATAAAAAATAAATATATCCCTCCCTGTTCACATTTAATTTTGACAATGAAGTATCAAACTTGGGACTGCATAATTTTATACTGCATTGCTATATTTGTTAGATCAGTTCTATAAATGAAACGTATTTTATTTCTTTGAGAAACGTCTTGAACTATTTCATAAATTCAATTAGAATGTCACTGTCGTAGTATGCAAACCTTTAAGTTTGAATAATAAAAAAAAATATTGCATATAAATAACCTCTTGAACGGACGTTTGGCAAATATGTATATTGTACCTATATACATTTGATTCGTGTATAAATTTATCGATTTAAATTTAAATTCAAAGTATATTTATTCTCACTCGTTCTGTCAAATTACGTTTCGTTTTTTAATTCTTATATAACACTAACTCAATTTATTTTTTAAATACAACTTACATGGTTATTCACGAAATTTCCAACTACTTTTAAAACATTTAATACGACCGACTTATGATGACATATTAAATCATAGTGAATTATTGTAAATATTTAAATGTATAAATTATTAATGGCACTTTTAAGTTCTCCCTTTGAATTCCTATATATATATATAGTATACAACATATATTTATAACAATAATTGTAGCACTATTACCACACGATGGCTGTCACTTAACGAAAAAAGCTATTCGCAGCGAACAGAACATTCAAAAGGTGATACAATGTTTTCTTTTTCAATTTAAAATTTTATTTGAAGCCAGTTTGTAAATGTAATAAACTCCTTGTGTGCTTAAATCTTCCAAATGGTGATAAAAATTTGCTCCAATTTACTGCAATTTCAAATATATTAGATATTTTTCAAATATTGTTTTATACTTATGGTCAACATGAATGTTTTCGTTGGCCTTCGTATAAAGTCCAATTAATTTAAAATATTGATTATAATTTTAAATCAGTCATCCCCCCAATGCACAAAATTCTAATTTCATCCCCTCGTATCATATAAAGATAAGCAACAAAACCCAAGGGAGAAATGTTTTTCATTATCAAAAATAAAAAACACACATGATCCCAAACTTTCTATAGGCTATTGTCTACGATACCCTACGAAGTGGTATATTAAGAAAAACCGAGTGTTACTAACATAATGCAAAGATATACATTATTAATACGTTATCGTTTATATTGAAAACTGACAATTCTCTGTAGGTTTTGTGCATTTTTTTTTAAATACTTTAAAATGTAAGTACAATATTTGAGTCATCGCTATAACAAAGCTGTAAAGAAACGAACATTGTATTGAAAACATAAGTGCATAAACAGTAATTTCTACTATCGCTCAAAACACCAATTATCTGTAATACATGGAAAACTATTAAAAATTATATAGTATTTAAAAACAATACAAAAGAAAAATAGAAAACTGATTAAGAGTCATTTTGAACTGAGACATACTTAATACTTGGTAGAATCAACAAATGTGTCCTGAAAAACACAAAGTTGGCATATTGCTTAAAAACTATTTTTTTTACTAATGTCTGGAATGCCAAAAGATTGATTTAAATAACTCTATATATATTCAAAAAATAAAACACCATTTTGTACATTTATTTTGCATATAGTTTTTCACATTTATTTCACATCATCAGGACCGGTTTCGCTCATCACGAGCATTTTTAAATATTATATAAACGTGGAATTATTACAAAAGTGTGTCTGATTTTTTTTATTATAGAGCTTTTCCACCGAGTATTGACTGACACTTTAAGAGAAACTCTTTGACTGTCGAAATATAAGTCAAGAAAACATGATTATAAATGTGTAACATGTGGACTTGTACTAAAGCTTAACTCAACATACGTTATTCTAAGAGAACTGACTTACTTAGTTGCTCAATCTCACTGTTTTCGAATACAGTAAAGATAAAGCTGGTACATGCCTAATTGTGTGTAATTAGTTTCACCACGTCTTGTTTTTTTAGGACCAGGAAATTTAAGATATCACAGATATCCATGCCTTCAACCACAAATGTAAAGATATATCAATTTATGTAACTGTCCGCACTGATATTCGAGCCCGTCAGCATTGTACCCGAAACCAACGCTATTAAATGCTCGGTCAAAGTTTCGGCAAATAATAAACATTAATATACATCCTGCAATGTAGATACAGTGTAGATACCATAACAATTTAAGCTTTGAACGCGATATGAAAATATTTGTTAATTTTTCTAATATTTTGAATCCACTGGGGTCAGCGAACCTTTTCCAACTGATAGCAGTTCGAAGGCAGCGAGATAAGAGAGGGGTGGCACCCTCAAAGCCCTGGGCTGGGAATTTGCAAAGGTTTGAATGGGGGAGGTTAGGGGTGGCCACATTGTGAACGTGGCTGTGTTGTACGTCTAGCCGCACGTGGGTGAATATATTGTGAGTTTGGTCTAGTAACGCTTATTATAAAGATAAAGAACTCTTAGAAGATTCTTATCATTTCATTTGTGATTTTAAAAGGAATGATAAATGGATTACTTGATATAAAAGGAGTTATTTTTCAATATTGAAAAGAACAACGACTATTTTTTGTATATATTTCGCACCCTCCATACTACAACTAGGTAACTCAGGTTTGATCATTGTAGAGAAAATAAAAATTAATTAACTGTGATTATTCCTTAAAACAAAAACGAAAAATTGCGTTTTGTTTGATTGGAAGTAATTTAATATTAATAATGTTTAATTGATTATTTTAGATGGAAACGTGAGATCATATTTAATAGCTATCAAAAAAATATTGAAAATCATGTCGAATGAAGCTATAATATTAACCATAAATAATTAATACAATTAAACAACTTTGATTGATACTAATAACTATGGCGTAAATCACTCAACCACGTAGATTATTTTTTTAATCGATTTATAAATTTCTGTTCGAAGGCATGGATGTTTATGATGTTTTGAATTTCCCTCTCCCATCCATCCTATCTTTAAAACGGGACATAGCTAGAGCGATAAACTAGTCATGCTCCAGCTCTATCCTTCTATTCCTACTCTCTTTGGGAAAAAGAGAGGTTGATCAAATGAATAACAAGTAGTTTTCGTAGAAACACTTCTGTTGATATTAACTTAATTAGTAGTCCAAATGCTCTACATTCACTATGGCCAAGTGGGAAGGAATAAAGGCTTCCGTGCCAATGGCACTCACGGTATCGAATCTCTAGGAATATTTATCAAAACAAACAAAGAAAACTATTTATTTAGTTCCACAAAAAATATTAATATATTCAGAACTCTTATTTCTATCATCAGATGTGATACAGCAATAGTTATCCACTATATAATAGAATAACTCTTGCTTTTTTGCATATGAAATTGAGATTTACAAAGTTAATACCAATCCAATCATTACCTTTGCATGAATATTCACTATTTTATATTTTCATTCGATTAATTTTTGTTTTGAAATGAATACAAATGTTTTTCGTCTATCAATGTATAGTCTCTCTAAAAATAGACGTTGAAAGACTGACCAACAGCCAGGTTTCGTTTTATGTATCCTACTGAAATATTCTATTAGTTTTTAAAAAGTTTTCTTAATTTCAATATTATTTTCTTCTGAGCGATTGACTGGTAACCAGTTGTTGCTGGATACATTTGTAATATATATATATATATATATATAATTCTTACTAATTATAGAATGTCTTCATATTTAAACATTTAATAACTTTTCAATTTTCAACAAAACTTAGATTCGTTCGTGTATGGTTATAACAATGTGAGTCACGCGCCACATGTGCCGTGGACCCTTCATTTGCAATCCCCCAATGGACACACTTAAGATGTGTTCACATTTAATATGTTACTGTGCCAATAAGATTTTTTTAAAATATTTATCATATTAGTTCAGTAAGAAAAATGCAAGACAGACGTCAATATTTTAATATTTTCTGTCCATTCAAACTCCATTTATATGCAACTACCGTAAACGCTCAAAATTTACTGACATATTCAATATGAATTTTGTGGCAGGTTCTGTTTTACAGAAATGTCTAAAATAAGTAAAGTCATGAGCCATGATTCTACAAACCTACAGCACAGAGTAAGCCTGACATATTATGTGCAAACAGGTTATTTAAATATTTTTCGTATAATTTTGTCTGTTAATCATATTATTAAATATTTACACTTAATTGGCCGGTATTTAAATTGTTTAATGGTTAGTATAAATATTATCTTTAGTCAATACAATTTAATATATTTTGTAATTTGATAAATAGCTGTGATTATAAAATAGTGATTTAGGTTGTTAGGTTTTGATGTGAACATAAATATGGTTTTAATGTCAAAATGATCAAAATATAAATACTGGCTATTATTTATAGATACTAATCAGATAAAAATAAACAAGCCATCGTAAAATCATTACATAGTGTACAATCTAGTATGGCCATAATAATAAATATATAAAAATGTGAAAAATCGCACAAAACAAAAGAACGGTCATATGATTTTTTTATGGTCAAATACGATCATACAATAATTCTTTACGATTAGGAACTATTATCCAGAACAGTTGCGATCGTAGAGTATGTTGCCTGCTAATGAGGGATTTTAAGTTTCAACAGAAGGTGCTTGGTGGAAACTTATATAGAATGACGAAGGTCATAGAATGTTATAACACGACTTCAAAAATAACTTTATATCATTTTATCGAAAGTATTCCATTTGTTTTGAGTCTTTGAATTGATATTACTGTATTAATCAGTTTTCTTTTACAATTAAAAAAATAGCAATGTCTTCTGTGATGATAAAGCATATAAAATTTTAGAGTAGGATAATTGATGTATATGTTGTGTGCATTGATATGGTAGAGTGCGGACTGACCTTTACAATACAGCAATGCAATTTGCATGCCACAATATTGATGAGCTACTTCACTAAAGGTTTATATAATGCAATTTATCTATTGATTTATACGCAGACAAGTTTTGATTATCCAGAGAATTTTATTTTACCCATATTGACTACTTAATAATAATACTATTATATATTGACATACTGGCGGAATATATTGTCCACTTCATTGACAACAATGTAATTAAATTATTAGAATGACGGATTATTTGACAGTATTTTAGATTATATTAAGTTATGATACACAGTTAAAACGAAATTATTTCAGTGGTAAATCATATTTTTTGACAGTTATCTGTTGGCTGATTGACTATTACTGTTTCTCTTTTAATTTATATTTATTTTATATACAAAAACACTCGTTTATTTTCCATATTTACCTTTTAAGAAATAAATAATTTAAACATGAATTTATACTATAGTAATATTATGAAATTAATGTTAAATTTAAGTTATTATTACGGGAAAATAACTAGAGTATAGTTTTGCATTATTAATCAATCATTTCTTAGTTATTACAATTGACGTCACGTATTGTGGATATATTAATCAATACGAACGTGTTTATGAATATTTGCTCACCATGGTAGGCAGACAGGATCTGATTTTGAAGAGTATCTGCCTTTGTTCCCCATCCTTGTCGAAGATGTGAAGCCTGGGCCCACTCTTGAGCGAGCACAGCCTGCAGAGGTCTGTGAAGGCTGTGAAGTTCAAATCCTCAGGCTCGGTCATGGCAAAGCACCTGATTAGCAAATCTAGCACACACGAATTGTCCATAGATCGACAGTTATTATGATTTCAGTGAGTTTATTATCCACCACACCACAAAAAAGAACTACGCCTTCGATATCACGTCCACTTTTCACTAAATACTATTCATCGGGTCGCGATGTTTCCTATCGTGTTGTTTTCTATCTATGCTGGAAGTACGTCGTCTCACGCGCGTATTTGGTATCGGCCATCGGCGTGTTGACATGAGTGACAGTGGGTTCGGGGATTTTTGTGAGGTGGGGTAGTTATGGGGTGGATTGCGCGGGGTGCGCATGCGTCGGCCCGCGCCCCGGCGCCCTTATCGACTGTGGGGTGAGCGGGACGCCGAGCGGGTCTTCCCTCTCGCACGCGCGATGCAATATCCGCCGGGGGTGGCATTCTACGGCTGCAGATATCCCTTCAAATTACCGCGCCAGAGCGTTTCGCCCGAACCCAGTCATTCTGTAAATTGTACTATCAAAAGCCGACTTCACACTACTTTCTCATAGAAACTTTTCGGCGTTCGATACTGAATTTGTCTTACATTGATGACTTCAGGGCTACGTTCGGATGAACCGTTCATGTTCTCGAATAGCATGCGTGCTTAGGTTTCTCTGCGCCAGTGTGGAAATTTTGAGTTTGTATTCGTGGGAGTATATGATTGTGAGTGACTTTGATGTCCATGGAAATTGGGGATTTAATGCGACCTGGGTACATGCATAATATATGTCACACATATACATATTATTACATCTTCACTAGTTTCAATTACTTGAGTATTGCATATAGAAAATATCATCAAAAATTAACTGGTCATAGCTTTATTTCCCCTTTTTTTCATCAATCAAATCACGATATTTCATCAGACACGAATGTCCACCTAATCTCGATTTGGTAACAGACCGTTTGTCATTATCACGGTCAATATGCGGCATTTTACATTATGCGACTTTTTTTTCATATTACGTATGTATATTCTCAGAGACGTTCCGTGGGCATAGGCGAGTAGGCAGTTGCCTAGAGGCGGCAGGACATAGGGAGCGGCAAATGATCACAGTTTTTTTTTAAATGACTGAATATTTTCGACACACGAATTTGGTTTAGAATAAATTTGATGCCTCAATGCCTTTGATAAAAAAAAATGCTGACAAAAACATTTTCAATGGTAATACTATTATGACCGATGGGTAAACAGTAGTTAAATTTATTAGGAGTAGTGTTTTTATTACCTTCCCCAAACTCGGGTATTATGAATATCTTATCTTATTATCTTAATACTTAAAAGCTCGACGAATCGGCTCGGACTCGAGGCAAAAAAAAACCTTTAATGCCGAAATTTCATTCATTGAAGAAATGCCGTTGCAGTAATTTAATGCAGCTGCAAATTTTTACTATTTTAATATGATGGAATAGTATTGAAATGTGTATTGCCTCTATCTAAGGCATTACAGAAGTGGGAAAGGATTTAGTAAGGATCAGTTGATCGTGAAACTTTGATCGTGAAGCATCGTCATTTGCGTGCGAGTTCTACAATTCATCTCTGAAAACCAAGCAATCGAGACCACTATCTACATATTAAAATTTTAATAATTTTATATAAAATTTTAGCCATGTCAAGACCCTCGGAAGTATGGACTCATTTTATGAGAAAAGATAATAATTTGCAGTCAGCGGTGTGTAATAAATGTGGGAAAACTATTGGATACAAAGGATCTTCAACGACTCCTATGATAAATCATCTAAAATCTCATAATACTATCATAGAGAATGATCGAAAAAAAACCAAAATTGAAAAACCGACAACCAGTAAATTTTTGAATTTTATAAAGAAAAAATCGTTGCAGGAAATTTTATCAAGAGGAATTTAAAAAAAGGACGAAAAAGTTGAACGTGTTGTTTAAAACACTTCTAACAATAAAACCAACATCGACAGCAACGGAACGAGTATTTTCAACAGCAGGACAAATTAAAACTAAATTACGATCAAATTTAAAATATGATACATTTAATGCTCTCTTACTTTTAAAATATGAATTGTTAAAATCTGAATAAATGACTTATATTACAAATGAACTTGTTTTTATTGTATTATTTTAGTAAATAAATTTATATATGTAGTAATGTTTTGTTATTTTCATACTTACTGAAACTATCCGGATATATCCGGATAGTTTTAGTTTTACTGTTCGATATCCGGATAGTTGAAAATGACGAATAGTTGGAATCTTTAGACTCATAAGTCATGACCATGTTTATCATTCGAAATTTTCTTCCTATTCTTCTCTAGCACTTTACCGTGTCATCCAATCTTCTCCACTCCGTAAGGTTCTTCGTCTTCTAACGCTGATTGCCGGATCTTGCGACATAATCCGTTCGAAATGTCATCTAACCATATATCTACTATCTACAATAGTGTACAACTTTACACTCGACACCTTTTAAAATTCTAAATGGTAGGAATGATATGAAGTTATCTTGCAAACACCCAGTATTTTTTTTTCATTAGACGACGATGTGAACCCAGCGGTGAGCTGCCAATACGTTAACAAGCTGCTCGCTTAATCTTAGAGTTATACGCAGTGTGCCGGAGAAGGAGAGATTTTTATATTTCTTATTTAATTGTACGCACTAATGAAAAAAACAATCGAACATTACTTAATATGCTTATATTATGCAACAATACGTAATATACCGTCAGGTATTTAATATCAAAAACTTAAAAGCGTATTCACTTATCTAAGATTGCAAGAGTTAAAATTTACGCATAAATAGATACGTGCTAGTCTTACCACTACAAATCCATGTTTCAAACGGAATACTTAAATCGTCGTAGATAATATTTAATAAATAACAGTTAAGCACTGATTTGCCCTGAGAAAATTGTTTTTTTTTCTTCCTAATTTAACAGGTGGTTCGTCGGCCTAAGCCAAACTTAACTAAGGGCTCCCCTCCAGCCCACCCCTGGATGAATCTTAATGACTTTCGGCTACAAATATTATTCAAACCAGTTAATAAAAATTTCCATGAGCGAATCCGGTCCTGATCATAGTAAATAAATGTGGAATTAGTACAAATAGTACAACATTTTGTAGATCGTGACATGAAAAAAGAAATTATATGCATGCATTTTTTTATTAATAATATTGAAAATCTTACCTGCTAAAAAATCGTGCCTGCTAAAATATGTCTGTCTTAACTACAACGTTTTTTAAAATTGTGATGTAATTTAAATATTTTTTTCAGCCAAATATGATAGCAGGGGATTGAGGTGAAAGATGTCTCAAGCGAACGACTTAGGTACTTCATGGTAACTCAGTTATTAGTGTGTTCCCAACAATCGTCTTCTTATTTACAATAAAGTTTTTTTTCTAAATAAAGTTATTAAAAATGTTATAACCAAATAAATTATTTTAATGTCAGAATACTATAGTTGGATTTATTTTTACATGTCATTCAAAGCTGATTGATATAAATAAGTAATAGTAAACTCGATTAGAAACGGCAAACATAATATTTATATTTTACTAGAAATTTATTATATATGAATGTAGTTCACTTTTAAGGTGTTCACTGTCAATACTTGGTGGAATGGCATTATAATAAAAATAATAAAACATTTTTAGTACTTTTTCCACATAAAATTTATTAGATCAGGACCGGTTTCGCTCATCGCGAGCATTATCAACTGATAAGAAAAATACATAAACAGTGATATTTATACAAATTTAAATTGAAATAAAAAGGTGTAAGCAACTATTAACAATTTAAAGGATTAGCAAATTACATTATAATTACACAAAATTAAAATGCTTAACACCCATAACAATTAAAAAATCATCATCAAAGAATAATAAATCTAAGTGGCAAACGATATCAATTATAAACACAATTAAAATTTGGGAAATTTTTACACAAAGTGAAACACTACATTACTAAAGTAAATATCCTAATGATGATTTGGTGTTTTTCCCGTTTTCAAGCAATGATGTACTTCAACAAAATCAGCAGTAATGAAGATTCTGAAAAAGACATTTTTAAAAACCATATCAATTCTTACAAAAGGAATAAATTTTGAAAAACATATAAATAATATAGAAGAGCAGTTAACATAGGCTAGAATTATGTTAATGAAACGGATATAACAAGGGATATAACAAATGTCTTTTTCAGAATCTTCATTACTGCTGATTTTGTTGAAGTACATCATTGCTTGAAAACGGGAAAAACACCAAATCATCATTAGGATATTTACTTTAGTAATGTAGTGTTTCACTTTGTGTAAAAATTTCCCAAATTTTAATTGTGTTTATAATTGATATCGTTTGCCACTTAGATTTATTATTCTTTGATGATGATTTTTTAATTGTTATGGGTGTTAAGCATTTTAATTTTGTGTAATTATAATGTAATTTGCTAATCCTTTAAATTGTTAATAGTTGCTTACACCTTTTTATTTCAATTTAAATTTGTATAAATATCACTGTTTATGTATTTTTCTTATCAGTTGATAATGCTCGCGATGAGCGAAACCGGTCCTGATCTAATAAATTTTATGTGGAAAAAGTACTAAAAATGTTTTATTATTTTTATTTATGAATGTAGTTATGTTTTTTGACGCTTACGTAAGACATAAAAATCGATTGAAGTCAATTACATTGGTTATTAAAACACAGTTCAAATACGTAGAAGCAGTTTATTGCTGGGGTCGAATTAATTTTCTTTTATTCGTTATAAGAAGTCGTATATATTTACAACTTCTATTTAAAGTTTAATGATTTATTTTTTATAAGAGCAATATGTTTCCAACTTGATTGATTCAGCGATTTAAAAATTAATGTGAAATCGATGAGCCGACACGAGCGTAAAAAATCTATTACTGATAAAAAAAATCATTAGCGTTTCATATAGAAATTTATATCTAGTATCAACCGTAGAATCGTATAGAGCCGTTAACAATTTTAAATTCGAATATATTTTGGTATTAATCAAAGTATCATAAAAAATATAATCTATATTTCTTAATAATTTATATTATATTACTTATATTTTTTTAAATCAAAGCCTATACAATTTAAATAAGGTCATATATTATTTTTAATGCATTCCCTAAAAAATAATCTTGTGTTGTTTTTTTAGTATTTTTTTTGTGGAATATTTGCACTATCTATCAAATGATTTCAGTAGGTTCAGCTTACATTCAGCGGCGTAGCCATCTCATACCAGTCATGGAATGTATTTCCAGCAAAAAGTACATATCGACCGTGGAAAGGAAAAAGGACGTAACCCACACATATCAAATTTTACAGGAGGCGCTAAAAACGTGTTTTGACGATTTTTTGACATATGCAAATTATGAATTATACACAACCTTGAAGTGCACGGAGACTTCTAAACTGGTGTTTAATTGACACAATCTAATATTAATTAAAGAAATTGTCTAGGAAAAACCTTTATTTCAGTCTTTTTTATTGGTTTTAAATTTTTACAAGGTCATCTTTTTCAAACTCAAAAGCTAAATTTAGATACTAATTCGGCATTTGCAACTTGGGTCCTTTTGACAGAACGTGTATCAAGTTGTATACATTGTGATTATCGAAAAAAAGCTGTTTTGAAAAAACTGTGGGTTACATCCTTTTTCCTTTCCACAGTCGATATGTATATAATTTCTTCCGTTGTATAACTGTTATTTGATTTGTTAAATTTCTAATAAAGTTTTCGTCCGCATATTTTTCTTTGTTTTCTACTCGTTTGATTTTTGTGCATCGCCATTTTTTCTCATGAAAAAATTCTGGACGTTCTGAGTTGAGACTCGAACCCGCGAGATCCGCTACGGAAGTTAACGACGTTGACCGCTACGCCACGGACCCGAGCACACGTTCATAAAATCTGTATATAACAAAAAGTGAATAAATGTTTAAGCTGCTTTTTAAAGCCGGATTTTTTGTTGCTTCGTGTTAATACCTGCGCTACGGCTCTATTTTTATGTAATATGTATTTTGTAAAGTTGTTAGTATTATGTTTCAGTTTCCATGGAAACTTTACAAAGTGGCCAAACAAATTTACGTGTCAGAGTCATAATTATAGGATTTTGACAAATATTCATTCTATTTGGGACACAAAGAGTTTTAACACTAGGCGCAATATTTGAGTAAAGATTTCAGGTTCATTAAGTGTCTTACTGTGATACGAGTAACTAGTTCTAGTTAAAATGGACGATTCTCCAATGGCTACCAGCGTGGAAGATTTACAACTAGAGAAAACACTCGCCCTGATTAAGCCGGAGGCTGTGAAATTCGCATCCCAAATTGAAAACCTTGTGACGGAAAACGGGTTTGAAATATTATCGGTCAGTGCAATTAAATTATTATTACGTATGCTTTCATTAATAATCATTTCCAAACAATAACCTACGAAAGAAAGATGGTAAAAGTGCAAAAATATCACAAATTATTGAATTAGCGAAAAGTGTTATATTATATTACATAACGTCATATTTAGATTGGCTTATTTAAGGTTTGTATGTGCTTTCTAGAATAACAAATTACAGGTAGTGTTTGTCGTTGATTTTTTTTAATACGTTTTTTTATTATTTCATTGTAATAAATCAAAATTTTCGTTAAACGTTTATAGTCTGTTTATTTATGTCCATAGTCTGTTTTCTATACAAGGGCTCCGCAACACACTAGTGTGCCGTGGGTTGATGCTTGATGTGCCGAAACACATTGCTTCATTATAAAAAAAAACCAATTATCCAATACTCTCCCCGCACATATAATGATTTCATCAAATTGAATGCATACAGTTAATATATTGAAATTTAAGTGAGGAGTTCTACGTAAATGTTGGTTGAAATATTGGTGTTCTAAGGGAGAAAAATGTTGCGGAGCACTGTTCTATGCTAGTGATCCGTGGCGGAATGCCCCATAAGCGCACGGGGCGCTAACATATCGACTGTGGAAAGGAAAAGGACGTAACCCACACATATCAAATTTTACAGGAGGCGCTAAAATCGTGTTTTGATGATTTTGTGACATAAGCAAATTATGAATTATACACAACCTTGAAGTGCACGGATACTTCTAAACTGGCGTTGAATTTAAATAACCTCATATTAATTAAAGAAACTGTCTCGGAAAAACCTTTATTTCAGTGATTTTTCTTGGTTTTAATTTTTTACTAGGTCATCTTTTTCAAACATAAAAGCTAAATTTAGATACTTATTCGGCATTTTCAGCTTCCATCCTTTTGATAGAATGTATTTACGATTATCGAAAAAAAGCTGTTTTGGAAAATTGAGGGTTACGTCCTTTTTCCTTTCCACAGTCGATATATTTATAAAACGAAAGGATAAATATCATTTATTATATAAAACTCAAGCATATTATATTCAGTTTTGGAAATTTATTCTCAGTTTACGTGGAATTTTGCAATGCCTTTATGTTATATCTAAAAAAGTTCCTCCGAATTTATTTGCGCCTGAGGCCTCTTAAGTGCTTAATCCGTCACTGTCAGTGCTCAGAAGGCTTTTCCTCCCACGGCACACCAATACTTTCCTAAATTTTGCACGGCACACTACACATTTATTACAATAAGGTATGTCTTTCATTTTATAAATACAAACGAAAATTTAATTATTTGTGTGGGCAGAGTATTAGATTATTTGATATTTTTCATAATTAAATAGTGTGTCGTGGTACATCTAGCGACACTCCACAGCACACTGATGTGCCGACACATCGGCACAGCTCTCTAATATAATAAAATAATATATCAGTGGCGTATTATCCTATAAGCGCATGAAGCGCGCGCTTGGGGCCTCCGAATATTAGGGGCCTCAAAAATGGCTTGAATTATAAAAGCTATATACTCTTTGTTCAGATTTTAATGTATATTTACTATTTTACATGAAATATTTTGACGTTCTTATTTTATTAGAAAAAATAAGCCCCCAAATTTTATTGCGCCTCGTATGCTTAATTCGCCACTGAATATATAGGTAAGCTATCACCATTTTCAACGAAAAACGTATTCGACAAACCAATCCTACGGTAACAATGCGTCGTAATGGCTGTTGAAAGTCGAGTGACTTAAAACATTGACATCATTTTGCCAAGCATATTTTAATTGTCCGTTTAAGTTGTTAATTCTGGTATGAATAGTCACAGATAAATCTGTACAATTTATCGCCGGCCCTGTACCCAAGTGGTTAACCCGTTCTTCATATTCAGTTCAGGTGCCCATGTATTCCTTGTACACTCAATTTAATAAATTGATTTTTCAATCGATTTATCAATTTGAGCTCAAAGACATGGAAGTCATCGATGTTTAAATTCCCTCCGACAAATCCGATCATAAATCCAGGGC
This sequence comes from Himalopsyche tibetana, assembly GCA_030503985.1. NCBI lineage: Eukaryota > Metazoa > Arthropoda > Insecta > Trichoptera > Rhyacophilidae > Himalopsyche > Himalopsyche tibetana. The sequence continues at coordinate 9,614,474 of JAPJYX010000009.1, read as the reverse complement.
GTAGCGATAGCTATAAGTCAACGATAGTCCTATTTCGAGCCTATTCATCTGAATTATAACTAGCTCGTAAAAAAGTAAAAGACGTTTTTCACTTGAAAATTAATATTTCGTTCTTGGAATTATTCTTATTTTCTATCGCTAGTTCTCCAATATAAAATATATTTGAAATTCCTACGGTCCAATAATAGGTGCTCTATTTACGTAAGCAATCATTATTAAAAATCAATCATTTGGTAAAATACGACACGAAAAATTGATTTGATATTATTACTCGACCGAAATTATTTTGTCATTAGCATTATTTTTGTAGTAAAATAAATAAACAATTGTTCAATATTGTAAGAGTATATATTTCTATTTTATTAAATATTTAATCTATACAAATGTATTCAAGACTTACCTTACTTATACATTGATATTTTAAATATGTATTCTAAAAAAATACATATTAACAAATAGCTATACATATTGACAAAAGTTTTCTCGTTTTAACATGTCTGGATTAGCATTTAAACACACTGATAACCAGGGCTGTGGAGTCGGAGTCGTGAAAAGGAGTCGAGGCTCGATTTTTTTTTGAAAAATATATTTAATGATGTGTATTTAAACAAAATAGTCAAAAGTGTTAACATTTCATACTTGGCTGACTAAAAATGATCCGATGGTATACATATATTAATAAAAACAATAATCCTTTGTACTTCATTCCACTTTATTTAATATGTCAGGACCGGTTTCGCTCATTGCGAGCATTGTCAACTGATAAGAAATATAATTTAACAATGCTATTTATACAAAATTGAAAAGTTATACACAACAGTTGGCATTGAAAATAAATTGCCAATTACATTAAAGTGATTCTAAAATAACACAAAATTAAAATGTTCAACACAACTAACATATAATTAAAAAGTCATCCCAGATTCATAAATTCAGATTCATAAATTTATTATTGTAACATTTTATCACTTTGTCAAAAATTTCCCAAATTTTAATTATGTTTGTAATTACTTTCAATCGCATTCTGAATTTATGAATCTGGGATGACTTTTTAATTATATGTTAGTTGTGTTGAACATTTTAATTTTGTGTTATTTTAGAATCACTTTAATGTAATTGGCAATTTATTTTCAATGCCAACTGTTGTGTATAACTTTTCAATTTTGTATAAATAGCATTGTTAAATTATATTTCTTATCAGTTGACAATGCTCGCAATGAGCGAAACCGGTCCTGACATATTAAATAAAGTGGAATGAAGTACAAAGGATTATTGTTTTTTTTTATTAATATAATGCCTTTCCACCAAGTATTGACAGTGAACACCCTAAAAGTATACATATATATAAGTTAAAATGAAATTATTATAAAAAAATCCCCGGAGTCGTCTTTTTTCACGTGACTCCACAGCCCTGCTGATAGCGTGTTTAGGGCATCAAGGAAAGAGGGGCACCATTTTTTTTTCTTTTATAATTCTACAATGAATTATATACCTATACCTACTGCCAGTTGCGTAACTAGAAAATCTGGACTCATGTAAAAGTAATCAACGAGGCCCACCTACACATTTTTTTCAAAAATAAAATTTACTGTAAGAAAAAGATGTCTGATTCCCAACTGTCATCGGATTAGGAACAGTAGAAATACATTTTTTTTACTATAACTTTTTATTTAATTTTGTTTTGTATACATAACACTGTTCAATTTTATTTATTATCAGTTGATAATGCTTGTCATGAGTGAAACCAGTCCTGATCTTGTTAAAATAAAAGTGGAAGTAGTACAAAGTAATATTGTGTTTTTTTTAATATAATGCTTTACCACCAAGTATCGACAGTGAACACTCTAAAAATAATCAAATATCTCAACATCAAAATAAAATCTGTGATTCTATTTCATAATATTTTTTCTTTTCCAGAAAAGGACAGTGCGGCTTTCACCAGAACAAGCTGCCGATCTGTACATCGAACATTATGGTCAACCCTACTTCCCCAACCTGGTGTTCCATATGGCAAATAGTCCAGTGGTTGCCTTGTGCTTAGCCAAAGTAAACGCTATTGCAGATTGGTCTAGGCTTATCGGACCAGCAAAGTAAGTTGTATTGATAATTCAGATGTGGGCTGAGAAAATTGTTCCCAGCAAAACATAAATATATATCAGATAAATAATAAATATAGCCCAGGCGGGCAGAATTGTTTTTACAAGACCAGGTGAAAGTATTCTGTCTTCAAAGCAGTAAGAATATGTAAATTATCTTTACCTGGATTTACCTTTAATTGTATCACTTTAGTTATAATAGTATACAATTTAAGTGTTTTAGAAGCTCAAGCACATTGGCCAGAGAGTATCCGAGCTAAATATGGAATACGAAAGGAAGATGATGGCGATTATTTCAATGCCGTTCATGGAAGTCAGGATCATGCGGCCTCACTCCGTGAAATACATTTTTTCTTCCCAACAAGTATGTTTTAACTCTGTTTGTTAACCACATACATATTATAAATATGCTAACTTACTTTCAATGTAATTTTACTTATATTTCTGTAAACATACCTGAGCAGATGGTGCACTCAGGGGCGTATGTATGCTGAACGTAAACTTTCATGCATTGATGTATACATTGATCTGTTTGTTTTGTATCTAAAAAGCATGGTTGGCTGTTCTGATAAGTGCGGCGTTAAAATGACTGGCTAACTGCTAGTACTAACTTCCATCTTTTCATCTTGCCCTAAGCTCGCCCAAAAGAGACTGACTTACAATCAGTTCACCCTAAGCAAATTAAGTCCAGATGTTCTTATTAGAAACCCATATCCTCCTCGTTGGGAACTGATGTTGGTAAAAAGTTGTGATGAATGACTGGTATTGTTTTATCTAAACTCTTTTAGTAAAACTACTCTTTTATTCTAAACTCTTTTAGTAAAATACGGTAGGTAATAGATTTTTAGAATGACATGGTCAAATGAATTGCATTCTTAGAATATTTAAAATTAAAATAAGCCACATCTAGGAATATTACTTTACATGTCTGCTATTAGGTCTGTGATGTGCATGAACAAAACAATCCTACTAAACAAGAAATTCACAAAACCTCTATCTTGCAGCGCATAAGCTGGGAGAAAGGTTGTGTGTGAGCGTAAGTGTTGAGTGAATTTTGAGACACACACAGGCATTCTCTCTCCCTCTCTATCTGCACATTGTTGGCATCAAGCATGTTGAGTGAATGCTGAAAAGTGACACACTTACATGTTATATTTACTAATGGGAATAGGATCCGTTTTCAAATGTAATAAATTAAAAATATGAGTTGTTTTTTTTTCAGTTGTGGTCGGCCCTATATTGCGTGACTGGCAAGTTAGTGAGTATCTTCAAGGAAATGTGAATCCAACCCTGCAGGAGGGTCTATCAGAGCTGTGCAAGGAAAAGCCAGTGGATCCGGTAGTTTGGCTAGCTGACTGGCTGTTGACGCACAACCCTAACAGTCCAGATATCATTGAACCCGATGCTTCTTCGTGTGTTGACTTATCACCCAGACTGTCAGCGCAATCTGTTGAAAGTTAATGATTCCAAAGTAATTTCCTATACTCTTATTGAAATAGTTTTCAATAATTATTTTTTATCGAGTTCTATGCAAATTAATGCTGTGGTATATGAATAATACAAAACCAACAGTACTACTAAAGTTTATTATGAATGCAAATCTAGCAGAAACCACACGTTACAATGTACCTGAAAAATTTACATATTTTAATTTACAACATATTTAAACCCTTTTTAATTATTCCACCAATCGGGAATAAATAAAAGCTGTATCAATTTTATTTCTCTAGAAAGGGGTTTTTAATCTTCAAAGTATTAGAAACGCAATAAGAAATAGTATGTATTTAAAAATTCAAGAGTTAAAAGTCAAACGTTATCTACATCAGTGCTTCCCAACCTTGGGTTTTTCACGGGGGTCCGCGAAAATTTTCATTTATTCAACACTCTTTGTGGTAAAGTATGAAAACTTTTTTCGGGGGTCCGCAGATTATTGTTTTCAAATTTAGGGGTCCGCGGCATGAAAAAGGTTGGGAAGCACTGATCTGCATAAAAGTGATTTTAGTTTTTTTGTTGATTACTATTTTTGCTAGAAATAAAAGTTATATGTGAATCCAATGAGGCATACTATTTATTTTTTTATTGGAAAAAAAACTCATTCAATAATAATAGTTTATTTGTAGCTTAAAATAATATAGATAGATTGCAAATGACTCCATTGCATCTGAAAGGAGTAGTAAAAATGTGTTGGATTCATAATTTATTCTTTTCTATATAATGTTTTAATATTTCATATAACAAAGATTTACAGTTTCTATGATAAAATATAATGATACTATGGTTATTGATTGTATTGTAGATTTTATTATATTATGTATTAGGTGTAAAACTTTGCTTCCACCGTTTTTTCGAAATTCAAGGCTTTATTGTAAAAAAACTGGTTATACATTTCTGATTGAAAGTATTTTCTATCCCTGATCAGTTCTTTCTTCCATCTTTCGGTCAGCGTACGAATCCCGCGTTCATCATCTTTTGAAGCGAACCACGAATTGATCAAATTTCTTACTTCTTAATAAGACTGGAAGTGCTGGACAGTCAGGCGGTGTGCCACTGTGCCGAGTGACAGTTAGAGGGAGATTTTAATTTTACAAATCAGAAAAAATAGTCAATATTGTTTCTTTTCTAATAAATTTTCATATATAACATTAATTTAGATTCTTCGCGCCTCAGTTGACAGCGTTTTGCAGACATGGCGTGCAGCATGCATTTAATCTCTCTGACCACTCAGGACACTTGTATTCACGGAGTACGTTGAATATGACACCCTGCAAGTCGCGGCCACTTAGGCCATATCAAGGCACAAACTTTTTACAATAGACACAGGATTTATTTCTCCGCCAAGTGACCACGAACTGTTCCCCGGTAAATTTGCAATAATTTATTGTTTGGGGGCTGACAATAGATGATTTCAAACATAAACCCGACAGTAGAAACAGTACTTCAGTATATTTCATTTCAAGCTCAAATAGGGACTAGTTTTAATTCAGCTAAAAATACCACAAAAGCTTTGGCAATTATATAGGACACTAAAAATAAATAAGAAATGATCTTCAGCATGTGTCCATAATCTGACATTTGGGATTAATCATTATCGAAGTGTGTATGTACGCACTGCTACAGCAAAAAGGCTTTAGGAGTGATGAAGAAAAGAGTGGTAAAATAAAAGTTATTAACCCTTTACGCGCGGCAATTTTTTGTTATTGTAGTGATTTAGCACATCACGGTGAATCACCAAGGATTAAAATATTCATTCATATATATAAAAATCAGTTAAAAAATGCATTTGAAATTAGTCACTGCTTTAAACAATAGATTTTTGGACAGGATACAGCTTGGACTGCTAATTTGGATTGCTAACAGCAGGAATGTTATTTATGTTTTTTGGCTGGACAGGAAATGGGTGACTTCATTGAAAGAAACTTTTTACTCTAGCAACACCAAATATTTTTAATGCACCAGTGATGTAAGTTTAATTATTGTATATTTGAATTTGGAAAAATATTCCTGGAATTAGTCTCTAAGAAAGCCATATTTAATCTGTTTTTAGAAAATGGAAGTTACAAATGTGTTTTATAATAATGTTGATAGTCTCTAGACTTTGATAGACAAAATTTCTGTAAATGATAAAATTGTTTTTGTATCATGTTTAAATCTAAAAGTTACTTGCTTGCTTGTAAACAATATTATGCGCATGATTAGCAAGCGATCACACAGCAGTAGTTGAGTGGCCTTGTGTATAAAATTTTAGATAAAATATACATGTCGTTTATTTTTTCCATAGATAAAAAAAACTTTCATTATCATTCCCAGGACATTAGTCCATCACATTGAGGCTTTACTAAATATATATATTCAAATTATAACGATACTTATATTGGGTATGAAATAATATAATTAAGATTTGTTATTTTATATTTCTGAAAAAAATAAAGAAAACTGGCATTTTATTATTTTTATTTGTCAAACAAAGTATTGTAAATATCTGTCACATCAAATTCACTTATCACAGTCCAGCAATAATACACCACTCAGCGTTACAAATCAATTTATTCTACATTCACTATCATTAATAAGGGATTGTGAACAGCTAATTTGCACAAATGATATAAAATGTATATTTGAGTAGTCAATTAATATGATACGAATTACCATATCATCAGATTTAGACTTGCATGTGTTCATTATCAGTAATAATTCACTTAACACTAATAACATCTGAGATTATTCAACACTGATCTTGAAATGTAAGTAAAAAGATTGTAGATCGTGCCTTTTCACATATTTACTGTGTATATACATTGTGAATATAGCAAATAAATACTCTTTCTTTATTTGAAAAATTATATAAAAGGGATAAGAAATACTAAGATTAATTCGTTAAAAGTAAAAAGAGCAAATGAGAACTATTTATAAATAAAAAATATCTTAACTTAAAAAAGAAGTACACACTGCATTAATTTATAGCAAACTAAGTATGCTAGATTCGCAAGATATATTATATATTTTAGATTGTCAGTATTATATTTTTTATAGATAAGATATATAATGTGTAATGGACAAGTTTAAGATCTGAAGCTAATATATAGATATATATATGTGTGATTTTTTTTAAAGTAAAAATATTATATAAAAAAGAGTATTAATATCTATGCGCTAGGCTGATCAGCTTTCCATACTCTTGTGCGACAGTGATCTAATGCCTGAAACAAAAGAAACAAAGAATTAAGTGAAGTCGTGTAACAGCTAAATGTGTTGATGCAGCAATATGATTCAGTATGCCGATCACATGCAACGGTAGTGGTTTGATATGTATAACAAACAGAAATCAGATTCGCCGGCTTACTTAGTCATGCCGATATGATTGCATCTAGAGAAAATTAAAGACAGTTTCTAGAAAAAGTATCTGTATATATAAAACTGTCTTACATGGCATTCATCAGCTTGCTTTACGTTCTCACACCAGTAAGAAGGTCCCCATGTGCACTTCTTGGCTCCCAATAATTCCTTTGTCTCTCTTCTGACGCGGGATTCAACAGAATCGTGCATAAATAAGAAGTTCATGTTTCCTGAACCGCACATGCCAATCTCGGTGCAAACCTTTCCACTATCAGCGAGTGTCGCAATTAAATGGATGATGTTTTCTCCGTAGGCAGCCATTAAGTTGAAACACTACAAGAAAGAAAGCTCAGGTCAAAATATATTTTGATACAAGAAAAGACACAATTTTTTCATTTTCTTTATTCCACCTTAATCAACCATATCGACTGTGGAAAGGAAAAAGGACTTAACCCTCAATTTTCCAAAACAACTTTTTTTCGATAATCACAATGTATACAACTTGACACACATTCTATCAAAAGGATGGAAGCTGAAAATGCCGAATAAGTATCTAAATTTAGTTTTAAAGTTAGAAAAAGATGACCTTGTAAAAAATGAAAACCAAGAAAAAACACTGAAATAAAGGTTTTTCCGAGACAATTTCTTTGATTAATGTTAGGTTATGTCAATTAAACACCAGTTTAGAAGTATCCGTGCACTTCAAGGTTGTGTATAATTCATAATTTGCATATGTCACAAAATCATCAAAACACGTTTTTAGCGCCTCCTGTAAAATTTGATATGTGTGGGTTACGTCCTTTTTCCTTTCCACAGTCGATATACATACATGGGTATTTTTGGCAACAAAAAAATTATAAATGCTTTTGAATTTGTGAATCAAATTGGTTAATCATTATCACATTACATGTTCTTGGAACGATATGTAATAGTTAAAGAGTAAAGATATTAAAATTTCATCATTATTAAAAATGATGATTATCTCAAAACAAGGTTTTTTTGACTTAAGGCCTTCTGCTAGTATAATGAAGATATATTCAATAACAGAGTAAACGTGTTAAATTATTTGAATAGAGACAGAATCTTATCTCATGAAAACAATTGTTAAATAAAAAGATACATACTTTGGCTTGATATTTTAAAGGCAACGCATAACAAGCCTTCTCTACGATGTGCTCGATGTTGCGATCGACATTAGGATTGCTCAGCATTTGTTCGACAATGTCGATTGCTTCCTCGCAAACTGCGCATTCCATTATTGCAGCTAGAATGATTAAATTGAACAACGCTTCTTAAAAAATCTCAAGATTATTAAAACAGAGCACACATAACTGATATATGTTTATGTTAGTAAATTGGTATCTAACTTATGAAACTATAGCATAATTAATTGTTGAACATAATATTACAGTTAAATACTTTTACTACTGATACAATATGCCTCTTCAGTGTATAAAAAAAATGATGGAATTTTTAAGAACAACCGATAAAAAACATAATCATAGTTTGAACATATTACATTGAAGTTCAACAGCTTTTCCGGAGCAGAATGAAAGGGTGGAGCAGACATCTTCGGGGGCCAATTCTTCAGTCAGCATATCAATCACCAAGTCCGCGTATTTGTCAACGAAATCGTTGCACTCCTTGCCAATATTTTTGGGCAAATGGGAGCATACATTGTGGACAATTTTCTTTATTTGATCCTGAAACAAAATTTTATTCATCTATAAAATCCTACCTTTGAAATTGTCTACATTTTATGACTAATTTGTAGTAACTTAACAGATAATATCCATAACACCAAACTATAATGATTATTTTAGTTATAATATATTATTTAAATATCATACTAATGGGTTGGTTGAGAGTGGTTTCATTAATTGTATTGATTCATTCTTTGCATCACTTTCTCGAGGGTAACATAATGAAATTTTGAATGTTTCCAAGCGATGGCTGAGGAATGAGTAAAAGATTGAAATAGATTAACGTTTTTCGTGCACCACTTACATCTGTGCTCTTGTCTTTCAATTCTTTGTCAATTTGGGTCATGATAAATTCACAGACAACACATTGGGGTGACGCTTTCAGAGAGAGTCCATGTTCATTGACGTCGGCATATATCAATGGCTTTCCATTGTATGTATCATCGGGAATTTCATTGGTAGCTGAAATTAAGCAGAAATATCAATCTCGACGAACTAGTGTTAATTAACCTTGCCAAAATTTCTTAAAAGATGGTATTAATTTACATGTGCATGGAAAGGAATTGGAAACAAAAACTATCGGTCAATAATGATACCAGTAGTCACATTAAGTTCAATACATATAACTTTAAGGCTTCTGACCTAATTCGGCACTAGCCGCACATTGAATAACAAAGAGCGCGATCACGCTTCTCAACAATTACTGGTTAAATACCTTCAAGTACTTAAACAAGAATCAATAAATTTAAGACTGAGAGTACACATGGTGGCATCATGTTTTTAAAACTGTTTGATCTGATTTTATTTTACTGTGATCCCGCTTTCAACACTTTAATTTCAATTGACAAATGTAGAAAGGGTAGAGTATGTCAAAAAATATAACAGACATTCATCGTTACGTAGTAAGGTATAATTTTTTTATGAAAAGATAGAATGCTACAAATAGTAGCAGGCAGACTCATGTTAAAAGTAAACTCAATGCATCACAAACCTATTTGGGTTTCCCTGATGGTGTTCTCATTAACCAGCATGTTCTTAGGCAACATCGGTTTCCTGAAGTTGTTGTGGTCTGCCATTAATTTCTTGTTCGAGTGGAAGGCGTCAATACGGGACAAAGGCTTAGGTTTATAGTTCAGAGAGCTAACGTCGGGCTTGTTGTCCTTGCAAAGATTCAAATAGACGCACACTTCTTGAGCGGTGAATTCAGCGACGAGCATTTCAACGAGCTGTTTGGAGTACGCTTCCACGAAATCAGTGCATTCAGATTTCAGTTTGTTCGGGAGATGAGAGCACAGGTTTTCTAAAGCTTCCTTGATCGAAGCCTAAAAACATAAATGATGTTAATTTTATTTATTATTATCGTGTATTGTATAATACCCAGAGTGTTGAGCTAAAATATGCACACTTGCAGAAGGTATGAAAAGGAGATGTTTCCTGTTTATAGGATCAAATATCAGGTGGGTGGAAAGGAATGAAAACATCAGATTAACCAAAGTATAAAAATGACCATTGAGGGATTTGAACCTTCGGCCTAGTAGAAGAAAAGCTGAAGATCATTGACCACTCTGTTACGGGACCGAAGATAAATCATAAGAAACAATAATACTTACTTCACTCTTGTTATTCTTCAACATCGATTCAAGTTGTTCGACGGCAAAGAGACATAGAGGGCAGTTGGGTTTGTCTCCATTTCCACTGTTCATAAGAACTTGGACATTGGTTACTTCCAGTTCCTTCGGGCACAGAGTGAGAGCTGGACATACCTGGCAAAGATAATTACAACAAATAAGTAAGTAAACTTTTTGATTTCAAAGCATTTTTCTTTTCAACTAAGGCAACGGGCCGGGTTTACAATCCTGAAATGCTCAATACTGTAAATTTTACATCCTTCCGATTTTTATGTACAGTCAAGATTATATTCGTCAAATGCATGGCACATTTTAATGTGTGTTTTGTCTTTTTCTTTTTACTGTAAATAAATTAATAGATTTTTGACTAAGATAACATAAATGGCTTTCATTCTATTTACCTGGGCAGGATCGATTTTTTGCACAAGCATAGCGATGACAGCATTTCCGTATGCCTCAACGAATGCATCGCACTGAGATTCAATGGAGCTTGGCAGCATTTTGCAAGCCTTCTCTACCAAAGTCTTGATGCTTATCTGCAACAACACAACCAAATAGAATATTTTATCACTATTACCAACTTAGAAACAGAATATAAAAATATATTAAAATAGTAGTAATTGTTACCTCTGTGTTGGCGTCACTGATTTGTACTTGCAGGAAATGCAAGAAGTATTGACAGAATGTGCAAACTTCTTTGCCTTGTGGAAGGGTGATGGTCATTCGTTCAATTGGCAATTGGCTGAAGAGTGGGTCAATAACCTCAAGATTGCTTTGGCTCTTTTCGTCGATGTTGACATGATGCTAGAAAAAAAAGCAACATTCAAGTAACATTCTTACAATTGATTTATAGATTTTTGTCCAAAGGCATTGATTAGTCAACTACACTTTCTTCATAGCCCCATCTTCCTAAGGAAAGTTTTTTCCATACGGTCTACATTGAGAGTAGACATAGTATGAAATAATATTGGATTCGAATCTTACCTTGACCAACTAGCACATTAACATTATCATGAAAATTTAGACCCGATAATTCAAATTTCATTGTCTCCCCACCTTTTATTTCTTTTATTCATGTGGAGCATATGGCTTCCTAATGGAGGTATCTTGACAGAATTTTTTCTACGAGAGTTGCTTGTTACTCAATTGCTCAACCTCTCTTTTTTTCGAAGAGAGTACTGATAGAAATAACATGTCAGATCCATGGCACAGTGGTCAACGTTGTTGGCTTTCATGCCGGACGTCACGGTTTCAAATACCAGTACGAACAGCATTTTTCGATTGATTTATCAATTTCCACTCGAAGGTTTGCGAGACAAAAAATTCCCTCCCTCGCTTCCAATCCTTAAATATTGGGGCATAGTGAGAGCGATTGGCTTACCATTTAACATCAGCCAAACAGTAAAAATACGCTTCAATATGACTGACACTGGTCTACGAACTACTGTTTGGGGAGCACTGATTGAGACTATAATTAAATTCTACACTAAATAGTTAACCTATAGTAACATTTAAAACATATTTCCAATTTTCTCCGTCAACGTTTTCTATGAAAAATAAAACATTCATAAGAAATACAATTTCGAGATATAATACAAGAATTCTTAGTAGTATTTTACTATCACTCCCACCAACTACATAATATCATTATCCAGTGACATTATACAATCTGTCACCTGATACATAATTGGATTTTAGCTGATAAGCTATACAACAATAAGTCAAACGAATCAATAGAGCTCACCTTGTAGCTGTTAGACTCATCATTTCCAGTGAGCCTGTCAGGTGACGCCTTTATGACTTTAATGGCTAATTCTGCAGTCTTTACTGGCACAAGGGGAGCGATCGGTCCATCCTGGAATAATGATAACATGAAGTCAGAAAGACGAGTCCGACATAATTAAATATAGCTAGTTGATTGCAACGCATGATGAATACATCAATACAAATGTTACAAAAAAAAAAACCATTGATTGCCAATGGGGATCATAATGCCAGACAAATAATCAACACTGGTCTATGGATATTTCATATTAAATTCAATTAATGATCGAGACATTTGAACAGTGGAATTAATTGTGATTGTGATTGCAAATTTGTTTATAGATGGAATATTTTTCAAGGCTAAATGCAAGGAATAAAAAAATCAATCCATCAACTGTGTGTCAATGCATGGCCCCCAAGTCAATATCGACAAGAAGTGGCCATCTGGCGATACAAAATACTGTGCTTCCTAAGCATTTATGCATGATCAAAAATCAATTGCCTTAATATTTCGATCATTATCATAAACGCCAAAATACAGGTATTGTGCATTTTCAAAACCTGTTTCTTATTATATTATCATAGTTGAAACGGATCTTGAACTAAATAACCAAATGCTTTCCAAATAATATATTTTTTTTATTGATAAAACTACGAAATTTATGCAATAACTTTGACTGTACAGTTTTCCTTTGTCTCGTGTGGAATACGAGGTATTTTTTTATATTATAAGCGATATATAAAATTAATTGTCAATCGAACTATAATTGACAATCCACCTGAATTTTACAAAAGGCTCACAAAGAATAAAATCATCAGTTGAACGGTACGTAAATGTTTGCAAAATAAGTGAAAAAGTGAATAACTGACTGCTACAGCAGTAATTAGCACTTAATCAATACATCAGATTCTAACATTGAATGTAGATATATTATTGTTTTTTATAATTGTTTATTTACTCATACTTGAAACTGACATAAATGACGTTCATTAATTGTGACAACAGGGTATTTTATTATATAGATAAAATATTCACCTGAACGTTCTTGTTCTTGTGACAGATTCCAGCCATGAAACAGATGGAGTCGGCATTCAGTTCATTAACGAGGAATTCATACATAACAGGATAGTACTGATCAACAATGGCCAAGCATTCTGCCTTGAAATTGCCGGTTTGCTTGCAGAGTCCTGTAGAAATAAATTGAAAGGTTTAATTTAGATTCATGTTTCAGTATAATTGAGGATTATAGGAATAATTTTCTTTCAAATAAAATTTCTCTATTACCTTCAGCCACCCGCTTAAATTCTGTTTCAGTTGTATTGGCGATCAAAATATCTCTAAGGTGTTTCACAAGCTGTTCACACAATTGGCAAGGGATATCATCTCTGAAAAAAAAATACATAAATTATATAATTGAAACACTTTAAGCGATCCATTATATATTTTCTAAGTATTGTTTTAATTGAAGCGACTAATACGCTAACCACATTTTCGAAAGATTAAAACAAAAACGCAAATCAATAAACCATACCCAGCTTTAACAACGCCGACATGTCCCATTGGGGTAATCTCAACAGCAGTCGGGAGATTCTGTCCTTCAGGTTTGTGTTGGTGGAACACTTCTGTGCATGCACCGGCATCGTGGCACACAGACTGGGGATGGAAGTTTTCTTTCAAGTGGGAATACAAATCTTCATAATGGGAGAACACAGCTGTGGCACAGCTATCCGAAAAGCTTCCCAGCTTACCGCAGGCCTAAAGCAACAAGAGATAATTAAAATTCTGTAGTCTTTTATGGTACACGCTAAAATACAATAACGATTTCATTTATGAATAATAACTTTATAGGTACCATAACAAAATAAAAATCAAACAAGTCTACCCTCAATGTGGAACACACGGGATATTTCAATGCAAGTGTTTCTATGAGAACTGCTTGTAAATCAGTCGCTTAACCTAACTTGTAGACAAAAGTAAATATATAATGAAACTAGGACAAGACTAGTGGTCAGATATTCGATTTCCCTAGTTCTGTTTTTTTAAATCAAATGAGTGGTAGGGAATTTCAGACGTCACATTCATCCATGCTGCCAAGCACAAATCCAAGAATTGATTGAAAAGCTTAAGTGTTAACCTCTTCCTGGTCATGCCCGAGTATACTCAGGCATTGAAAGTCGTCAAAACGGACACACGATATAACTCGGGAAAATTCCATTAAAAAAAACAATGAATTCTTTCACTAAATATGTATGTTTTATAAATATAACATTTTTGTTTGATATTGGAGCATAATAAAAAATATGTGATCCTTTTTGGAACATTTGTTAAATCAATTGGACCGGCAAGTGGTTAAACTGAAAGAATTGATTGAAAAACTAAAGTGAATAACTAAAGTAAAAAAACGAAGAGAATGCATGATATACCGATAATATTTATAATATAGAAACAGACAAGACTTCTATCAACAAAAAAAAAGGTTAGTTGCATTTAATGTTACTTACACGGAGACTTGCTTCAAGGAAACCTGTGTAAGAAAGATCATCAAAGTTTTTCCTCATCTGGCCGATGACAGTGTGGCATCCATCGCACGTCCCTGGCAATGCTTTAGGCTTTTGTTCGGTCTGGAAATAAAAAAAATATTGTAATTATAATGCGTGTGAAAAAAATCCATGATCACTTTTGATTGTAAATTATATTCTTTAAAGATTCTAACTAGTTCATAGCTCTATGTGTTTGAATGCAAGTCTAAACTTCCATTTGTGAGAATTTTATTTAATACATTGGTAAATTATGAGAAAGAAAATGCAGATAGTCTTTTTATCATAAGTTGTCAGTGTATTAAATTATTTGAGAGGATATAAGATATGCCGTGCAAAATTGTAAATAATGTTAATAGTATAGAACCAATTTTAAAAATCGCAAATGAAAAGATCAGTGACTAAGCGATAAAAATATATTTCTCATTCAAGTCACAGTGAAAATAATATGAAATTAAAAAGAAAACAGCTTGAAGTCATCAATTCCAAAAGGTGACATTGCTAAGTTAATTTGGCAAGCAAAATTATTTTCTAAATAGCTCGACAGATTAAGCATATCACTTTGTCAATACAACAGTAGAATACAATCAATAAAAAAACATGTGTATAGCTATGGATAGGGCTTAATCCAATGCAATGGCAATAATAATGACCTACATGGACATCGCATTAATGAATATTGATACACAAATAGTATATTGTTTTTAATTTGATAATCTCTTTGTCCTGGGGTAGAACAGCATATTATATTCGAAAATACTAGCCAGAAATTAGCGGTACTTTTCTAAAACTGTAAGTAAAAAAAATGTATTAGATTATGAAAAACACTCGACTGTCATTATGTCGAAACTAAGAGTTTCGGATAGTCCTACTGTTGTATTGATGTATCAGTAAGGTATGATTCAAAAAGGAAAAGGTTGATAACATGAGTAGCTGAAATATTATATTATAATTATTATTAGGAGATAATTAAATGGAGATTATAGCCACATAGTGCTGCAGTTTTTAGAATGCATATTTACAAATATAGACAGGGCTACATTAATTGATTTCGCCGTGTATGAACCGAGCCTTACGGTAAAAGATTCGAGCCCGTGTGGTAGGCCAAGAAGACTAACCGTTACGCAATAGAATTGTTCAGTAATTTTTAAATTTTATTACATTGATGGTGATTATTTTAGTGAATTAATTCCAAATCTATAAATAGTACAAAGATAATCATATTTATTCCGGTGGATAAGATAGTGTAGTTTTATTGATGTTATAAATAAAAATTGTGACAGTTTCCAAGATAATCAATATCTACATGTTTACAAATACACATTGTTAGAGGATATCAATAAATTGCAACCAATGACCTTATACAGATTAGTAAACATGAAGTTTTTAAAGTAAATGTATATTGCACTGCCATGTTTAAAAAAAATCTTCTGTCGAACAAACGTTATTTTATACCAATGTGAATCAATATAAGGTGTGGGTAAAATATTAAAAATCAACTAGATGTTCGTCTCTCTAAAACAAAACACGCAATATCTAAATATTGGAGTATTATTTTGCAGACAAAAATTAAACTAAGGCAGGTGGATTAGAACCGCTGGACGATAGTGGCATAATTTCATGAATCACTTGCAACAAAGATATTCAAAAAAAATATGTGAATCAGTTGAAGGTTTCTGATGTATTTATTCATAAAGCAAGTGATTCACTAATTTATAGTAACTATAAATGGTTAAATATAATTGCTTGATAATTACAGATAACAGTTGGAGCATTATCTGAATTATGTTGTATAAAAAAGTGCCTTTTACAAATGCGGTCAGACTGAGAAATAAAAAACAAAAATTATGATTGAATTAATTTCATATCAACTTCACGATAAAGGCGTATTCATTCTAACATTAAAAACAAAACATGATAAAGAAATGTACAAGTGATTTTTTTTGAAACATTTATTTATCTATATAATTATAATACTAACATTACTAGTAAAAACACAATATTTCTTTGTATGTACTTCATTCCACTTTATTTATCGGGACCGGTTTCACTCATTGCGAGCATTGTTAACTGATAAGAAAAATATATAAACAGTGCTATTTATACAAATTTAAAAAAAGGTTTAAGCAACTATTAACAATGAAAAGGATTTACAAATTATATTATAATTACACAAATTTAAATGCTTAACACTTAAATTTGTGTAATTATAATGTCATTTGTAAATTAACAATTTAAAGAATATTTTTTTAAGCAGTCAAATGTTTTTCTGGATTTAATAAAATACAATTTGTTTATGAATTATATCAAACAGTACACGGAATTCAAAATCTTCGTCCTAGTGTTATTTAATTTTTGTATGATGCCTACTCCTTAATTTCGTTTTATTCTGTTTTTTACATTTATTTAGTCATATTATATGTATGTTCATATTTTATTAGAATTATTCCATTTGTGGTGTATTTGAGAATATATTTAGCTTAATTGGAAATTAATAATACACAACAATTACTGCCAACAAACCTTTACATAGTATACAATAGTACATCTTTGGAAGAAGCAGACAAGGCAGTGTACGATGATCATGAAATTACAGTGCCGATACGTCAATCAATTTGTTACAAGATCAGAATGTGTGGCTAACCTCAGCTTTGGCGAGCATCTCGTCGATCTTGGCATTGTTGCACAGGCCGGCGACCGAGCACACCACTTGGGGGTTCATTTGAGACGCGAGAGTCTCTACCAGTTCTGGGATGAATTCATCGGCCAGCACGATACATTCCTTGGTGATTATTTTCAGCGGTATCAACTTGCAGGAGTCTTCAAACACCTCTTTCAGATCGTCCTGCAATAAAAAAGATAGATAACGATTGAATTTTTGAATATAAATTATTACTTTGAAAATTATCTACCGTAATTAATCATTCAAAAGAAAATAAAGTTCGTTTAAGATGTCGGTGAATTTGAATCCATCCACAAGTTCATAAGTGATGTTTTCAACCATCCTCTTCTCCATTTTACTGTAAACACATCATTTAAAACGGCTAGCAATTGATTTTTACAACCCCTTTAATTTTTATTTTTTATTTGTGCCTCTTTGACAAGAGAGAACTATTATCACGGAAAAATTGTTACCTGAGTTTCGTTGCTCTGAAGCTGATCTCTGGCCTGTTTCACCATATCCGTACATATTTTACAGATACTGTCAGTATCTTCGGGAACGACTTGCTTCTCCCACACGGATTTGATGCAGTGGTGTACAGCTCCACATTCTTTAGCAGATCTGAAAAAATGTTTCAAATATAAATTCGAATACAGTATTAGGATTGACGACAGATGACCATCATAAAAAATCAATTAGGAAAACCTTCTCGAGCTATTTTTCAGTATTAATTTCAAGTTGACATTATCAATTTTTGATAATTAAATAAGTAAATAATAAAACATTACAATTCTAAACTGTAAATATTACATCTTGTATTTTGATACTAAAATATTGAAAAGATAGATCAGTAATCGCCAAAAGTCACTCTTGAACTACTTTTAGCTTCTGTGCTTTTCTTTTTTTATACAAAACTTTCTTCTCAACATTGGACTACGAAATGAAATATTTCAAAAATTAAGCTTATTAAAAAAAAATGTACAAGTTTCCATTACAGTGTGAATATAACTATAGATAACAATTTGTGTTTATGCAGCAGCAACGTCTTTGTACTCACACTTGTTACAAAATAGAAAAACACCTTTTTTGTACAGGATATGTCTTCCATTTACTTTTAGTAAAATAATATACATATTGACTATATGTTTATGTTGTAGATTTGTCAATAAGTAGTTTTCATTGCAAGTTTAAATTTCCAAAAGCTCACATGCTTGTGGAATATAAGACTACAAGATAAATAAAAAGGTAAAATGAATCATTCCATAAATTTAAATAAACACAACTAACTACGTTTTCCTGCCGCGTTGATAAATCATTTACATTTCTGGCTGTAATCTCTATTTGTACTAGACTATGTGTTTTCATTTCAGTTTTAGCTTTACCTATAAATATTGTCTCTGTTTCAAATAAAATAGCATAATTATTAAATGTGAGTGTTCTTTAATATAAAATTGCTTTGGGTGCATCATTCCTAACCATGAATCATCAATCAAGGTCCATTTGTTTTATGGCCAGAATAATATGGCATTATTGTATTGAAACAAAATAATATTGACTATAACTAATGGCTCTGATAACATGTCTTATTAAAATCTATTCCAAGGAGCAATTCATTAATCAAATTAAATTCTTCAATGGTATCATTTTTCGAAACATTTCTTTTAAATGTAGGTACCACCATGATAAATACAACACTAAATAATCTGTTTCGTTATTATTTAAACCATTACAACAGTGTATTAGTGTTAGGTCAAGCTGCAAATCATTCACAATGATTCACTGTTTTTACCAAACATAAACCAACACACTAGAGGTTTGCACGGGCCGGGTTCAGGCGGATAAGCGCAATTGAGATTCAGGCACAGGCCGGGCCCGGGTAAGGAATTTATTTCGTTAGAAAAATATTTCACACTATGTTCGTGTCATAAGTCAGCCATGATGATTTTAATTGTTACCAGTTCTATAGAGAATTGGAAATTGTTGTAAATTTGTAAAAAACGATTTTTTTCGGGTTGAGGAGTGTAAACCTGGGCATCGGGTCGGGTTCGGGTAACAAGTGTGGTATTAACCTCGGGCCCGGGCCGGGTAATTTTGTAAAATTTCGGTCCGTGCAGACCTCTACAACACACAAAAACATCTCATATCTAGTTCAAAGGATTCAACCGGCGCTTCCGCATTTGTACTGTTTCTAACAACCGCTTTCGCAACAAATGATAAATACAACAGGTGTCGAAGACAATTTTCACACAGAGCGGTTGCATGATAATTTATGACATTTAGAGCAATCCAGGGTCATCCATAACTTACATCCACTTAATAGTTCACCGACTATGTTCAGAAGTCAAAAGTGTTTGATAAATATTTAATCAGATATCTCCAATACATAAACATGGGTTGACTCACAAATACAGCGAAATAATATTGTCATGTGATATAGAAAAGAAGACCTACGACTCACGACCGATGTCTTGTCAGATACGACAGTCATTAGAACATTTGTGATGCAATAATTACTTTTATATATATGTTGACATTGTACCGACATACTGAGAGAGGTTGTTAATATTTGCTTAGCATGATTGGATGTGTCAATAACATGCAAATGAAAATTTCCCCCTACACTTTGATGAAACATAAAACAATGGTACATAATTATTATGTGAAGTTGTATTCGCAATAAATAATTATATAAAGAAAGGGATTATTCTAAGACACTGGAAATGATTTTTGAAGGTCTTAAAAAGACGTTTGCATTCATACTACTAGTTCCATACATTTGTTTTTACACCCCGTTCATAGTATTAGGTGTGAAGCAGGTGGCAAAGTATTTTAACATCAGGTATATCGATGGCCTAGTTCCATAGAACAATATGTCGAAAATTTAATGTTTTGAGTTCTATTACCCATTATAATCGAATACTTATCCATTCAAATACTGCTCCACAAAAGAACAAGTAGAAAAACTTGTTAGTTTTCTCTCGGTACGCAGTAGTTTACGTATGGAAATAAATAAATATAAACAATCTTACCTCGGTTCCATATAAATACAATTCGAAATATCATTTTATGGTTTTGCCAACGTTTTAATAAATTTGAATTAAATTGAGATAAATTACTAAATGATTCACTAAAAACATGAACAAATACAAATCAATTTAGATGTGTCAAAACTTTGGTCTAGGTTTTCTAGTTGCAGCACTATGGAACTCAGCCATTGATATATGTATATGACTTAATATACAAATCCATATGATTGAAAACTCAATGTAAAAAGGTGTATATTCAGGGATTTGGACCTGACACCCTACCACCGAATAAGAGAAACGCTCAAGAGCATTGTCCATTCATGTTGTGTTCTCAGCTACAGGATCGACAGGCATATTTAAGGTTATCATATGCAATTCACTTACATTGAAAATATAAATGGTGTGTTTCTAACATAAGAATCACTTTTCGATACTGATGTAACAGTGGTACACAGCCGAATTAGCACTAATGTATGGATATAAAGCCCCAAGCGAGTGAAGATGAAAAATTTGCTAGGAAAACTTAGCATTACAAAGAAAACAAATTTGAAAAAACAATGAAAAAATAGACAATAGATTGAATTGCACTTCTTCATATGGTATAAGCAAATAATATATAAGTCAAATTAGACAACTTCCGTTGAGATAATATCCATTAGTAGTCCAAATGCTACACATTAGTGACAGACATGGTAAAAAAAGATACTTACTGAATGGTTCCACACCAGTAACCTGGTCCCCACGTGCAATGGCGTTCTCCGACCAATTTAGAAGCTGATGATACACCTAAAACACAAGCATCAGAGGTGGTAACATTTTGAATAGTGTTAGGTCGTTGCACGCAAATATGTTATCATTCAATTAGTTTTTGGTATACGTTATAAGGGGAGAATGTCATTTTAAAAATAAAATGATTTGTCAATGCTATTATTGGGTTCATTGTGTTGCTAACAAAAGAAAATGGCTTTTTAAGAGTTAATAAATTCAGACATGTCTAGAGCGTTTCATATAATATATTCCTACAAATCAGGATAGTGGAGTCAGAATTTAAAAAAAACTATATTCTTCGAATCCTTTAAAAAATATGTATTCGAATCGCTAGGGTCAAAATTGGCTCCACTGCATGCTACTTACTTAAGCCTAAAAAAATAGTTCAAGTCGTGTTACAAGCTAAGTTCGGAGGCATCTTATTTCTTAACGACTTCACAGCCTTGCTACAAATAGACCAGCTATACGTTTCACGAAAAATACGTTTCACATCATTCAAATAAAAGTGCAGTAGGCTTTCTGATCAGATATAGACTTTACTAGAAAACTGCTTGATCAATGGTAATTTACCTGGAAAGATAATTCTGAAGAAAATTCTTCGTTTTTATCTTTTTAAAATCAAAGTTTTCGAAAATTGCAATGAGTACAAATTTGAAATAAGGCAGGTATATGGCCTTTCTTTCATAAAAAAATAATTTTATAACAAGTGAGAAGCAGCTTCAGGCCGGATTTATTATGTAGTAAAAATGTGGGGTTTCAATGGAAACAATGGATAGATCAATAATAAATATTTTTGAGGGGAAGCAAATCCCAATTTAAAAAACGGTAGTAGGAGAGAGCCCCCTGTTCTGTTTAAAGCATTACCAGTAAATTACTACTTAATTATTACTCATGATTCCAAAATATCTAAGCTACTTCTTTTTAAACCTTTTTTACTTATCAAAGTGTAAATATTATTTTATTGAAAATAAATAGTTGTTTAAGATATCGACTGAAGCTGATAATTTTGAATGAAAACATATTTTATTTCATTGTCGAATATGCGTATGATTCAAAATATTATTGGAAAAACAATTCACAAACCAATCAGCATAAATATCCAATTACCCAAAAGCCAACAAATAACTAATAATATGGCAATGCTAATCTGTAATAATAAGACTACGCAAATAGCCAGTCTTTGAGGAACTATGACCTCCGGGGTGGGTTATCAAAATGTATACATCAATATCCAAAATAAAAATATATGAAAGGATGGCATGACCCACATGTAGCCAGATTCTCTATATTAAATAAATTATCAAATTTTATGGAAATTTATGATAGTAATATTTTTTATAAAACAAGACTATTGTATAAAACGCATCAAATTATGCACATGAATCATAAAAGAAGAATGACTTATTTAATTATTATTTATAAATCTAAATAAACTCCTTGATTACGAATCACATTGCATCGCTGTCTTGCCAGTCTTGGAAAAAATATGTCGCAGCGTTATATATAATAAATGCTTATGTGGCCAAAACCTTAACCATCTTTCTTTTTACCTTTTAATGTAAGTTCTCAATTTATGTAGTTAATATAATACTTCTGAAATCAGATATGCCTTAAACAAAAATCGCATAATTCAAGGAATATTTTAATTCTATATAATATATGTTTGATGATAAGTTTAAGCAAATAAATATAGAAAATTTTATTTTTCATATCGATGAATATTTTTCAACAGCGCATGCAAATAACGAAATAAGAAATCGATATTATGGGCATATTTGCTTACTTTAAATTCTGAACTACATAGCTACAAATCCGCGTATGTCGAGAACTAACTGTAACATGTTCATGTTGGTCATACGAGTACTTTGTTTTTCTGTTTTATATAATGTCAACATTATAGTTGTCAAGCCCATGGTGTAAGACAGGCATGTCAAACTCATTTTCCACCACGGGCCAAATAAAGTATTACACACCAAGCCGGATGATGCATTACAAAATCAAATAAAGAGTAACTATTTTTTATTTTATACCTACTTATAAAATAAATCTTAAAAAATCTGCAGTATCGCAGGATATATGCCGGTGGGCTGCGTGTTTGACATGCCTGGTGTACAATGCCATGTATTTTTCAATAAATATAAATCATATTTTTTCAAATTGTAAAAGTTAAATAAAGCATTGCAGTGCCACTATGCCTGAAGTACCTAATTATTTAAACAGATGATGAAAAGAGAAGCAAGTTTTATAAAAAAAATAATAACGTCATAAGCAGTTTAAGAAGTTAAAGATAAAAAACGAAGAGCAAGTAATAATATTGTTATGTCTGCTCTTTTCTTGCATTCTTCATTATAAATTCTGCAATTATTCATATTATTACAAATAACTTTCTGTAATATGAGACATCTTAACCCTTTGAGTGGTGAGGTAATTTCTACTGAATTAGGTTTTTTCTTATATTTTGATTATTTGTAGTATTGCCGCACACAAAAATATAAAAACCTTTTTTTTGGATACGGACTAATCTAGGAAGAATATTAGTCATTATTTCAAGCAGTAAATATATTTTTTAAATTGTAAAACTCATAGTTAAAAATGTAAAGTAAACAAGTATTACTTTTGAATATTTTTCTAGAAGCTATTACTTCGCTTTTGCGTCATGATCTTTTTTGCTCTCATCTGTTTACATGTGCCGCTCTACAGACGTCGATTCCAGAAAGGAATCAATCCCAAATAGAATTTTACGCTCAATATTATATGGCTAACAATTTGTTACAAATGTTACCCTTTTTTAAAAAACATTTTCTTCATTTGCTGTACAAAATAAAAATAATGTGGTGGCCAAAAGTCACTGGTGGATGTGTCTAGTATCCATATCTGAAGAAATAACAAAAATTCAATAAAACATATGAGAATGGCAATGGATAATAGATGACAAGCTACTCCAACGTACATGTACGTTGATACTCATCAAAGGGTTAAAAGCAACCTTAATATTCTGAGCATTGAAACACTGAATTAAAGCCTTTTTATGTTTTTTTTTTACAAAATTTGAATAGTTAAAGATGCTCTTAACACACTTAAAGCGGGAAAGGTAGTTCTACCTTTTGCGCCGGATCCGCTATAAAGCTGGATTAGGTATATCTACTCGACTATTTCATATATACCAATCTCTTGAGGACATTTACAGCTTACACATACATAAACAAAAAGATAGTAATACTTTGTTTCCTTTACGTACCAACACTTATATGAATCACATACATATACTCTTGCGTTTCACATGTGCGTGTAGAAAAAAAATAACATGTGTGCATCGAATTTGAAACCACCCAGATTTAAATTTAGTTTTGAAATACACCTCTATAATTCGTTTGTGTTTTATTTACATATTTTTAAACCTGAAAAAATGGCTTCAGAAAATTATGAAAGTGATGACGAAATATTCGCCGATAATTTATCTGAATATTCCGGTGAAGATTAAACCTTAAATTATTCGTTGAAAAACGTTGAAATTCGTTGAAATGCAGAAGTAAGTAGCTACATGTGGTTAGTATGCATTCAAAATTTCATTAAAAAAATAACCACTGGTTTGGAAGATAGAGCGATTATTGCAAAATTTGTTTTTTTTTCACCTGCCGCTGATTTTTGCCCGCTGGACGTACCAGTTAATTATTGGCAGAGCCCGCTTATAGTGTGTTAAGATGATTTCATGAATTACAAAATAATCATTGCTATTATTGTTACCGACATCATGGAAGAGAAATCGTCCACAAAATAAGAAAAAAAATCCAAAACATGTTTTTTTTACAAATTAACATACCTATAAATAACATTATGTGGCTATAATGTAATTCAAAGAAAAATACATGCTAAAAGAATTTTCAGGTAATTAACAAACATTAACAGAGAATTAAGCCTCATAATTAATGACCATTTGGTACCAATAAAATACCTTAAGTCTTTACAATAATTAATACGAATTGAAAAGATCTTTTGACGTTCAAAATATCGCTCCCAACGGCTTCCATAAAAGTTTAGCGTTTTCGTGTGGCGTAATTTATACCATGATAACTATCAAAATATTAAGCAAAAAATCCAATAACAAAAGAAAAAACAGAGCTAGGGAGGGGTGCTTATGACAGCGAGTGAGAAATAAAAAACGTACGACGCAAAACGTCAAAAGATAATCGCATTTACTGCATGGATTAAGAAATCAAAAATTACTTCAAAAGTATCTATAAAACAAACTTACCGAAACTAACGACGAATAACGCAAAGCAAATAATATTCATATTTGCCATTTTTTTATTACTTCATACATACACTGATACGAAAGAATCAACAACACTGGAATATTTAACAACAATCTTTGTTCAATATACGATTTGTCAAGTCAGTGGAGGTCAGCTGATACCACATATGTTCGTAATACTCCAAGAAATTTTCAAAAATGCTGCTAGCAATTGAAAAGATTTACCCAAATTCATTTCATTGCGCAGTATATTCATAATACATTTCAATAATTTTATACTTTTTTTGCCAATTCATAATATAACGTGATTACCTATTTTGCTAAAAAACATCATCATTGATCAACTTTTTTATTCCATCATCTACTTAATAACTAACTTGTCTCTAAATAATAATAAAATACAAAACTGATTGTTATGAAAAGACAGGCTTACTGAATAATTTTATATATGTCTTTAAATCAACAACTGGCTGACCGTATGAAAGAAAAGTATGGTACGTAATGTAAAAAACTCAAAAATTGAAAAAAAAAATGGAAGTTTGTAATAAAAATAGTTTCCAGTGAACAAAAAAAACACTTATGTTACCAATGTTAACCCTTTCAGGAGTATCACAGTAACGACACGGCGAAGTATGTTGTCATCTTTCATCTATTGCCATTCTCATGTTTTGACGTGAATACGTTTTTAAAATTGTTTCCATAGGGAGGCAATCCAAAAACACGAATGATAACAAAATCGGGGGATACAGTTTGGTGTTGCAGCTTTATATCTATCATCGCTATCCAAAATTCAATTGCACCACTGTATAGCTAAAGAATCAAAAAAATTATTGCGCTATGTAAGGGCTGTAATACATCGCGTGGGGCGGAGGGGAAAGCCCCGCCATTTTGAAGTCATTTTGTTGCGTATCGAGATTTCTATTTATTATAATTTTTGACTCGAAGAAGTAACGATGTTCGTTCAAGTTTCAATCGTTAGCTCTCGACAAAATCTATCGATTATAGATAAATCATCAGTGGCGGTTCCTGACCTGAAATCTTGGGTGGGCTAGAGAAAAGCATAGCATTGTATACTATTTACGAAATTTTGCATGCTTCCACTTCATCTTATACATTAATCTACAAGCAAATTAACAAATACTACGACACTACTGCAAAGCATAAATTACTATATAATACAATCAATGCTAATGTAAGTAAGAAATAATAATACGTGACCTTAAATTTGTCTCTTTCAAAGTGAAATAACAAGTAAAAAAAGCAATACAGAACTGTCACTGAGATTCGATACCTGTCACTTTCATAAAATACAAAGATACTGGTATGTTTGTATGGGCCATGGACTAATCCCAATTTAGCTCCCGATGAATGACAGAAGCCAGTAAATTTGAAATACAGTCCTGTGTGTTTGATGACGTTTCCGTACATACAAATACAAACAAAATCGAATCGTGCTAGATTGCGTTCCAGTGTAAAGAAATATTGTCTATGGTTTTGGGCTGGAAGCTTTTAGCCCCTGACCAATAGCATGTACATAGGTGTTGCCAGACTGACGTCACGTTGAATGTTCTCTATGAATTATTTATAGGGTTATTGTTTTTTTTATGCCGGCTCAGCTTAAAATTGTAATAAAAAACAATCGAAAATATTATTGTAGGTAGACATGGCATTGTCTTATATTGATAGAGGAAAATTTAAACAAAGATATTATATTCATTTGGGGAAGGTTAGTTACGCTTATAAATGTATTTATTTTTCAGCGGCTGAATTGCTGTTCATTTTTATTCAGCCATCTAAAGTTTTGGGTGAAAAATGCAGGTCGGGCTTAGCCCACCTAGCCCAGTACCTAGAACCGCCACTGTAAATCATTAGTGTAATATTGCGACTGTGACTTTAATAAGGTGTTAAAATATAGAAAAATATATAATGTCGAGCTATACGCGTCAAAAAGTACTTCTTGTAATAATAAGTAATATTCTACCCAGACTGATGAAAATGTTTTCGTATTTTTTTGTGTAGCAATAGTACTAATATTCAAAATATACGAAAAAACCTAATTGTGTAAAAAATAACTCACCATTCAAAGGGTTAAAATAATGCTACCACTTTGAGTTTTTTTTTTTTTATAAATAAACTTTTGCACTATAATCAAAGAATTTTACACTTTTTATCAATGTTATTGATCATCAAACTATTGTAGAGCTTTTAAACTAATTGTGAGCTTACAATATACTTTTAAATAATCATCCAATATTTTTACAAATCGAATGTATAAATTTATCTTGAGTATTGGAAACAGTTGAAATCTGGCAATAAATGCCTGTTCGCATCAGCTACGTCGTGGAATAAAGACACATTTTTGTTCTAAGCTCTAAACAAAATTTACAATTGCAGAATGATATAAATTGCTTTAAATTTAACTTTTAATGATTTTTTTTTATTTATGAAATTTGAAAGAAAATAATATTTGGTAATCAATAATATTATTTTGCTTATCGAGTACAACAATTCAGATAGCTTGGCAACATTCCTTAATTAAAAAATATGAAAGAATTTATGCGAAATGTCAGACTATCTATGCTCTCAAATTATTAGCCAGTATAGCGTAAAACTATTCTATAATGAATCATTCAAGTGAGACAAAGCACGACTGAATATGAATTTATTATCAGAAACTCGTTTGCCAAGTAATGATTGATGTGTCGTTACACTAATGTTCTGAAATATTTTTTTGTTTTTTTCAAGCTGTCAGGTGAACCATGTATTTGCAAATTGTGCATTCAGTCGTTTCATGAAATAAAAATGCACGAGTCGTGCGATGTTATAGAAAATAATCATTTGTATTGAGAGAGATCCTGCAAGAAATAAAGGTATTTAATTATTTCATGTTATATTTATTTCGTACCATTTTATACCAAAATTATATCGGAAGTTAGGTACTATTTATATTTCGTTGAAATCTCTTTGTTTTGGACTATTGTTGGTTGATTGAATTATTTTCACGTTTTTATACGCCGTTATTTTTTAGGCAATAATAATTCATATACAGTCATTATGTATTTATTCTTAGCTAAAGATATTTCTCAAAAAAAGAGGAAAAACTTATTTTGTCTTAAGACGTAGCTTGATAAACTGTGTTATAATAATTAATTTATGTTCTAACGATTATTGTTTAATGATGGTCTAGCCCGGTGTTTTCCCAACGTGGGGCGTTCGCCCCACCGGGGGGCAATGCGCAAATCATTAATATTTTTTTTTTGTTAAAACGCATTTCCGAAAAAAATTACCAAATTAATAACTCACATAAAAACTCTTTGAAGCTCACACCAAGCCAAGTTTGCACTAATTTGAATGTTATTTTTTTCGAATTGTACGTGTCACATAATATACAAATGTATTTTTTTCCGAATTTGTTAGTACCTAACTATAAGATTTTTATTGTGAAGGCGGGACATGGCAAAAATAAGGTTGGGAAACACTGGTCTAGCCCAATGATCAAACGTAATTTCGAATACCTACAGAAATTGTAATTGTTTATGCAATTACTTTCTTAATTAATTGAGTTTCATTAACCCGTTAACAGCTAGAAAAAAATAACGTTTTTTTGTCCTGTAAGCTAGCAATTTTCTAAAAACTAATAAAGGAAAACTTAATATTCATTTTGTGAGTCCTTAAGAGATGTCGGACCCTTTTTCAATGACACAAACTCTAAAAAAAATATTGACGGCGCAACAATGAGAACACACTGGTGGGTAGCGTGTGTGGTTAGTAGGTATTCGACACACCGGTGTGTCGTTAGCTTTAGAGTGGTTAATATCAAACCAATTCAGATACATACAAAAATAAATCCAGATTGTCGTCAATAACTTAATGTTAATAAATTTTATTCTTATAAATACACGATAAAACCATTTACCAAGCGTCTGTTTAAGTCCATCCATACATTTGAATGCCAGAAGACGCTGTAAGGCGAAACTCAGGTTGTTAATGGCAAAACGTATGGAAATGTACAAAATTTGAATCATTCATATTTAACCTTAACACGCTTGTGGACCATGCGCAATAGGAGTAGCCCACTACCCGAGCACTTTTTGCGAAGTATTCGCGCGACCAGTAGCTGTTATGAAAATAATAATATCTCTAAAACTAGCCAAAAAAATTGGTTTTCAAATTCCAATATTTTCTGAAACCCGGCATAACCCAGTTTTCAAAGTTTCACAAAACGCATAATTTAATTAATGTAATGAAACAAAAAATATTTTTTTTTTGACTTAATTTTTGTATCTGAAACGCTGTTACAAAATATTGCTAAAATTTTATTCGATGTTCTTGTGGAGGATATATGTTTTTCACCTAGTGATCACTTATCTACTATCACTTAGTGATGACCAAATGTAATGAAATGATGGTTGATGTTTTTTTCTTTTCAGGATTATTTTTATCCTTTTCTCAAGAAACCTTTTTGTCTATTCCTAGATAGTTCTTTTAAGAGTAACACTCTGAATAACTTCTTTGACAAATTCATCGTCGGGAGCCGTTTGTATACAGAGATTCGGATATATTCTAGATAATATGTTTTCACTTGATTAAACGATTTCCTTTTATACTTGTTATCAAAGCAGTTAATGACAGCAGACAGCTTGACAGCAGAGACTTAATGACATTTAAGCTTCATTCAACCATTTTCTACCTCAAAATATTGGTAAAAAAAATCACTAATAATGATATGTTGTATCTATAAAACATGTAGAAATAAAATATTTTAGTCTACCAAAAGATTAAATACAACACAAAAAGGATTAAGGGAAAATTACCTTGATTTTTTTATTTTAATTTGTATCTTTCAATTACTATTTTTCACAGCATTTTCAATGTAAAGATTCTCAGCACACCACTGGTGTGCATTCTACGCCAATTAGATACAGCTAGTGAGTATTAGAAGATTAATTGTCTACCCAGAAGTTATCATTAAATGTGATTTCTAGTTGCAGTAAAATTAAAATATCTTTTACGGTTTCCTTATCCATTCTTACATGATAGGTTTCTCTTGGCTCCATACGTAAAAACAGTTTTTGTTGTCTGTTGTATATAGCAGTGCTTCGCAACCGGTGTGCCGCGGCACACTAGTGTCTCGCGAGGCGATGCTGGGTGTGCTGCGGCGTATATCTCCAATAAACGAAAAAAAAAAACAAATAGTTTGAAGACAAGGGGGCTTGTGAATTGTGATATCTAAAATTTCCCTCCCAGCCTCCTGATCCTTTAATAACTATGTGTAACGAGAGCAAAAAGTTTTTTATTATTGCAGGCTCCACTCCACTCAAATGGGGCCCCAGCTATTTATAAGCGAATAACGAGCTCTTTCTTTGTGCTATCGAAACAATCATTTAATGACAATTTAAGTATTTCGACTGAGGGTGCTTGATGGAATTTAAATATCAAATTTGAATTGTTTGAATTTTGTACTTTTCCATGAGTTTTGTCGCTAACGACCCGGGTTTCGCCTTTCGGCATCTTCAGGCATTCCAAGTGCACGGATGTACTTGAACTGACGCGTAGTAAACAGTTTGTATCGTTTATATACAAAAATATAAGTAGATCACTAAGTTAAAAGGCTATTAAAATGTAAATTAGCGAAAATTGAATGTATACAATTTTCAATGAATTAAGTGGGTTTGTTATAATTGTGGGGATTTTTTGAAAATATTAATGACCAGATGTTTGATGTTGTGACATAGGAATGTTTAAAATAAACTTTAAAAAATTTAAACTTTCTTGACCTTACTATAGACATTAAAAACGATTCCCACAATTTCACGATTTTTCGTAAACCGACTTTTTCAGATGTTTGTATTCATAAAAACTCAGTACATCCAATGTCGTACAAATTAGCTGCATTTCATTCCGAAATTCACAGACTTGTCAGTATTCCCTTGAATAAATTAAATTTTGATCTTGAATTAAAAATCATCAAACAAATCGCCATTAACAATGGTTATGATATGTCTCTTATAGACAATCTTTTATATAAAAAAACGTATTAAGCTAACACAACAAATCTTACACAAGGGATTAATAACGAAAGACTCAGGTGATATTAGGTTTTGGCGTAGAATTAATTACATAGGACACACCAGTTTAAAGATAAAAAAGCAGCTCTTAGAAAGTGTTAAACCAGCTTTCTATTGCAAGAACTCTTTAGGTAAATTATTGATAAATAATAAAGATGTTATAGATTATAAAAACAAATCTGGGATTTATAGATTGCAGTGTAGTGATTGTCCCAAATTTCATATTGGTAAAATTGCTAGAACCTTAAATATAAGAGTGGCTGAGCATTTAGCCGCCTTTCGCTTAAAAAAAAAGATACCTCCACCTTCGCCAACCATTTAATTCTTGAAAACGTTTAATTTTGACTCAAGTATTGATTTGTTACATACTAACAGGGGTGAGTTTAAATTATTTTACCAAGAAATCTTAGAGATTAATCGAGCTCAGCTCAACAGTTTGCCAATTTTAAACGAGCAACTTTATCTACCAAATTCTCCATTGTTGTACCCCTTTTGAATAATTGTCATTTTAAATAATTGTCATTTATTAATAATTCAAGCACTTGCTATCATTAAATATTAATTCAAAGGCTTAAAAACAAATCAACTCATTAATAATAGGTCGGATAAAACCCTAGATTTATTTTAAACATTCCTATGTTATTATCTGGTCATTAATATTTTCAAAAAATCCCCATAATTATAACAAACCCACTTAATTCATTGAAAATTGTATACATTCAATTTTCGCTAATTTACATTTTAACACTTAGGAGTCCGGGTGAACATATGTGTGCATCTCACTTTCAGTGCGCAGGAGTCCGCGCGAACATATCTGTTCGTTTTGCCGAGTGTAAGTTTACACAAAAAAAAGGTACTTTGTGTGATGATTTTTTTTCTTCACATTTAACATCAAGGTTGCCAGTGATATTTAAATTGATAATGTCAAACAAATGTATTAAAAATATTATTTTTTTTAATCGTAAATATAGAAGTAATTCCACAGTATCACCTAGTAAATAATATTTTTTGTATAACGTTTAACGTTTGATGTAATATTATTTTCATGGAAAAATGCATCTTTTTTTGTTAGATCTTTTGCTTCGTTTACGTAAATAAATATGGGTTAAATTTTCGGATAAGTTTATTTATTGCTTCTTTGGCCGCTTCACAATTCTTTACAAAAAAATAAGTGTTTGTTCTATGGGATTTTTACGAAAGTGAAATTAGTCATGACAATAATTATATAACACAGATCCATTGTCTCAGATTCATTTTACATCTGTATCCTTTTTTTCTTTTGTAGACATTTTGCAACTAATTCTTGTTGGAAAGTCAACCCTAAATTCAAAGAAATGAAATCATTATTTTACTTCGAACAAAGCACCGCTTTTACTCAATATATGTTTGGCTTGCCAATAGCAATAAATTATGTAATTCTTAATGCCCTTTTCGAGACGCTGTTGACAAGGAGCTATTTTTTCTGTAAAGTTTATGGCTCTGCTGTGAAAAAAATGTGACCCTAATGCTTCATAATTATTACACATATGAATGGCCACCATTCATTAATAGCATATACCTGCACCATTCTAACAAAAACAAACGATTCTCAAAGATTTAAAATATTTAAATAATTGAAATATAACAAGAATTATTTAAAAATATCTGAGAGTTGCAAATAAAACCTTACGATATAGAACAGATGTTTATTTTCGGTTTTACAATATCTCAAAAAAACTAAAAAAGTTGTCGTTGCTGAGAAGAAGGAGATGGGGGGGGGGGTTAGTAACCAGTAACTTTATTTTAAATTAGTGTATATTATTGCAACTCTTTATAGCCATTTCTTACTAAATAACTTTATTTTTAAGTTGTTAAGACTTTATATGAAACCCTCGGTTGAGAAACACTGATTTTATCATATTTTTATATGTATAAAACCATACAAACACTTTTCTGAAAGAAAAAAAAATATACATCAATCGGTTTAATAGTTATCGCAATTTAAACGTGAGCGCAAAAAAAGTTCCATTTCCCCAAAATTCGGCCGGCTCCCGCGCATTTTTTAGTATGCAAATCTGCGGACCTATATGTGTTAATAGCCTTTTAACATAGTGATCTACTTATATTTTTGTATATAAACGATACAAACTGTTTACTACGCGTCAGTTCAAGTACATCCGTGCACTTGGAATGCCTGAAGATGCCGAAAGGCGAAACCCGGGTCGTTAGCGACAAAACTCATGGAAAAGTACAAAATTCAAACAATTCAAATTTAATGACAATTTATTCGAAACTGGTATTTCTGACTAAACGTGAAGATTTATTTCTGGATATTTTTATTACATGTGTAAATTTTACAACATTTATATAATTTACAATTCATATATTATCTTGATATGAATTGTTATGTATATTTGTTTAGCTGATATCATCATAGAATTAATTCAAGATTTAAGATTGTTGATAGACTATAATGATATAAAATTTGTTTTCACAAATATGCCGTTAAGAATAATTTTTATATACATTAGGGCTATTACTGAGTATTATCTACATGGCCGTGTATGTGATATTGTGGATGCGTGTGCATGTGTTAGTCATAGTCACAATATATATATATATATACAGAGCAGGACACAGATTTAGGCAATAACAATAGCAGTTATATAGATTGAAGCACTTAAATCCAATTTATTTAATCTACTTTCAAGTATTGCTCGTGTTGTCAAATTTGAAATTATGTATTGAATAAAATACAGATATGATTTTGGCAAAATAAATCAATGACATTGCAGACTTCCTATAGTTCCTAGAATATGGTAATTAAAATAAAATTAATTCTAATATTATTTACTGTCAATCTATTGAGTCACATATCTTAAAAAAAATACAATTTTTTCCTGTATGTATGATTCAATTTTTTTTTAATGTTATTTTTATTAATCGTTTGGCAATAGGTTATATCTAAATATTTTAATAATTGGCATTACAGGAAATTCCCAAGTTACCATATTATACCAGTTATATGCAACATAGTAAAACTCATTCCGAATTAAAAAACATTTACTCTTTACGGTCCACAAAAAAAACGTATAACAATAGATTTACAGTATTACAAGGGAAATCAATATTTTCATTTTTTTTGAAATTTATTTTTATTATACAATGAAAAAACAAACTTTGATAGTACTAATCAGGGCTGTGGAGTCGGAGTCGCGGTATTTTGGCCGGAGTCGTGAAAAATGAACAGCTCGAATTTTTTTTGAAAAATGTTTTTAATGATGTGTATTCAAACAAAATAGGGCAAAGTGTTGACATTTCATGCTTGGCTGACTTAAGATGATCTGATGGAATACATATATATATATATATAAGTTAAAATGAAATTTTTGAAAAGTTTCCTCGGAGTCGGACCCGTAAATTATTTTTAAGCCGGAGTCATCTTTTTTTTACATGACTCCACAGCCCTGGTACTAATTATAAACTAATTACTTACTTTCATTATGTGTGGCAAAACCCAATGGAAATAAATTCAACAATGGTGATCCACGTATTTTATTTAAAATGTTTTTTACTAATGCTTCTTTTCTATTAATGGCTTTATTAATTTCCAAAAACTCTAATCTTACTTTATGAAATATTTCATCATTTTTATCAAAATTGTGATCATTTTCTATCAAATGATTTCGCAAACTCTAAAAAATTATTGCTTTTTAGACATTTTACGTGTTCTTTAATTCTTACACTAAAATTTCTACCAGTCTGCCCAACATAAGCAGCTTGACAGTCAAGACAGGTTAGGCGATAGATGCCGCTCTGAGAATTATATTTGTGTTTTGGTAGAAGAGCCAGTAATTTATATATACAGTGTAACCCCCAATTACACTACCCTGAATTACGCACTGGCTTGAAATATTTACCGCAAATCCCCCAATTGAACGGTCATATTCCATTGTCGTTGCTACGAGACGTTCGTCTGTGCGGTGCATACAGTCAAATGTTGGCTAGCGTCTGTGTATTCAACGCGTGCCAGGCTATACACGCATAGCCGGTCGACTGTCTATGTGTTGGATTTTGACGCGCTTTGCATTTTATCACTTAGTAACTAAATATTTTGTCCATATTTCCATGTAGGGAAATCTTAGTTTTGCATTTTTCGCGGAAAAACCAAATCCCTAATTTTGTATGAGATTCACTCCCCCAATTATACGGTCCCGACTTTAATGTAAATGGGGGTTTTACTGTATTTTTATATTTTGTTAGTGTTTTAGTATGTAACTTAAATTCAGATGAATCAATGAATGAATAAATTTATTTATAACTTTTGCATAATTACATTATGAAATACTATGACTCATTGTATACAATGAATAATCATGAAGTAAGGATACTTCATAA
Organism: Himalopsyche tibetana; assembly: GCA_030503985.1. Lineage (NCBI taxonomy): Eukaryota > Metazoa > Arthropoda > Insecta > Trichoptera > Rhyacophilidae > Himalopsyche > Himalopsyche tibetana. Next base: position 9,578,759 of record JAPJYX010000009.1, on the reverse strand, counting down.
CTGGTTTACATATAAATGAATTTTGAATCTTATATTGAAAAAAAAAAAATGCTTAGCGGCCTTTTCCTTTGTACTGTCCTGCGTTGTATTTTGTTTCATAAACATTATTTATCTGTAAACTTTATGACTGCGCTCTAGTTGATATTTTATTATTTTTCTTTTTCTCTTTTTTGCAGATTCGACTCATTCATTCGAAGTCTTCACCTCCACTGCGATGCAGTGCAAAAAGATAACACTGTTTATCCAATTTGGATTTGGGATTGTGATATTAATAACATCTATTGTATTGGTGATTTTGTGGCCGTCTATATACTATGGAATTCTTTCAAATGTGAGTAAATTTTTTCTTTTATTGGTATTCATATCTGACATTTGTTTATAATATTGAATGTTGTTTACTATCAATCCTGTGAGGAAGGCCATTGAACATTATTATCAAAATAATAACAGTTTTATTGAATGTAATTTAATTTATTAAAAACCCGTTGTTGCTTATTTGTTAATTAAAGATAGCACTAAGAGTTGCAAAACGCAGCTTATTTTCTATTCTATATAATGTTGTGCAAAAATTGTTTTGAACCAAATTCACTTTTACGCCTATCGATAAAAATGTGTTTGTATGTTCACTTATAATATCTCACTTGCTCAATTAAAAAATCGCTATCGAAAATGCAGAACATAATATCTAATGGGAAAATGCAAACAATAACAACAGTGCGTCGAAATATTGGACACTGATGGTTCCAAAGAAGATATTACATAAATAATATACCTATTTTAATGTCATTTAATGAATTCATTTATTGTTTCTATTTAATTTAATTTAAAAATTTAATTTAAAAATAAGAGTTATGTCTTGAAATTGATTTAATACCGGCATTTATTCTGGGCCTGTAGCTGATCGCTCATCGTCAATTGATTTGTGAGTTCTTGTTTGAAGGTCTCGCTCTCACTCCTCGAATTCGATAGGGATTAGCTAACCACTAGTCCTGTCCTAGTCCAATCTTTGATATCTTCTATAAATATATGTTGAGCCACTGAGTAACAAGCGGTTCATGTAGAAAAACTTATGTTGAGATCAGTTTCATTAGGAGTTCATTTACTCCGCATTGGTAATTTATGTACCAAAAATCGAAAATTACGCCATACTAATTTTGGATTCAAATTGACTTTGTTCAAACCAGTTTTGGTGTGATGTCTTATCATCAGAAAAGACTTAATGTTTTCTGATATATCTGCCTGTTTGCACAGCTGGTGCGAGGCAGTTCATTTTATCTGTTGTATCCAAATCATGAAAACGAGATATTCATCTTACAAATCAAAGGTGAAGCTCAAAAGTCATTCAAAAGTGGTTAGTTTTTCTATTGTTCGATATGATATTTTTTTTTAAACTATGAGCAAACTTGTCATGGTTACCCATTACACTACCATTTTTATCTTTGTCAATGATACATGTCATGTATTACACATATGACGGTGCTATGTACTGCTTTAGTAGGTATATAATGCCTTATCTCAGGCTAATACTGCTGTATCACAAACCATGTTATGCGATTCAATTAAGTGATACAGCGGCTTATGGTAAATTGTTTTTTTTTCATAAATTGAAGAGCTCCGTTTTAGAACATACTGATGCATGTGTAGCGGCCTATGGTTGAAGTTACCGCTTTGAAAAATACTACATAAAACTGCTGACAAAGCTCCATTTATAATCTATTCTCTACAATTGTCAACCCTTCTTATCACCAACTGTTCCTTGTGATTGCGTTGAATATATTTTTTTATTTGGATTTTTTTATTTGGATTTTTTTATTTGTGATACTTTGGCTCATGTCGAGCCTCGGTCTCATCTTCATTCTGTCGTATCATCAGCGCTTCTCTTCCAGTCGTAGATTTTCAGAAGACAGATGGCATCCATTTCCCCGCTGTGTCTTATTCGCGACACCCCACTAGCTTTTCTAAATCTTTATATCTGATTTTCAGTGTACTCTTTTTTTGTGTACTGGCTTCTGCATTAAAGTTTTAATTGAAATAATTTGATTTCGAGTGCAAATATAATCTTGTGTTACATATTAATAAGTTTGAATCGTTAATCTTGATAACAAATGAGTCAAATTTATTTATTGTTTTGTCAATACGAACGAGATTGATTGATGTTTGCACACAAATATTTTGAGTCCATACGTGATACAAATCTGGAGTGTTATGTCATTAATTCATGTTTTCGGCGAGACTCGTGAACTAGCAAAAAATGCACTGATTTAAAGATTTCTTATCAATCACACTATTAGCTCTGTTATAGAATGTTATTTGTTCTATTTTTATTACATATCTAATTCTATCAAATTCCGAAAGGCAATTTGATTTTATCCTCGATTGAATCAGTTATTTATTGGCGTATTACTGCTTATCTTAACTAATTTGTTTGATTTTCATTTGGTACCATGTTGCTATCTTTGCTGCCGAACCTGTAAATATTACACAACAATTGATAATATGAACTTGGGGCACTTCAATCTCAATATCAACCAAATATAAAATTGCAGTAACCTAACGTACGCTATTACGAAGTTGTGAGAGAATCGAAACAAGCTGCTTGTGAAAATAAAACACTATTATGTTTACTATCATTAAAATAGGGTAAAAACAGTAACGTATTTAGTTATACAGTTTTGACGATGGCGAAAGCCGAAATAGCTATCAACTACTAAATATAAAAACTGTAGAACTAAATACGTTGCTATTTTTACCCTACTATAATGGAGTTCTACCAAGTAAATGCCAAGTCAATCAATAAATTTACTAACATAACTTAAATCAACCTTAAGTGTTTGTATAAACATTTTGACAATTAAAATTCAAATAAAAAATTCTCTTAAATGTCATAACCTGTTTTTTCTATAAAGAGTACGAGGAACATCAATTTTTATCTGTAAGCTTTTTATAATATTAACTTGTTATGTGTATAATGCAATCGATGCATTTATAAATTCATTTTTGCCATGTGTACAAAGTGCACCTTCAGTTGTATATTATTTATAAACACTTTACTTTGTAAAATTGACTTGATTGTTTATGTGTCATCACGGCTATTAGACTGACGTTTATGAATTCTTAAATGAATCATTCCGCATGATTTATGAACTACGTTAATATGCAGTGGAAGGATTTCCATATTCAGTTTGGATTTGAATTCACAAATCAATGTATTAGGACAGTCGACTAAATACTCAGTTTACTAAGACTAATTCTCGATATTGGCTAGTGAGATTTTTTTATTAACAAAGGTGATCTGCAAAATTTGTAAAAAAAATATTTGTGAAAGAAACATTATAATTATAGTCTGAAAGTGCTGTCAAGGTATTTAAACTTATATAATAAATATATGGCAGAAAGTCATTAAAAATAGAGGAAACTATTTTTTCAAAAAAAATAAGCCGATAAATTATAAATAAAAAATGATTTGTCTCTCATTTCATATTTTCTTGGTCTCCCGGAAGCCCACTCATTTTTACAATGTCCAAAGTAAAGACAAATATTCATAATTGGATACATACTTTACTTCTCGCATGACATGTTGTACTGTTCATATAAAACATACATTCACTTTCAAGAGGAAGTCTGAAGTCCAATATTTATTTAAATCTTTCATGCATAGCAAGCGATACATTGATTTTTTGTTACATCAGAATGTATAAGTGGTTCGGACGACAAACTACTCACTGTTTTTTTAATGCCCAATGTATTGCTGATGTAGATATTTACTGACTATTTTCACTGTCATCATCACCTGCACAAAGTATTGATAGTTGGCTCCCATGAGAGTAAAACTCGTGTAACTATCATAATAATAATATTTATTTATTGTTTAAAAATTAAAAGTACAGTACATGATATTACAGCTGACGTCAATTCGCCATTCACTCAAAAAAAAACAGTTCATAATACATCAAAATACAAAATCAAGAAGTAAAATAGTAAAACCTAACAAACACAAATGCTGTCACTAAAAATGTCCACTTCTCTAGGCAATGAGTTGATCAGTCGAACGGCCCTTGGAACTGGCGTCTCATACGTCCTACGCGATGAACAAGTTTTTGAATCAGTTTGTCATTATTATTGATTAGTCATTTGAGTATGATTAATAAGAGATGAAATTTTATGGATACATAATATTTGACATAATGTCAAGTTTGCTATTTGTGATGCAAAGGTCATAGTACATGCATATATATATATATATACGATAAAACTTTTCAAAATTTCCTGAATGACAGTCTAAAGAATGAGCGCAATTATCTTGATACTGTCACCGCTAATAATTAAATAGATAAGAGTTTGTCATCATTTTATTATCTAATGTAATTTATTCATTAACTCGGTTCAGTTAATAAAGTTAAACAATTTCCAATACCAATATTTATATATTTATTAATTTAAGAAGTGTTTCAGGGTCACCGAAACATTCATAGAATAGGCCCCTTCACTTTGAAAACATCAAGTTTCCATAGTTTTTTTTTTATGACCATCGTTACTTTTATTCCATAGATTAAATTGCTATAAAGAAAATACTGGGATTTTAGCCGAGCGGTCAAGGCTTCAGTTACGGTACTCACCGGCTCGAAACCCAGTGCAGACAGTGTGGCAGTTGATTTTTTCAATTGGTTTATGGATTTGTGTTCTAAAACCAGGGCTGTGTAGTCGGGTAAAACAAACGATTCCGACATATATACGTACTCTAGTCAGCCTGGCACTCGACTCCACAGCCCTGTCTAAAACTTGGATGTCTGGGGTCTCTAATATTCCCTCCCGTCCACTCGATAACAAAAACTGGGAAAAGCGGGAGCGATTTGCTAACCACCGTTGTAGTTTTCTATCTATAATTTTTAATACAGTTATTGTGTGACTTTTTCAGTATTACTCAAGTACTGAAATAATTTGTGGGTAGGTAATCGACGGTAATTTAGATGCACTAGTGGTACTGGTCGCACATACATGTTAGGGTTAATGACCGTTATGAGTTCTGATTGGTTAACAATTAAATACAATTTTCATAATATTCTACACAGATTTGTTTGAAATCAGACCTACATCAATACTTGATGAAAAATGACATGTATTTACACTGCAGTTGTAATTTTTGAATATCAGCCCAATCTAGATATCAAATTCAGCACAATCCTATGCAATCAAACGGTTGCTATCAGGATTTTAGTTGAGTGTACAGTATTTAAGACTAATGTAATAATTACTGTGGGGATTGACTTTGGGTTCAATTCTTATCACTAAAACTCAGTAGCCTTGATAAAGAAAATGCAATAAAAATATTGTAACCCTGATCATTCTCCCTACTGTCTATCAACCACTGTTGTAAAAAAGAACGAGACTGTAAGTCTGCAACTGTCGTATTTTTGTTATAATGTCAGCTCATAATGTTTCAGTCAGTGTTCAATTTTGCCTTGTATTTTGCAATGTGTGAATTATTGTGACTTGCAACTGAAATACTCCCTATGAAGAAAGTTAGGACTCGAGAAAGTATTAGAGAGAAATAAATCAAAGAATCAGGGTTTCAATGTACTGTGTTATCAAACATTGAAAAACTCTTAAATACAAATTTATTTAAGATTACATAAAGCAAACATAAAATAATTTTCAATACACAACATACGCTTCAAACGGTTTCACATTTTTTTTAGCCTTTTGAAGTAATTTCTAGAAATCATAAAACGTCAACAAAAATGAATATAGTTGATGACATCAGCGCTTCAAAATGTATGGCGCGCTTAGTCTTAGATTCTTAGTCAATAGCCGGTAAAGAAATATGTTATCAAACTATCCTGTAACATCTCGCGTTCGGATGACTGTCGCCAGTTTACTGGATCAATATTTTTTAAGAGATTCTCATTAATCTGAAAAAGTCAATTCGTTTACTTAGCCGACGTTGTTTAGTGAGCGAATTCTAGTAAATACTTTATTTAATTTTACAATCTTACTATGATACGTAAAAACCATATTTTTGTCTGTATTTCCAGCAATTAATATTGACGAAGACTTCGCAAAGCTACGAAATATGGAAAGACACGCCAATTCCTATGTACCTGGATCTTTATTTGTACAACTGGACCAACAGCAAACAGGTGATGGCCGATACGACGATCAAGCCACATTTTCAAGAATGCGGGCCTTACGTCTTTCGGGAATACCATCTGAAGGTGAGCGATTCTCTTTAACAAGTGTTTCTATAGTATCTGTTTATAATCTTATCTTCTCCAAAGGTATTATGTTTACCTATCATATAGAGTCTATATTATAGACGGTCATTTTTGATCAAAACGTGTTATCCTGATTGTGTCAAATTATAATGATTGATTGTTTTTTTTTGTTTTGGTGAATTCCCAATATTATGTAAAGTTGATTACATTTTATAAATCAAACTCGTAAATTTCAACGATGATAAAGCTTGACTTGGAAAAAATATTACAGTTAGACCTCGACATTCATACGAGTGGTCTATGAAATTGCATATGAATGTAGAGCAATGTCAAAAAACAAGTGTTTTTAAATATTTATTTAACTATGGAAGCATGTATAGAAAATTCAAAAGGCATCAATGTACTTTGATGTTCATCATACACTTATCCCAAGACAGTTAAAAGCCACCATTTCTTTTTTTTTATAAATCCTGTGACATGCTTTTTCTTTTTCAATTTGTCTTACGTATTTGAGATAGACACTCTCCGTTCTTCCATGGTGATCAAGATTGAGGCCTTAGAAAGCATTAATGGCTTCATTCAATTTCTTCACTGTCATCTTAAATTACTGCTTCATTATATATCTCACATCATTTTTTATATGAGGGTCCTGTTATAACTCAGTGCACCTTTAATTACAAAAGAAATGAGCTTATACACATTAATTAATACAGTAAATATTCTGATAAGTAAATAAGTGAAGTATTGTTTTAAAATCCTTTGGATTTTGCTATTTGTTTCATATAAGTACTAACAATTATGATAGCTAAATCGCTATAGCTACTAAATCGTATAAACTTGAAATTTTTGAATTAATAATCAGTAGATCATGTCTGAATATTGTAAATTTATATTACAATTAATGGGAAAATTCTCAGTTCAATGCCCTCTTTCATCATGAATGTTTTTTTATTTCTTTTCAAGGTCGGCGAAGACTGGCACGACAATGGAACAATTGCGTTTATGCAAAGGCGGACATGGTTTTTTGAACCTGAAATGTCGAATGGGACTTTAGATGACAATATTACAAATATCAATGTTGTCGCCACCGTAAGTCAAGCCATATGATTTTTCAAATAATGCTATCAATTCATTTGAAACCATAATAAAACAGTCACTCAGCTTGCAGTGCAGGCAGCTTAATGCATTTAGGTCATTGTTTTAATCGTTTATCACTTCATATTTTTTTTCCAAAGCTAATTGATTGTTTGGAAGCAGTGGCTTAGAATTTTTTAAGCACTATGTGCAAATTACTAAGCGGAGAATAGTATGGCTCGCCGATATCAAATGAGCTCTGAGCTAGAAAATAATATTTCCGCAACATCAACATAATGCTTATTGATCTTTTAATAATTAGATAAATAATAGCTTTCACAGAAGTTTATTACTTTTTCTTTCTTCATTCTTCTTGATATAGTAAGTTAAGATGGTTGTCAATATCTTTCCAAATGCATGAATTTTGAGTGAAATAAGTATTCGACAAAATATGAATGAACGATAAAATTTAATATCAACTTATTGCAGCAACAATTTCTTTTATTTTTCCAGCAATGTAAACAATATTGATTCATTCTTTGATGTGCGCAGAGCAGATATGGCGATATATTATACTCATCTTTTTTTATATAATCACTACTTCACAACTCATAACTCACTCGTTTATCTTTTGCCAATACATTCAATGCAAATTTTTATTCAAACTTCTAATTCAATATTTTCAAATTATCTGAAACTTGTATGTTTTTGTACTTATTTTTGCTATTGCTTTTGTTCTTGTCAAACATGTTTTTTATAGAATTATAATTTAGAAGATTTTTAATTAGACATTGAGTTAATGAAACACTGAAACACATGGCTTAATCGCCTGGCATGAGTGCTCTACTGTTTTCGATATCAACATACCATTGTGTAGTGTTTTGTTTAGTCAAATGACATTAGTTCATAATTTCCAACATTGCCAATGACAACGAAATAAAATTTTATTACGAATAGTTTGTTAACGATTAGTATCAAAAATAAAGGAGGTGAAAGGGAAAGAAGGTGGTATTATATACAGCAAAGTCTCCTATAGAGAAGTGTCCTATAGCGTATGTGGCATTCCTCCGTATAGCGGTCACCCCAATAGCGTAGCTTTTTTACAAAATGCTAAATTTTCAAGGTCAAAAACTACTAATATCGAAATCATCAGCAACAAATATCAAATTCGACAATTTTTTTCATTTATTAGATTGTTTTGCGTGAAAATAAAATCTTATTGCCGTGCTGTACAGAACCGTATAGAGCAGCGATTTCCAAACTGGGAGGCGTGAACTATGGCAAAGGGAAGTTTGCGAACAGTTTCAAATATTTCTTTACCCTTTAAAACGTGTCTTTACTATAATTTTTTTCAAATGGGGGTGTAGTATCATAAAATTTTTGAAAACCACTGGTGTAGAGGGTTTCGTTTTTTTAGCACCCCAGCCCTAATTGAAAAATATTTTTGTATTGCAGACAATTGGATATTTTGTGCGACATAAGTCAAAAATTGTGCGTCTCGGTGCGGAAGCCATTTTAGCCATCTACTCTGAACCCATCACCACGCAAACTGCAAGGGATCTTCTATTCGATGGTTACTCCGATAAACTGATGGAAATTCTTAGTCTCATACCCATTGAAGGAATGGACATACCTGAAAAATTTGGCTGGTTTTATGGCGTGAGTACTTAAACTTTCTGCATCTGTTTTCAAATTAATCTACAGTGGAAAAGTGGAAAGTTAAATAATAAAATGCAATTCCAAAAGCAAAAAAACGTGAACTTTTTGGTATTCCTGCTTTCCAGTTATTATGAAATATATTGTCGCTAATATTGTAAAAACATGTAACTGATTTTTTTGGTAAAAGTATTTTTTTTATTTGTCGTAATCTCTAATATCATTGACACATTTTTGTATTAACACATATCTTTATTTTCAACGTGAAACGCATTAATTGATTATTGGTAATACCAAGTTTAAGTAAAAAGTTTTTTTATATTTGCATCAATATCGTTTTTTGTCTCTCCTCTAAGTTTTCTTGCAGTATTGGCGACGATATGTAATTTAACCACGAGGAATGATCGTGAAAGTACTAAGTTATTCGAAGATAATTGGCTTTTTCTAATTCTTCTTGGATGATTAGTAGCGCTCTGCCTATTGCTGTATCGTCACGTATCTTAGAAACAACTAAACACGTGATGACACGTGATGATAGGCAGAGCGCGACTAATCATCTAAGAAAACCAACGCAAAATTTGAATAACTTAATATTCAATCAGTTTAACTAACAGTTATTTTTTGTGATGCATTCCAAGGGTAAACTATTTAATTGAAAGTATAATCGCATTAGTGGGACTAGTTGACTGATTTCTGATGTTTTATCGTTTATTGCAGCGCAACGAAACAGATAACTATGACGGCGTACTATCAATGTATACAGGAAAAACCGATATTAATTTGCTGGGGGTTATGGACCTCTGGAACTATAATAAGAAGGTACCCTTTTATGACGGAGAATGCGGAACCGTCAATGGAGTAGCCGGTGAACTGTTCCCGCCGCAGACGAACCCTAGCACTGTCAAAGTTTTCGCTACTGATGTTTGCTCGTTAGTCGAATAGAACATTTATTATTATTCATTTTTATTTTCAATTTATACATTGTATTTACACTAGTATTTGCACATAAGGTAGACACAATTTTAAAAAGCTTATTTGACTATTTTCAGAACCGTAACTCTGAAGAGGGCTGAGGATGACGTGGAAGTAGCTGGAATATCCGGTACACTTTTCACAGGAGACTCTTCCGTATTTGACAGCGGATGGAATTGGGCAGACGAAGCGTGTTACTGTCCTCCTACGACTGTGTGCCAACCCTGGGGTACTCGCAACGTGTCCTCTTGTCGGCAAGGAGCTCCCGCCTTTGTTTCTTTTCCCCATTTCTACCTGGCCGATCCTTCTTACACTACCAATATCGATGGCCTTGTGCCCGACAAGTATGTCATTTCATCATTTTCAATGTTTTAATTTAATTTAATTATTTTCATTCATAGCATAAAAATATTACCACATTGCAATTTAAAAATTATCCCATCACAAGTAGTGGTCGAGTGGTCAACGCCAACTAACAACTAGTCCTGAACTAGCTCTATCCTGCTATCCCTACTCTCTTCGAAAAAGGAAAACTTCTTTTGATTAAGCCCAATTGAAGGTTAATATGCTCCGTATTGGACGCTGACATGGTTAAAAACAAATTAATACATACTATAGTAGTTATTGATAATAGATTTCATAAATTTTACTCTATTTCCCACAAATTTTCCATAATTTTAATACCATTAGCTTCAATTTGATGAAATCAACAAATAAGATTTGTTACTGACGTATGGAACTTGTTATAATATAGTCGGTGCTACTTTTTGTTTCATTGTAGGGAAAATGATGAATTCAGAATGAATCTACAACTCGATACTGGTATTCCTTTACAAGTACGAGCACAGCTGCAGATTAACATCCTTGCACAAAGAATTAAAGATATGCCGTGAGTATCAAATGACTTCTTGATAATTATTTTCTATTCAAATTCGACAAGCTTTCGAAATAATGCCTCAAATTAAAAGAGTACGCCACCCAAATGTTTAATTTAATTTTACATGGTTGTTCAAATAATGGATACGTTTTAGAGGAAAGCTATTTAACTAGATAAGTGCACGGATGAACTTGAACTGACGCTTAGTAAACGAATGTATCGTCTTTGTATAAGAAATAAATGTATTAATAAGCTTAAAGCCATTGCTTGCGAAAAGGATTAACCCATGGGAATGCCTACAGATTTGAATGAACTTTTCACTTTACAGAGTACTATCTGTCTGAGCATATATATGCTTTAAGTATGAGTTATATATATTCATTGGAAAAAAGTCTCACAATTTTCATGTTAATAAAGCCAGTAAAGTAAAGTAAGTTCAGTATTGATCTATTCACTAATCTCAAGGTTAAGATATGAGATCCTGCATGTTGGTGTAAAATATTAATAATAATAAACTTATTTAACACTTACAACACATTCTGCATAATGCGCTAAGTCCAAGAGCACACGATTCGGAATAATTAACAACATTTTGGATAAACAACAACGAAGCAGTTTATTTACATATTATCAAGTATCATATCGTGACCTTAAATTCAAACATAGATCATACGAACAGTCAAATTAGTTGTTTTGTTTTAGATTGAAGGTAATAATATGCAAATGGCTTACTAAAACAACCTGAAGTTTTTATCAATCTCATTGTTATTCCAAACAGACATATATATATGTATATATTATTACTGGAAATCACCATGTGGTAGTGTCACCTGTCAAAATTCCTATTATGTGACTTAGTTCTGTTACTACTCAATAGTTGAATGTGATTTGATAATACATTATTTTATTTATATTGAAATAAAATAAAAATATAACTAAACAAACAAGGATTTTCATATTGTATGGTTTTCTACTTAAAATTATAGAATTGCAAATCACCTCTGATAATCCTTAAGAGAACGGTCTGCATTACAATTAATTTTATATAGACAATAGTCCTTTATTGATGATAATTAATTTTTCAAATTTAAGCAACACTGCTTTAGATGAATGAAATACTTGATAACTGGAAATGATTTATTGCTACAATTCGTGAACCATAAAATTTGTGTAATATTGATTTTTTAAATCTCTTGTTTCAGATTTTTTAATGTTTTGCCAGACCAGGTGTATTTCCCTACTCTATGGTTCTGCCAAAGGGTTACCATATCAGAAGAGTATGCGTCGTTGGCCAGTTTCGCTTTAAGAATTCCTAATATTGTTAATATTGTACTGTATGTGCTGATAGCTCTGGGAGCCTTATTAATTCTGATCGGACTGATAATTGTTATTAAGTATCCGCTGAGAAGATCTGAGTCCACAGAACTGCTTACAGAATAGTAAAGACGATAAAATGTGATAGTAATAATTCCAAAAAATAATTTTAAGTTGTAGTATTATGTTTGTTTATAATCTTTATTTGAAATTGTGTAAATATTTTTTCTACAGTTACTTTTTTGTAAAGAAAGTTCGGCTCAATACTCATAGTTCTATTAATGCAATATTAATAGTAAAATAAATGGTTTTCTTATTTATTCACTTTTATTATTTGTCCCGTATTTCCTACAATGCCAGCAATTCATTTGAAAACTTCTTGCTGGTTGCTTCATGCAGAGTACTGCTCTGTGTCGAGCGCATCTCAATGCACATCTGGGTCGAAGTAGCTTCCTATAGTAGGTAAATTAGTGTACATCGTCATAATCTGTCGCAGTGTAGATGGATTCCATGCCAAAAAAATCTTCTTGCAGTTTTTCGAAATGTTAATAAAATGTATAAAGAAAATTTAGATTCTTTGAATGAATCTAGTATGTAATCTCATAAGTCTGATTTTTTTCAGAAACGTATTTAACCTTTACATGCCCGGGTACCGCGAGCAATAGGTATCTATCGTTCACTGCCCATGCATTTTTTCGCATTTTTGCGCACCGTTGGGATGACTAAAAAAACATTATCTCTAAAACTAGTGAACTTATTTAGATTTTATTCTAAATTTACAACACATTTATTAAGTTTTTTTTACATATTTATACACTACAACGGGTCGTTAAAACATACGCATTTTAAGCATGCACTGATGAGTCATTTTAGCATTTCATTATATCACTGATAGATAACGTAAATAAAATTATGATTCGATATTTTGATGTCATTATTCGTGTTAGCTATTCATATATTCATATTTTTTATTATATTATTATAAATCAGCATAATCTGACGGCAAAGTTCGCCGTGACTGTTGGTCTCGTATGAGACCGCTGGGCACTGAACAACGCAAATCCGCAGTCTTTTCAAATTGGGTTTTCGTCTATCATAAAAAGATTTTTTGTTCTTTTTGCAAGAAGGTATTTGTTCGAGAAACATGCAAAGAGATATTCCTTAATAAATTATCAGCTCAAAAGTAAAAATGATAATGACGTTTTGTGTGTAAATTTTGACCCCGAGAACACTGCCCTCGGTGAAAGCGTAAATTTATATTATAGTCGAGTAACTACGATAGTGGATCAAAGAATAGAGACTGCTTTTTTACTAGGTGAAACTGATGGTAAGCGTAGCTGAAATAAGATCTTCGTTATAATCCTTGTATATTTGGACAGGATTGACAAAGCAGGAAAAAAATTAATGATCGTATTATACTGTAATAGCTGTTGCTCTGGTCTAAATAAAAACTGGGGATTGTCGGTTATGCTATCATTTTTTATGAAAAATTCAACATTCATTGAAAGGATAGAAATATTTTTTATATTAACGGGTCTCACTATGATGCCAGTCAATTCCATTCATGCAACAATTGAGTCGTATATTAGACGAGGATAAGTTGGAGTATCATCAGAATGGTCCACCATCGTTTCAAATGCTATTACAGAGCCTAAAACTTATGAAATTGTCATCATGTTACATGCAGAATTCTGTGGTTGAAAATCTTTCATCAATGCTTACATTCCTTCAGAGCTTTAAATAACATTTGGTGAATTACGAAAGGCATCATCTAAGAAAAAACTGATAAGAAATATTTTATTTATGAATGGTTTCTCTGGTGCAACTATATCGAATGCTGAAAGAAGTCATACAATTTTATTATAATATCAGTTTCTTCGCACTGTGGATGGTCCTTAGGTTATGCCAGGGGTCGTGAAACTTTCAAGTGAGAAGAGCTATGTTTTAGGAAACAGGATAGCAAAGGTATCAGAGAGCCATACATATATATTGATAAAAACACAATAATTCCTTTGTACTTTATTCCACTTTATTAAAAAAGTTCAGGACCGGTTTCGCTCTTTGCGAGCATTGTCGCAATGAGCGAAACCGGCCCTAAACTTTTAAAATAAAGTGTAATAAAGTACAATGGAATATTGTGTTTTTATTAATATAATGCCTTTCTACCAAGTATTGACAGTGAACACCCTAAAAGTGTTAAATATATGTATTTGTCGGGTAAAAAACGTGATAAGTTGTTCAAGAATTGATGTCTGAAGAGCCGCAAACATCTATACAAAGAGCCGCTGCTTGCTGACCCTTGTGTTGAGCGATTAACTGGAAATTTGGAAATTCACATTGTGAAATATTCTTATTACCATTTCTTATCCATTCTTAATTTTGTAACTTCGAATGGCAGAATGTTCTTATCTTATTATTATTTCTTTCAATCGATAAAATTTTCATGGATACCAGTCAAAATTATAAATAAGATGTAATTTTGGCAGAAAAGTTATACAAGCTAAGTAAATTTCTTTAAATGATAGTCAAACATAAAAAAAAATCTTAGTTTGCCTGCTACTATACGTCTCACGCACTCAAGTTAGAGTTGTACTGCGCACTAAAGCCGGTGCCCATGTCTTGACTAATGGAAAGCTTTTATCACAACACTTTCTATAATATCGACTGTGGAAAGGAAAAAGGACGTAACCCTCAATTTTCCAAAGCAGATTTTTTTCGATAATAACAATGTATAAAACTTGACACACATTTTATCAAAAGTATGGAAGCTGAAAATGCCGAATTAGTATCTAAATTAAGCTTTTATGTTTGAAAAAGATGACCTTGTAAAAAATTAAAACCTAGAAAAAACACTGAAATAACGGTTTTTCCGAGACAATTTCTTTAATTAATATTAGATTATGTCAATTAAACACCAGTTTTGAAGTATCCGTGCACTTCAAGGTTGTGTATAATTCATAATTTGCATGTCACAAAATCATCAAAACACGTTTTTAGCGTCTCCTGTAAAATTTGATATGTATGGGTTACGTCCTTTTTCCTTTCCACAGTCGATATATATATAATCTTCCTATTCAATTACCATTTTATATATAATAGAGTCAAGCAAGATAACTTCTCTATTTAACGTTAAAAACACCTTTTCCAGATGCTAAGATTACCTACAAACTCGTTTTCAAATGTCCTATTTAAATGATTAAATTGGCCATTAGACAAAGTGGTATTATTATTAGTTGTGTTCGATTTAGATAGATAGGAGAAATTTCAACTGAAATCAATGGATAATTGAAAGTTCGCATATTCTCGTGGTCTAATCCTCTGATCCGTCTTTAAAAATGTTTGAACAAATGCTTAATAGCCAATAATAGTTTTCACTTAATTATGTTCACATTCAAATACTTAGGATCCGGAAAATAGTTGATCAACTCTACTATAATAATGTTAAGCTAAAGTACTCCTTGTTTTAAGTCTTTCGTGATGTGATAATTATTATTTGTGGCGGATTAAACAATTGAGAAAACCCAGGCGTAGTACAATTTGAAGGTTCGGGTTTTTGGATAACAAGATTTCCATGTTATATGAAAAAATAATGATTGAAAACTGCATTATAAATATATCCGCTAAAATATGTAGTATTCGCTTTTTTGAGACTTGATTCGTAGAATCTAAGCGCGCGTCTCACGGACTTATGGGCAGGGCCGCAGCTAAAGTTCAGCGAATAGGGCGGTCGCCCTGTGCGTAGAAGCGCCGAAGAAGCATGGGGACATGAAAATGATGTCAGGAATTTTATAAAAAATCGAAATACCGAAATTTCGGCGCAAAATCTACTCCATGATCTAGACGCGGAATGTTCTCAATACTACTTATAGATAAATTTCAACTGTTTTTTATCAATGATCGCATTAATTTATATATACAGCGCATGGTCTCCATTAAAAAATATTTAACCACTAGCGATATCTAGGCCACAAAAATAATTTAAAAAAACATGTAGACTAATATTTCTTGGATTTCCCGTTGTGAATATTAACTTGTTCAATGGGAAACTACGGTGTAGAAGAAATAGGACAAACTCAAATCCAACAAAGTAGATATTATTTGGTGCACCAAAAACCGTAAAGTCCAATGGGGGATTTAGTACTTGGGAGATCTCAGACAAGTCATTTTGAGGACCCTTATATTCGGAGGCCCCAAACGCGCGCCGCATGCGCTTATTAAGCCGCTGTAAAAGTATATTAATATTACTAATGAACAACAAGACGAATACTCCAAATCAATTTATCTCTCGCGGCTCGGAGACTAGAAAAATACTTCTCTGCCGATGGGGGTCGTTTAGGGACCCCATTGGTTTCCTCATTATTGGCCTTATTCTTATGAATTTCAAAAAAAATAATAGCCTAAGGGCTTTAAAATATCTCTTTGCATCATTCCTCATACATTTTTTTAGTAAAAATCCGTGGTTTTTCAATAAATAATCATATTTTAAGTTGCGCGTAAAAAAGACGTCATCCCAGCACACATGAAATTACAACTGACGAATTTAGCCCAGCTATCTTACGAACGATCGTTATCGCGGGCGCTTATCGCCTTATCGCGTTATCGCGTATTTATATAAACTACAAAAGGTCCAAAAAACTATGATACAAGAATACCTTAATTATAAACATTGTATCACCCATATTAAAATAGATATTGAAGAAAATGTGGGTATTGGGGTCGCATTTCTTGAGCTTAGAACCGGAAAAGTTATAGTACCAAAAGACTTTTATGCAAACAACCCAAAAATATGTAAATATATTTTTTTTTACAATGCGGGTAAGTTTACCATATATTTATACTTTTACGTCGATTCCTTCAAAATCGTAAAATCAAGGTTTTACTATACTCAAATAAACCGCTCGACTAGTTAATTTTTTATAAAATAAATTAGATTTATTAACCAGTACTATATTTTACAATATTAATGGTCGATACAACGTTTCGCATGTATATGTATTGTGTACGCCACTTTTTCGAAGTGGAGAGTTTGTCTGAAAAATCATGGGCGAGCAGTTCAGCATCTTCATTGACCCGAATAAAAAAGGTTCTCTCTGAAGTATTCAGACTTGACGGTAAAAGCGCATCGTAATGAAAAAATTCTCTACGACAAACATGTTTATTCTGTTTCTTGAATATCAAACAACTTATTCATTACATGTAAATAATTTATAGGTACAGTACAAAACATTATCCGAGATTCGTTTGGAAGTAAAATTATTTCATAAAGAAAGTTATTTCATATTTGTATAATAAAGTGTACCCGAATGTTTTTTTATCGTTCACATGGAAAACATATATTTTAAGGCCTATTGAAATTCTATATTTTTAAGGAAAAAAAATATTGTATTAACTTTTGCGGACGTAAATTATCGGGTCCGTGGTGCAGTGGATAACGTCGTTGGCTTCTGGACGGATTACGAATCTCAGTACGAACATCGTTTTTTCAATCGATTTATCGATTACTGTTTAAAGGCATAGATTTTGTGATATGTAAAAACTCCTTCCCAGTTTTCCAATATTTTTAATAACTGGGAGAGCGATTAGTTAACAACTAGTTCTGTCATAGCTATTTCTCTCCTATCTCCCTACCCTCATCTACAAAAAAGAAAGATTGAGCAACTGAGTAACCATTAGTTATCGTAAAAAAACTTAAATATCTTCATTAGAAGGCCATATACTCTACATTGGAAGCGGACATGAATTTAAAAAAAATCGAATGTGGAATTTCTACGGTGCATAACAAACAGGTATAGTCATTCTCAAATATTTATTTGGCAAGAAAAATTTATCCGGTATGTTTTTATTCGAGCCGATAAAAGAACGCCAAAAAAAATAATCACACAATTATTTTAAATGGGTATAATTTAAATTTAACTTGCTCAATTATGGGCAAACCTATACAACTCAATGGTTCTCCCTAAAATAAATTATTTCTTCGTTTTCCGTAGAATCTTTTTCCCCGCGTAGCCTTTTCCATCCGTTTGCATTTTAACAAAAGTCGTGTGGAAAAAGTTTCTCATCTTACAAGTGATGGATTCGAGTGATAATGTTCTACAACCGACTGTTTTTTTTTCCTTTTTTCTTTTTTTCCCACACCCGTGTGATGAAAGTTTCAAGACAAGCATTGCATACGCTTCAAAGAGTTTGTACACATAATAATTTTAATAAGTCAATTAAAATCGGCGACAGGAATGATAACTTTAAGATTGTTTTTCCGATAATCAATAGCATAATATGTTTCGTTTTATTGATTAAAATTTAAGAAAAACGAATTCAACATTTTTTATTGGAAATCGAACGACGTATAGTACCACTTTACTACATAAATTCAATTAAACAAAAATATATTCAAATACAATTACATTGATTGATTTGAAATTTACTTACTCTGAATACATGACGTTGAAAAACACTACTAAATGGTGCCGCCTAAATATTATATATAGAGGGGTTTTTCAGTTGACACAATATTAAATTAAAAGTGTTATTTATATAAAATTGTAAAACTATTAAGTAAAGAATGTGAAGACAGAGCAATAATGAATATAATGAACGTTTTACAAAGTACACTATTTACTAATTAAACAATGTAAACAATTAACAGTTTACAATCATTCAGGGATATTATTAGCTCATTAGTAAGTGATATTAAATGATTTAATGACGGCAAGAACTAGTCTAGCTAGGTTTTAATAAAACATCAGGTTAGTTACATACTATAAAAATAAATAATTCAATTGAAAGTAATTAAAATAAACGGAATAAAAAAAAGCATAAAACTTTAAACGAAACGTATTTTTTCTCAGTGTATATTTGATGCCTTCTCTCAAAAAATTAACAAGAAAAAGTGTTATATTTATTGGCAGTATTCTATTTTAATAAAGAAACAATGCAATGTATTGTATTATATTATATTTAATACAAGTTTTTTTAATCGATAGCGTATTACTTGTATATTATATAATATTATAAACTATAATTAATATTTTTCATGAAATATAAAAAAAACACACGTACATTTATAGCAGTATCTTTTGATTTTCGTTAAAAAACCAATAATATTGTTTTAATCAAGCCCTTTCTTTCGTATTTATTTTTCGTTTTAATGAGTCTTGAAATAACACTATTCAATTTTGAATCATTCAAATTATGTACATTCACACAAGTTTCGTCACTAACGACACGGGTATCACCTTTTGGCATCTTCAGGCGTTCAAGTGCAGTTCAAGTTTATCCATGCACTTGAACTTCTAAAGATTTGATACGTAATTTGAACGATTCAAATTTAATATTGAAATTCCACCGAGCACCTTCAGTCGAAATCTTTAACAATAACATCATTTCTTTAACGTGTTAAAGCTTTTATTTGAAAACATATTTTTTAGTAAATAAAAATCTTTACGTGTAGTATATTGACAGTAAAGACAATGAAAACCCTACTCGGGAGTAGTTCATCAAATAATATACGTAGGTGTTGTGAATACTTTTCGAAATAATCCATAAAATACCTGCGTAAGAAAAAAGCTTCAAAAATATTTAAACGGCCCCGCTGAGGAACACATCCAAATAAGAAAGTGGATTCAATCTATCTCATGGGAAATTATTTTTATAAGCACGGCAAAAACTGTCATTATTTTTCATTAACTAGGAAGTTTATACGCACTAAGTGAAACAATAACATTTCAGATTTTCATACTCAGCTGTATTGCAGTAACTACATTTTTTAAATATGTCTTATTGTATGTATTGAATTAAAATGTATCAAATTGATATAGATATAATATATCGTTGAGATTGTGCGGTTTTGTAGGTACAGTAATACCCCGCTTAGCGCGACCCCGTTAAGCGCGGTTTCACTATAACGCGAATTTCAAATTTCGCGCTCAAATGCCTCGCATTACGCGAAAGAGTGCGTATAAACATATTAAGTCATTAACTTCTCTATGGTCGCGGGATCCCCGCTTTCTCTGAATATTCTCTTTGAAGAATTGGGAATTCCCCGTCCTTCGACCTTGTTCTATGGGGATTTCCTCGTTCGTTTCGTGTGTTCATTTGTTCCGTAATGTTAGTTAATGTTAGTACAGAATAATCCTATCTACGATGAGGAAGAACAGGTAGAAGAGAAAGTTTTATCTTCAGGGGAAATACAAAATGCACTTTCAAAAATTTATTCAGGTTTGGACATATTGCAGAGTATAGACAATAGTGATGACCGTGTCTTGACCGTGTGTCAAACAATTAAAAACAGTGTTGGGTGTTATGAACGTATTTTACAAGAACGTAAACAAAACGCTACCCAAAAGACAATAGATGTATTTTTTTGTAAAAAATAAGAGTATGTATTGCATAAAGTGTTCTTAGAATTAAAGTGATTGATAAAAATGATTTGTATTTTTTTGTATTAAATTTTGACTATGTTTAATCATAAACCTCGATATACGCGAATTTCAGTTAACGCGATTTTTTTCGGAACGTATCCCTCGCGTAAAGCGGGGTATTACTGTACAAGTATTTTTGTATTTGTAAAATATTATATAATTTTCTTTTCTTTAAAATTGGTTCTTTGACATCGAATCGTTTTTTATAAATCAATCCAAACCACTAGACCAGTGGTTCTTATAGAATTTGCCTAATCGATCGCACGCGTTGTCTCGCGTCGAATGGAAGATCATACGAAGAATAAGAAGAATTCGTCACCTTGTCAAGGGATCGTTATATAAAAATAAAATTTTCTATGTATATAAAAGCAACTATGGAGGAATTTTGGATTTCTTTCCAATACGAATACGCAGCTCTGCATAAGAACACTGAAAATCTTGTTACAGTTTTCAACATTATATTTATGTGAGCTCGGTTTCTCAGCCATAACTAATATGGAAACTAAAAAAATAGAAACGATTTTTCATTCATGTACCTATACATATCGACTGTGGAAAAAAAGGACGTAACCCAACATATCCAATTTTACAGGAGGCGCTAAAAACGTGTTTTGATGATTTTGTGACATATGCAAATTATGAATTATACACAACCTTAAAGTGCACGGATACTTCTAAAGTGGTGTTTAATTGATATAATCTAATATTAATTCAATAATTTGTCTAGGGGAAAACCTTTATTTCAGTCTTTTTTCTTGGTTTTAATTTTTTACAAGGTCATCTTTTTCAAACTTAAAAGCTAAATTTAGATACTAATTCGGCATTTTAGGCATTTTCGGCTTCCATCCTTTTAATAGAATGTGTGTCAAGTTGTATACATTGTGATTATCGAAAAAAAACTGTTTTGAAGAAACTGTGGGTTAAGTCCTTTTTCCTTTCCACAGTCGATATGTATATAATTTCTTCCGTTGTATAACTGTTATTTGATCTGTTAAATTTCTAATAAAGTTTTCGTCCGCATATTTTTCTTTGTTTTCTACTCGTTTGATTTTTGTGCATCGCCATTTTTTCTCATGACAAAAAGTGCACCGTGACTTCGAAAAGGTTAAAAACCACCGCAGTAGCCCTATCTTCACCCTATATTTGCTATCCCTTTTCTCTTATAAAAAAAGATAGATTGAACAATTGAATAATAAGCAGTTCTCCTAGAAAAGCTTCTGATGAGATAGCTCCATCAGGAGGTCATATGCTCACAATGGTGGTAGATTTATGGATAAAAAAAACCAGGAATATGCGCCATTTAAAAATAATCGGATAGAAAAAGAGCCACATAATTGTTTCTGAAATATCTGGCGTTATTCGATCTCTGTGCATATTACTAATATAAACTTCAAACTTGATATTGTCATATTTCCGCTACAGAATCGTATTGCTTTATTATGTAGTGTCAGATTTCTCTAAAGAGCATTCCATACCATTAATATTGTGGCTGTGATGTATGAAGTGTCAAAGTGTCGTGGAGATATATTGATGGATAGAGTGCAGAATAGGAAGCCCATTTAATAAATCTGCACTACATTGATAAATAACATATCACATTTTTGATATTGTTTACAGATATATCTTAAAAGAATAAACCATAGAATAATTTTACGTTTTTTAAACCATTCGCTCGTTAGATCGAGTCTATGAACGATTGTGTTTATCTGGTTAATTTTTAAATAAACTTTTGGACAGTATTAATAGGTTTGGACAGTAATATGTGTTCTTATTATTCTATGATTTGGATAGTAATATTTGTTTTGGACAGCAATATATGTTCAGAATTTATATTATACCTCACAGGTTCGAATCCCATTACGAAAAACATTTTTCAATAGATTTATCGATTTTATGTTCGTAGGCATGGATATTTGTTATGTCTAAACTCCCCCCCCAAAATTCCAATCCTAAAATAAGGGGGTGTCACGAGAGTGATTAGCCAACCACTAGTATTGTCATAGCCCTATCTTTCCATTTCACTCTCTTTGGAACAAAGTAGAGGTTGAGCAACTGATTAACAATAAGTTCTCGTAGGAACACTTCTGTTGATATAAACTCTTTTAGGAGTCTATATGCTCCACATTGGGAGCGGAAACGGTAATATATATATATATATATATATTGAATAGTCAGTAATTAATTTGTATATTAACCTTATGTTCATTATTATGTTCACAATCAAAAATCTGCTATCATTAACTAAGGAAAACTTATTCGATTAACTGACAATTGTATGACATACGAATATGTATAGTATTTTGAATGATCATTAAAATTAACTGTATAAAAGTGACACAAAACCGCGAATTGATAAGAGATTAAACGAGCTCCATGTTAACGTATTGGTAGTAATATTCGTCATAAAAAACACAAATTTTAATACAAAATACACAACATTAAAATTCCACACGATTGTGGAATTAGTACAGAGATTTGTTTTCTTTTAATAAATAAACTTGTTATTTCTACAGGTTATAAATAACGCAGATGTAATTTTAATTCAAATTGAATTCGATTCTTTTCATTTAGAAGGCTATTGTGAAAGGTTTCCCTTTGATTTTCAATAGACTTTTATGAAACGTTGTAAAAATACGCACAGGCTTATTAAATTCCGGCTAAAGTAACGTTTTTATTTTATTTTTATCCTACACAAATACAATAAAGCTTTTCAGAAAAATACTTCTGGCTCTGAATACAAAAACACAACATTTCAATTAAGCAATCATTGTATTGGATTTATGATTCAATATCTTTGAAAATAAGTTTCTTTGAAAAATTTATTATGGGAGCAAATAATTACGATATAAAACATTTTCGGATTTAAAGTGGTTCTTAATAGCATTAATACACATAATAAAGCAATGTTAACAGTGGCTTAATATTTTTTTCTTACCGTGACCGTTTTATGAACTATGCGTGTTTTAAAAAAAACAATTCAACAAGTAAATTTAAGACTATGTTTGCCGAATGGTAATGGTCACGTGCATTTGTTTCTGAGTTAAAGATTCAATTAATCAAATGACAAATATCATTTATTGATTGTTCAAATAGAATTTATAGATTACAATAATTATTTATCACAAAGTATTTGTGATACATTGCTTTAATCCAAACACGTTAAAAAATTGGAGGCTATAAACGCTTGATGGAAGTTATATCAACATAAGTTTTTCTAGAAGAACTGGTTAATAATCACTTGCTTTTTGAACAGTTATTTTTTTAAGAAAACAGGGATAGAATGGTATGGCTAGTACAGAATCAGTGATTAGTTTATCGCACTCTTCCTAAGTCTCGTGTTTAAAGATCGGATGGGCTATAGGGAATTTTGGAAATCACAAGCATCCATTGCCTCGGAACAGAAATGTATTTCTCTATCATAAATGAAACTGCCCATTCTGGAATTCAATTCTGTTTGCACCGTGACTGAAGCCAACTACGTTGACCACTAAACCATGGACCCAGCCCTGATTATGGTACGTACTTTAGCAGTTTTTAAAAATATTTATGCTTTAGTTTAGTAGTCTCCGAAGAGAGGCATGCGTACGTCAAGAGGTACGCCAAAAAATGTTATATATTTAATCAGGCTCTTCAAGAACTTTCCAGTACATCTGTTACTCCAAAAATGAATATTTAGGAGACGCGAAAAGTCGAGTTTGGTTATTATATAGGTATTATAAAAAATGTTCTTGTTACAACGAAGGCTGTGGAGTCAGAGTTGGGAGTTGTTAAGTCGGAGGTATTGTCCGGAGTCGGAGTAAGACAAATCTTACGACTCAGGTCCATTTTTTGAATTTATATTCAATGATGTGTATTCAAACCACAATAGTCTGAAATGTTGCTACTGCATGCTAGGTTGACTAAAGATAATATGATGGTATAAATAAATATACGTTAAAATGAAATTATTAAGAAATGTTTTGAGCCGTCTTTTTATACCCGACTCCACAGCCCTGGTTACAACATCAAAAAATATATTGAAATTAACTCTGAACGTAGCACGAAAGTTTATTGACGCGTAAATATCGCTTAAATTTGATGAAACATCATTTTTATTTGAATTGTATTTTTTACATGGAAGTTTTCAACTTTGACTTGACCACAATTAAATAAACTTTATATCTCTCGCAGAAGTTAATTTTCCCTCTCGTATTAATTAGATATATTATTTCATGGAATCGTATTACGATATGTTTGCTCTGTCTAGATAGTTTTTTTTCCACATACGTTTTCATTTTGCGCAACCAGTATTTGGACATCAAAAATTTTCCTTTGAACGAGCGAAAGAAAATCTCATAAAACATGCCCCGTGTTCGTACGTATTACATACGATAATATACGATGATCATATAATATACGATACATACACAGTGGCGTACAAAGATTAAAATATAGACTTAGGTTGGGCTGTAATGAAAAAACACTATAAACACAATAAACCGGATAACCGGTTAAAACCGAAATATCATGTATATTGATTAGGTAGGTATGTAAAAAAAAATAATCGTAGAATTTTTTCAATATTTGGCATAACAGCTATTACTCCAATTTCAAACAAAAAAAAGATATTTATCTTAATGGGACTCTAGTTACCAACCTTTTTGCCATGGCAAAGTAACGACACTAGAACTTGAATCATACTACTAGAACACAAAAGACACATATGTAACACATATGTAACAATTACTATAATATGAGAAAAAATATTTTATGATAAAAAATATATGTGAAATAAAAAATATATAGCTTGATTATAAGACTCATGGACAACTTTGAGACAGAAGTAGATTATTCTACTAAATGTATGTTTTAATAAATGTAATATATGTTCATTATGTTTTGTGAATTGTTTCCGTTACCATTCGCTACGCACAGCTCTAACCTCGGGATTCCGACCAATTTTGCGATCCCGTAATCCCGGAATTTCGTGATTCACTATAACATGCGAAAATTCGTAAGTAGATACGGGACTTTTTCAAATGAACGAGCTAAATACAAAGCTTTCACATTTTTCAATAACTGTAGAATCTGCCGAAATTTCGAATTCGAAACTTTTTGAAATCAATATTGAAAATTATTTTGGAATCTCTCGAATCTTATTTTATCGCCAGTGATCAATCCCGAAATCGCAGGATCAAAAAAGGGTCCAGAATTGGATACTCTAATTACAGCTTTCATTGAGCATATCTCGTAGCAAAACAGCATTGAGCACTTCAAATGGTTACCAGGAATGTTTTAGGAGCAGCTTCTCATGACATGGTTTTTATACTGTTAACTAAAGCAGTAGAAAGTTTCGAGTAACTTTTCCGTTTTACTTACCGTTTTCAGATATTCTATTTAGAACATTACAAACTGTCCTTATTTTTGACCACCTAAAGTGAAGCGTAAAAAATACAAAGTAGAAATCTTGAGATATCAGTGAATCAGAAACGCTTGGATAAGAAACCGCCATGTTCTGATATGATCTAGAGATTGCATTAAGAAGATTGATTATCGTGGTGTGATAAATAAAAATGAAACAATATTATATCGCAGACATCGGACAATCGGAATAAAGTAAAAGATATACCCATTGCTTCTACAGTAGGCACGCTTCTGAACTCTCTCGTATATATATGTATGTCGACTCGTATTTACGATATAATATTCTTATCTCCCTTGCGCACTCTGTACCTAATCATGCGTAAAAATATGTCGTAAATAAACTTATTTTATAGTTTTCAAATGGTTGGTTATAAAAGTTTTGCTTCGAGCCTAGCTTATAATGTAAAAGGCTCTAAACTCCTAAATTGAAAAGAAAATCATGCCCACAAGAGTAACGGCCGCAAAAACAAAATATTTTTAAGAATATTTAAATTTATTAATTTTAAGAAAAGTTTAAATTTCTTATTACATCTTGGTGTGTGGTTAGGGCATATAAAGTTTAAGAAGAACACAAGATTCGTCATGGAAACGTATAAGATATGACGTGAGGATAGGAGGTGTCTCTGAGATCCATGTTTCAAGGAGTGAGTGGCGTGAAAGCTGTTTCCGCAATGATGTCATTCGAATCTTGAAAATATTCCAATTTGTATTTAAGTCGTAAACTACTTGCTTAGTAACATTATGCATGCTAACAGCTGGGCTATACTTCAGTCATATTATGTAAAAATAAAAATATCCTGATATATATTCTGAGCAGTATAATATGGATTTCTTAGAAACAAACTCATTAGTGTTTTAGAATCAATGATTCTAATCTCCGAATTTCATAATAATAGGGCCCATTAGAGGAAAAGTGAGTCAAGTGGTATTTTAGGAAAAAAATAAGATGCGTTGCAATATTCTACACGTCTTAAAGTTAAGTAACTTCAGTTAATACACATCGCAATAGTGCTCATTAAAATTAAAATATGCAAGTAAAGACGTGATAGTACCAAAAAGTCCAAGAAAAGGTTTTACCATTTTACTATTATAGTTGGCTCACTTTACCGCTAAGGGGCTCATATAACATACGCATAGATTTTCAACGATGTATTGCAACTAATAAATAAATTATGTTTGGCAATATCAATTTTAACAAAATGCACAGGTAGTAGCATATTTTTTTTAACCCAAGTTCGCTTCCTATAGCCTCATAACGAAGATATTTCAAAAAAGCTTTTCTACGGTAACTGCTTGCTGTTAATTGATCGCTCACGTTAATTGATTCCAGTTATTTTAGGATAGGAAGGGATGGATTGAATTTTTAGACATCACAAACATCCATGCCTTCGAACAGTAATAGATAAAACTATTGAAGAAAAGGTGTTCATACTAGGAATTGAACCAGTGAGATCCGCAATAGAATACGACGACGTTAAACGCTGCGTTATGGACCCAAAATAATCATATTACTTCCATATAAACATTAAGTCAATATTTATGGTAACCGGTCTCAAATTTTTGTAATAAAACTGCTTCAGTGATGGCAATATATATATTTTTACTTACGATATGAGATTCAGCGCGAACACTCACACTTTTCTCTCTCGATAAGTTTTGCTTGACAGAAACCTTTTGAAAGTTTCAGGAAATAGAATAAATTTAAAATGATTTAGGTATCACGATTCTCATCGCACCGATTTTCCAATTTATTGATCCCTAAAGTTTGAATACATTAGAGCGAGTTTACTCATTTTATACTTAGAATTATCGTTACTTTTTTGCACTAGTGCCGTATTTTTATAAAATACAGATTTTGTTATTAATGATCATTTTAGATTATATTATTAATCTTACTCAATTTTAAATAAATAACTCATTTGATTAGTTGATAATACCCGTGATGAACTAAACCTGTCCGGTTAAATAGTATTTTATACATATACATATATCCATGTTCGCTACCAATTTAGAGCACATGGCACAATGAAGGTTTTTTTAACATAAGTTTTTCTACAAAGTCTTTTTGTAATTAAGTCGCTCAACCTCTCTTTTCTAAACAAAGAGAGTAGTTGAGACTGAAGGAAAAGGCCGACAAGACCATTGGTAATCAAATCGCTCTCGCTACGCCCAGTTATTACAGGATAAGATGAGTGGGAAGGAATATTTAGACATCACAAGCACCCATGGTTTAGAACAGAAATCGATTGAAAACATGCTGTACGTACTGGGAATTGAACCCGTGAGATCCGGCACGGAAGCCAACAACGCTAACCGATAACATAATTATAATCGTTACTTAATATAGTTATTATAATCACATGCATACTATCTTGTCCTCCGCATCAGTGTACCCTAAATTTCTTGTTTTCTAGAACAAACAAAACTGTTAATTCAGAGTGCATTTGCTCCATATTGGTTGAAAAAATACTAAACAATGAAACTGGGCGTGATTTTAAATATACAATATAAAACATTCCTTCTAATTTTTCAATTGGTCGGAGAAAATTCTGCATCTGTTTAACGACATACATTTACGGATACATTTGTAAGCACAAGTTTGGTTTGAGATTCACGATTCATTTCTCTACGCTAGTCAAATGACATAACTGTGTATTTACACCCTTTGGACACGTACATGACGTCGTATGCTCTCGGACCTGACGCAGTGAGCTAACTTCACCAGCAAATATTTAATTACAATTTACACGAGAGTTTCCGTGTTTGCTTTTCGGGACCCATACAAAATCCGGATAAATCTTATGGGAACGCGAATGAGCGAGAGAGAGCTAGAATAGCCATACACCAGGGTATACCAATATGCGAAGCTTTAAATTAATGTCAATATTTGTGTTTCATTTGTTTTATATTAATACCCCGTTTCCTAATCAGGTTGATAAATTAAATGATTTCATTGGTACCATTTCATCAGTTTACAAATCAGAAGATTCCAGGTTTCATACTTGTCTGAGTAAAATATTTATTTCTGATATGTTTTGTGTATTATATGACAGTAACTTCCATTCAGGTCCTATGGCGCAGTGGTTAGCGTTGCAGGCTTCCGTGCCGGACTTCACGGGCTCGAGTCCCAGTACGAACAGTATTTTTTTGATCGATTTCTGTTCGAAAGCGTGTTTGTGATGTGTAAAAATTCCTTCTTACCCTTTTCGGTCATCTAATAACTCGGCGTATCAAGAGTGAGTATTTAACCACTAGTCATGTCCTAGTCTTATCTTTCTATTCCTTCTAGTCTATTTTAAAAATAGAGGCTGAGCGACTGAGTAAAAAACAGTTCTCGTTGAAAACAATTGTTAAGATACCTCCAGTATTAGGTCATATACGCTTCATATAGGTCTTGACTTACGCCACTTTCATAACTTTTTGTTATATACATATTGGTGAATCCGAAACAAAAAGATAGCCCTGATCGGTTTCCGTTAACGTTTTTAAGCCCCTGAATTACGTTCATGTTATCTTTCATATTGATAGATGTGGCGAAAAAAGTTTTACACCAAGATTTCGTTTTATTTTCATAAATATAATGCCTTCTTTCCACCAAGAAATGACAAATTAATAACGCTATTTAAGTGAGCAATGAATTACTTTGATAGCGTGTTTAAAAAATTCGATTGGGAGACATTTTACATTTTACTAAAGATATGATAAATCGATGATTTATAGATAATAAAACTTATTCTTTACAAATCCCTGGTATAGACGGAAGTGGGCAAAGCTACGACCGACGCCCAGCTCTGACCGTCGCGACGCTACTACCGACTAAAACCTCCCGATGGCCGGGGTGCGAAAAGCTTCGCATAAATCTCTCTTCTCAAAAGCTTTTGTCATTTTTATCTTTCATACCTACACACCATTAATGTTTGCGACAAAAGCGACGAAGTGGGTGACAATTTTTTTTTGTTTCTTTCGGTCTATTTGGCAATAGTGCGTACTTTTACTGTAATACTTTGTAACAATACTTACGTTGTCTTTTGTCGCTACCAAAGGCTGCTAATTTTTTCTTTACTTTTTTTTTATAGAAACAATTTGCAGAACAATAACTATTTCGAACTAATAAAAACATATAACTGTAAGAAAAACACGATGGAAGCCCATACAATCATTTTTCTTCATTCTTATATTTTGAAATCCATAAGAAGCGTTGCAGTGAATTTAATCATCATGTCCTTGATTTAACACAATACATTACAAGATTTATAGTATATGACAGTCGTCTATATTAAATGTAAATATATTGCTCCAGTGAAAAATATTGATTTGTGATATAGAGTTTGTCTCTTGATTGATTTCATTTAATTATTGATCGGTTTAATCACTATATGATATATTTGGTGTATTAGAAAATTAATGAAATGCTGAATATTATTATAATTAAATCAATACATTTTTTTCTACAGTCATGCATGCTGTATAATATCATTCTCAGTAGTCGTGAATGGATTTGTAACCACTTTTTCCCTATGGTTGGATATATTTTTCCAATTAAGATATGACTTAATTTAGAATGCATATTATATTTTATATTTAAACGTGTAAACACTATGTTTGAAAGAGATAATTATAGCATAAAAATTCATCTCCAATATAGTAATTAATGAATATTCAATTCTAAATAAATGTTGTTTTTCCTTTACGATACCGAAATGTTGATTTCATCGAAACTCATTTTATAAACAATAAAAATAATATTTTAAATTTTCCTATTTATTATATAAAATACAGATAATAAAATATATCTAATAATCGTAAATTTAAAATAATTGTATTTATACCCTTATATATATTTATTTTGACTGAGGAATGATAAAATCAACATTTATCATAAAGTTCAATGATAAAATTTGATTAATCAAAGCTTTCTCAACATGATATAAAAAACGTAGGCAACAATAGGTAGATAATAAAAAGTTCACGGAACAGGAAACGGCAGGCATATTTACATTAAACCCAAGGGTTTGACCGCTAAACAGTTTCAGTAAAGTGAAACAGATACGATCCTTGAGGGAAAAAAGGAAATTTTATTTACATTTCGTATTGAAATCCGCTATTTGATTTTATAGGGATTCTTTTTCATGGGAAAAAACTGCTGTTTTGGTGACCCCGTAAAGG
This sequence comes from Himalopsyche tibetana, assembly GCA_030503985.1. Lineage (NCBI taxonomy): Eukaryota > Metazoa > Arthropoda > Insecta > Trichoptera > Rhyacophilidae > Himalopsyche > Himalopsyche tibetana. The sequence continues at coordinate 9,547,668 of JAPJYX010000009.1, read as the reverse complement.
TAGTTTTTTTGATTTCAATTATTTGTTTTATGTATGTCTTTTCTTTCCTTTCTTAAAAGTTTCATTTAAAAAGAAAACGCGCTTCATAGTTGCGTTTAAATTGTACACAGTACACTTTAAACTATAATAATTTATTATGTGACATCTTTTAGTAATATATTATGCCACAAGAAATTTAATCAATCCAAAATATATCTCGGTCTACACATTTTAAATCAGCGGTTCTTTATCCACATTTGAATAGTTATTATATTAAACACAACTGATGTTATAGTTTTAGTGTTTTATTTACGTGTGTTTGTACCGGTAAAAAAATCGTTTGGCTCCAAGCGTGCTTCAAATGAGTTGCCAGATAGTAAATTTACAGCGATTTATCACAACTTTTTGGCTTAGACGAAAACACCTACGGCATCTTTCTGTATGATGGAATATATTACAGTGTGTGCAATATAAATATAGCAAAATAGACAAGAAATAAATAAAAACAAAGCTAGACAAATTGCAATTTCCTAATCAATATAATACTCCGTGTTATTTTTTAGCGTAAACCTGTAATCAAGCTTCATCGTACAGTTATGAGGAAACATTTGGAGACTTTTGCATGTTCATTGTTTTTGTTAAGATAAACAAAACCAACGAAGTTTTTATTAACACAATTATTTAAGAAATCAATCACAAATTTTGTCATTTTTATTGTAATAAGATTAAAAAAAAGACAGGTTTCGGTCAGCCAGGGATCAGTTTAAATTGATAGAAAATTTTACAAAAATCTTGGTAGATTATTATTCAATTACATATTGGTTATTTAAAATATTCATAGTAACTAAATGTATATTATATATACACATTTGTTTAAATTCATGTTCGTTCAGCTCAATCTGTTGAAAGGATTCTGAAGAGATTCTATCATCAATAATTTTCACATTTCTGCAAAACCGCGTTCATCCATGCGTAATCCTTTGGAACTATTCACCTTTGTCCAAACGTCTTCTCTCTTCCTCTCTCCCACACTCCTTCTCTCCTTTCATTCACTAATGGCCGTCTTCAGTGGCGGTACAAATTTTAATATTTCTTCGAAAAAAGATAAAGAAAGCTGTGATATAAAAATATGTGACCCTACACAATGTACTCAACTTTTGTTTAGCCATAGCGGCTTCTTACGACTGTGGGAGTCGAAAGCCCTGCTTTTTTTCAAATTGTGACTATAAGTTGGTTTTTGTGAGAAACGGTAAATATATAAAGAGTAAGTACTGTTAATTTAGAAAAATGTAAAAAAGAAAAACGCGGTGACATACTTTACATGACTTGGAAATGTCACTTAGCTTATTTTAAAATCAGGTCATAGATATCATATAGATCATAGGTTCCCAACCTTTGTCGGATGGCGACCCATTTTTATAAAAAGCCATGTGACTAGGCGACCCCTCTGAGGAATTTTAAATCCTCGATTTGCTATACTTTTTCCCCAGATTGTCTCCGAAACTCCTTTTTTTTTTTTAGCTCAGTGGGGAATTTGAAATACTCGATTTCAAAATCGAAAAAAGTTGGCGACCTCCCAGAAAACCCTTCACGACCCCCAGGTTGGGAACCCGTGATATAGATATTAACAATGATATAATAGAGAGAAGTTTGATGTTCTTGTTTTCTCATAATTTTCTTCTTGGGAGTCAATCATCCAACAATTAGAAGCCAAATTGTATTATTTTCCCACGTTTTTATTTCAGCCTTCAATAATGACGCAAGCAAAGATTTTCAATTGTTACCAACATAACATGGTATCTTCCTAAAATAATAATTTTAGTAATCTGTAATCAGTCAGTGTTGGTATTTTACTGCATTTTTTTTAAATAACATTTAAAGATTTCCAAATCGGTATCTGATCCAAAAAAATAAAATAGTGCGGCATGCAATAATAACTACACGATGGTTTCGGACCGCACGCGTAAGAATTTATCCTCGAATATGTCCACCACTGAAAATGGCGTCGGAAGAAATTTTCATTCCATATTCATTAGGAGCGGACCGTCAGGTTTGCGAAACGTCAGTCACTTTACGCGACACGGGTAACCAATTAACTCTGATGGAGAACTGTACAACTAAATCTCATACCTATACGTATTTATTGTCTCATAATCTACAAAAATTAGCGAACAAAATACGTTTTACGACAAAAAGATATTAATTTGACGTAGGTTGCTCTAAATTTATTCCCGTGGAAGGGTGTTCGAATATGTTATCTTTTTATTGTTCTGTTTCATTCAGTAAACGTCAGATAGCTATATATTTCGAAAACACATGCAGCGCCATCTAAGAATACTTTATATCAGCTTAGTAATTTTCTTGACATCTTCTCGATACAAAGATAAAAAAAAAATAGTCATTTAAAGTTTCGTACATTTTTATAGTCGTAATTTACTCATCATTGCGTCCAGAAAACAGCTGTTACCTTCGCGGGGCGTAGTTTGTATGTGTTGAGAGTGTGAGTATAGAGATAATTTTAACAGGAGTAAAACAATAATCTTTAAAATAACGATTTTAAATTGGAAGTCCCCGAGATAACTTTACTTGGTCGTTTACTACCGTAATGACATATTGTTCGTTGAGATCTTTCGCATTTATGTAATAAAACAATGGATTATATCAAGAAGTATACAATAATGGCGCCAAAAAGCTCGTAATAAGATAATCATTGCCATATATTTTGTTTTGTGTCACGATCACTGAACTAAAAATAATAGCTAAAATATTAACGTCCATTTTGTTTCAAATAAATATGGACATACAAATCTTTTATAATATTACACAATCTAATGGTAGGCAAATAATCGTAAGCATTCTCATTTGACTGCGTATTTCCATTTTCTAGATTTGATATTCCTGGAGAGTTTTGCGGAAATCCCTTGAGAAACCTCGTTAGTTTCCTTTCTCTACTATCTACCTCAATAAATTGAAGAACGAAATTATCATCGCGAACGTTGAAATTTTCGTAAACTAAAAAATCAGTGGCTAGAACCAGATTTTTGAAGAAAAATGTGAGTTCAAGAATTCTTGAGAAGAAAATGGATCAATAAGTACATGCGAGATATTTATAAAAGCATCATTGTTTGCGTACTCGTCATTATATTGAACATTTTTATACTTTTGGCAAAGAAAAATTATTCGAATAATTAAGTATTTCGACTGAAATATTATTCGATTGAATTTAATATAAAACAACTATTTTTGACGTCAAATTGGTGGAATCTTTACGGCTCTCTCTCTTGACAACAGTTCTTTAATAATATACTCAAATATTACAGAAAAAGAAAACATTTTTTTTAAAAATTATTCATTCTATTTCTAACGTCCGGTATCACCTAAGATTTCCATGTATATATCTATCAATATTACTAAGACCAGCGTAGTAACATTCTAGGGCTTTGAGTTAAAGAACGTTATAAATGAAAACATGTGTATGTTGATATAGTTTCTTTTTCTTGCATTACAACAACGTTTTGTTAATATTCTCTAGTTTCTTCTTAAATCACCAGCAAAATTGAACGTTTACTATATATATAGATGTTCTTGTATAATATTTTTAAGACTCCACCTTCAAATTTCAGTACCACCATAAGCCAGTGGTTTTAACCTTTATGTTACTGCGCCTCCCTTTGAAGAAAAAAACTACCTTCGCGCCTCCCCATCTTTCATTTCATATAGTAATGAAGACACGTTTGAAAGGGTAAATAATATTTTGGACTTTTCGCGCCTCCCAGGTTGGAAATCGCTGCCATAATCAATACAAACGTAAAATAAATTATAATATATAAATATTAGGTTTCAAAAATGACATTCGCTGTATCAAGTTATTATATAATAAAAAGCTCTTTTAGCCCTACTGTAAAATTGTACTTTTGTAGATAGTGTTATTTGTCTTTAAGTCTTCGATTGGTTGAGACAATGTCATCATTTGAGGCACCTGCAGATGAAACATGCAACAGTTTTGTAACTTTTGATAATAAGCGCCAGCTGAAACAAAATGACATTATAATACAATATTTATACTGAATTAATTACAATAGTCAATAATATATATTTGTCTGTACCATCAAAATAGTGAGAATCATATACACACACTATCTTTGTCTGCGCATCAGGTACAGGTATCAGGTATTGTCGATAGGTGACACTACCATTCGGTTATTCAATACAGTAATTACGTTTTTTGATTAAATGTATTTAGTAGGATTTGATATATTTTGTCACACATAAAATAACTGTATAATCAAAATAAAAGCGTAGCATTATTGAGATACTTCATGAAGTTTATTTAGATACGTCTCGGACTATTTTAGCTTCGTTCATTTTTTCTGTTATAATATTCACACACGCTCCCACGAGAAAAAAATCTCTTGTGTGAATACGGAGGCGTAAATAAAATTTCAGAATTTTCTCGTCACTTGATATTCTTTTATGAAATTGGATCAGCAACCTCCTGATCTTCGATAAAATTCCCTTGTCGATACAAAAAGTATTTGTCAATATTGTGAGCAATAATAATTCATCTTATGGAAGGTATAATAATTCACAGACTTGGCAGTTTTACTGAGAATATAAACTTACCCCACAGTGATTCTAATCACAACAGATTAATATAAAAAATAAATTGTTGATATTACAATATTCTAATAAACACTTTCTCGATTGTTACGCTCAAGTGAAGCGCAATTTTCGCGTAAAAATATCTGTCATATTAATAATGTTGAGAAAAATAAATTTCGAATTTAAAAATAGAATCTTGTTTGCGAATTCAAATTTTTATGTCACGATTCTTTTCAAACAAAAGAATTCGACATTTGATTGCTAATATAACATTGAAAGAAGTGTTTGTTTGATAGTATAATACAATTATAATATTAAAGGAGTATCAACATTATGTAATTACATTTATAACGTTGTAATTTATTCATTATACATACAATATTATAATGAAAATAAGTGATGAAGATATCACTAATAAAAAAATAAAACAAGAAATACTGAAAGCACGTCAACAATTTCATTGCTAAAGTTAAGTTAAAATGAACGTTTATTTAATCATCGAAGATGAGAAATGTTATTTTACTCATTTAAGTAAATACTTTATCCAGCGTATTATGTGTTATTATATTATTATTATTATGTATTTTCGCCTTTACAATAACAAGACAGAAAAATATTAATATAAAATTACAAAGAATGTAAATATGTATACATTTAAAGAGAAATACATCTATATATGTAATTGTATTTTTCAGCTGAAAAAAAACTGTTCAAAAATCTCTGATTACATTTTACAATATACTACAAAGCGACTCTTTTCTTAATAAGCACGAAGACATCGACGACAAAACTTCTACATAAACAGATCCCTAGTAAAATAACGAATGATATTGAACTATAATGAATCTGTTCTTTTTTTCAAATCAGGTGGGATTGTTTTTATTTTATTATATTGTTTCTTTCTTAATCTTTAATTGTTAAGCAGAAGTTGCGATATACTTTACAAATGACACACCGATAGAAACCCGATGATTTTTGCATTCTTGATTGAAATTATATTTTCCGATTCACTATTGCATACAGTAATGGCGTTATTACACTGTAGCTTTATAAAATGTAGGGTTGCAAAATATTGTGAATTTCATAATGAGTATAATTGAATCGCGGACAATAAAAAATAGTTATGCTTAACGACTAGGGTATCCAATCCCGGAGCCTTTTTCCAATCCCGGAATTTCGGGATTGGGATTTTCTCACCGAGGAATTTGAAATCCTCAATTCACTATACTTTTTCCCCGGATTATCTCCAAACCTCGTTTTTTTTTAGCTCACCGAGGAATTTGAAGACCTTGATTTGCTAATTTGGTGTCAATTTTCGGGATTTGCTCAAAGTTTCTCAATCCCGAAATCCCGGGATCGCCGCCGTATCAATCCCGGAATTTAGGGATCAGAAAATTGAACGGGGTCCCGGGATTGGATGCCCTATTAACGACGATATTATTTTCTTAACACGACTTATTTCGATTGCAGTTTTCTAACTTTTTTTTATTTTTCTTTTTTGGGCATCTTAAGCCGTTTTTCATATAATTCATCTTGTTGATTTTATTAAATTTTAATAATGCTGTAATTTATGAGGATTCGGAAATCCAAGGAGGCAGATATAATCCTAAAATGTTGGAAAATCGATAAAAACAAATTATGGACCAGAAGAAAGTTATTGTTAGTAATATTTTGATATTGAAATATATTTTATATCGTTTTGTTTAATCCGCCGAATACAGGAATATCAAAAAATTGCCACTTTTATTAAAAACTGGATTCTACCATTATTTTAATAAAATTTAACTAACTACACGATGACATTTGTCTATAACTCAAATCAAACAACAGCACACACACAATATCTATGCATCACAAGCATCAAGTCATTGAGCAAATGTTGACAGGTGTAACAACAACTTGTAAATGTATTACAATTTATATTAAAACCATGTCCGCTCTCAATGTAGAGCATTTTAACTGATAATTGAGTTTATCTCAACCGAAGCTTTCCACTAGAACTACGTGTTGATTAGGGCTCGAGCTTGATTAGGGGATTGAGAAATTTTGAGCGAATCCCGAAAATTGACACGAAATTGGCAAATCGAGATTTTTATATTCCTCAGTGAGCTAAAAAAAAAACGAGGTTTTTTGATAAACTGGGAAAAAGTATACCAAATCGAGGTTTTCAAATTCCTCGGTGAGCTAAAAAAAAAAACGAGGATTTGTGACAATCTGGGAAAAAGTAGATTGAAAATTAATCAATCCCGCAATCCTGGAAGTGGAAAAAGGCTTCGGGATTGGATACCCTAGTGTTGATAAGTTGCTCAACTTTTCTTTTTCGAAGAGAGTAGGGATAGAAAAAAGGTCTAGGGCAAGAAGCTAATCACTCTCGCTACGCTCCTTTTAATAATAGGAAGAGTGTGAGGGAATTTTATAAACATCACATATATCCGTGCCTTCGAACAGAAATTAATAACCCGATTAAAAAAAATATTTATAAAAACTTTCTGTACTATTTATTATGCAAACCCGTGAACGCATTAACTGAAGCCAACGAAGTTGACTACTCGACCACGGCGCCAGCGTTAGTTATGTAATAATGTAACAATTACTTCTCACTATTATAAATACCCTTTTTTGTATTGCCTTACGTTTTTTAATGTTCAAATAAATAATCAATTAAAATAAGATGCACTCAACATTTGATAAATTTACAAATTAAGAACACTTTTCCGTGCTAGGTCGAACTTCCTACCTTCTCATTCATGAATTTCATATCATCAGGTTAATTGTAATTTTACTGTAATGCTTGGCAAAATAAAACCATTATGCTGAAATCTAATCTCGACCTCTTAAGATACTATACACTCAGAGGGTACTTCAAACTCCTATTATTTTCCCAGGGTATTAGTGTCAAGGAATTCTTGAGTCACGTTGAAGAGGGGTCGTTATCCGTTAGAGTTTTGTATTATAGTTATCTGCAAAAAGGTGATGCAACGATAAAAATAAACCGAGCGGCTAAAGTATATATACTCATCCTGAAAGAAATACACTGTAAAGTGTTTTTCTTGGCGCTTTATCTCACTGCTGAATAGCTACTATCACTATAGTGCTACGTTGATTTTTTAATAATGATGTATTACTAGCTGCCCTTTGAGAGTAGATATGGCTTGTCTGTATCGCTTTATGGTATTCCATGTTAAATAATATATTTTTAGCTGTCACGCATGTGTTGTTGGGTAGTATCTGTTTGAGGTTTTGAACATTCAATTTTTTTTACATTGACATGTGAAATGAATTCCGTTTAATATTTTGTGCCGCGGAACACAGTATTCTGATGCAAAATTTCTAGCTAATTAAAAAAAAATAGTTTGTGAGACAATTATATTATACAGACGGATCTCTACTTTCGAACATTCTACTTTCGCACAATTCGCTATTTCGCACATTTTAGATTTTTTGGCGATAGTGCAAAAATGTTTTGTTTCAGCAAGTAACGGCTGGTTTGCCAAATTTAAAACGAGGTATTATTATTGTTTACAAAATATAAGATTCATTGTAGAATTGGCTGATGCGGATAGAGATGCTGGAAAAGACTTTATTTCCTCATTGTCCAAAATTATTGAAGATGGAGAATATACCCCATGTCAAATATTCAATGTAGATGAGACTGGATTATTTTGGATGAAAATGTTTAATCGTACATTTTTATTAAAGAAAAAAATCAGTTTCCTCTTGGCACAAACCCTCTAAAAACCAATTGACATTACTTCTTGGTGTAAATTTAGCTAATGTTAATTTACCAAGCAGATTATTCTAGAACATTGAAAGGGAAATACAAATACAACTAACTCTTGACAAGCTTATTTAAAAAACATATTTTTTATCAAATACATAAGTAAATTTTGATAAACAAAAATTTTAAAGGACAATTTTCAGTGTTTTTTTTTAAATCCCTCTACTTTCGAACATTTAAAATTTGCACACCTTTTCAGGAACCAATTGTGTGCGAAAGTGGAGGTCCGCCTGTATTTTGGTTTGCCAATAACCGACAACAGTGCGCCTTCAATATAGTTTTCATTGATCACTTTTAAGGTGCTCGCTGTCAATACTTAGTGGAAAGGCATTATATTAATAAAAACACAATATTCTTTTGTAATTATTTATCAAGATAAGGACCGGTTTCGCACATGGCGAGTATTGTTAACTGATAAGAAATACAATTTAAGATTGCTATGTTTTTTTTTTTTTTTTTTAAACCATGTCCGCTCCCAATATGGAGCATATGGACTCCTAATGGAGTTTATCTCAACAGAAGTGTTTCTACGAGAACTGCTTGTTACTCAGTTGCTCAACCTCTCTTTTTCCAAAGAGAGTAGGGATAGAAGGATAGGGCTAGGACAGGATTAGTGGTAAGCTAATCGCTCTCGATACGCCCCGTTCATAGGATAGGATGGGTGAGAGGGGGGAATTCAAGACATCACATACATCCATGCCTTTGAACAGAAATTCATAAATCGATTAAAAAATCAATTTATAAAACTGCCCGTACCGGGATTTGAACCCGGGCCCTCTGTAGCCGAAGCCAACAACGTTGACCACTCGACCACACAGGGGAATTACGAATAGTGCCCTTTATTCAAAATGTAGGCATTTTTAATCGAATTAAACCCATTAGATGAGGCAATAAAATGTTAAACGTACTCAAAATATATCAAAATGTCCATAAATAAATACTAATTAACATTTTTTTTTGTTAGCGCCGACGGAGTTACGAAATAAAACGGAAATAATTCATATTTTCCGTGTAAATTAAAATAAAAGTCGCGGAAAAATTAAACGCAAACACACACAGTAATGGAGAAAACGTGTCCACTCTGGGTGAATGCGTCAAGGAGCGGCGAAGGAAAATTCCTGCCGAAAAAAGCTCAGCGGAAGTTTTTGTGGCTCATAAAATCTCCTCCACAGGAAGCATAACAGAGGACTTTGAGATGAACGGCCGCCATCCCAGCCATTACACCGCGAGGCATTGAGGCTTTACTTCGCTAAGCCTTCAAACCGGATACGGCCACCGGAAATTCCATGTAAACGGGATTATAAAATGGTTGATGTCGTAAAAACTATAATGTTTCCAGATGAATTTCTGGCAATTTTTTCATAAATATTTTTACTTAAATTAAATTAAAATAACAATGTATTTTTTCCTTCGAGAATGTTATTTTACTATCTGGCAGACAAAGGTCCAGCGATGACGTAATACAGCAAAAGCAATTGATGTTATAACATTCGTTTAATTAGAAACAAAATTATATATTAAATTTGAATCGTTCAAACTATGTACATTCTCACAGATTTTGTCACTAACGACCCGGGTTTCGCCTTTCGGCATCTTCAGGCATTCAAGTGCACGGATGAACTTGAACTGACGCTTAGTAAATGAAAGTTTCGTGTTTATATAAGATATAAATGTATCACTGAGTCCAAAGCCACTGCTGGCAAAAAGGATAAGCCCATGGGAATACCAACAGATTTGACTAGTGAGCAGTTTCAAGAATTATATAATTTGTTTGTCGGCAAAGGTTTTATGATTATATGATTTTATGGTTATATAGGGTATAGAAGCGGAGATGTGGGAAAATTTGATATTTCGTTTAAAATCGGAAGATTTTGCAACTGTGCTTTGTTGATTTCTAAAATTTCTTGGAAAAAGAGCTTATGACTGTCCGTATTTGGGTGTAACATTTTTATCCCTTGTTCCTGATTGAACACGTGTCCTTCCGATATTAAGTGACATCCGTGCACTTGAATGCCTGAAGATGCCGAAAGGCGAAACCCGGGTCGTTAGTGACAAAATCTGTGAGAATGTACATAGTTTGAACGATTCAAATTTAATATTGAAATTCCACCAAGCACCTTCAGTCGAAATCTTAAATAAAATTATATATATTTATTTATAAAATATGTATATAAATTTATATTCAAGGGTAGTGAAAATTTCATTTTTTACCTATTCCAAAAAAACTAAACCGGTATTTATTGTTTTATAGACAGCTCATATCGACTGTGGAAAGGAAAAAAGACGTAACCCACACATATCAAATTTTACAGGAAGCGCAAAAAACGTGTTTTGATGATTTTGGGCCATATGCAAATTATGAATTATACACACCTTGAAGTGTACGGACACTTCTAAACTAGTGTTTAATTGACATAACTTAATATTAATTAAAGAAATTGTCTGGGTTATACCTTTATTTCAGTCTGTTTTCTTGGCTTTAACTTTTTACAAGGTCACCTTTTTCAAACTTAAAAGCTAAATTTAGATATCAATTCGTCATTTACAGCTTCCATCCTTTTGAACGAGTGTCAAGTTGTATACATTGTGATTATCGAAAAAAAGCTGTTTCAGATCAAAACTCCAGGAAATATTATTGAACTAGGTATGCTCTAGTGCCGTTCATGAAGCATTTCATTTAATTGGATGTTCCAAGAACCAAAACTATAAAGAAAAACTATTTGAACCTCAAGTACATTTAACCCGTTGGAGAAGTCAAATTATAATATTTTTTTGCTGTAATACTGAATATATGTGATATTGATGACTTAATTTTATATTTACGAGTACTTTCGTTATTTACTTTTTATATAATTTGGGGCGTAAGTTATTACTGGTTACATCATATTTTTACTGCTCTATGCCAGACTTTGTATATTATAACAAACCATTTTATTGGAACGATTACTTAACGAGGTAATATTTTTTTCTTTTCTAGCGCTTCGGGTCTTGATTTCTCCACTCCGATTGGTCATCCGCCTTCCTACTTACGATACCTTATTTGATCTTCTTCTGACGCTCCGATAGTAAAAAAAAACAAAAAATTCGCTCTTTAGCCCCCGATCACCGATATTTGGGCTAACTGTCTCACAACGCCGATCGTCAACACTAACCTTTATATAGTATAATATTTTATTTTATAAATGTGGTATTGTTAACTATGTCATGGCACAAAATTAAGTGCTGATATATATTACTATAACAACAAGAAGGTTAAACATTTCAGATATCAAAACACTATTAAACGACACAGCAGTGGATGGAAAAATGCTGCATAGTAGGTTGGTGTAAACGCACGAACTTCTGACTAATTCGTACTTAGCTACGTTCTTATTATATTTTATCTGAAAATGTAGATGGCGCTAACTCTACAACATCACATTGTTTCGAATACGTACAACGTGTTGTGCAAATATTTACTCGCTTAAAGACACCAAATGGATGGAGAATATAATAATTTAAATAATACAAAACACGGTGTAACAACATTCCGGAAACCTCATTAAAACTTATGCGTTGTTTTCACGTTATTAGTGCTTGTTGGCAAATCCTCTCATCCAGGGCGAAAGACGACAAGAATACTTTTATTTTTGCGCAACATAATCCGTTGTGTCACGGCAGTCACCTTTTCATGGATCGGAGTTAGTCGAGGACTGCGGTGGGATTTTGGATTGCCGGTGGAAAGCGACTTGTCGGAGCGGAGCTGTGAGGGGAAAATCATACCGTGATTATAATAATTTCACCCACCGAGAAAGCCTCAGGGTAGTTTGCAGTGCCGTGCAAAAGTACGATTTCCTATCATCAGTATTACGTAATTAACATAAATGAAATATGTTATTGAATAACTATGCGAATTTGACAAATTTATTGATCTCAGATAGTAACGAACAATCATTTGAAATGTATTAAGATATTGGTTAAAAAATGTACCTGTTTCTGAATACAAAACAAATAATGAAAAGAAAGTGAGTTATAAAATAAATGATTACTTTTATAAACTTTGATACAAATAAAATATTTGCACGAATATTGGTAAAATATTAAATTACACAAAAAAAATACACTTGCACTTGCACTCGCAATATATATATTATTTGCTCGATTAAAAAAATGGAAAATGGAGATTTTACCAAAAAATAGTAGTCTGGGTATAAACATCAATTATCTGCGAGGATCTTATGATATAAAACTTATATTATTAATTAAAAATAAGATGTTTTGTCAATAAAAACAATAGTTAAGATTTTAAGGAGTTAATTGAATGGAATGAACTTTTTGATAAAATTGAAATGTGTCAACGGAATGATTATACTATCTATAAAAAATGTGTTTGACTATTTTAAATTCAAGAGCCTATATTACATTAATAAATTTACATATTGGTTTAATGACGAGCGCCACTGCTGGCAAGCTAAACCCTGCTTTATCCCGACAGGGCCGCAGCGGGCGACCGCACTTTTCCTCATATACAATGTTAAAATATTGTTTTTCGGTGTCGGGCGGAGCTGTAAACTCTCGTAACAGTGACACAAGCTTAAAATGATCCCTAGCGATTCATTCGCCACCGAAATTGTTATTTGAATTTATTTATTTATTACTCCAATATTCCCGGACTCTGGTTTGTGAAAGAGTAATGCCCGACTGTATTGTTTTCGGGAAATGAATTTATTCCATATTTCATTCAGGATCTGCTGAAAGATTATTAACTATTATATATTAAAAAAATACGGAAGAGATTAAATCACAGTATATTTTTAGCATTATTTATTAAATTTTGGAGATTTGGTGCGTTTTTATATACAAATGTAATATATATGTACATGTTTATGACATTTGATGTATACATTAATTTACAAAAACTATTTCATTTCTTCGATGCGGCATATAAGAGAGAAAAAACAGATAAACTGGAGCTGTCAAAAAGGTGAGATTTGAAATAAATATCATTCACAAAAAAATTACACCAAATCAATAGTTAACTCTTGTATTTACTTAAACAACAGACGGTCCAGTCAAAAGTGTAAAGCTATTGTTTAATATATATTGTACGGGTACGTATTCTTCGTCGATCGAAAAATGCTATTTGTAATGGGACTTAAACCCGTGTGATCCGACACGGAAGCCCACAACGCTAGCCGCTTTGCCATAAGACCTGAAATCGACATTCGATCTGTAGGAAGTCATGTGTGTTTGTGATGTATAAAAATTCCTACCCACCCTTCCGATCCTTTAATAATTGGACGTATCGAGAGCGATTAGATAACCACTAGTCCTGGCCTAGCTTTATCCTTCTTTCCCTACTACTCTTTTTGAAAAAAGAGAAGTTGAGCGACTGAGTAAAAACTTCTGTTGAGATACCTCTATTTGAAGGCCATATGCTCCACACTGGGAGCAGACATGAATACAAAAAAAATCCTTATCAACTCCTCAAGTATTGATTTTTTAACCGACTAGTATTCAATGTATGAGATGTTTTCATTATTTACAGCCTAGTCTACCCAATATGTCAATTAGAATCAATCATTATATTTAGTTGGACAAAAAACGTGTGGGGTACTTAAAATATATTTAGTATCTTTCACTTGCTGAGATCAATCTGCGTCGTTTTTTTAAATAAACAATTCCGATTATTTTTACTAGTAAACTGTTTGATTTCATAATACTTCAAAACATTCTTATATAAATGTATATTTATTGTATACGAAACCCAACCACATATTCTCGTGCAACCGTGACATTAAACCGCACCGAATCGATATGTACGAGCGATAATATGTGTAGCAGCGATATGTGTAGTGTTTACAGCCGGAACTTCTTTAAAAAGGGACTCGGAGCACGTATCTACATAGGCTAAGCCATAATTTATGGCCATAAAACGAGTATCCAAACAAATAAAAGGTAACGAATACAAAGATCAGGATATGATTTATGGCTTAATGTTGCCCTCGCCGACTACATTAGCATTTACTTCCGTTCGCGGGAGAGCAGAATAGCGCTCGGACGGCGAGATTCTTTACCTGGAAAACGTCCGCTCAGCCGTTGGGAAAATTTTCTATTCCAGACGCGATCTTTTTATTTCCAGTCTCTTTTTTTTTGTTAAATAAAGTTGGATGTCTAAATTCAAACTCTTTAAGTGCGAATTTCTTCATCTCCGCATAATGGTCGATTAGAAAAAGTGCTTATTTATTCAGTGCTGTAAAATACACTTATTATCTTTTTTATAGGACGTTAGCGTATTTTTACTGATGCAGTAAAACTTTTTTAAGCAAGCTATAATTTGTAGTCTGACGAATAAGAAATCTTTTAAAAAGCATCAAACATGTCACATATTATTCTAAATATTTGAAATCATTTGAATTAAAAAAAATACAAATAATAATTGATTAATTTATTGTGAATGGTAATAATCAATACGGCTACACTTGGTTGGCAATAATTGGTGGACAGTTTATTATTTTATTTTTTTTCATTTTTTTAACCATGTCCGCTCCCAACGTGGAGCATATGGACTCCTAATGGAGTTTATCTCAACAGAAGTGTTTCTACGAAAACTGCTTGTTACTCAGTTGCTCAACCTCTCTTTTTCCAAAGAGAGTAGGGATAGAAGGATAGGGCTAGGACAGGATTAGTGGTAAGCTAATCGCTCTCGATAAGCCCTGTAGGATAGGATGGGTGAAAGGTGGATTTCAAGACATCACATACATCCATGCCTTTCAACAGAAATTCATAAATCGATTGAAAAATCAATTTATAAAACTGTCCGTACCGGGATTTGAACCCGGGCCTTCTGTAGCCGAAGCCAACAACGTTGACCACTCGACCACACAGGCGGCAGTTTATTATACATTAAGAAATCTAAAAATGCTAACCGTTGCCACCAAATGGTATCGCACTTCAATGCCTTTTCACAATAAACTATTTGAATACTCGAAAGTAAATTTTCCAATAAACTTGTACTGCATAATAATTTTATTGTGTAAGATGCTTTTACACTTTTATTTTGCGCCGGCCAATTAAGAAAACGCAAATAAATTAGTTTATTTTTCCAAAATGCTTTCTTGAAAAATGGTTTTCTAGTGAATGATTTTTAATTAAAAGTTTCTCGCGAACTTGTATACATGTTTGAAATTAGATATATTCACAAACTAGATTATCATAAATTTGAGCATCAATACAAGCTATACAAGTGATATAATACGAAAATATTGAAATAGTAA
The DNA here is from genome assembly GCA_030503985.1 of Himalopsyche tibetana. NCBI lineage: Eukaryota > Metazoa > Arthropoda > Insecta > Trichoptera > Rhyacophilidae > Himalopsyche > Himalopsyche tibetana. The sequence continues at coordinate 9,532,053 of JAPJYX010000009.1, read as the reverse complement.
CACATTATCAATTCAATATACATTACAAGCCCTCGAGAGGTAAAATTAACCAACTAGTAAAATGGTAAAACATTTTTCTTGGACAACCACGTCTTTACTTGGTGTTTTGGTGGATTGCATATTTTTATTTTACGGAGATAACACTTTATATTGAATTGTGTTACTTAACTTTTACGACACTTTAAGACGTGTAGAATATTACAACGCATCTAACTTTTTTTTCTAAAATACCACTTGGCTCACTTCACCTGTAATGGGCCCATTTAATTCGCTTTCTTGGAATATCTAAATATCCATTTTAGAACGAGTCGCAATTTTGCAACCTTATTGGATTACAAAGAGGTCAGTTTGAGATAATGCTCGAATGATTTACAACTAATAAGCAGCAATAAATAATCTACCTTTTATGATAGCATAAATCTAGCAACTGCCGCATAGCAAACCCTTCCAAATTATGAAACTTGTAATGTCCATTCTTTATTACATGCTGTAGCCCACCTGGAAGAGAATAGTTTCTCAAGTTATCTAATAAAGGTCCTTGGATGGGACACGTATGGCGGTAACATCTGTCAGGCGTCTAGGACGCTTTCGGTGATAAAAAGTCTTCGACAAGTTAGACGCACTGACCCTCGGACGTGAGTTTCAATACACTCAATTTAAGGACACTGCCATGCAGCAGAAAGAAAATTGAATACGTAAATTTCATCTGGGGAAATGTTATGAATATTTCTTTTTCTTTTGTCTCCCGTAAAAGCCAGTCAAAACGACGCTTTTGCGAAGTGAAAATGTCCTTTGTCTGTTTTTTATAATGTCACATTTTCACTCCAGGATGATTTTATTGTTGTTTTTGTTTTGTTAACTGATAGATAATAATTGTCGCTGGAGTATATCAAAGTATTTTATGATGATTACATTTTAATTAAGAGAGTAGTTATCAAATATTATTTCATAGCACTTAAAAAGGTAAGTAGGCGTATTTATTTATACGGAAAGGTTTTTATAACAGTGTAAGCGAGCAGCATATTTTCACGATTTTATGAAATGCTTCTGACCGATTTCGTTCATAACAAGCGTATCTAGCTTACGATTGTTTGCGATGAGAATTTCTTTTTAGAATTGACATTTTATTATCAGCAAATCAAAATATTAATTTCGTTCAGTAATTTTAGGTTTGGTTTTTAACATATTGATTTAAGACAGTTCATACAAAAAAAATACTTAATAATTACTCTTTTGAAGAGTATTTTTAGACTTAATTTAAAATACTCTTACTAAGTGAAGATAACAATCAAATCTTATTTTACACAGCTCTCAGACTCACGATATACTCGTATATTATATACATCATATTATATATATTATATCAGTTCTCGACTTACGACGGGGTTCCGTTCCAACACATAGGATGTTGGTTGAAATGGTCGTTCTTCTACTTCATTTTCTCCATTAAAATTCATATTATTATAATGTTTTAATAGTTTGTTCCATATGCCATTCATACATGATGTCGTTACATTTGACCATCCTTCTGAGATATTTTTAATTGCTTGAAAGATGTTACAGTTTTTCCAAAATTCTCTCAATGTCTGGTCTTTTTCTATTGCTTTGATTGCTTGGGCAAAAGTAATTCTTAAATAATGCAATTTAAAGTTGTAAGGTGGACGCATCAATTACATTAAGGCGCACGCATTATTTTTCATTTTTTTTTATTTTGGTCTCTATTTTATTTAAGTCGAGGTGGCCGTAAGTAGAGAACTGACTGTATGTACATTCATCGCAGAACTGTTTACTTATTATTTTGACTCAGTAGTTAAATTAATAGATTCACCAACAATTTTGTTTAAATCTTGTTTGAATATTAAAAGAAACGAACTTGCGGCCTTCTAGGTCGCCAAGTGCTGTCATTTGACCAAATGAAAATGTTTTTTTTGTTAATTTCACTCATTTACATACATATACTTGAAGTATATTCAATTGAAATATTTACAATGCAGCCTGATGAGACAACAGAAAAGAGAATGTGGTTAAAAATTAAAAGGTCTTTACCCTGATATATTTATCGGAAACAATGGCGTGACATTGTGTCCGATTTTAATTGAAGTAACAGCTACAACTGTTTCATCAATAATTAAAAAAAATAATAAAATAAAAAGAATATTATAGATTAAAAATTGTATCAATTTAAATTAACGAAACAAAATCATGAATGCCTGATATCTGTTAAAATTCAACAGTTTATGCAAAGCTATTTACACAGATTAAGAAAGAAATTCGTGGATATAAATTACGCAACTGTTTCATATTTAATATAATGGCGCCGCTTGCGTAAGTTAATCTCTTTACGAGTGTTTTGTTCTTGGAGGAATATTAAAATTTGCCGCCTTGTGTTCGGCGCATTAAAGAAATTTCGCAAAAAATATGCACACTCCTACTTCACGGTCGAATTTTTAAAACTTTACTCCACCTGTATAAAACTTAAAGACCTTAAAAACGTCGCTGAAAATTGTCAACAGTTAATTTAAAGCTGACATTGATTAATAATACGATTATGGAAATAAATTGATGAATAATGTGATGGCTGAAAAACGACAAATAAAAAACATGAATACAGAACTTTCAAGGCATATTTTTACAAGCGCCAAGTAACGAAAATATTGCATTATTCATCTCCAATATAGTTCTACTAATTTCAATGTGCACACATATTTTAAATTGAAAGATCACTGAAAGAAAATCAATGAGGTTTTTTGTAAGTCATTCGAGATAAATCTTTAGAAGAATCGACACCACAGACACCAACATCTTAGGTTTCAAATTTAAATTGAAAACATGATCCTTCTTACCTTGATCGGCAGAGGTAACAATTACGCTGAGAGATTTTTAAAATTATTTATCCTTAATAAAAATTAAAATACACGACCATATAATAATTTAATTATATGTTACTTAATTGAATTTATACATCAGAATTTATGTGTGATATAACCTGTCGCTTAACAAAAAAGGATCGCAAAAAATTCGATGATGTTGATAGGTGAGTAATAAACGTGTTTTGTTTTAATTTACAGGGCAGCTGTCTTCAGGATTGAAATAGCCATAATAATAACGACTGGACGCACAATGAAGAAGAATATAATCGATAAATTATTCCTTTCATTAAAATACGTATAGTTTCTGTACGTTATTTTTCTTGGTATAGTTTTATAAAAAATGGCTATATTTGGAAAACATTGGCACACACGAATAATCGGGCGAGAGATTTTTTTTTGGTACAGTTATATGAATTATATTTAAGTGATAGGTATATCGATGAAAAATATATAAACAATATAGTTATTTTGTGTAATTTGAATACTTAAAAATAAATTACCATGACATGTTTTGCACGTATTTTCACCAGAAGATAATTGTAATTTAAATACATTAAACTTATAAATAATGATCATCAATGTTTACTTCGTTTTTAGTACGTTTAAATGTAAACCTCTTACAACAATTTAAATAAACATTTTGACTTAATTTTTATACATCGGTGAATTAAGGAAAATTCAATTTAAAAAACATTGATACAAGGGAAAAATTATTTAATTGATGCCTTCTGCAATTTTCTGAGTTTACTGAAATGGTAAAACCTCAATGTTCGCAATTCGATGTAGTTGTTATGAAACAACACCAACACTATCTAAAAGTGGATGACGTGGATCTTAAATGTGTGGAAGACATCTTCGTCCTCTTGCCCTGGCTTACCAGCCAACGATCGACACTCTGATGAAACACAGTGGTAGTTTGTTGTGTGCGCAATGTAGATAGATGCTTTTCAAACAGGATAAAGGATAATAAGATAATGAAATTAAGTTAAAATGCGATATATTGTATCCACATCGTATGTTTAAAAATAAGTTGTTTGTGATCATAAATTTCGAAATATGTTTAATCAAGTTTATTAAATTTCTACCACCCACGACGTAGACGTCGGTGAAAATTGTGTTGTTATACTCTCGGAGTCTGCATGTTTGTTTTACTATATTTCCGAAAAAAAATGTTTCCTTTCAACCCACTACATTATATTGCACAATTATTTTTTTGAACGATAACCTTCAACGTTATACTCACCATATATTTAAACAATTTCGGCAGTAATTGGAATTTATTAAAGAAGGTAACATCCTGAGAACGCAATGATTATTTTTTTTCAAGAATATTGAACCCCACCCTCTTCTTAGAAAATGAAATACATTGTTTTTTTAAAAAAAGAAAAGATTCTCCTATTAATAGGTCAAAATTTGACATAAATTTATTATCAGTGTTTTATTATTTTCTTTAACCATGTAACTGTCAGTGATTTTTAAAACAATAGAAATTGCATAAAAGTGGTTATCAAACATTTTTTACGAATTCTCTGGGCTCAAAAATAAATGACAATATTTTCAACGAAAAAACATCATGACTCACCGGTAAGACGCTGGCGTTCTAGTGGTAAAAAAATATTATCAAAGTATATAATACAAATAAATCATTTCACTTGGTGTGTAGCTAGGTGTGGAACGTATTTTACCAATTTGTGAAGTGATTCAGAGTAATACAGGATATATCGATTTTTTTGTCATACTGGCCACATTAATATTGTTTTAAAATAACGTTCCAAGAGAAATAAAATACATTTATTAAATATATGCGACCCACACAATATGAGCTGCTGTGAAATAGAATACTCTCATATATGGGCCCGTTAGAAGTGAAGTGAGCCAAGTGGTATTTTAGAAGAAAAAAGTTAGATACATTGTAATATTCTACACATCTTTAAGTATCGTAAAAGTTAATGCAATAGTGTTATCACCGTAAAATAAAAATATACAATCCACCAAAACCAAATAAAGACGTGATAGTTACTTAAAAGAAAAAAGTTTTACCGTTTTACTATTTGTTTCATTTCATCTCTCGAGGGCTCATATGGTTAAATCAAAGTCACTACATTCACCGTTTGAAACAGCAATGTATTTTTTATACACCCCAGATGTGGTTTACTCTTTAAATACTTCTTTCGTCAGTTATGAAAATTCATAATAACAAAATTGTGATATTTTATTACTGACACTATTAAATAGCGAAACGATGGTGTTTAGAAATCGTCGCCTCGGCACATAAAGCGCTCCGAAATCGAAGGCATCATTGTTTATGGCACTCTGATATTCTACTTTATTATTTATAACTCCGTTATCACTTTGCTTTATTAAACCAATATCTCAGTGTCAGAAGGCCGGTCGTGGCATATTTGCAAACCTAACGTTCAGTTTATTGGCAATATAAAGCTCCATGGCACAGCGCCCAACCATTGTGAACTGCCTGCGCCTATGTGCGAACGCGGTCGCAGAAAAGCTCGTCACCTATCTTTATGAACAGTCCACGCCGAACGCTACGATAAAAGATTATTTACAATCTGTAAATCGACAGTGTCAGATATTTTCGTTTCAACACTTCAATTAAACTCTCTTTTTTTAATTACAGATTATTGAGCGCTTACATTAAGACCGCTATATGGATATACATAAATTCTACCTGCTGTTTTCGTCCTAAAATATGCAGTGTTTAAAACATGAAATCCCAGATTTTAATGAAGACAGATCAAGCAATCGTCAAATAAAAAGAATTGAATGTACATAAATAAAACCTAACCTTTCTTCAGTTTTATTTAAATACATGAGTACATGTAACGTAGTTAAAATTTCAAGCAAAAACGAATGTTAACAAAGGATACTGTATTAGCAGAAGTTAGTAATTAATACAATGAGATTCTTGAATATAAGCTATTCGTCTGGAACAAATAACTCCGTAGGTGCATTTGTCGTACCAGTTTGGCAACAAGAGATTTTTTTATTGGTTATTATTATTAATGCAGATTTGAAGTATGCAATTGTTTCTGCCTATTAATTCATATTGTTATTTCTGTCGAAGCGAACCAAATCTATCTATATTTGGACATAATATTTTACTATTTAATATAAAATATCAACGCTTTAATATAAAATCTCAAAACAATCAATTTGTTACTTCTTCTTAAATTTACGCCAGTACGGTGACTATATTTTGCATTAACTTGTTAATTGTTAAATTTGAACAGTTAAATAATAACAAATAAAGATGCAGATACTATTTAATAAAATACATATTTAGTGTTATAAATTTTATCGTCAATGGCTGGGTACTTAACGAAGTTACTCGGCGAAGAACTGTCATCCAACAAATTTTATGGACCAGTGTATAGATATATCTACAAAGCACGTGTGTAAAGGTGAATAGATGGGTGGATGTGTGTTTGCGTGAACGGAGGTAGAAGATGGGAAAACTTTAAATTATAGGGTTGAAGCGAAGAAACTGTTTTTAGAATGTTTCACACTTTGGGTGATAAAACCCAGAGGGTTACGGATAACTTAGTGTAATATTTGGGATTTCGGTACTCTCACGGGAGATTAAATACATATATGTAAATAAATTTATCTTAAATAAAGAATATTGTTTACAATGGCTAAATTAAAATTAAATTATTTGGAAAAATAAGAATCGCCTAAGCCGTTTCCACTCACGATGTACAGCATTTCAACATATGCAAATTATGAATTATATACAACCTCGAAGTGCACGGAGACTTCTAAACTAGTGTTAAATTGACATAATCTAATATTAATTAAAGAAGTTGACTAGAAAAAACCTTTATTTCAGTATTTTTTCTTGGTTTTAATATTTTAAAAGGTCATCTTTTTCAAGCTTAAAAGCTAAAATTAGATACTAATTTGGAATTTGCAGCTTGCATCCTTTTGACAGAACGTGTATCAATTTTAATACATTGTGAATATCGAAAAAAACCTGCATTGTAAAAATTGTGGGTTAAGTCCTTTTTCATTTCCAAAGTCGATATATATAAGACAATACACGGATAAATTATAGCTCGGCATTATGGCCTAGTTATATCATTACAGAATCGATACGAACAGGAAGTAAGTTGACAGTTTGTTTAAATTAAATCGAAAACGTCCCAATCAAATGTGCACGTGAAATATATTAACAATGTAACTGAGGGCTCCACTTGAGAGAGGTTGGGCTAGCTTCGTGACGTAACATGGCATTAATTGTATTCAGGTACAAGGTAACACACAATGCAGTTTATTTTGCGCCATTATTAAGTTTACACTGGTGCGGCTAGCTCTTTGATGGTCGGCATCAAATGCCATGTATCCTTTGTGGGGCTGACCAGCCCACACCAAATGAATGAATATGTTGCTTTGTGTCCCAGTGGCAACACTATGTTGCGAAAACGGAGGATCGTAGCCATTAAACATTAGATGATCAACACATAGTTTTTATGTCGTTTCTTTGTAACTTTGTCTGCTCCTAATGTGTATGTTATGGACATGTATTAAAGATTATTTAAAAAAAAGTTGTTTTACTAAAACTGTTACACAGTCAATCGAGCCCTTCTTCTTTAGTGGGCTACGTAAAAAATAGAATTGATCAAATAAATAAAATACTCATTCACAAAACAGTGTATTTATTGTGAAATATTTATAATAAAAATGTGTTTGTTTTTATAAACGTGAGGCTGATTATATGGAGTTTTACTTAATATTTGTAGTACAAAGCTACAAAATTGCATCGAAATTTTCATCAGTAAGCCAGCCTATTTATATGAATCGACTTATTCTGATGCACCAACGAAAAAACTTGCTCATATTTATAAAATGCAATGATTTGCTCATAAAAACGTGAAATATTTTTTAATTTTAAGAAAAAAACATTTTAGCCTTTTTAATACCCCATATTTTTTCACAGATTCTCCAAAAATACCCTGAGAAATATCTGTTTTTAAGTATTTTTGTAAATTCATGAAAAAGTATTAAAAATAAAGATATTTTTTTAAATATTTTATGAAAAAATAACATTACAGACTTATTTACAGCCCCGACGTATTGTATTTAGAAAACATACAGAGAGTTTGGGAATGGACACTCCATCAAAGAAATAAAAAAATCCGTAATGACTTTTGCATTATATATATTATAATTCTATAATTACTATTTTACTGAGGAGGGGGGTTACAATAGTGTTTCTTTTACTTTATTTTTATATGCATCATTACAACTTGGAACAAAAATTACATTTAAAAAAAATGAAATAAAACAATACATTATCAGATTTCAACCTTTTTTATGGAAAAAACAACGCTTTGTTGGGCTGTATTATACATCTTTGGACCTGTAAGTGACTTGGATATCGAAGGTTAAGTTCCCTATGTTATGAAACTTCTGATTTTAACTTAAATTATGTTACATACATAAAAGTATTTGTACCGTTTAGAAAAGCCGATATATCGGCTCAAGGGTATTAAAAGGGTTAATAAAACAGGCCGTGGGTTGGATATAGAGATTTAAAATATAAGGACATTATAATATGAATAGTCGCCAGCAACACTGCAAGGATCGGATAGGTGGAAAAAAATCTATACTCTAAATCTATCACAGACATCCATGCGTTCGAACATAAATTCATAATTCGATTGAAAATATATATTTGTAATACCGTCTTTGTTACAACAATTAAGTTTAAAATCTTAATTCTTCCCGGTTTATTACCCCATATTTTAATAATACATGACAATGTACTTCAAATAATTATACAGATATTTTCGTGTAATGCCAACATACAAAATTAATGAATTGTGGTCTTACTCCATCTTATATTTTATACAATCGTAAACAGTAAATACAGTTTTTTTTTATATAAAATTCAGTTGCTATTATATATTTTTAGGACGGTATAAAATTTTTTCAATTTTAATTTGAGGTTTTGGGCACGAGTGTTTTTGATATATTTTTTACTCGAATTGATCTCAAGCAACTATGGTATATGAAGCAAATACGTCACCTTGACCGTTAGCTGTTATGTCAGTTATTTTTTGTATTATAGTAATATTAGTGATACGTAAAAAAATGAAAGTATAAAATGAAAACGGGATGCGGGGATGGAAAGATTGTGAATACCGACATCCCGGTATTAAAAAAAGGGTCTGGGCTTGGATTCCCTACTCACAATGGATGATAGCTGAGTAATTTTTTTTTGGTTACTTTTAAGTCATTGATGCCATAAATATGAATGTCAGATTATGAATCAGTCTAAAGGTAAAACGGTTTATTCAGACTTGCCCGCTTAATTTTAATGGCCAATATTTGCATGAAATTGTTAAAAAACAATTATCGCTTTTATTATATACCCTGACCCCCCAAATATAAATTGGACAATGAAGTACACCACTCATCTTATTGAATATATGCAGATACAATGTCGACTAATTGAATAATGCAAACAACAACACAACCGGATGGTCTACAATCACCAACAATTTTAAGCGAAAACATTTTGGTGCATAGCACAACTGATGGTAGCAGAATAGTAATGTTGTGATTGCTTTACGGGTACTCAATCATAGCAAATTGTATCAATTTATTGACTGATTGGTAAACCAACAACAAAGTTATTTAATTATTTGTAGCTTCTTTATTATATAAAATACTGTTTTTTTTAATATTCTGACACACCGCCAGAAAGAAGGGATAATTTCAAGTAATTTCGTTTGTGAAAGCACAAAAAAATAATATGTAATTTCTAAGGAAGACACGATAAAAAGATAATTTTTGATAAAATATTTTTTTTTTGTGAATCAGAAATCTATTATTATATTCATAAGCACATGTAAGTTTAAAGATATTTAAAACTGCAAAAAATAATTATTGTTTAACTTAATAATTTTAAATACGAGTAATTAAAATTATTGGGTTTTACACATTGGATAGGATATAAAATGTATTTTATCAAACGTGGAACTACACAAAAACTGTTTTTTTTTTAAATATTTTTTCTTTAGTTATTAAGCTTTAATAATCTTAGTATTACAAATAATTTCTTATATTCTATAATATCACTCACATACTATATTTAAAAAGATTGTTGTTACGAAAATGTACAATAATTGGTATAATATATTCTTCTCATAAGATAGTTTGAAAAATTATCGATCAGACATTCCTGCAAATATTTATCGATAATTTATTACAAGCAAAGACAGCAATCTCAATTGTCAATCTATCGTTAATCTAAAATCGTTATTTTTGAAATTGGCTTCAAAACAAAGTCAGCTTTTTTACTTTAGGCGTTCCATCGAATACAAAAGGTCACGTGACAATATTTTTTCCCAACAAATTTGACAAATTCACTGTGAATCACAATAATCTACTGTTAGGTATGCAGTCGACAATTTTGCCAACTGAAACTTTTCTATCTCACAAAGGCAATATAGAGAGAAGATTTTCTTTTAGCAAGACCATTAGTCATTCTCTTTTAGTTACTCCTCACTCGAAGTCAAACAATTATAAGTAAACTTGTGACGAACAAAATTTTCGGAAAATTCGGAAAAGCCACTATATTATATAAAAAGTTATCATCATAATCTTTACGTGTCAAATGGAATTTTTTATGAAAGTAGTCTGATTTGACTGGTCACAGAGTGCAAAATAAATAAAACATTGGTTTGAATCTGTGGGTGGTTTTATGGGTGGCTTGGCGAACAAAAAACTTGTGTGAAGATCGATTTACTATGTTTTTGTTATTTGAAGCTTGTTTTTGATTCAATACTTCGTCATTGTTATTTATCTTTTCAAAGATATACTTTGGTTAAGAATTTAAAAATGTAATATTTGATAAGAAGTATGTGGTGGACAAGACAACGAAAAAACAACTTTTTTAAACTGTTGATAAAGTAATTTTTAATCATTATTTTATTGTCCATGCATAATGTAACAATGTCCAGCTTGGAAAAACTGACCAAAGAACGTATTCAAAAATCACGTATCAATTGAATGAAATTTGAATTTTTTTGTTCGAACTATGTACATTCACACAAGTTTTGTCACTAATGACCCGGGCTTAGCCTTTCGGCATTTTTGGGAGTTCAGGTGTAATAAATGAACGTATCGTTCTTATATACAAATAAATGTATCACTAAGTTTAATGCAATTGCTGGCATTCCTATGGATTAATCCATAGGAATGCCTACAGATTTGAATGGTGAATAATTCCAAAAACTATATTTACCCTGTTTGCTCGAAAAAAATATCATTATATTTACTTACACAAAGAAATCAAGAGTGGGGAAATAGGTAGATTTATCTGGTCATGTAAAATCGAATGAAGTGAATGAACTAAATGACATAAACTTGTAAACGATACATTTTAAAGTGTCATTTCTGAGATAAATTTTACTCCGTAAAATTTAGAATCGTAACTTAATTCTATTGAATGAAATATTCTGAATATAAATTAATTGATAGTTATTTAATTTCACAATATTTATCACCAAAAAATGTGTGAATCTTAAAAATAAATCTTAGCGAAAAAATCCTGTTAGTCTGACTCTACTTAATGCCATTCTGAAGAAAATAAAAAGTTGGCCGTAGTCGAGAGTTCTTTGTTCATTTTTTTTGTGTAAATCGACGGTAAAATATTGAAACGGCATTTGAATTTTTCATACATTATAGTTGTTTTCATGGAGTGGAGTAATTGATTAGTAATAAGCAACCAAAGGGAATTGAAAATATTCAAGAATTTTTATTTCTTAAACTATGATTCGATAAACATAAATAAAAAATATGTCATTCAATTTATTGTCATTGGAAATCGTGATACCATAGGAATAAACGCACTTAATAATGCAAAATAAAGGTATAGTATGCTTAACACTTTTGTAGTATTTTTAAAAATCACATACTTTTATAATGGATATTATTATTGCAGCGGTTTTCATTTATTTTATAATATCGTGATATCGTTATATCGTAGCGCTAAAGATGTGCGTGCTTTTAATATACAAAGAAAGTTTTTTTTTAACTTTTAAAACTTTTAATTTAACAAAATTTCAAAAACATATTTATTTTAGAAAAAAACAACACGAAAAAAGATCCTGCAATTTCTACATATTCAATTAAGTCTCAAAATTAAAGTTAAATAAATAAAACTAATTTAATTTCCCCATGCAAAGACTTGAACACGGAACGTTTTGATCAGTAAGTAAAGTTCTTACTGCTGAACTTCTGTGGCATGGTTTATGATATATTAACCAATATTTTAGGTATAATTAATTCATAACTAACATTCATACTTTAGAAAATGTGAACTCCCAGTCTCAATAGTTTTATTTAAACAAACCGTACATTTAAAGAAATATAATTTAATACTTGGTAATGCTTTGTTATGGATCAACATTTCTATTGTATATAAAGTCTCAGCTTAAACTATAAATAGTAAAATTGTTTATGGCATCGTAGATTCTACATATTTGCTATTTTTACATTTTTAAATGACGTTTTGATACCAAATGTTTTATTGATGTCTTATTAAAAAGTCAAACCTTATTCAAAACTAAAAGAATGCAAAACATTAATACAATTGCATACAATAAATTTTAAATAATCAATGAAGGCAAAGTGAAAACTTCTTTTTTAATAAGAGAGGGTAAGTAATCGTACAAATGAAAATTGACTAAATACATGGAAAATGGTCTAAAGTAGCTTAGATTGAAATTTACCATTCGATTATGATAATTTTTTTTTTGTAAAGTTATATTTAAAACATATTATTTTCTAGTTGTTTTGTTTTACAGTGCAGTTTCATGAATATTAAAACAGTTGATAAGTTCTGTTATAGTGATGATCAATATTCCCAATATGCAGTCTGTAAACTGTATATAATCCAAGAGGAATGGAATGGTTTTCCACATATTAATGAAGTGAAAATTTCTCAAACATTTGAAAATGGTATCGTCACATTTTTTTCCGGATAACACCGGATGCATGGAGATGAATGTCTTGTTGACTCAGAGGCTAAACTGTGAATGTGACAACTAATGCTGATATTAAGTTGACTTTCTATCTATGAAGGTGATGGCTACTCACATCGTAAGTAAAAGCAAATTTATTTTCACAGAATGATACCTATGTACAATAAACAGTATTTCGTTGGTAATTTTCTACAACTTCGTATTTAAAAAAAGCAAGTTTTCAGAAAACAAATAAATCTACTTTATTCTACCGCTATCGCTTTTTATTGTTAGAAAACACCACTGGAATGCTTTTGTTTTCAATATCTCTGAGGAAGTCGAAGGAATGAAGCAAAGACGTTTTCATCCATGTCATTTTTTTCTTAATGTTAAACATAGCATAGGACCATATTATACGTCAAATTACTTTTTGTGTAAGGTTAAATAAAGTATGACATATTTTATTTGGAATACGATTTAAAAGAACATGTGTGCATTGAGATTCTGAATTCATTACAACAAAAAACTTAAAGCTAACAAAAATTGAGATGCGTGCTTGTAGAAAATTAGCAATGCTTTGTGTCGTGATTAATAAAAGATTTGGGATAAACCTAAGAATATATGTTAGTAAATAAAAGCATACTTTCTTGTAATTGAAAATTTACTTAGCCGTTCTTTAAATAAATGTTTTATTTTATTAAGGTATTTCTAATATTTTGAAAACGAAAAAGATAAGAATGTATAATGAAAAAACAAAAAAATACTTCAACAATCGTTCTATCTGAGAATTGATTCAGCGAATAATTTCCAACGGTCATGATCGGGCGGTCTGTCAAAAACTTCATATGTCAAAAATTCAAATCTTTCGACACAGTTTGAGGAGTACCGTATCACACGGAACAAAAGCCCATTGTAAGTATACAGATGTGTGTGTGAAGAGTCGCAAAGTTTCACAGAATAAAGTAACGAATTCACGTGACATCAGCAGCCCTTGGAGACATGTTTGGAAAACTTTCTCATAACACTTCTCCCAGTGGCGTTTAGATATTAACCATGTTTTGTTTTCAGATAGGCCAGTCAAATAAATGTGAAAATATCATTTTTAATGTTTCTGTTCTTAATTAAGTAAATGCTACTATTTAATATACGTCAGGGAACATATAATAGTATAGAATTAACTAACTCATAACATTTTTTATAATAAGCGTACATCGTTTTACAAATCTCATTTATTTATTTTTTATTCCTAAATTTATCGATATTTGTTTATAAAACGAACTGTAGCAATCAAATTTTTGGCAAGTATATTTTTATTTGAGATCTTGATAATGCATATTTTTGATGTTTGTACTTCTTGAGATGGTCTCACATGATCGAAATGATTTAAATTTTGTCATTCTATACATATTTTTAAAATTAAATGCAAAATATTAGTACAATTTTTATTTTAAATCATATATATAGATTTTAATTAAGCATACGGCTTTTTTTATGCGATAAACCTTTTCTGTCGAAATTTGAATTGATTTTTTATGATGTGATATCATAGATCATTTTCATTAAAACATTTATTTTTAAATTTATCCGTTATTATTGTTAGATCAACAAGAAAAAAACAATATATTTCACATATTTGAATCTTACAATAATCAACCGGAAATAAAATACGAACAAATGTTTTTTTAAATGTTTTCAAAAATAAATTTCCCACGTAGGTGTATTAATGTGGGTGTTGTATTATGATTTAATAAGAAGATATTTCAAATGTATAATGAATCCAATGCCTTTTAAAAATGTTCTTATTTCCTGGATTTTAAGCGCTATTTTTACCATTTTTTCAAGAGTAAGGTTTCAAAAGATTTATATGGATTCAAAACAAAAAAAACTTCAAAGTAAAATATCACTCAAGGCAAAAAGTTGCCCAAATAATACAATACACGTGAAATGTTGTGTTTTCTTTTAAAATTCACCGAATCCAAACAGTTTCAAATATGAACAAATTAAATAATACATATTTTTTGAAAGCAATATAAGTTGTTTATGCTCGTAAAAATATAAAAAATCCAATGAAAAATCATTTGAATTAAACAAAAAAATATATAACTTAAATCGCTGGCTTTGATTTAATATCTGAATATTTTTTTATCTACCAATTCATTTATTGAAGTCATTAATTTATGACTACGTTTTTGACCCTTTAAAGAGAAATCAATATGATGAAATCAAACAGCATCGCCAAAAAAATCACAAAATTTAAAAAATTATCAATTTGCATAAATTTATTTAAGATAACGGAATAAATTTGACATAAAATAAGATGAAATTATAAATAGTAACTGGATCATTGCTGCAAGTTCTCGTTGTTTATGAAATATTCACTAATTAACAATTAAAATGTGGCGTTATGCATTTTCAAAGAAACGATTTAAATTGCAGTGTTGCTTACATAAACTAATTTCACCCTCTGCTTAGTCAGTATAATTTAAAAAAAGAAAGATGTTTTTTTTTTAAATCAGTAAGATATTGAAAGATGCAACCCCGACAAAGTTTGTTCTCTCGAGAATTTTTGATTTTCCACTGTCATGAACCTTTTTGAGCGCCTGTTTGTATAGGATTTGTTTTTTCTTAGACGACCATTGTTTGATTTGGAATCAAATAGGTAAGCTATTTTTACAGCTGCGGTAGACAGAATTATTATTATTGATTTTCAGATGGGAACGTCTTAGATTTTTTTTTTATTTTATCTATTCTTCAATACTATCATAAATTATTGTAAAAGCTTTTACGCCTTTAAAATTTGATTTTTGAGAATTTTTGGGTCAGCAATTATACCAGCTATCATATTTCATTTTAATTATTAGTTATATAATGTTAATTTTTCTTTACGAAAGTATCAGTGTTCTGGTATAATTATTGCTGTTATAAAAAAATAAATGATCTATTTATGAATGTATATTTAAAAAATATAGTCTAATTTATGTATATGATATATAAAAGGGAAAATAAGTTGATACGAAAATATAATTTAACTGAGGTTTCTTCTGCATTTGGAAAACTCTGACAAATCAAAGATAGATGGATAGTCAGTAGTGACGTCAACACTCAGTTGCCAGGAAATAGAAAGGAATGTTAACAATGTGAACGTAATTAATTGAGTAGAACACAGCTGATCATTGATCTCACTAACTTCTTGTGAAGATTAATCTTAGCATCGGCCAGAGCGGTTACTAAGAAATTAATTTAACTCTGGCCAACCAAAGGAAGCTAAGATAAAGACAGAGGAATGTTGATGTTCAGAGAGTAAAACAACTGCTCATGCTATCTATGTATATAATACATACATAGTAAAAGTACAATTTGTGATAGTTAAAAAAAATTAAAAATTTAGTAAATTCATTGATATCTGTCATAGTAAAATTGATATACATATCCAAGTAAGAAAAAATATGTGAAATCAGATAAAATTTAACATGGTCATGGCAAATCCTTCTGACCCTTCCCTGGTGGAAAAAATATAGCCTGACTTATGAACAGTTCTCGTAAAAAAAGCTAGGAACAAAAAAAGCATATGTAGAGGTTACGTCTGAACATAATTAAATGTTTGTGCTTTTTTTTGTGAAACATGTGATAGTATAAATTGATATCGACTGTGCTTAGGTAAAAAGGATCAGCCCCCATTTTTTGAAAAAGTAGTTTTATTTGATAATCACAATTTTAACTACTAAATACACCATCTGTCAAAAGTAATTAAGTCGCAAATGCCGAATGTGTATCTAAGTGTCTATTTTAAGTTTGTAAAAAGAAAGGTCTGTGAAATTTGCAACCACGGGAAAGGCCCTAAATGGTCTCTTGAGCAACCTATTAAATGTATATAACATTAAGTAAACAAAACGTCAGTTTTTTTTTGCTTTTCAAGGTTGTGTTTAATGTGGCTCAAAATCGTTAAAAAACGTTTATCGTCTCTCCTATAGTTTTTTTCTGCGCGAGTTCATCTTTTTTTTACTGGAGTAGAAACTGTTTTAAATGAACGAATATTAAAATGGCTGACGAGGAAAGTTATTACGGCAGCTCGCTAAACTATCAATTTGTATGCATTCATGCATTATTTTCTTATCAAAGTGCATATTGAACTTTCGCCGCAAAGCGCAGTTTGCAGAACTTGGCGGAAGTCTAAAAAGCTGGGCGAAGAGAGGAAAATCAAATCGCAGAATGAATTTGTCTCCAGAGCGGACGGGGAAATAGCGCTCAGCCGTGAAATTCCGCGGAGCGAATGCTGGGAACGTTGTCATCGAAGCGAAAATCCCAGGATTTGTTAAACAAACTGTAAGACAGTGCTTAGCTACAACCGGGCTTGGTCTCTTAACTTACGTGATAACGAAGAATCTACCCTCCCACATGTAGCGAGTTGCGATATGCTTCCCGAAATGAAATCAGCGTACATATATTACAACGGGGGAATTCTTATCTTAAGGCATAAAGGAATAATACTGTTGTAATTTAATATATCATACACTGATGTCATTTTTAATAAAAATTAATGAATATTATGAAAGTTAACCAACGACTTCCGTATATACATATCATATAATTATACTATGATAATTTGACATGGATTTCATTAAAGACATAGATGGTTGTTTGTGATGTTAATTTACCTCGAGTAGGATCGAGTTTATCTCGTATGATCTTTCAACTTAAAAATATTTGGTATTAACTGTAATTGCAAATATATATTTTTTATATCTTATTTATAAAAGATTTTTTATGAGTACTGTAAGAAAATTATATATACATTTTTTTAAATAGAAATATACTTCTTATAATTGATAAGTAACGCACTATATTAACAACTTAAAACGAGATAACAAATAATAATATTTCTCTTCGTCGCTGCTGCTTTTTGTAATCTAACCGGTTTTTTTAATATTAGAATTGGTTAAACAACATTATTATTGAAGTCATATCTAGCGGTGGATTTGTCTGGGTTTGCACTTGTTAAATAATTTGTTATGCATTTTTGCGTATTACTTAAAATTTTATGGAAAACACATATTGTTTTCTTGAAACCGCATAAAATGTGTCTTGCGTAAATCGAAGTATGGGTGATCGTATGAAGTTTTCTTCAGTGTAAACATATTTTATTCTTGTGAAAGAACTTTCATTTTTATAAATCAGGCTGCCGTGCACTCAACACACACAGTGAAGTCGATTACAGAGGCAAAGGCCATACTAACAAAAGCAACGGTAGATTCAAAAAGGTAGAGATACGGAGTAAAGTTGGGCCAAGAGAATAAGTGAGAGATTGACTAGAACGGGAGTGTGGTGCAGGCAGGGGCGGGGGAGGCTCAGAGGGCAGCAGTAATGAAATTCAAGCAAGGTCGGCTTTTAATTTACCTTTGCTTGGGGTATCTCATTCGGCAAAGAATCTACAAAAGTTTGTATGTTCGTGGCATATAACATAAAAATGGAACGAAGAAAGCAGAAACATTGTCGGAAAAGCGGTTTTTTTATAACCTTTGATTTAAGCAGAACATTTAAGTGAACCGTTTCATACTGCAGTAAAAAAAGATTTACCAACAATACTTACTTAGTAAGTAGTTTATTATAATTATTTAAAATATATTTGTTTACTTTATTATTGCTTTGATTCCGTTTCTCAGCCACCATTTATTTATTGCTAAGATAATTTATTAACGGAATCTTTATTTCACTAGTTAAAGTAAGGTTTCATGTTAAACGTGTTTTTATTTTCGTAGCTTATTTTGTTTTGTAATCCTCCATCCTGAGTCATGGTCTTCTACAATTTTTCTCGCCTGTATTGACATGTGGGATGTAGGTAAAATAAAACAAACATGATTATCTATGTAGCTTTTAATATATTATATAGTAAAACAGCATTTTTAAATATATTAAATTAGAAAGGTGGCTATTTGTTGATAAATTCAGGCTCTGAAAGAAATATCATAACGGCAAGCCGGCATTTTTTTTCGTTGTCCTGATTAAAGTAAAATGCAACATTTTTTTACAAAAGATTGTCTGCAGCATTGGTTTACTGTTGTTAACGAGCAATATTATAAGAAAAAAACCCTTTTTTCTTCTATAAAATATTGAATTTCATTTCAATATTCCTCAAATATGTACTTCCAATGAGTTAATATTAAAATAAATTGAATAAAAATAACGTTTACCTTCTCTGAAATTTACTTTCCAACACTTATAATCATTATAAGTCTTGTTACTTGCTTCATAATTTCATATGCATAAGTTCGTGTTTCGTTTGCCATTTGGCTCTTTCAAAACAGATACCCACAGCTCATCCGCTAACGGTGATAAAAAACGATTTATATGATGCTCTCATATTGTGAGCTATGTTTCATGCTTGCGGCTTTATAACCAGTGTAGTCATAACAACGTCAGAAGCGAAAAAATCTAACGAAAAAACATTTATGTAAGATACCTAAAGTCGTATAAAATATTGTAATACAATTTTAACAATAAATAATATGATTTGAAGCTCTCATAACTTTTTTACCATGCTTTATAAAGCTGTAATATTTTTGGTTTCAAAATATCTTTCTATATAAGATTGCAAAGTGGATATTTCCACTGATATAAAACAAACATTGATGTTATTGAAATTAATATCGAGAGAAACATAATAGTGATAAAAGTTCTTCGACTGATTACAACTTAATTCTCATTTACACCGTATACCATTTACGGTCTGTATTTTTTTTCTTTTCTGAATTTCTAAAATATTTATTGTATACAATAAATCCATGAAGAATTTAAAATTAGTGAATGGTATAAATGTTTTGTTTGAATATTATTTCATGAAATATAACCGCCCCTGCATATACAAAGAGTGCATTGATCCAATGCCACATTGACCGGCCGCCACTGGCTTCAGGTGGTGAGGGTACCTTTAGGTCGAAAAAATATAAACGGTTTATATTCATTGTCTCATTAATTTTACTCACTGAATCGCTAGACCGAGTACTTTACTTCGCATTCAGATTGTTTATTATTTGGCCGAGTTCAATCTCTCGGTAACGTACTGGAAAATATAAAAAAGGTTATTCCATTTTAGTGAAAACTTTTAATGATCATAAGTTAGTATACTGTCTTTTGATAGATATATAGAACTGTGGAATTGTGTAAAAATGTCTTCTTATTGTCCCTAATTCTGACCACGGTGCCAACAGAGAAAAATGACTTCTCAATAATCTTCTTCAATCTTCATTCTTTCAACTCCATCTCTGTAAAGCGAGTTTTAAAAATTGTTTTAATATATTTAATGGTTTATATCAATAAATAATTAGTTGTCACAACATAAAGTCATACAAATTTTAATAATACTAAATGATGCAAGATCAGACTGTTTTTCATACATTGAAAGTGATATGTAGCATTGTAATTGGTGAATTTATTTGAAACAAAAATAAAATATTTTTTTATGCGTGAATCAATACTATATGTCAAAAAACAGTACACCAGAAAAAATATAACCAACCAACTTATTATTTACATTACTTTAAATAACGAGAAAAACAATTAAATAATATTATTATAAACACATTAAATAATCAAATAAGACTTTTTAATTTCTATTTCCATTACCAAATACACACCCATGGCAATTTTAATTCCGCTTTATAAAAACAACAACAATTAATAATTATTATGCGATAAGTCTACAGGACGTAGCTCTTCTACGATGAGAGCTACGAGCTACGAGCTACGACTCACGCGTTTTCATTATTTAATACAGTCAGCGTTTAACACTCTGTTATAACTTTACACGTGAGCATGAAACCTTAAATTACAAAGTTAAGTTATGCTGCAGCCAAATAGCTGAAATAAGTTTATTTTGGGTTCTATCAATATTGACTAAAACAATGTGTATCACAGTTGTTTAGTCGACAGAGCATAAATGTGGCATTTTGATTTACCGGGTTGATTGATATATATTTTTATTGAATTATTAAGTTTTAGCTGATATTACTTTAAGTTTTTGACAAAAAAGTATTGTATGATTTTTTGTTTTATTAATAAAAACACAATATTCTTTTGTACTTTATTCCACTTTATTTAAAAAGATCATGTTCGGTTTCGCTCATTGCGAGCGTTGTCAACTGACAGTTGATTTTAGTTGACAATGCTCACAATGAGTGAAACCGGTCTGTGTACTAAAGGAATATTTTGTTTTTATTAATATAATGCCTAATAATTAATATAATTTCCAACAAGTATTGACAGTGAACACTCTTAATGTGCTATTTGTTTTATTTTTACTCTTTACTTTAATATATCTGATAAATTATGCCAAACGGACGACAACATTTTATTCATGCTAAAAACCGTTCATTTTAAGCAGAAACTAATTCCGAAAATGTATGTCAATTTATCTCACTAAATGAACAATTATTTGAATAGTAGTGATTGAAGGCTAAAGCTAGCACAGGACTAGCGGTTACCTAATTGCTCACGCTACGCCCAGTTATTAAAGGATCGGAAAAGTGGGAGGGAATTTTAGATATCACAGACATGCACACTTTTATATTTCTAATTGATTGAGTTGAATTTCACGAAACTGTCAGTACCGAGATTCGAACACGTAACTACCGATGACCACTGGACCTCTACTACATATAATATCACTATTTTTTTAGACATCACAAACTTCCTTGCCGGGACTCAAACCCGTGAGATCCGTACAGCACGGAAGCCCACAATGCTAACCGCTGCGCTATATGACCCGACCTATTTTTATTTTATGACTTTTCTTAATCGCGGCTAAAAAAAGAGTGACTAAAACAAATTAATAAGTGTACGTAGGTAGCATCTATTTCAATATCTGCGTGATCCCCGGTACATTGTTTTCTCAAGCGGACGTCCATTTTTCTGTTTCGTCTCGCGAAAAAAGCCAAGAACGCGATACCGTGCGTCGTTTATCAAGCTTGAGATAATGTCTAAAATATAAACAGAACCTCTATGTCAGCCGTGTTTGCGAGGCAGTAATAAAACGTCGCCCAGATAGCCTTTAGAAGCGCCCTTTGTTAAAAAGAATATATATATCGGAGGAATGAAAAATTCTCGGCGGACGCTGCAAGAAAGATAAAACAACAGAGGTCTCTGTATTATGCTTAGATAAACCCCGGATGAAAAAAACAACGGGAAAATAAAGCAGTTTCTTCATGCGTGATGAGATAATATCCCGAACGCAACAAGTTTTTTTTATTCAGTTCCTGCTATTTAAATAACTTCCTTTTATTTTATTCTAATGAAACATGTCTTATTTTTAATGCTTGGATTGTTACTAAGAAAAATCTTACAAATAAATATTAGATTTCATTTTTAAATATTTCTCATTTCAATTCAAAAACATGATTTCGTTTTTTTGTTAGGATACAAGTATAAGAACATTAGAAACAAAAACGTTATTTGTGATCGTTCTAAGAAACACTAAAGTCATGTTTAATAAATGTAATACTATAATTTGTAATATAAATTAGTATGTTAGAGTAAATAACATGATGTATTGTGTATCTCTTCTAAGCCAGTATATATTAATTAAAGCTGAGTAAATGTAGGTTTAAACATAGTTCTGATGAAGGAATCCGCCGAAATTGCTATCAATTATTCTAAAAAATAAATATTTGTAGAGCTAAATACTTTGTTATTTCTTTACCTTATTATAATAGAGTTCTACCAAGTAAATGCCAATGCAATCAATAAAAACTTTGAAATTCAATATACCTAGCTGGGTCAATTGTATACTATATGAACCTGATTCGTTAATGTGTTTTACTTTTAATGTGAAAGAAGTAAATAATACTTTTTCTCGTCGTTCTAATGTAGCATCAACTGTAAGACGATATAAAATCCATTGATTCTTATTTTTTAACAAAAGAACGTAGAAATTAAGGGAATCTGCTTGTTTCTGAATATTTTTTGTTTTAAAATTAAGTATGCCTAACATCATATGCTCAAGATAAATTTAACGTTATATTAATGAGACATGTATTTAGTCTCATTCATTTTCTTAACGTCAATGAACTCTGGCCAAGATAAAAATAAACTACTATTTAAAAAAAAACATTAATTTTAAATACATTTATCATAAATCATGAAATTTTCGAATATAAAGATAAAATAACCCAATATACCAACCTTTTCAATTTTTTCATTTGCCGCACTTCACTGAAACGTTTTTGAATTCCGACAAGGTTGTAGTCCACTTATATTATATATGCTTCTCTCGTCCTATCGACTAGTACGCTAGGGGTGCTTTTTTTTAATTTACACGAAAAGCTGAAAAAAAAATCTACTGTACTTTTTTTACGCTTTTTTTTTATATTTGCGGACAAAAATTATCGAGTTTTCATTATGTCATTATCGATTACAGAATGTAAGAATTATAAACTCGAAATATTTTATTAGTATACATATACGCATTTTAACACTCGACGCTACTATATTATATTATATGTAACATTTTGTATGCACTTCTCCATTATTTATTAATAAACAGATATCAACAAGGTTGCAAGGTTATTTGACCAAATCAATCAATATTTTTTCATGTATAAATTTTGGCTAGAAATTATGTGATTTTTGTAAAATTAAAAACACGTGCCACAGACGGGTCGCGTTGTTTTAATCTGTTTATTTGAACAAAACAGAGAGCTCTTATCAACAAATCACATACCACAATACTTGTTTATTTGGCAATGAGATTTATGTACCGTAATCTTAAACCAACAATTGTTGAAATATTTCTCATTAATTTATTCTACTTATATTATCTTTTCTTATTCAAAGCAAACAGTAGAATATAGATTTTGTGGATAAACATATCTACAAAAACCTTAAGATATATATAATCTCGGCCAACCGAGTGCTTGTCTTTATAGGAAAAGCGCGTTTGTTTTCAACAAGACATACTATTTTTAAGGTGTTTACTGTCAATACTTGGTGGAAAGGCATTATAATAAAAATCTTTTATTATTTTTATTATTAAGACATATTAGTTGAAAAATGAACAAATCTTAAAACTCGTATAAGTTCAATATTCCCAAAAAGTCAAACATGATTGTTATCTTCAAATTAAAGAATTTATCTCATAATATTGAATATTAATTATTTACTACTTCAGGAACGCTTAAAAGAAGTAAATGTGAGAATGTTTGTTATAGTCTAAATTCGATTCTGCATTAAAGAATTGGGATATGTCAGATCAGAAAATTAACTAATAGTTCTTTCTGTTAAGAAATAAAGCTTTTTTTATCATAGAAAATTTAAATTAACTTTGATTATTCCACGTATTGTGTTACTAACTGTGACACGTGTTTCGCCTCTTTCAGAGGCATCTTCAGACTTACTATCGCAAAGTTTGCTTAAGTAATGAAGCAAGACTGATTCTAACATTTTAAAATTATAAAATTACAAATTGGAGGTTTGGGTTTTTTTCTTTTTAAGAGGAGCAAAGAAGGGGGTGTAGAATCGAAATAAAACAAACAGATAATGATACTAATGATACTAATGAGTTGTAATCAATCAGATTGGGATTTTTCCTTTTTAAGGGAAGCAAAGAGGGGATTATA
Organism: Himalopsyche tibetana; assembly: GCA_030503985.1. Classification (NCBI taxonomy): domain Eukaryota; kingdom Metazoa; phylum Arthropoda; class Insecta; order Trichoptera; family Rhyacophilidae; genus Himalopsyche; species Himalopsyche tibetana. The sequence continues at coordinate 9,507,588 of JAPJYX010000009.1, read as the reverse complement.
AAATCGAAACAGTGCAAACAAATTAAATCATACGTTAATACATACATACATACATACATAATGACGTTAAACATTACAAACTATTAAACAAATGAGCTGCAATCAATCAGATAGGTTTGTGATTACTCTATTAATTGGAAACAATTTGAGTAACGGGGAACCACCTGTGCCATTTTGTAATTTTATAATTTTAAAATGTTAGAATCAATCTTGCTTCATTACTTAAGCAAACTTTGCGATAGTAAGTCTGAAGATGCCTCTGAAAGAAGCGAAACACGTGTCACAGTTAGTAACACAATACGTGGAATAATCAAAGTTAATTTAAATTTTCTATTAAAATGAACTTCCACAAAGTTACCGCCGAAACCATCGAAAGTACTTTTTTTATCAATTGAAAATTCACGCGATAAGCAAAACCGATCATGATTATAATTATCTTACACTTATAACATTAAAAAACGTTTTATCGTTATTAATATAATCTCTTTCTGATAATAATTGATAGTAACAGAAATAGAAGTGGAACAATTCAAGCTGTTAAATTCAAATCGGTAACTTAAATAAAATACAATAAATCACGAAATCTAGTATAAGTATAATTGCTATTAAGAATGTTTTTCAAAAATACATAATATAATATTTGCAAACATATTTGTATATTTTTATCTAAGTAATAAACTTCATATAAAAATCGAGATGTATTTTCTCTCGAATAAAATATATTATTTTTTTCTAAGAAAAATGTTTGCCCTGCACGGCGTCCTTTTTATCCAGCATCCCATCGTTAGAGCGTTAAAGATAAGAATAGTATATCGAAGAGCAAAACTTTGGCAATATTAAAAATCTTCGAAAGAAATACGTTTCACTTCTCATATTTCTTTGTAATACTTTCAGAAGCCCGTTGTGTTGCAATCTAATAAATTATATTTCTTTGTGTTTTATTACTTTTGATATCCATAACGACCTTCGTAACGATGAAAATGTATATATAACCAACCTTTATTCATGGCTACGCTATGCCTAACGATAATTCCTTTTGTTTTGTATTGACAAAACTTTATTACTCTCAAGTATAAAACAATTACTTCTTAAGTTTTTAATGACAATTCTTGGCGGAATGGTATCATATTAAAAAAAATGTTTTTAATATATTTTGATGATTCCATATTTTTTATTTTGCTCATCACAAGCATTGCCAACTGATCAATCATCAGAAAAACCGATCTTGACCTTTGAAATATTGAAAAATGAAATATTACTACGAAAAAGTGTTTTGTTTTTACACCCAGAGAAACCATTTTTATCCATGTCTGCTACCAATGTGTAGCATATGGCCTCCTAATGGAGGTATCTCAACAAAAGTTTTTCTATGAGAACTGTTTGTTACTCAGTCGCTCAATCTCTCTTTTTCTAAAGAGTACTAGTTCTAGAGAGTTATAGCAATGACTTACACATAAGATGGATAAAAACAAACAACGTATTTTATGAAAGAAAACAAATAATAATGAAATAACGATAAGTCAAAAAGAGGATATTATATAACCAACCAAAATTATGTAAAGCATACATTAAATAGGCCCATTAGAAGTAAAGTAAGCCAAGTCGTATTTTAGAAAAAAAATGTTAGATGCGTCGAAATATTCTACACGTCTAAAAATATCGTAAAAGTGAAGTAACTTGAGTAAATACAAATTGAAATACTGTTTGAAATATTGTAATGTACTTAAGGGTTCAAGAAAAAGTTTTACCATGTACTAGTAGGCTCAATTCACCTCTAGAAAGCCCAAATGTATTCATTTCTTTCTACTCACCGTACCCGATTAATATGTTTCTGTTTCAACTTTCTTCTGGAAATAATTTATATTTAGGATGTCGACCGATGGCAATTATTGGAATTTCAATATCATATTTGAATCGATAATATTTGTACATTTGTGTGACAAAACGCACGGAAATGTACATGTACATTTGAACAATTTAAATTTTCTTAAAGAAACACATATATGCATCGATTACTGTAATCATAATTTATAAGTGTTTTTTTTTAATTTTATTTAAGAAATTTCATGTGTTTTTAAACGAAAATTTCATGCTATACAGTATACTTATTATGAAAATGATTTTTTAAGAGCAAAGTGATAAAAAAGTAAAAAAACTTTAATATTTGAAGTATATGCTTCGCCATATTGCATCATGTTAGAGAACTTTTTACTTCTTTTATGCCTTATAAAAACAGAATCACCGACAGTTTTTATAACTTATTAAGCTTTGCTGTAAACTTTAGGTGTCTTTTACAAAAATGCACAAAAGGAATAGCTTCTAATAAAACCTTATTATAAGGGTATAAAGTTACACGGGGTTATATAATTATTTAATGTCTGGATCATTCATTCATCAAACAACTGCATTTTTCGACTCACAAATAAAAAAACTATTCCTTTTATGTATTACGTAGTTTTGTTTTCTCCCGTTAATCATTTGCTTTCAGTGTGAAGTAAACATATTCTTAATAGAGGTATTTTAACACCAGTTTTTCTACGAAAACAGCTTGTCACTCAGTTGCGCAACCAATCATTTTTTTAAGGACAAGAGCCTTTTCGGGAGTTAAAATTCTAATATTAATGTACAACGCTTTGGTTCGAAGCAGGCTTGAGAGTGGGTCAATTGTTTGGGCCCCAAGATGCTCGAAATATACCCTTATGGTGGAGAAGATTCAGAAGAAATTTTTGAGACTTCTCTATATGAGGGTGTATGGATATTACCCATGGCTTTATCCAACTGACTTTCTCTTAGGCATGCTTAACTTTAATAGCTTGAACGTTCGAAGAGAAATATATCTGGCCATATATTTCTTTCGACTTATACGAGGCCAAAATGAGAATTCCACCATTCTTGAGAATGTGAATCTAAATGTTCCTGATTATTTTTTGAGAAATCGTGGACATGAATTGTTTGTTCTCCCAAGGTGTAGAACCAGCCTGCCAATGGGGATGCCACTGGGGAGAGCTTTAACGGTGTTCAATAATATTGCTTCGTATGTCGACATATTCCACGTAGACGTGGGTGAGTTCCGACGAATACTATTTTTTATGTATTAAAGTAGAGTTCGTCGGAGCTTACTCAGTTGACTTCCTTGCCACTTCTTTTTTACTGCTTTTAATATTAAATTATACTATTTTTTTTCTCCCTTTTAAAAGTTTTAAATTTATAATTTGTCAACCTTGTACAATGTTAATTAAATAAATAAATAAATAAATAAAAAATAATAGGGTTTAATAGAAATTGTGGTAAGCTTATTGCTTTCACCACACCCCGTATTTTTTTTAGAATTGAAAGGGTAAGAGAGAAATTTTATGCATAACAAACAACCATACTTATCAACAGAAATCGATAAATTTATTGAAAAAAGTGTTCTTCGTACTGAGACGTTACGGACGCTGGGATTGCCAGTGACGTTGACCACTGCACTACCTTACTAAAACTTATGTGATTATAAGAGGTGAAGTGAGCCAACTAGTAAAAAATTCTCTGACTTTAAGTACTATCACGTCTTTACTTGGTGTTTTGTTGGATTGCATTTTTTTTATTTTATGGATATTAAATAAAAAAAAACTATTGAAATATGTATAATTAACTGAGTTTACTTCTTTTTTACGATAATTTAAGACATGTAGAATATTACAACGCATCTATATTTTTCTTCTTCTAAAATACCACTTGGTTCACTTCACCTCTAATATGCCCATATGTGAAATTGATTATAAATATTTTTTTACAAGTTTGAAGTTATGTTATGTTTTAATTTCTGTTAATCATTTCTAATCGGGTATCTAGCGAGAGAACTACTTATTTAGTATTATGCCATATTTTAAATATTTACATTCTGATACGCAAAACACGATGTATCGAAATAAGAAGTTCGTGACTCCACGCCATAATAATGATAGTATTTTGTTATTGCATTTGACACTCGATTTAGGAATCACTATCACATGACTGGGGGCGTTATTTATGTATATTTTTAGCACGCGTGTTGGGTAAATGTCTGATAAATGATAACGAGTTGTGATGATGTTTCCTAATAAACTCAAAATATGCTGAAACATATTTATAAAGCACAAATGCTTTTTTCTTTATCGCAGAATTACTAGATTTTTTTCAATAAATATCAGTTTTTGTCATAATTATTATTTTTATGGACGAGTGAAAAGGTATAACCTATTGATAATAAAAATTGTAAAGTTACTTATTGAAATACATTCGTTTAACTTATTAAATGTTGCTATATAAAATTGTAGAAACATCTCAGTTGATTAAATCGTTGCTTATTATTCCTTTTCACTAGCAGTTTACTGAATAAAATGAGCAAGAAGCAAGTGGGTTGTTAAAGCAGTTATCTTGTTTTTAAACAATTCTTTATTTAAGCGTTTATATCCAATTACTTAATTACCTTAGATTACGTAATGAAAGCTGAAAAAAAAGATTCTTGTGATATTAATATTTTTTTTTTATATGTAATGTCATTTTTAAAAACAAATAAGATGTTAAGATCGAGATTCGATTGTTTAGGCTCTTTGAAAATTACGTGCAGTTAAATTGTTAGTGATTTAGTATAATAAAGAATGCCTTTATAATTGCGATGTTTTTTAAATTTTATTCTACTAGATTTTATTATTTACAACAATGTTTGTAAATAAGTCACTTGAGAAATTTTATTATTAATATACGTCACTGTGTAACTTTCCACTCATCTTTAAGCCATTGAGCAAAAAATATACTTTTACTACATACGTTGAAGTCGTTAATTTTATTAAACATATTTCTATACCGTAATTGCATCAAACTAATTATTTTATATGATCAGGATAACTATGAAATACGATCGAAAAAGAAGAGCGTGACATGATCGATTGTTAAAGTATGAAGCGAAATATCTCAATTCAATATATTAACATTACTCGTAATTTTATTTTAGAGCGAGTTTCATTTATTGTTAGAAATTTCTACTATTGTTCACAATGTTAAACCCCAATAATAAATCCCTACTAATAAAAGTCATTACGACAAATACAGCTGGCCTAAACTCGGAGTCCACAGGTAGGTAGGTATTAAATCAAACATCGCTCTACTAACACGAAAACGTTTATTTAAGAACTTGCAATCACAAAATCTATTACATAGAATAATATTTAACAAACAAAATATTGAATTATTACAGTAATACACAACTATTACTTGCTCACACGATTTTATAAATGTAAAAAAAACTTGACGTTAAACTCTGCGCAGAGAACAAAATGTAATTTAATTTTCGTCGAAATGGAAAAATAACTGCAAGTGAATTTACAACTAAAGGTATCTGGAAGTATCCTCCAAAGACCGGGAAGTCTCCCAACACACGTCAGGTGCGGATGGTATCCCAAAGAGCAAGAAAGAAAAAAACAAAAATCACATCGGTATCGAAAAACAATGTTGCTATTTAAGGCTATTAAAAATAAACAATTGATATTACGGGTTACCTGATAACAAAATTCAAACACGATTAATTTAGCTACACCTTTTTTTTTAAAATCCTGCCAGTTTTCCTCACAAAAGTGCTAGTGGAAGCGGGTGCCAATAACCCCACCGTATCAATATGTTATATGATATCTACAAAAGGAAAACATTACATTATACACGCTACAAAGAACAATGGCTTGAATCATAAAACATATTTGTATAATGTAATATATTATATACTTCGAGCTTCATGAAATGCGTCAGAAAGTTTTATTATTCAAATGCTCATGCTCTATCATTGAACGGGTGTTGAAGCCCTCGAGTATTGCATGTCTACAAGCTCGCTTAAGATGTTTACCCATGTACACATATATATGACACGTCGACGAACGATGTTGAATATCAAGTACGCTCTCGCATATATTTATAAGACTTGTGCCATGTTCATAGACGTACTGTTCGCACTTGTGTACCCACGACATCATATATTTCGTATTATTTGCAACAGAAAAATGCAGACTCTGTCAAATGTTATAAAGCACAAGAATTTGAAGCGTGTACACTCATATCTAGATGTTTGCGCATCTCCCCAAGGAGAGTCGCACCACTTTAGTTTAATGAGTTTATAAATACTTCAGTATCTTCAGTTGAGCACTTTCATGGTATTATAAGTTGGCTCTTGGTGAAAAAACATTATTTTAATGAAAACAAAACACAATTTGGAGTGTTAAAATTTTATAATAAGGCCAGGAAAAGTTTTTCTTACAATCTCAACTAGATTATTTTATAATAAAAAAAATATCTTTCTTGCCAACCCTGGTTTTGATCATATGGTTAAATAGTAGCTTAGAATAACTTGGTTTTTGAGCATCACTTTACGGTATTCACTGTCAATACTGGGTGGAAAGGTATTATATTAAAAAAAAACTTATTTGTACTAATTTTTACTTTTATTTTATAAGATCAGGAACGGTTTTGCTCATGACGAGCATTATCAGCTGATACAAGAATGCAATTTTACAAAACAAAATGAAATTAAAATGAATGTACAAAATATAAATAATTGACACTAAGTTAAATTTGAATTGTTTGAATTTTGTACTTTTCCATGAGCTTTGTCGCTAACGACCCGGGTTTCGCCTTTCGGCATCTTCAGGCATTCTAAGTGCACGTATGTACTTGAACTGCCCTAAGTTGACAAAAATTACAACTTAAATGTACATAATTACAAAACTCATCAAATGGTACATAATCTAAAGTGTAGACCAACTTAATTATAATTGAAATCTTTATTTTTATTTACTCTTTGTAAATACATTTTAGAGGTATAAAACATTTAAATTTAAGTCAATTTAGTGTCACTTATTCATAATTTGTACACTTTATTTGATAATTAGTTTCAATATCAATTCTTTATTATATTTTGTATTAAAATCACTGTTTCATTGTATTCTCTTATCAGTTGATAATGCTCGTCATAAACGAAACCGGTCCTGATCTTATTAAATAAAAGCGGGAATTAACACAAATGAAGATTTATTTTTTGAAGATTTTAGTACGTATGTGAAAATTAATGATTTTAGTTTTACTTTGTCGTTATTGAAACTTTTAAGTGTTCAATAAAAAACTTATCTCTGATTAATTATTTTAAATATGATTAAAAATTTTGATTAAAGATGTTAAATGGAATTCAATTTTAAATTTGACCTTTTCACGGCTTGAGTTTCACCTTTCTGAATCTTTTAAGGCATTCTAGTGTGCAGATAAACTTGAACTGACTTAGTAAATAGTTGTTATCGTGTAAGCTCGTAATACACGATAAAACATATTTACTTAGCGTTAACAGAGAAATTTACGAAGTTGAGTGATTCGAATTTCATATTATTAGTGTCAGTTCAACTTTACTATTGACTTGTTCATTTATGATTTTTAATTGCAAATATGATAGCGAAAGTGAATAAAACAAGATAGTTATTATAAGAGCCTTAAATATAAGAGTAACAGTTTAAAAATCTCAGTAAATCCATATAGGTCTTTAGTGACAATTTTAGAATCGTTATTTTAATGTATTTCCATCATAATTGAGACATCACATATATTCGTCGTTAAATCTATTTGACAGTTCGGCAGTTATCATGAAAAGTGCTATTCGTACCACGTATATTCAGCGTCATAAACAGTAGACTATAGTCATTCTAAGAGCTGACAAAGCATGTCCATCAGGGTTTCCCCCTGCCGCCCATCGTTATGCCCTCCGAGTCGAGCAGTTAGAGCAGACGACCGTTATAATATTCCGTAGTTACTACACTAGACGAAATATTTCATGACTGGCGGGGAAATATTTTTTCTGATTTCAAGTGTGATAAAAGTTTAAAGTATTTAATACACAATACTGTAAGTTCCAATTAATAACTGTGATACATATTATCATGAAGATTTTGTATGTGGTGTCGTATGAATACGTTTGTTATTTATAATCAAAAGCTCGACGAACAGTAATCTCTTTGCATAAAGTATATAAAAAGCTCTCCTAAGATTTGAAGTTGAACATAAATCATTTGATGTTAAATTAAGTTTTTTAACCATATTAATATTACACAAAATAAGCGGGCTCTGTTAATAACTAACTGGTATGAACAGTGGGCGAAAATTAGCGGCAGGTGAAAAAAAATCAAATTTGCAATAATCGCTCTATCTTCCAATCCAGTGGTTATTTTTTTAATGAAATTTTGAATGCATACTTATTACACGTAGCTGCTTACTTCTGCATTTGTTTTTCAACGAATAATTTAGAGTTTAATCTTCACCTGAATATTCAGATAAATTATCGGCGAATATTTCGTCACTTTCGTAATTTTCTGTAGCCATTTTTTACGGTTTAAAAATATGTAAATAAAACATAAACGAATTATAAAGATTTATTTCAAAACTAAATTTAAATCGGGGTCGTTTCAAAATCTCATAAAAAAAATGCAAGAGTATATGTATGTGATTCACATAATATGAAGTGTTGGTACGTAAAGGAAATGAAGTATTATTATGTTTTTGTTTATGTATGCGTAAGCTGTAAATGTCTTTTTTTGCAGCTTTATTGATCCATTGAATGAACAAAATTGAAATAGAAGTTTACCAAATTTACTATACATAATTATTTCTTGTACTCCCCAATACTTCACATTGTGTCGACTCAGCTTTATAACGTAACAGCCGTTCAGTAAGTACCTTCAGTCTCCTCTGTCGGGGCCGTAACGACGCAATTATTTCGTTATTATTGCCCGAGCTCGGCGGTCTCGAGACATAGCGCGTACGGAGTGAAAAGTGCTCGTGCTTATGTTGGTATACCTGATAGAAACGATTTAAAACGAAAAATGCCTCCGCTTTTCGGTACAATTCAATTACTGTTGACACAACAGCTCTGATTCACTGAACATACCTTTAGTTACATTATTGCCATGCCACCACGACAGTGGTAAAGAATTGATACCAAAAAGTTATTAAAAAATTGACTTAAAATATATATATCAGCTATTAAAATTGATAAATTACATACCTTTAAAATAAGATATTTACATTCTGTTTAATTATCAATCAATGTAAATGTTACATTAGTTACTGTTTATTATTGAAGAAAAATATAAGTCTCATGGGAGGAAACATGTTTGATGTTTGAAATGGACTCGGCGACTACTTTGAATATTTTGTTTTAAATATAATATTAAAATTACTAACATAGTTATAATACTGGTTGTGTTACTATTGTAACAACTATTTTGCTTCTTTATGAAACATTCTCAGAGTGAATCAAAGATATATTTGGTCTAAATATGCTTCTCAAACATAGTAATAAAGTAAGTGAAGTAACAGAGATATAAATTGGAATTTTATATTTGGTGCTTATTTCAAGGCCGCAAAACACTATTTCTATTTGATAAAAAACATTGTAAAATGAGTGCTTATCAATATTGCTTTCAATTTTAATGTAAAGATTCTATAAAAATAAATAATGATTGCAATTTTATGGTATCATAGAAAACTATTTTATTTTTTAAAATAGTAACATGAATTTCGATTGCCATCCAAAATTATGCATTTGGAGTAATTATTTGCATGCTTAAAATTAGCGTAGTAAAAGTCATTATTCTTCCAATATATCTGTTAATTTTCCATATGAATATATACGTAAGTGAAAAAATATATACCTTTCTTGTAAAACTTACCAAATATCAACAATATTACTGGCCAAATGCCATTGACTTATCCAGTATTTGTAAATTGCTTCAGTGACGCAATCGTAATGATCAATAAGGAAATTGATCATTCAAAGATGAAACGATAGAATCAAGACATTTAAGAAGAAATAAAAAACTGTCACTTTTTGGGAGATTGGAAAATTAAAAAGTATTCTTCCAATCTCAAAAGACTTCCACAACGCCGTCGGCTATAAATTGTTTTTGATACAATATCATTATTGTTATTGTAAATAAAACGTAGTAAATTTTAATTTTAGTTTCAATCTTAAGAATTTTAGTAAATTCTGACAATATAACAATGCCATGCAGTTTTTAGTCATTTTTGTGTTAGTATATTATAACTTGCGTAATAGCTTTTTTTGCTTTATTATTGTTTGAAAAAACCGCCGAAATTTTAAATTTATATAAACGCATGTATCTCAGAATCTGGGACTCACATTTTGTAATCCAAAGCTCGAATACTTGGCTTAAAGAATGTATATATTTTGTATTTAAATCAATATATGGATTTGCGTTTTAGGGCGTCATATGGTGTTAATTGGATTGCTTTTGCCAATAATTATAGTAACGTCATCTTTGGCACGTATCTAAATATAAATAGGTCAACTTTTAGCTATCTCAGTGTAAGTCCCAACGTTATTTTCAATATAACACACCATTTAACAGCCGGACACATATTGTTGATCAATTTTCTCCTAGTAGCATCATAAGCACATTTGCGAGCGGAACCTTTTTGTAGTATTTAATAGCCTCAGATAAAAAATGACTTGAGTATATTTTAATTAGTAGTTGAGTTGACTTTTTTACGATTAATTCAAATCAGATGAATTGTGCAACAATTCAGTTTATACCAATGTGATATGCACAGCTATATCTTACATCAAAATGAAATTAAAGTTTAAAAAAATCTTGTGTCTATAGTTTATTTAACGCCGGCTAGCAAGTAATTCTTTAAAAAAAATATCTGAAAATCGTCTTAAATATTCATTCAATAACATTTTTCATAACCGTTTTTCGTTAACGGCGTACTGTACATAAAAAAAAGGAATTTTCCCGTGACCTGTCTGTCGATGAAGTGTTAGAATACCTCTTAACACGAAGGTACACTATATAACAATAGTTCATTAATCGATATCCAAACATTAATATTTTCTCTCTGAAGTCTTCATAAATGTATACTTTTCGAGGAACTACGATGTTAAACATACTGTACGGCGGTCGCTCCGCCGGGTATTGTTACATTACAGCGTTATGACTGAGTGTTATTTTATGTTTTTGTGCTATATTCCATTTATGTGCGCTCTACCTTGGCGTGGTTGTTTTAAAAGCAGAGATTGTTGGTCTCCTGGTCCCACAGCGAGTGTTCACAGTTGCACTCTAATGTAATTAAAGTTGAAATATGACCATCGCTTTCCCTTTTGAAACAATGACAACATTTTCAATTCCTCTGGCTTGTGCGCTTTGCCGACATTTTCGTCTGATTTATATTTTCGCTGACAAAAATGCATGCGATATTATTTCCCGTATTATCTTTTTCAAACCTTTATTGCAAAACAGTTGTCAAGGCTTAAAACTCCACATGGAAACTATGGACGCCATAACCGTTTCCGCCATCGCTGTGCTACAATGCTGTATTGCAGTGGATATATATACACATTCAAAATTCCGAATTATTTGTTACCACTAATGAAACAGACATTATTTTAAATAAATAATATTATATTTTTTTGTTTCAATAATTTAAGTAGTTTCCTATGTTTTCTTGTAATTTTTACAGTAGTTAATACATTATCATAAGAATCAATTGAATATTAAATCTACTGCTAACAAAAACAGTTTTTAAATAACGACCGCCATATGCATTAAAATGTCACATTACGGAAGTCAATTTTAAGACTCTATTCGCATGTTGTGTTTTATTGAGTTTCATCTTTTATTTAAATCTTAAAATGTTCCTACAGTCATTTTGTTATACGTCCGTTATTATTCGTATAAAACCACTTCTTATGTTAGTTATATTAAAATTCTGATATATTCCTCAATTTATTTATTATTTATTCTTAGGTCAGATTATTATTATGTATTGGGTTAACAGAATTGTAAATACATATCTTAATTAAAATAAACCCTTTTTTTCATCTTTTAAAAACAGCTAAAGAAAGGCTTTCGAAAAATGAAACATGGATATTTTTAGCAACAAGATAACATGTTACGTCAAGAACTTGTAATAAAATTGTAAGCGAATAATAAAAACCTCGTCTGCATAATATAAAACCTCTCTCCATATTTCCATCGAAGTGTACTCGAACAGCATATTATTTTAGTATATAGAATTTTCCGTTTTCGAAATGATTTCAAATACCATTTTCTGGAGGAGGTGGCGGGGCTAAACTTCAATCGAGTTTCACAAAAGCCAGAGTCAACAGACCGTTTGTTTTTCACATCGCATTGTAAACAATAATAATGGATATTTGTTTACTTATCGGTTTCAAACAATAACAAAGTTTTCTATCAGAGGAAGGTTGATATTATGAGTCAGCGACTATACCCTGAACAAAGGCGTACAGTTCACAGAAAGTAAGTCATTGTTCTCAGGAAGCATTTTAAATATCTAAAAAGCGTTTTGCTTATTGCAAAGCGCTACTGAAATTTAAGTGTGTGGGTATACATAATAGCACATTGCAATCAGCTGCTTCTGCCGATCTGTGAAATGTAAGCATTCATTTTGTTGCATCAGTGTTTACGAGTGAATCTGCACTAAAACTAATTCAACGCTAAATGGCTCTTAACTTCAAGAAAAATATAAGCAAAATACTTTCGATGCAAAAATTATGTTTTAATTGAGAGACAAATTGAATTATTCGACCACGTTAAAAGCATAGCTGTGGAGTGGTGAAAAAATTGACAATTATGACTTCGGCATTTACAAATGATTTAAGTATGACTACTCTTCGACCTTAATTTTAAAAAGATATATGCACATATTTCTTTTTTTTTATATTAAGTAATTGTTTGTATTATATTTGTCTAAAAAAAGGCCTGCTGTTGCCCAGTTGGTTGGAGCTTGCTCTACCGATCACGCAGGTCTGGGTTCGATTCCCGGTCAGATCACAGTGAATTTAAGAATTATTAAATTTAAAGTTGTGATCGAAGACTGGGTGTTTGTGATGTCAATTCACATAATTTCCTCTCCTCCCATCATTCTGATCCTTTAATAACTGGGTGTAGCAATAGCGATTAGCCAATCGCTAGTCTTGTTCTAGCCTTATCCTTCATTCCTTTCTACGCACTTTGAAAAGAGTGAGGTTGAACGACTGAGTAACAACCAGTTCTCGTAGAAAAAACTTCTGTTAAGATACCTTCATTAGGATGCCATATGCTCCACATTGGGAGCGGACATGGATTTTAAAAAGGGGATGTCAGTCATAGAGAATATATATATATTTTAGTTTCTCTTTAAAGCTATGATTATCACATTTTTTCAAATTCTATGAACTATGCGAAATAAGTAAGGAAATAAATTAAATAGCTGTATGGAAATATGTTATTTAATAGGTTTGAATCGTTACGTTATAATATAAAAAAACGTTATTATATAAAAAATAACCAATAAACAGGTATTAAATTATAAAATACAATATAATAATAGGTTGTAATATAGTATAAGTATAGTTAAGTAAAGTTACCAACAAATTCAAAAAATATATATAAATTGACCTGGCCATAAAATTCTAACGTTTATATGAAAGCTTTATTTTTTTTGCGAACAATTGAAGAGTTTATGATTAAGCACGCTCAAATCCAGTTTGGATATATCGCTTTAATATTGGAGTACTGTAAATTTTAACTTCGTTAAAAGCCTTGAGTTTTCATGCAGTTTTTAGAGTTAAAATATTACCTAATAATCGAAACTGTAAGTTTTTTTATAAAAAATAGTGTGTTTTTCTCTGCTTAGGAAAAAGTAGATATGGTTATTTTTTATCCTAATCTCTTCAGATTTTCGTTGCGGTAAGGTGATAGTGATTGATTCCTGAAGGTGAGTTGTAGACGATACATTTTCGTATACTCGATTTAAGGTTGACAAAACAATCAATAATACATGTTTAAAAGACATTATTCAACACATGCTGAATGCAACATTCATTTACTCGGCAATTGTGCAGTATTCCCAATGTCTACCATGTCGTTAACTTCAGTGCACGCCACTGATGCCGAAGCATAAGAAACTTGTAATGAAAAGATATTATCTCGATAAAAAGTGTTCAAGGCGAGATGATGAGAAAGTTTTGCGAAAGATTTTTATCACAATCGAGAAACGACAATTTCAAACTCGGAGTTTCGCAAAGTTGACACTGGTATTTAAGTTTAATGTTTGATAGTCTTAATTTTCTTTTGTTTGAGTTTACCTGTGATGAAAATTTTATTAAATACGTTTGTTTTTAATTTTTATCAGGTACGGGAGAAATTGTGAAAGTTTTTTTTTTATTTATGTTGCAGAAATAATTAATGGAGGACTTTTTTGAGTATACCACGTAGTTTTTACTTTACCTTTGTTGGTTAAATTTGACAATATTGGACAGCGACGGGAAACTCGTAAACTTTTTTCAATTGAAACGTCTGAGTCAAAATGTCCTATTTTAATTTTATAATACAATATTATATGTTTGGTAACTTTTGACACCGCATAAGATAATTATTGTCGGCTTCTGTGATTTGTCGATAAGAGATTTACCCTTGTTTGATTTTCGATATGGTTTTTTTTTGTATATTAACCTCGAGTAATTACCAAAAGCACTCTGATCGAGTTAAAAAAAAAACAAAATTTTGATGCAAGTTATCTGCATACAAATTAAATTGACATATTAAATTTGCTAGCACATATAAAGACAATATCAAAAAATAATACATTTAATATTAGCTTTGCACAGCAGTTTTTCGTCATTTACTCAAAACTTGAAAATTTTTGAGTGCTTTTTGCAACTCGACGATTCAATTGTAAGACATTGAATACCACGTCAAGATTTGAAAACGAACATATAATATAATATTTATACACAAATGATAAAAAAACAGACCCATATTGCATTCTAAGGTCCTTTAATCTAAATTAGAAAAACGTCTTTATTAGTTTAGTTTTAGTCTTACGATATATGTAGTTACTATGAATATATTAAGTTTTTTTAATAAAATATAACTTATGCTAATTCAAAAATGATTTGATGAAAATTAAAAAATGATATATTCGTCACGTGAAATTTATTAATACCGTAAAAAAACTACTATTGCCCATCATGGAAAAGTTTATTGCGAAATATTCATGTACTCTTTAACAAGAACGTTGTTCAATTGCTGTATAATTACACTTAATTACTTACATTATGCCATAAATGTCATAAATAAAGCGTGACGAATAGTTCTTGAGGAATTCTGTTCATAAAAAAAACTAAATGTTTCTTAGCACGCAACAACTTTACATTACTTATCAAAGAACCTTTTTTCATCTGTCATATTATCACATTGCTATGGTTGGAGTGAAAATTCAAAATGGAATCATTTTATGGCGGTAAAAAAATCAACTAACTGTCAAAATTTGACGTTTATTGTTTCTTAGTTATTTTCTATTTTCAAATAGTAGCAGTATACGTAATTTTTTCTGTTTATATTTTGTTTCCGAACATTGGACTATTTTTAATGTCATATTTTTTTACAGAATACAAAGTTACGTTCATTTATTTTAATGTTTACAAGAGGATATTACGTGCTGTAAAAGATATGTTTTGTATTAATCTCCGAATAAAATGAAAGGAATTGTGTTTGTAGGTGAATGAAAATATAATATTTTTTTACGAATTTGAGAAAATATAATATGAGATGTTATTAAATATCGTTGAATATAAAATTTTCGATGAAATAAGTGTTAATGATATAATGTATTAATCGTCGAATTTATTTGTCAGACAGTTTTAAATAACCTATTTTGAGATAATGGGATGAGCAATGTTTAAATGGTTACCATACAATTAGTATTAATCATCTGTGCCCGATATTTATATATTTTTTTAAATAATCACTTAAATATAAATCATTAAAAGTTAGTACACTCTCACAAGTTTTATCACCGGGTTTCGCCTTTCATCATCTTCTTACATTTAAGTGCGTGGATGAAATTGAATTGACGCTTGGTAAATACATTGGATATGTTGGGGAGAAGATCTTTTAATTTTTAAATAACCTGTTGCATTGTAGACACTTCAATTAGATATATTTTTTTTTTTTTAGCATAAAATAACATTTGTTAATTAATGAATTAATGAATATTGGTTGCGATGCCAGGCTCATAAGTAACGAAACTCGTTTGAGAGTACACAAGTTGAAAGATTCAAAATTGATATTGAATTTCCACCCACCATCCATACCATAAGTGGAAATTTTAAATAAGATTAGGCATGTATTTATTGACAAATATTAAAATTTAAAAATATAAATGGAGTTATGAACTATTTTATTAGATATTCTTCTAATGAACTATGAAAAAATGAGAATCGTTTTAATCGTTTCGATTTTTATTAGTTAGAACAAGAAATTTGCGGCTTAGATTAACTTCTTAAGTTGTACAACATTTGATAATTTTTATAATATAAAAAAGATTCATATAATTCTGTCGGATGACAGGAAATTGGAGAAAACTAATACAGTTCACTTATAACTGTCTCACTAGACGGATGTTTTATAATTTAAACATTTGTTTCATCCTGAAAATAAAACAGAAACAATATTGGTAAGTATAATATAGACAGAGACACAGAGTAATAATAAAATTATATTTTTTATTAGATTATTTGAGATATAGGGAAGAAGAATTGTTTAATGACTTTGCTTGATATTTGAGTGTTTTAAAATATCTGGTTAATTGACATTTTAAAAAATATCTATTATTCAACAAAGAATAAAATATGTATATGGGCCGGCTTTAGGTTTAAATATCAATGAACCAAACTTAGTGTGTTTAATTTATTTTCAGTTTTACTTAAATATTTCTGCCTGGCTTAATTAATTTCTAATAAAAAAAATTCTATCATCGAATTTCCAAATTTCCATGAAACTCCATTATATTTTTTTATTGAATTATAACACCTATTCCGCTTCTACGCTTAATTGTTTTGCATCAGTGGCTTTTGGAAAAGCGCCAATGCCTGGAATTTTCCCCGCCCGGTTGCCAATGTTACTCATCAAAAATATCTACATGATAAAACCTAACGATTTTTTAATCTGCCTGATTTTTTGATCCACCAATAATGTTTTTATTAACTTTTGAATGATTATTTCAATTTCACCCTTAAATACACGATTTTCAGCTTTTAAATAGAAAACATATTTTCATGTACAATGGGTAGGTGTAATTGCAGATTTTTTTTCGATGGTAATTTTTTAAATTTTATCCAAAAACACTCTTAAAAATCACCTAGGTATTAGAGGCATAAAACATGATTTTAACACAGTTTATAAAAAGGCAACACGAAGAATATACAATCAACAATATAATACACAATTAAACTACTTAATGCTCCATATTTTTTTATTGTGAAAATTGTATTAAAAATCGGTCGCCAAAACTCCAGCTTGCTTTGTTCAAATGACGACTATAATAGTTTACCATGTGTGGATAAGATATCTATCTATCGAAAAATTATGAAGAGTAAATATGTATTTGACCATTGAGTATAAGAATAAAAGCAAAAATTGTTTTCTGTTTTGAGAAAAAGCTAAAACAAAAGTTTATACTTCGTAGTCATCTATGCGTTTAAGAATTAAATTGATAAACACACTTTCATGATTATTGTTTAATACTGTTATCTATTCAAATAATGATTTCAGAAATCTGTTTAAACACGAAGTCTGAATGAAGGAATATCATATCGTGCCTACTTGACTTAAGATTGTAAACGGTGAAAGACAATAGTGTTTGATTTAACTCCAATACAATATGTGAACGATTTTAATCAGAATTTACTTGTATACTTCGAATCAACGTTTACCTTACGATGATTTAACACCATTCAAGAATAATATCAGTTGTCTTGAAACAGCGCACAATCAAGCTTATGCTAATTGTTATTTATATATTTGTAATATTGTATCTAAAAGATATATTTTCCATGTTGCTTCGTTTTCATAATAAATATGCAAATAAAAAGCTTGTAGATAATCGATTTTTGTTTAAAAATACTTTTTATATATTTTTTTCATTTTCAACAAATGTTACTACATAAAACCCTTCTTGAGTTGTTGTTTGTATTATATTATTTATCTTGACGATACAGTCCTTATTATTTTGTAATCGATTATTGACAAATACGCATAATATGATGTATAAACATTTGTGTTCTATACATATATTTTTTATGTCCACTCCCAATGTTAAACAATGGCCTAGTAATCGAGGTATCTCAACCAAAGATTTTCTTAAAGATTATTTACACCTCAGCCTCTTAATTTTTTGAAAATAGTTAAGATACAAACGATAAGGTTTTGACAAGACTATTAGTTAGCTAAAAGATCTCGCTACGCCACATTATTTTAAAATTTAAGAATGGTAGGGAATTTTAGGACATCTAGACATTCATCTCTTCGAACAATAATCGATAAATCGAATAAAAAAATGCTGTTCGTATCAAGATTCGAGCTCGGGAGATCCGTCACGAAAGTCAACGATGTTGACCGTTACACCACGGACCCAACAAGTCATTATTATGTAATTCTATTTAACACGAAGAAACTGTTGAACGTTAAATTTATCGATTTCATGATACATCATCATATTTAAAATCTATCAGTCTGAAAATAGTTATGTGATGTCCAGGGTAAAATTTAAGAAAAAAATGACAGAAAAGACATTGTTGCGTAAATTGTTTAATCAAGCAACAATATTTATATCATATAATACATGTATGCTTTTTATGGGGTGAAACGAACAACTCTTTATAATTAAAATACGTTTTTACCTAAACAAAATACATTGATTTATGTTTCGATTTAACTCAGGACCATAACCGAGATATAAATGTAACGCTCAAGCAATATTAAAAATACTTTCTCTAAAAGATTGATTCCCAACCATTTACGATCGACCCCATGTCTAGTTTGGCGGTAAAAAATGGATGCCGTTTTGTATCGTATCTAACAAAACACTATTTGTATCAAAAAGACGTTTCTTATTTAACTTTAAAAGTCTGGGATACTGAATTGCGTACATGACCTGAATGTTAATATGCCAGAGGGTTAAATTTTTATCGCAGTGGTAATAAAAGGCAATACAATACATTATTGATACGTTCGTTAATGCGTCTGTCTATAATTAACATAAGATAGATTAATACTATTATTTTTATTATATTACTTCTGAATGTTGTTTGTGCTTTCGATAGAATATGAAATGTCGTCTGAATTTTCAGTTTATCTATGTAATCATGTATATGTTTTTTTTTATATATAATATTTATCAAAACTTTCTCCTTTGTAGATTAGATAAGTAAGAGTAAAACTAAGGTTCCAAGTACGCACCCTGATAATGTCAGTATCTAATATACATTTAAAATATTGAATATTGAAGTAAATGATGAATTCCCCGCTCCCGTTGACTTGTTTAAAGTAGGGCTTCCATCCCGAGATCCCGTCAAATTTTGTGATTTAGAAACTTGAGAGTTAAGATAAACTATATGTAGAGTACACATGATCCAAATTTGGAGCGTACATCATAAAAAAGAATAAGCATATAAACATATGGATTTTTTTATGAAATTTAAAATTAAACTTAACTAATCTTAGGTATACAGCAGGGATCCACAACAAAAGCCATTTTTTTCGGTTAAAAAATAGATTCATAGAAATAGACTTACTGATAAAAAATTGGATTCAATTTTGAATCTAAATACTTTAAATGATAAGTCAATTTGTGGAGAATTGGTTAAATATTTACAAAGATAAAGTTTGCATTAATGTTTGAATTGTCAAAACAACACAAATGCCTAAATATTTCACAGTAAAAAGATTTTTTTGTAAATAAGTATACTTAATCTTCTTTTTGCACGGCTTCGATGTAACACGGTCGAATGAAACCTATATTTCATTTATCTTTATTTACTTCTTGGCTATTTTACGTGAAAATAAAGTTTGTGATGCATGCATAGTTTGTGATGCATCTACGCTCTACAGACTTGAAATGTCCAATATCATCCAGAAGGTCTCAATAATAATTAACACAGTAGAATTTTTATAATATATATCACACTATCCATGTATTTTTTCAAGAAATATTGGAAACCCCTGAATATTTTAGAATAACGCGTAGCTTAAACAAAGATATAAATACAAGTAAGAGTTGAATGCTACTTTTATATGAAATTTTATGATTCGTGGAGACACGTGCCCACTGTCGCTGCAAAATCTTTATTTCTCATACCCTGCACGCAAACATAATCGACATAAATAATATATTATTGTTGGTCTGCAACAAAGTTTTTCAGTAAAAAAACACACAGAATATTTAAACTTTGTTTAGTTCTGATTATATTTATAATTTTAATATCGAATTTGTTTGAATAATGAAATAGAAACATTACAATTACATTTTTTTACCTAAACAATAACTGCAGATTTATATTTTTTGCTATTATTCTACAGTAGCGTTTAAATATTAAGACACTGCAACAGTTCAAAAATGATCTAGAATAACTAGAATGCTATTAAATTACACAAAACTATATTTATTTATTACAAAATTGACAAGCAATCCCGGATGGTCGTTACCAATGAAACTATTGTTAGTTTGTACAATAAGTAACATAGAATTATTTACTCGAAGCATTTATTAATGAAAAAATAACGCTTCTCTGATGAAAAAGTTGATAAAATTCTATTTCTTTTATTATGGAATAAAATTGATTTATAAATCTTTTAATGATGCCAATCAATCATATTAAAAAGATACGAGTTTAAGATTTGCAGTAACAATAATTATAACGTACTTTTTGTACTAATGCTACATTATTTATTAAAGATAAAAACTCATATCAATAAAAATTGATATCAGTTTATTTTTAGATTTACATTATTTATTATCGAAGTTGAATTCAGTTTATATTTCATGATATATTATTTTTTAATCGAAATCATAAACAAATCATTATTAGTCTAGTATTAGTAAAATAAAGAAAAAAGCATATATGTCTCACATATAAATTTCTGTTAAGTAAATTAACTTATATTCAAACAATATATAGCTGATTATTGATACAGTAATCACAGAATTAAGTATAACTAAAGGTGTAGCAGATCGGTAAAAGGAATTTTAAAAAATATAAGAAACAATATAAATTTTAAATGAAAGGCACTAAATTATTTCTAGTAAAAATGTTTAGAACGTCTGACAAATAAATATAATTACTAACAATCAAAAGTCTTTAGATTAAAAAAGGTAAATACCTACATATAATGAGTTAAAATGTAATTATTTAAACGTTCAACGTTAGCAAAAAAAGAAAAACAATTTATTACATCAATAATAATTAAGTGTAAAAAGCAAAAGAAATGATTCTAAGTCGGTCTAGAATTTAGATCTTCAATAAATATTTTGAAACTCGTGCAGAAAAGTGTTTTATATTTCAACATAATGCTTTTCCACCAATAATTGTCATTTTTCGAATATCTTTGAGACTTATGATATTATTTTCAATCTGCGGCAAAACTACAGCGCGCAGAAGTTCAATTAGGGGAATGATTCCGTTCTACGGCGTAGAATATGTTCGGAGGGCAAATAATTATGACGAGATGTCGATATGAGTAGAATGGAAAGGCGACGCGATGGTGTAGTGTGGTGTGGCACTACACCACATGAGGCAGCCAACACCTTTCCCTGTCTGTTTATGACAGCTTATTCAATCACAATGCGCGATCTAAGTATTTCTTTTGCTTGCTCGGATTGTGAGAAAAATTTAATACGGAAAAATGATTGAAGTAAAGGGAGCGAAGAATGGTTAAGTGAATATTTTTTTACTTTGGCACTTACAGACTCGTATAGTATGTAAGCCAAACATGAAAATTCATAACAAATAAAATCAGCTTTGCCCTTAAGAATCACCAGTCTTTCAATTATGAGGTGGAACGTTTCTTACGATACGAGAAAACAAATTTAATAGCGTGCTACACATAACTATCCGCCTGAAAACGTAGCAATCCATATAAAATATCTTTTTTTTTTAAAGTTTACTGTTAATACATTGTCAATTTGAAAATGCTCGTGATTATCGTAACTGGTCATGTTCATATAAAATGTACGAGGCGTTTATAGTTTGGTAAAAGAACTGTAAACTTCCATAAAAAACATATTTAACATTTTTATGCTAATATTAAACTATTAATTAATGAGTTTACTAAAATAATGATTTATATTATTTCTATAAATAAACGATGATGGATGCAATTAGAGATTGCAATAGCGGTATTATTGAAACCGAGATCGAGTATTCATGGTGTTTCTTCAATAACAAAATACCGGTTTCTAGAATGCAAAAGTACCGGTTTTACGGCATTGAAAATTAACCAAAATTAAATTTTGAATTTATAGAAACCATCATACATTTTAATAAAATTGTTCGCTATAAACTGATATATTGTAAATCCACTGAGAGTTGTATTGACAGTTTCCAAATATCATGATTATTTTGTATCCATATCTGCTCCCAATGTGGAGCATATGGCCTCTTATGAAGGTATCTCAACCGATTTTTTTGTTAAACATCAAATTTACGCAATGATTCTCTTATGATACATATATAATCTATATCATTAAAATTGTAACAATAAAGTATATTTGGCACAGTTTTCAAGTTATCAATAAAAAAAAAATATTTGAAAAAATAAGCAGTTTAAGCTGACTATGTTTTTATTAAATATCAGTAACCAAAAACTTAACCTATCTGACGTATTTGAATGAATTTTCAGAAAAAAAATGATTTACACCAAAACAATTTTTTTGAAATTCATTCAATCCAATTCGTAGACATCACAAGTGTCCATGTTTCGAATTGAAAAGTCGATAAATTAATTCGTTCTGGGATTCTAACCCGTGAGATGCGTCACGTAAGCCAACGACGTCGGCCACTGCGCTTTGAAACCGGAGAAAACATTACACTTCATAAAAGATTCGTGTTGGCATTTCTCGGTGCTTATATGCACTTTATAAATGGTCAGACTTCGCAGTAATATGTGTTAATATAGACTACGATAAGAATAAACATAACATTTTTAAAAGAAGATTGCATCTCTCTTTTATTTCGTGTCCTACAGACTAAAGAGATCATTTTACGAAACCCAACGTCGGGAAAGTGGATATTTCTAAGCATTAATGGAAGCGTTTCCTTGCAAAGAGTCTCGAATTTAAAATAAGCTTTCCTTTATTGGCTTGTAAAACTGGCAACTAAAAAGGAACCTTATAAACGTACATTTTCATGAGCTTAACAGTCTCTTTGTATTTAAAATAAGTGTTTTTATGTTACAAGCATCACTTTTCAATTTTATATTATTCAGAAATACTTAAAACACCCTTACTATCAAACTCTCTTTAAAAGTTCTTTTACTTACCGCAGTCAAGAAAAGTTTTAGTCGCTCAGGCACTTTGTCTCTTTAATGTACTCCAAATTCAATTTGGAGATGTTTCAAATTCAAATGCTAAAAAATAGCTGAGTTAAAGTGGATTATTTAGGTGTATTAACCATAACATCAAAATTAATCAAGGTGTTTTGAGCAATATTTTACCAATAAGATTTAATTGCTAACAAAAACAAATAATTCATGAAATATTAGTAGTGAAAAATTTTAAAACAATTTTTCACAATATAAAATTTTAAACTGACTGTTCACTTTTATTCATAGTACGATTAAAATTTTCAACATATTACAACGTACCTTAAATAAGAGTGGCGGCGTATGACCATGTACTACATATATTCGTTTTTATTAAAAAATGTAACTTTGGTAACTTTGGTGTGCAAAAAAAAAATGATTTACAAAATTCAATAATATTGCAACAGGAACATCAACTTCAGAATAACATTCCTGTGTCCATAAGGTTTATATTATTTTACGAAATATCTTATCTATTATCGTGAGTCTATCAAAATATATAAAATAATATGTATAAGACATATACATTTAATTTGATTTAATATCACTATTTTTTTCAAAGAACTATCCATTATTAACGATAACTATTGTAGTTTAAATGCAACATCTTAACCTCTTAAATTGTGCTATTGGAAATTCATATCCCACATTCAAACAAAAATGATATGGGCTTATTACTGAAAAAATAATATTTAGATTACTTTATTAAAAATATAAAATTGACTATTAATATTATTACAAAGTTGAAATAATTAACCACTGATCACTTCAATAAAAGTTCTACATTTAAATAACAAGTCTGTCAAACTAGACAAGCAAGAAATCCTAGAAATCAATAGATTCAAATTTTTACCTGATTCAGATCTTTTGAACGATCAAATAATTTTTGCTAGTTCCCCGTTACTTTATCCATTGCATTAGCCCTTGTTAACTATTTTTTTATATAAATTAAAAAAAAATAATAATAATAAATATAGATTTCTTTTGTTAGAATTGATATGGTCTTTGAAAAAATTGTTTTTCAGAATCTTCCTGGCTGTCGATTTTGTTTAAGTGATGAACACACCACTACTTGGAAGCGGGGAAAACATAAAACTATCATTAAGCATATTCATATCATTAAGCATATTCACTTTATTATTGTAGCATTTTATCACTTTGTCAAAAATTTCCCAAATTTTAATTATGTTTGTAATTACTTTCAATCGCATTCTGAATTTATTAATCTGGGATGACTTTTTAATTATATGTTAGATGTGTTGAACATTTTAATTTTGTGTTATTTTAGAATCACTTTAATGTAATTGGCAATTTCTTTTCAATGCCAATTGTTGTGTATAACTTTTCAATTTTGTATAAATAGCATTGTTAAATTATATTTCTTATCAGTTGACAATGCTCGCAATAAGCGAAACCGGTCCTGACATATTAAATAAAGTGGAATGAAGTACAAAGGATTATTGTGTTTTTATTAATATAATGCCTTTCCACCAAGTATTGACAGTGAACACCCTAAAAGTGAGACACTCTTCCTTGTTTGATGTTTTATTATTCTTTAATTGTAATTATCACCGATAGATGGTCATTATTACTTTTACAAAAATACAAATTTATTTTCCACGTCCATGTCGATAGTCATTTTGTATTCAATTTGAGTTATTTTTTTTTACTTGAAATAAGCCAGTAAACTACGTAAATAGCATTTAGAGCAAAATGAAAGGTTTATTTACACAAGGAGAGTAATCAGATTTTGAAATAGTAAATATACGAGAGCTGGGGCTGGCAAATTAAATTAAAATTCACTCCAATATTTATGAATTGAAAAAATAAAAATATATTGTGCAACCACTTTACTATTACTTCAATGTATCATATTTATATTGCATACACCCATGGATACACATATTTTTTAGGTATGCGTTTTTACCACCAGTTAATAAAGATCAGGTATATATTTTTAAAATAGTACACTACGTTATTAATTGAGTTTTTGGTAAATATACTTAGTTATCACAGTCTCACAGATGAAGCATTCAATATGTTTTTTTGTAAATGAATATTAAATTCATCCGTCACTATAGTAATATGTAATACTGTAATATAATACAAAAAAAATATACTTTTGTTTTTATTTAAAAAAAACCAAAATAGATAAGCTTATTCACACACTCCAATATTTTTATCAAGTTTGTTCCAAAACCAAAAAAATATCTTTATTAAAAAAATATGAATTGTTCTATTTTATGAAGAAAATTACCAACTTAGTTACAAGGCACAACAAAAAGGATTATCTATCTGTCGTAACCCAGGCTTCACATTAATAATCCTAGATTATGTGGAGGCATAATGAAAAAAATATGTAACTAATAGAATGACAGCCATAATAAATTTGATTTATTAAAGGACGTAATGATGAAAAGGCTACACGTCATTTGTGTCCTTTTTCATAAAATAATTCGTGTAAAAATTATTCCTTAATCCACAGTGTAAAAATGGTATTTTAAAAATGATAAAAAGACTGATGGAAAAAGGTATGCAAATAAATTATTTTGCATGGTTTATTATTATTTTTAGCATTGTATACGTTTTACTTTTGAATAATTTAAAGCCTTTTTTTCAATGTGTACGCTTTGGAACGTTGTGAATTATAAAAATACAGTATCAGTAATAATTAATAACCACGCTGTTTTGAAGGTCCAATCCACCATATACATGATTCAGATCCATACAGATAGATTGTACTGATTGTATTGTATGTAGGTACGGCGATCTAAAATGACCAATAATAAAACCAATGTTAATGGTACTAATTTAGTTTGTTACTCAAATTTAAAATCAACTTAATGTTAAAATTTTCATGGATTCGACGTACTTACATTTGTGTACAACAAAACGGGATCTTTCATAATCCATTTGACTGTGAAAAAATCCTGGGATTTCGGAGTAGGCTTTGACATCTGACGTAAAAGTTTTATTCCCGGCTTAATCAAATAAATCAATGATCATAAAAGAGAAAGCCTACGCCTAAAACAAAGAAAAAACGTAGATTGTGACACCACATAGCCAACGTGGTGAGACAGTGGTGGACTGAGGTTGTTTATTAATTAATCATGACGTCTAAAATTATTTATGTCATATTTATTTAATTACAATTATATAAATATAATTTGATTTTTCTGTCTGTTACGAAGAATATAACTAAGCACGTCTTCGAGATAAATGATTTTAGCAGCACTAGAATCTTTATTAATGAAATAATTATTAAATTAACCTTTTTTATTTGTTAATTACAACTTCTCTGATGTTATATTAAAAAAACTTGTCTTGCTTAAAAAAATACCAATTGTCAGCTATTGGAGTATTTCATGGTCCAATCTTAATTGAAGAATTTATAATTTTAAAAAATACAATTAAATGGAAAAATAACAACAATGATTAATTAGCAATTTGTTTTATTTTATTTAAAATGGATTTTTATTGCGCGTTAAGCAAATCGGTAGACAGGTCAGTTTCAATTTGTACCATCAAGCAATTTACAAAATCTGATAAATGAAATATATTATCTAAATATTAAGTTAATGCAGGTAAAAGTGATATGCATTTAATTAAATCTAAATATTATACTAATTTTCAAATTTTTCATAAATAAAAATAATTAAAATTGGTTGTAGTATATTTTACCACTTTACTATTCTACAATTTTAATTAATTAATCTTTAATGTACAATTCCAAATCGAAAAATAAATAATATGTGCTGTCATGTGCTGAACTACACTGCATAACCTACGTTTCAGCATGCCCAATATTATTAGCCTAAAGTCTAAAGTTAACAAAAACTCATTACTGTAACTTATAGAACTATTCTATATTACTACTTTTAATTACTACGCTTATTTTAACACAAATTTTCTTCATTGTATGTGCTAAAAAGAAATCACTCTTTTGTATTGATTTCATATTTACTAATTAGGATCAGGGCCGGTTTCGCTTATCAAGAGCATTTAAAACTGTTTTCATCAGTTATCGTATTCATAAGTGGAAAATGCTCGCGAGAGCGAAACCATTCCTGGTGATACTAAATAAATGTAAAATAAGTGCAAGAAAGTGATTATTTTTAAAAAATAAAATCTCTTTATACCAAGTATTGGCATATAACACATTAAAAATGATTGGTACATGTGCTTGGGAATACAAAGTTATCCAAGTATTGGGAGTTTTTTTATTGGAATCAGTGAAAATATCCTGTATTTGTATTTCATCTATTTCTCTTCTACGACGTTTTTTTTTCCAAAAAGTGGATTTGGCACAAAAATATAATGATCCAACGAAGTGTCATCATTGCTGATATTTAAACATATCTACAGAATGCAGAGCACGCCACTGATAAGCGACCATAAAAAAGAATATAATCAAAATGGTTCTTGTATTCCGTGCATACGAGCCACGACAGTATTACCAGAACATGAATGTAACATTGAAAATGGATCGAATATGCCATTAGATGGGTGGAGGCAGGGGTGGGGAGCTGTTAGCTATCTGGCGCGTTGCACGATCCACCTTTATTACGCACGCCGTGTACGTGACCTTACGACAGGCTTACTTACATTTTCGCAGGAGAGCAAATTTGCGGGGAGGGTCTGGGTATGCGTGTGTTTTTTAGTCACCGTGTTCTTTTTCACCGCAATCATTGTTTTATCAAATACGATTCAAACGCTTGAATTAAAAACATTTCATATATATTAATGCTTGATGGAAGCTTAGCGGATAAGTGAGTTTATTCAAGTAAATTGTTGGTGAATGTAAATATACAATAGGTTTACATAAAACGTGTAATGTAATATGACAGTATTTATTTTAACCTTTCCGCTTCGAATGTAGAGCATGTTTACTACCGACAGAATTTATTTCAACGAGAACTAAGTTGCACAAACTTTTTCCCAAATAAACTACAGTAAGAAGAATATGGCTAAGATTAAATCTAGTGGTAAAATAATCGCTCGTGCTACGCCCTGTTCAAGCAAAAGAAGGATTGTTAGAAAAATTTTAAGCATTCATGCCTTGGAACAGAAATTCATAAACTAATTGAAAAATCAGTTTTAAAAACTGACCATACCGGGATTCGAGCCCGTGAATACCGTAAACGAAGCTAACGGCCTTAACCACTTGACAAGTCAATTGGTAGTTCATATTCTTATCTTTTATAAAAGTTATGACAAGAGGAAATTTATAGACGAGCAGATGTTTCATTGTTTTCAATTTTTGAATATTCTAATATTAGAGTAAATAAACAATATGATAAATATATTTTTTCTAGTAGGAGTAAGCTTAAAATAAGTTTTTGTTCATTGAAGGGTAACTTGGACTCAATCAATGAATATGATTTTCATTGCCTTCTAAATTAATATTAAAAGTTTAAAAAAAAAAGTGTAAGATGTTGTATGTGATACTAATTAATTAAAAAACACAATCGTTACTGCACAATAAAAAAATAATTGTCAAAAATAAATGCCGATCCCGTGAGCCCAAGCTGACTATAAAAATAATTGACAAAGAAAACCTTTCCGCTGAAAGTGACTATTCTTGCTGCATGATAACTTTTTAAAAGTCACATCTTACTCTCGTATTCACTATCAAGCGGGACTTTTCTCTTTTTCTTGCTAAAATATATTACCATAATATAGATAAAATATACAAAAGTACATTCACTGAAACGGGAAGCATGTGTAATCCTGGTCATATAGTCCATCCCCTATTCAATCCTGTCTGACGGAAGAGAATGCTAATGCAGCCCAACTGCTTTGCATCATAAATCATACCTGCATACTTGGTCGCTTTTATTGTGTTGGATGTGAAATACCAGAAAGAGCTGTTCTTAAATGTTGCAGAAATATTCTCGAAAGTATTCTTTTCCGCAAACAATTTGTTGCTTCTTAGAAATCTTTAAAACTATATTGACACATGTCAAAAATACATATTTTAAACCTGAGTAACTACTTATAAGGTCCAAATATTTTTAGCCAGTTGCTATGAAAGAGGTTAAATAAACAACCATTATTATTTAAAGATATAATCAATCGATACATAAGACTTAAAAAATATACTTATAATTTTTAGTATGTTAATTATGTTTACATCTGAAGCTCTTGAACGTCATTATTTAGCGTATAAAACAATATTTTATCAATGTCACTCTGAATCATTTTAATGATTTCATAACATGCTAACACAAGACAAGGCGATGTTTTTTTTATCAAAATACATTAGTATTGTTTTTCTGAATGTCTGTTTATCATTCACAGAAAACAAGAATTTTATAATGAGACGGACAAATTAAAAAAATATGTTTTACAGACTGTTATGAGTGTTACAAATCTAGAATTCCAATAGTTCCTTTTTGGATATTTCCTACTCTTTTGATCGGTGTTTTATCAAATAAAGAGTCATATCATAAATTAAGTAATGACACTGTAAAAAATACATTTTTTCTTAAGATATTTTGACATTAGTACCAAGATAACAGGCAACAATAAACACCTAGAGAAAATGTTGTATTTTCACTCTTCTAACATCGCAGCGGAAGCTTGTTATGTGGAATGTTTTGATCAATCTGCCAACCCATTATCTGATCTGAAGGAAGTAGAGTGAGCTTTTGAGTTAACATGAGTAAAACAGATGTGAAAAGATATTTTGTTTCAAAACATACACAAGCTTTTAAATATTATACAATAGTTACGGTTGATTCAAAATTTAACTGTCGTCAAACATTTTAAAATTCATATTTTTATAGTTGATAATAAAATAACCTATTCTTGAAAATAGTTGAAATATAAATGGTTGTAAATAAGTAAACTTTCACGTCAGTTACATTCAAATCAAACATATTTAATATGGTAACATTTTATTAGTATTAATTTTAATAAATAAGGAACATTATTTATGACGCCCATCAGAGTATATTTCTTAGTTATTAAAAATACAAACACAAATATATGAATGTGAATTACATATTTTTGACTTTCTAAAAATCTTGAGGAAATTCAAAAAATAATATAATCACAGCAACGACCCAAACTGATTGCTAAAGTTTCCTACTGCTAAAGTCTTAAATCCGATTGGCAGTTTAAAAAAATCAAACACATTTTTTTTAAATTTTTACTAGTGTTACTCATTACGAGCATTTTCAACTGACGAACAAAAGAAAGTTATATAAAAAGTAATGAAACATCAAAAAACTTAATTGTGTACTAATGTAACCATTACTAGCGTGATATTTATTGTACAAGACAAAGTTACCAATTGCAAGTTTAACGGTGATTGCAATATTAACAATTTTATAAATACACTAGCTGACCCGTCATGCGTTGCAATGCCACTCAAAGAAAGAAAGTGTTTTCGATGGTTTCGGCGGTTACTTTGTGGAAGTTCATTTTAATCTTAAAAAGGAAAAATCCCAATCTGATTGATTGCAACTCATTAGTATCATTATTTGTATGCTTTATTTCGATTCAATCACCCACCTCCTTGGTTCCCTTAAAAGGAAAAAAAACCCAAACTCCATTTTGTAATTTCATAATTTTAAAATATTAGAATCAATCTTGCTTCATTACTTAAGCAAACTTTGCGATAGTAAGTCTGAAGATGCCTCTGAAAGAGGCGAAACACGTGTCACAGTTAGTAACACAATACGTGGAATAATCAAAGTTAATTTAAATTTTCTATTAAAAGAAAGTGTTTGTGTTTTAATTACGTTTATTGAAGTGCTTTTGGATATATATTGTTTTTTTTGTCTGGTGCGTATATGAATAGATCTTAAGGTTTTTCAACGCGTGAGCAGGCCAGATACACCTGACCATGTGAGAAGCATGGATTTTTAAAATATAGTCCACACACTTGTAGCGATTGTCCAAATGCGAGTCGCACCGGAAACTGCAAACATTTTAATTCTAATGGCCTATCTGTCGGAATTATTGGGATGCTTGGAAACAGTACATTGTATCCTTTAAATTTTCCATTTAAAATTGTAGCTTAGATGATATTGTTCATTATTTTTTCACTGAAAGCCTGGTACCGTTGCAAAGTCGTGGTGGATTTATATTTCGGAGAAGAATGATAGGTACGCCAATTTTCAGTTTTAAAACGTGCGATAGCATGCCTGGCAAATCAAGTGAGTTTAAGAATTCAGTTGGATAATTGACAACTTCATCTTGATCAATTTATAGTATCAATGGACTTATACGTTGTTTCTTTGCTTTGTATTTCGTTTGGAATCCTGAAGTTGATGGCATTATCATCGTTGTTTTTGACTGCTAATATAACACGTTCACTGAGCCACTGATGATTTTTGTAATTCTGTGCGGCATTTGGGAAAACTTTGTGCATCAATTCGCTTATGGTTCCTGTAATTTTACAGAAGCTTGGTGGCAATGTGTGGATTCATCGATTTACATTTTTCATTACCAATATCTGACAATTGTTTTTTGAAACGTTCAGCGGATGCGTCATATTAGCTCTGTTCTTCTGCGTACTTTTGACGGTTTGCTGACGGTTTGCAAACTGTTTTCGAATTAGAGTCTAAAAGCTTTCAATTCGATTCTAATTCGATAACAGTTTGCAAACCGTCAGCAAACCATCAGAAGTACGCAGAAGAACAGAGCTATTGTAATTCTACACATTCTAGATTATAAGAGTCTGTAGGAAAAATAAATTTAAAATGTTCTTACGGTTTTTTTGAATATTTAACTATTTTATACTTTGTCATTTTCTTCTTATAGGATGATGATTTATTGATTTAAAATAGTTTTACCAAGACACTGAAATTTCATGATAACGAATCAAATGTTTGCCTATTCAAAGTTCAATACGTTTGCTACTCAGAGCTGTCGAAGCTTCCAACTTGTTAGCAGTATTGGCGCAATCCTTAACGTATTTTCCAATACAGCATAATAATGTAATGCGATTTTCCACTTGCATTCAGTGTAAACTGATAGGTAACAAACATACCGCAGACAGAGCCAGTCTCTTTGGGCTGGTTGGATTACCCCTTCCCCGACATGTGGCGAGAATAAAGACTGCAGGCTTATTCTTTTTGCTGCAAACACCTCCTACACAAAAGCTCGTGTAAAGAAAATTGCCCCGGCTAAAACAATATAGATACAACGTACAGAGGTTTGTTTGACAGATATATCAACAGCTAAACTTTCG
Organism: Himalopsyche tibetana; assembly: GCA_030503985.1. Lineage (NCBI taxonomy): Eukaryota > Metazoa > Arthropoda > Insecta > Trichoptera > Rhyacophilidae > Himalopsyche > Himalopsyche tibetana. Next base: position 9,474,957 of record JAPJYX010000009.1, on the reverse strand, counting down.
GAAAATGTAATGTTTTCACTAGAAAAAATATTCACTTTACACAAATGTTTATTACATTTATGTAAACATTTAAGATTAAATTCTGTACTATGACATAAAGTTTATTTCTGTTCTTTACTTTTTATAATTGAAATATGATATTTTTATTATTGTTACAATAAATCTTGTTAACCGAAATTTATTCTTAAAGCAGGCATGTTTAACATATTTCATATCTATATTCTATTCTACAAAGAATTTATTTTATATAGTGAACAACAGTCTTCTTTTTCATATTCTTGTTTCTGGATACAAAAATAACAAACAAACTGTTATACATATATCTGAAAATAATGTTACACAATTTGAAATAAAAGTTCTTTGCCATATTTTCTCATTCAATAAATACGACGAAAAACTTCATACTTTTTATAGCTTTGAAAATATTATTTATAAAAAATCTCATAAACTTAATATTTTTACAAGAATAAATCAGCATAAAAAATTTAAGCAATAATATTTCCATAAAAAATTCGTTTCGAGAAAATATTAAAATATCAGAATTTATACCGGAGGGTACGGAAAATCAAAAGCGAATTACAGCCACAAAGGGCAATATGCGATAGTATTGGGATGCGAGCAAGTCGGGGAGTGAAACAAAGAAAGAAAAACAGCTAATGTTTTTCAGTTTTCCAGGAGATACCTCTCGCTACTCCACAAAGCTCTTTTCCAAACGTAAAATGGATAACCTGTGTCTCATCGTTTTTTTATAGACCATAAAGGCTTTTCCATTTCCCACCTTGTAATGACTGCATCGACATGCCACACGGAATGTTTTTACAAATTTATTTCAAGGGCCGGGTCGTTTATTTATGATCCTTTTTACTACCAGCGATGATGAATTGTAAACAGTAAACATTTTATTTTATTCTAATACATACATCAAAGTCTTTTTTAACTATCTTCGAACGCAATTAACGGTTCCGCTAATCCTGGGAGAATTAGATAACGTAAATTACGTCAAATGCCAGGAAAACAAAAAATACTATATATTTTGGACTGATACATTATACCGACACACTTATGAAAGAATTTAACAAAAAAAAACTAACGAAAATTAGTCAAGTATACAAAAAGATTATTTGATACAATTTTGTGTCTGAAATAACAATGACATAGTCGAAATTCTTATTTATTCTGAATTAAAGGCGGAAAATTTTCACTGTTTATATTAATCGTTAACTTTATTTGTCAAGTCAGCATTAATGAATCTATATTTTTATATTATAATTATCTTTGTAACATAAAATTCTAGATATTATCTTATATGCTGAACTAACTGAGAATTATCAAACTCTTGCCAGAGTGACGATACTATACCCAATTCGTTAGGGGTTTCATATAGGCTCTCCAATCCAGGGATCCCGTCCAACTTTGTGACCCCGAAAAAAAAGGCACGATGAGATTTTGGGCAAAACGGTCAATTCATGTGTTTTTAAAATAATGAAAAATTCCGACACCAAAACTTTTCTCAAATTATACACGATTTCATGTTGAGTGCCCAATTCCAAGATTGAAAATTAGTCAATCCCGAAATCCCAGGATGACAAAACGGCTCTGGGATTGGATACCCTAGTACACGGGTTCCCAACTTGGGGGTCGCCAACTTTTTTTTAGATTTTAACAATATAGCAAATAGAGGATTCGAAATTCCCCGGTGAGCTAAAAAAAAAAAGAAGTTTCGGAGACAATTCTGGGAAAAAGTATAGCAAATCGAGGATTTCAAATTGCTCGGTGAGCTAAAAAAAAAAGGAGTTTTGGAGACAATCCTGGGAAAAATTATAGCAAATCGAAGATTTCAAATTCCTGGGGGGGGGGGGGTCGCTAGTCACATGGCTTTTATAAAAAAGGGGTCGGCACCTGAAAGAGGTTGGGAACCTATGTCCTAGTAACATGTTATCAAAATCATATAAGTACACCAAATTGTTCCTAAACTAAATTAACACTAATAGAAAATTTAAATTAACTTTGATTATTCCACGTATTGTGTAACTAACTGTGACACGTGTTTCGCCTCTTTCAGAGGCATCTTCAGACTTACTATCGCAAAGTTTGTGAAGATGCCTCTGAAAGAGGCGAAACACGTGTCACAGTTAGTTACACAATACGTGGAATAATCAAAGTTAATTTAAATTTTCTATTAAAATGAACTTCCACAAAGTTACCGCCGAAACCATCGAAAGTATTAAATTAACACTATCTGACTTAAGAGTGTAAAACCGTGGTGGGTACAACGTTAAGTACCATAGGGAGTTTAAAAAATTATGAAATCAAAAATATATATTTACAAGAACGTCACTAAAAATATTTACCAAATAATAATGTACGTTAATACAGCAAACTATTAACAAATTGCTGATGATGACCCAATTATATTTTCATTGTAATTGTTTCTGTTTTTTCTTTGTTACGTAAGCAGTTTCGTCATCAGAATTTCTCAAATAATATTTCACCTTTTTCTATTTTTATTTTCGTTTAATTGAGTAAAATACCAAAGGATTAATATTAATTAAAAACATGGTTACACAAGTAATCATGCCTGATTAACATATTTTTCCACTTTTTCAAAAGCTCTCCCACGTTATACATTGAACAACAAATGAATAAATTTTTAACAATCTCAAATAAAGTATAACGAGGCTTTTATAAGCAGTATAGCATTATTAATCTACATGATTAACATCGTAGAAATAGTTGTAAAGTTAAACTACATTAATATTATAAACTGTTATTTAGCCATTCAAAATATAATATGAATAAGTATTGTTACTTTTCGTGAAAATAAAATTTAATGAAATGTAGAGTTATTTTATCGTTAACACATAGCTGTAGAAGTCTTCATTGTTTGAGAAAGCTTTCTTGCGTAGGTTTAACAAATGGTAATGCAATATTCATTTTTTTGCTATCAAACCGAAGATATGCTAACCGACTACGATGGGGCTACGATAGGGCTACGATGGGGCTACGACTACTTAAAGTTTGACGTCATAATATTGTAAGCTTGAATTCATTTGATTGTTGGGATACCTCTAATGCAGTGCCAGCGCGAAGTTATTTTGCGTTCTAGACAACATTCACCATAAAAATCGTGTAAAATTTCGGGATTCGGAATTGAGCCCAGGAATTAGCGGAATATTCAAAATGAAAAAAATTGGGACCCTTTTTAAGCGCTTACTCAATATTTCGTTGCACTATAAAAAGCTGTACTTTTTTTCATGGTTAATATTTTAACTAGTGCTTGAGCTTTTTTTTAGGTCGCTGGCTCGTTGATAAAATTTTGTCTGGTTGCCTCTTTTCAAAAACTTTTCGGGAATTTTCCGCTTCATATTCTCAATCCTGAAATCCCGGGATTAGTAAAATTACAATCCTGGGCTTTCTGGATCACACAATTGGGACCAGTGGCTTTAGTCTAGGGGCGGGGAACCTGTTATTTTCTAAAATCCACATTCATTTATCTGATTCAACATAAGGTTGCAGTAAAAAAACGTTCACACCCATTTCCCAGTTTTTTCGACTGTCGAACATATAATGGGTTGATTATGTTGTTTTTCCAAACGCTTGCCTATAATTTTTTGATAAAATTGAATATTTTGATCAAGTCGAAATGCCGCATCAGAGTAGCCAAGAAGCCGCAGGTTCCCCTCCACTGCCTTAGTTTATACTTTGCGACTTCCAAATATGAACTGTCAATCTTGTATAGCTTTTTCAAATTATTAAAAAAAGCAATCGCAATACGGGACTGACACATTATAATAGTTTTAAAAGCTTTTCGTCTAGTCACATGTAACACATAACGTGACCGTGGTAAGAGAGCGATTATCGAGTTTTTGGCCTGTGTGGTATAATGTTAAGTGCTGTAGTACCAACGAGGTCAATAGAAAATTTACATATTTTCAATTTTAATCAGAGTTCATCGGCAAATGACAGTCGTGTTTTTGATGTCGTATTAATTAACTCAACCATATAACAAACAACAACACACTTTTCCTCTTTTATGGTTTTTCAAAGTGCATCAAGTATGTTTTTGCATTTTAAGTATCTGCAGCGGACCTAAAAGTGCCATTAAAAGTATATTCGCACTCTCTTACCACTTTGTGGTATAGTGATTATGAATATGCAGCGTCTTTCCGTTAATGGCTTCAAAATAAAATAAGCACAACATTGTTAATACTTTGGATACTTAAGTTTCAGAGACAAGAAATAATTTCTAGTGAAGTGGTGCGCAAAAGCAATTTAAGGTGGTATCGTAATAAAGAGTAAACTTAACACATAAAGTATAATGTGTATATTACAGTTTGTATTAATGTATCTTTTTTAATTCATGTGCGATTTCTCTTGTTCTAACTCCACATTTATTTATTACTGGTTTCGATCATCAGTCAAAATTTAAGTGCTAGTAGAATGAATATCAACTGTGGAAAGGCAAAATGACTTAACCTACAGTTTTTTTCAAAACAGCCTTTTTAGATAATCACAATTTTAACAACTTGATACACATTTTACCAAAAGGGTGTAAAATGCCGAATAAATCTAAGTTTTAAAAACGAAGGGCTTAAAAATGGTTTTTTTGAACAATTTTACTAAATCAATTAAAAACCAGTTTATAAATCTTCGTGAACTTTGAGGTTGTGTATATTTTATAATTTTTATTTGGCTCAAAATCATCAAAAAACGATTTGTGTGTTTTATGTAAAAAAAAAATGTGTTGGTTACGTTCTTTTTCCTTTCCACAGTCGATATAGAATTATCACAACAGGGCGTTTTAATTTTTTGTTATAATGCGTTTTAGAATTGATATATTCGTGACGTATGATATAGTTTTCAATTTGAAGCACAATACTACAGCGTACAGAAGTTTAATTACGGGAATGATTCCGTTCTACGCCCTTAAAAATGTCCAGAGAGAAAATAATAACGTCGAGATTTCAATATAAGTAAATCGACAGCAAACACCTTAAAAATGATAATAATATATCTTTTACAAACTTAAAAATCAATATTTTACCAAACGCGTTCACTTTATCTAGTTTTACGGATTTTTGTGTCGTTTTTGAAAAGTATTTTAGTTTAAAAATGAAAGCTTTCGGTCATGGCGTGACTGTAAAAAAAAACTAAATGTTCCAAAGTATAGTACTAGTTACAAAGTTATACACACCTATCCCTCGATTTAAACGGTACTTTATTACACGGTTAAAAAAAGTTAACTTGTAAATTTTAATTCTTCATATTCGTAAGTAAAAAACGAGTACATAATTTTTAATTACGTGTTTTATATCTTGAATAATATTTGTAGCCTTTTTATGTCGAAAGAAGTAAAAAGAAAAGTTATTTCGTTAGCAAAAAAGTAAAAATATTGGATCTTTTACAAAACGGAGAAAGAGTAATATATATTGCTAGATTATATAGCATGAATTAAGCTACAATAAGAACCATTAGAAAAAATGAAAACTCAATTAGAAAGAGTGTAGCAGCTGGCACTACGAGTACGAGCACAACTTCATATATCAGAGATATTGCAATGGAAAACATGGAGAAGGTATTAATGATTTGGATAGAGGACCAAACTCAAAAATGGATGCCAATTGATATCAATGCTATTACAAATAAAGCATTGCGGATTTATGAAAAAATTAAGTAGAAGATACCATCCTCTTCTTCATCTGAAAAGAAGCATACTTTCACAGCAATTCATCAAGTCAAGTCACAGTGATTTGTGATAGTGATGAATGATAAAAACTTCACCAACCGTTGCAATATTTTTTTAATAAATCTTTTGGATTTAATTTTTTTGTAACTCTATAAGCTTTACCTTGTATTTAATTAATAAAAGAATACGTATGTTTATACTTTTTAATAATTTTGTTTTTTATGTATTTTAGAAAACATGCAAATTATGCGTTTTTCGTGTACTTTTCGATTTACACGGTTTTACATTAGAAAATATACAATGTCGATGTACACGTTTTTCTCAGGAACCTATCTACCGTGTAAATCGAGGGATAGGTGTACTGTTATTAAATGAATTGTATTACGAAAGTGTCTTACAAGAAAAGATTTTATTAAGAATTCTGACGTCCAAGTGAAAAGCATTGGCTAAAAGTTACGGAAAAACACACTGCCAATCTGCGTTTGAATCTATCAGAAAACAATCCATGGTGAAACTTATTAAGCGTCGGCCACGGAGCGGCGTAGAACTGAAAGCCATACTAACCGGATTGGTCGTTGAACTAAAACTTACGCCATAATACGGCAGCAGTGAAGGGGTAATCCGTATTTACGAGCGGCGCTGCGATCCTGTCTGCGGCCGCCTACTTTTCCGCCCATCATCGCCACTTTTGCCACCACGTTTTGCCAATACCCACCACGTACTAAGCACTGTGGACAGTATTCATTCAAAATTTTGGAATACCAGTCGATTGGGTATTAACTAAACTTGAAAGTGTAAACGATGCAATATGCAAAGAATTCCAAATAATGAAACCAAGACTATTAGCATTACGTAATTTGTTATTTTATTGTGTTAATCATGTTCACACTAGTGAACTTAAACTCTCAATCAATTTCAGTTCAATAAAACAAAACATTTTTTTTATCCATGTTCGCTTCCAATGTGGAGTATATGACCTCCTAATGGAGGTGTTTCAACAGAAGTTTTTTCTACGATAACTGTTTGTTACTCAGTCGCTCAACCTCTCTTTTTATTCAAAGTGAGTAGTAGAAAAAGAAGTATAAGGCTAGAACAGGACTCGTGGTTGACACATCGCTCTTGCTTCATCCAGTTATTAAAGAATTAGAAAGATGGGAGGAAAGGAAGTGATGTAAATTGACATCACAAACACCCAGTCTTCGATCACAACTTTGAATTGAATAATTCTCAAATTCACTGTGATCTTATTATTTCATTTAATTTTTGATTAAAGTTTCTTGATATTTCAATATAAACTTTGAATCGTTCAAAGCTTAGAATCACTTCTAGAAGTTTTGTAACTAGCGACTCGAGTTTCACCTTTCGACATTTTTAAGAACTGTCAGCTAAATTTCACCCCAACACTTGAATATCTGAAGATCCCGAAAGGCGAAACCCGGTTCGTAAGTGACTAAGCGTGTGGCAATTTAAGCGAATCATATTTAAATTTAAATTATCCTTTCTATTTCATTTTTCATTTAATATCTAAAAACTCTTGTTTTATCTTGTAATTTGTAATTTATCTTGTAGTTTGTAATATTCAAGTTAATTGAAAAAATGTTTTAAGTCAGAACATTTACATTTTTTTTATTCATGATCACTCCCAATGTGAAGCATGTGGCCTCTTAATGGAGGTGTCTCAAGAAGAGTTTGCTTCTCGGTCACTCAACCTCTCTTTTTCGAAGAGAATAGTAGGGATAGAAAGGATAGTACAGGGAAGAACTAGTAGTTAGCTTATCAATCTCGCTACACCCTGTTATTCTATTATTGGAATGGTGCAGGGGAGATTCCTTTGAACAGAAATCGACAAACCGATTGAAAAATGTTGCTCATACTGGGATTTGAACCCGTAAGATCTAGCATGGAAACCAGCGAAGTTGACTACTGTGCCATGATCTCAACTAAATTTTATAATTTAATTAATTAACATCGTTAAAATAAGCGTAATTTAAAACTTTCATTTTTTTGTTGAGAATTTATTATTTTTTCAAAATATTATATTCCATTAATATTCAAATAACAAGTTATATCTGATGGATAATTTATGGATCTGATAGAAAAACAGTAAGTTGTTTTTAAAACATTATTTGGTCAATAGATCATTTTTTAACAAAACTGACAGAATTATTTATTTGATTCATCGTATACCTACATAATAATAAAGTTAATGCATTGATAATTAAATATAGTTGATCTGTTTTCTCAAAGAGGCGTGCTTTTTTTGCTTCGGAATGTATGAAAAAATAACGACTCAACGCTTGGGAAAAGTGACCAATCACTTAAAATATTCGATGACTGATTATTTTTTACCATGAAAAATCAAGCCGCCTGTGTGGCCGAGAGGTCAACATTGTTGGCTTCGGTTACGGAGGACACGGGCTCAAATCCCGGTACACAGTTTTATTAATTGATTTTTCAATCAATTTATGAATTTCTGTTGAAAGGTAAGGATGTATGTGACGTCTTAAATTCCCCTCTCTCACCCATCATATGCTATGAACGGGGCGTATCGACAGCGATTACCTTACCACTAGTCCTGTCTTAGCTCTATCCTTCTATCCCTACTCTCTTTGGAAAAAGAGAGGTTGAGCAACTGACTGACAAGCAGTTCTCGTAGAAACACTTCTGTTGAGATAAACTCTATTAGGAGTCCATATGCTCCACATTGTTAAAAATAAAATCAAGTAAAATTTATAAATTCATTTTATTATTTAAACTCCTAATAGTCTGTATTATAGATGGAGTGAGGCTAAAAAATATTTTTCTTTTGTTTTGAATAATTAACAACAGCCTTCGATACAAGTTTAAATTTCCTTTTCATATTAAATGAAATATCTCGAAGATAAGAATTTCCGTTTTTTATTTTTAAATATTTTATTCTGTAAAGTAAAAGAGCGCTTATTACAATGAGGCCCACGCCCACCCAGGGAAGAAATAATAACCGCCACCCAACCGACTGGCGTGGATGATTAAAGTTTCGCAAAAACGCCCGCCCTGCTTTTGCTTTACTTCTGTTTCGCTATTTTTTAAAGGCTTTTTCTTTCTTTTTCCAACCTGTAGATTGGCGACTGTTGTAATTTGACAAACAAAAGGATCATTTGAAATACGTACAGCGAAACAAAACTTTGGTGTAGATTTTAGATTTTTCATCTATTGATTTTTTAAAACCTTTGTCAAATACCGAAGACATTTTCATTTGCCTTTCACTGTGAAATATTACGGATTTATTTTTATTTAAGATGTATAAAAAGTGTTTAATTAACTATACGTACATAAATATTAGTAAAATAGTAAGTGTTGACTTTTATAATGTCTGCTTAGAAATAATTTAAGAAAACTAAGAAATTAAATAATTGGTTTGTTAAAAAACGACGTATTCCAGTCTGCAATGCTTTCATTTATTTTCCACTCATTCCGTTTTAAAAATAAAAAATAGTGATTGTTAACTTTTAGTTATTTCTTTGTTCCATATTTTAATCTAACGCTATTAAAATATAAGAGGTTGAGCAACTGAATAACAACCAGTTTGATAATGCTTCTCAAAGAGGTGAAACACATGTCACATTTTGTAACACCACAACTGGAATAACAATGTTATCAAAATTAATTTTATATTATAAATGAACATCCACAAAGTTAACACTGATTGCATAAAAGACAGTTATGTTTTTAAATCAGTTATTTTTGAGATGCTCCGTTTTGAAGGCAGTAAAACATTCATCTAAAAGGAAAAACATTAGTAAAACGCAAAAATAAAAATATCACAACAAAGGGGTTTATAAATTTGAATAAATGAAAGATCATAGTATATTTTAAATTATGAAAATAAATCTGTAAAAAATCATGTCAGTTTTTTTTTGTAGTCTTTGATAATCTACTGCATTGCCTTTACTGTAAATAGTAGTTCTATAAACCGTTAATATAAAAACGCATTACTTTTTGTATTCAACAACGAAAAAAAATAATTGAACTGTAAAGTCATTGAAACCGCTGCATTCAAGATTTAATATAATGCTGGGTTCATATACTAGTCAGCCAATATGGATTTTTGAATATGCAGAATAGTTTTGCCAAATCTGCAGATCTTGGAACAGTTTCCAATGATTCCCGCATAATGGCGCTGCGCATTCACTTCCGGCCGTTTTCGCAACTCGAGCGCATTATTAATGGCAGAGCAGGAGAGTTTTCAAACACGCTGCCGAATTTCCCAGATAGAGGCCGCATTCTCGAATTTCCTTAATGGGTAGCGATTTGGCCGAGTGAGAAAACTCTTTCCGTTATCACGGTACAACAATGAATAGAAGTTTGAGTAGCTTAATTCTCTCCAACTTCTCGAGATATTATAATGGTATGCGGTAGAGCGGAAGATTCCTTACTAATTCATTTGCCAGGAGCACCGGGAATGAATTGCATACCGTCTATGGCCGCCTTAACAATTAATCGAGTCGCTTAAGGGTCCCTTTGTTTCTGGTGATAATTCTACATAACAAACAGCGAGTTATTATTTAATGTGTTAACTAAATGTTTTGGATTATCAGAGTATGTAATTCATGTCGACGCACATTTGCAATTGTTATAATGGCGAAGCATCAGCATTTACGCAGTCCTGAATTCGATTCCCCAATAGTTAAGAAACAAGCATTATTTTACAAATTAATGTTTCACTACAATCCCACGATACATATTTTAAGCGGACAATTTGGGATCACTTACCATTTCGATTGTGAAAAGAAAAAAATTACTTAACCCACAAATAACAAATTTTACAGGAGGCACAAATAAAGTTTTTTGATGATTTTAGGTAAATTATGAAATTTTTAAATTGACTTCATCTAATTTTAAGTGTATACATTATTGAAGAAAAATCTTTGTGGAGTCGTTTTTCATATTTAAAAGCTAAATTTAGATACTAATTTGTCATTTGCAGTTTAAATCCTTTTGATAGAACGTGCATCAAGTTTTATACATTGTGATTATTGAAAAAAAGCTGTGGGTAACGTCCTTTTTTACACAGTCGATTTTTTTACCATGTAATTCTGAAATTGAAATAAACATAAGTTATTGATAGGGAAATCTTAGACTTCGTTAGTCCACTGGTAGTGTTACTAGACATGATAGGTGTATTGCTTGGTTTTAATAAGCATCCTCAGACTAACTCACTTTTAGGAAATTTATTTATAACTTAAAAACATATTAAAAATATTAAAATTCTTATCTTTTAGATAACTAAATGCAGTTTTTCACACTGGATTCAATTGGAGCAAGACAAAAAATTAATTACAATATAAATTATATTGTGTTTGAAAAGAAAAAAATTAAAATGAATAAAATTTCTTGTTTTATTATTTCCTGATACGGTGTGTTTTAATGATATTATTATTTACCAAGATTTCTAAGCTATTCAAATTAATTATCAACAGCTATTTAAATTATCTGACGAATTCATAAAAAAATATTATATATTCTATCATTGTACAAAGATATTAAATTCATTAATAAAAACACAATATTCCTTTGTACTTCATTCCACATCATTAAATAGGTCAGGACCGGATTAGTTGACAATGTTCGCAATTAGCGAAACCGGTCCTGACCTATTTAATGATGTGGAATGAAGTGCAAAGAAATATTGTGTTTTTATTAATATAATGCCTTTCCACCATTGACAGTGAACACCCTAAAAGTGATATTAAATTCACTTTTCATTCATTGAATAAAAATAAGGTTTTCGATGGTTTCGGCGGTAACTTTGTGGAAGTTCATTTTAATAGAAAATTTTCACCCCCCTCCTTGCTCCTCTTAAAAGGAAAAAAACCCAATCCATTTTGTAATTTTATAATTTTAAAATGTTAGAATCAATCTTGCTTCATTACTTAAGCAAACTTTGCGATAGTAAGTCTGAAGATGCCTCTGAAAGAGGCGAAACACGTGTCACAGTTAGTTACACAATACGTGGAATAATCAAAGTTAAAAAAAAATTTCTATTATAAAAATAAGGTTGATTAATAACATTTGCTAAAATAAACTTCCTGTTGTATATGATGCTTAAAAATAGTCAAAATCTGCATGTGTCCAAAATAATCCATATAAAAATTATACACTGCCTGGTATTATTGTAAATGTGACCAAATATGATAACATTGACAACGCCCGTCCTTTTAGATAGGCATACAACGATGGGGAGCACACGTATGCTATTTGTTTTCATTCATCCAATGAGCAAATAAAAGCAGTGGAAATATTTACTCAGCGTTACAGTTTGCGAATGATAAAATTTCCTCATATTTAAATAACTTTGATGTATATTAAAGCCATTATATGCATATGCGTATGCTGAAACACAGTGGCTGGAGTTACGTTGTACAAGTATTTTAACCTTCCAGTTTGTATGATTTATTATTATTTTAAGAAAACATCGTATCCTGGTTTGGTGGTAACTGATAACAACTTTGATGTTTAACAACAATAATAACAATGTCAATGATTAATTGAAATTTTCGGATGATTTATACTAAATAGACCACAGTTTCTTCTAAAAATAACAAATTTGTAGAAATATATATATGTAAATTACTTGATATCTTTTCCGGTTCGAAGCTCAAGAAATGCGACCCCAATGACCACATTTTCTTAAATATCTATTTTAATATGGGTGATACAATAGTTTTTTGGACCTTTTGTAGTTTATATGAATACGCGATAACGCGATAAGCGATCGTTTGTAAGATAGCTGGACTAAAATCGTCAGTTGCAATTTCATATGTATGCTGGGATGACGTCGTTTTTACGCGCAACTTAAAATATGATTATTTATTAAACAACCACGATTTTTTATAAAAAAATGTATGAGGAATGATGTAGAGAGATATTTTAAATCCTTTAGACTCTGAAATTCATAAGAATAAGGCCAATAATGAGGAAACCACTGGGGTCCCTAAACAACCCCCATCGGCAGAGAAGTATTTTTCTAGTCTACGAGCCACGAGAAATATTGGAAAATGAGTGATACTTTATATTGCAATTTACGCTCAATTCATTTGTACATGTCTTAATAAGTCATTTACCTCTAAAGCTTTAAAATATGTTCTGTCTTAGAATTTTACTAAATGAATAACAACGTGTGTCAACATAAAATGAATAACTGTATTTATGCAATCAATGCCACTGACAAATAGCCAAGAAAGAGTTATTAAAGCAAATTTAATATTTTTTTTAAATCTACAAAACGACTGCAGAATCCAGCAAAGATACGTTTTTATCCTATTTAAACTTTACTTAAATAAAAAAAACGCTTTAACAATTATTGATTGAGACATTAAACCTGATTTTTATTATAGAAAATTAACAGAAAAATTATATTTCAAATGGAGTTGGTTTCCTGCATACGAAAATTTTCATTATTTCTGTCACTCTGAATATTTTAAATGATTATTTAACCAATATGCATTGTGAATACTTTATTCCATATTATTTTTATTCAAAATGATTCTCAGGGATGCAAAAATGGAAATAGAAACAAACATTCATCATATATAGTGTTAAAATATGAATTCACTCACCGTGTAGTAAAAATATTTGAATATGATTCAAACATATTATTACCAACATGCAAACACAATTAAAATTCATTTTCAATTGAAATATTAATGTTTGTTCCTGTGTTATTCATTCCAATATTAATATTCCAATTTGAGTAAAATAGTTATCTCAGCATTTTAAAACAAGAGAATATATTGATTCAATATTATTTTATTCAATATTAAATAATTAAAAAATAGTTCTGGCAATAAATTTGAAATAACAAATGAAAAAAATGATATTCATGGAATGAAATTACAAAAATTGTTTTCTGTATATATTGATATTAATTGAATTAAGTTGAGTAGGATTGTTATTATTTAGAATTAGACATAATTTTTCACTGAATTTGTAATAACGTTATTGTGAAATTGTAAAAAGAGCGATGTATTTTTATTTATACGAGAATTTTGGTATAGCCATCAAAATCATAATTACACTTGAACTAAGTACACTGCAATCGCCTTAACCGTATTTTTTTTAATTTTTTTAAACACTTTTATTATATATGTAAAATATCAATATGGAATGTGTTTAAAATTCATACATTTTTATTTTTCGAGTAGTTACTCTGTATAACATGGTTAAGAAATCGATGCCGTTTCTTTTTCAAAATAGTTATATGTTAATCTTTGTGTTTAATCACTGAAGATCAGCTTTAAAATATATTTTAAGAAAATCATAGTAAAATACTTAATCGACCAAGCCGCTCGTTAAGTAAGGTTAATAATTATGAAATTAATGGGCCCATTATAAGTGAACTGAGCCAAATGGAATTTTAGAAAAAGATAAATTAGATGCGTTGTAATATTATACAGGTCTTAAAGTATCGTAAAAGTGAAGTAACTCAGTTAATACACATTGCAATAGCGTCATCTCGGTATAATACAAATATGCAATTCACCAACACAACAAATAAAGACATGATTATTTTTAAAAGTCCAAGATTTTTTCTACCATTTTACTAGTTGGCTCACTTCACTTCTTGAGGGCCCAATTAATTTATTGTTTTAATTAAATATCATAGACATGAGTGATTGTGAATTTTTTTCTCATCGAGTTTATGACGTACGATTTTCTTGTTTTCTAATAAAAAATGTCCTCATTAGTATATTTATTATATTTAAAAAATATATCTAAAACCATGATTGGGAATATTCAATATTGACTTCTTTCTTATTAAGTTCAGTTTCTCAAGGCATAGTCCCGAAACATCCTGATAACTAAGTGGATATCTTACTGTAAGGATACAGAGCCTTACTATAATATTACTATAAAAAAACGCATTTTTTGCTGTCTATAACTTGACAATGATACGCTTGCATGTATATTTGTATGTCAGCGTTTGCTGAGCTATTAAATTAATAGGATTGTTTTTTGAGAGGCACTTAAAAAAAGTACTGTTATGTTTGTATTTTCATATTCTTTTCATATTGTATTCATAACTTTTTTCTTCAACTTTTCTTTTCAGATAATGGTGGTATTTGCATTTTGCACACGTCGTCCGAAGCCCGGCGTGGTAAAGCAATTATAGACCTCACTTTGTTAGGGAACTTTTCATTGAATTTCTCCAGTCTACCACTTGACGTCTTATTTTTCCAAATTATCCTGAAATAAACACACCCCATCGCTGCCGGAAAAGTTTGGCTTTTTTGATACTTTACAAATTTTATATTTATTACGGCGTTTTTCCATAATACGCTGAGATAAATTTAACGTTGATAATTTATTATTGCGTGAGATAGGTTTATATAAATAATTTACATTACTTTGAAGCATATTTACGAACAGATATTATTTAGATAAATGTATTGTTACAATCATTTTACGCACAATATTTACCAACACAAACAATTTTCTCAAGTTAAACATTTTAATGATTTAAAATTGATTAGTATCTCAACGCAAGTATTTTTCGTAATATTTATTAACTATGAAACTAAAACTATTACTTTGATATGGAATAATGTAAAAGGGGGAAAACGTTAGATTAAAAGGTTATAATATGTCAAAAATACTGGTTTTTCTTTTTATCATAATGTTCGTCAGTTTTAAGGTAGAAATAAATCCAATCAAATGTAAATCTCTTGATTTGTTAGGTCAGTCAAAATTGGAAAACTTCTACAATTGATCAGACTTTGAAAAGTATTTTGTTTGTGTTTTACTAAATGAACGATAAGTTTTTTACCTTTCAAAGTACAAAATAAATTTGCTTAACTAATATCTGACTTTCCGTATGCAGTGCAGATAAACTCCTTTTATGTTTACGAGAAAGAGAAAGAAAGCTAAATTTTACAATATTGATTTATATGGTATAATGAATTTTGTTTATTCACACTAAACATAATACAATTCAACACGCCATTTTGTCACCGCATTCATCATCCCAACTCATGTAACGAAATATGGCACCTTTTTATTCTATTTTTTTAGTTTTACGCTCAAAAGTGAGTTTCACAATTTTGAAAACTTTCGCCCCTTTTATTTCGTTAAAATAAGCCTTTTTATAAATAAATCAAACCTACTTTTTACTGTCATGTTAGCAGTCGTATATTCCTCTATTATAAAATGTAGATTTTCAAGGATTTTTTTGTACTCACAGCTCATATTTCTTTTGGAATCGATATATAGCAAAAATGGCCACACTTTTTTTGTTGGGACCGACTTACTGATATCTCTTGTGAATGTGATAGACATACATAAGGTCAACGAGATCTTTACTCTGGGTTCTCTTATATATAAAGAGTCAGGCCATAGTCAAGTTTACTTAATACTACACACACAAATAAAAATAAAATTTAATTACATTTCTATACAAATCTTAAATGCTATATAATGTATAAAAATGTTTTTATGAAGAGTTGTTGGCAGCCAAATTTCCCTCGTCTGATGTCTTAGTTCTATAGTGCTACAACAAAAAAATTGTGCTTTTGGGATATCGCTGACCAAAGCTCTAATGCATCTCAACTGAGTTGTAAAAAAATGACATTATTATTGGTGTCATCGTATTAGTGAATCATTGAGACATTTAAATTAATTCTGATTTTTTTCTAGTTTTTTTTTTATGGAGATAAAGAAGACATTTATTAGAACATAATGTGTAATATAACTCATGATATTGAATTGTTGACTTATTTCTCTATGGAAATTGGTCATCGATATACTATAGGAACATATTTTTTAAAGATATATATCGATAATATAGATAAGGACCGTTAAATATCGATAAAGTTGCAATAATAACGATGACGTAATTCTCCATAATTTCGATGGTTGGTTAATTAAGAAAGGATTAACAACTAGTCTTGTCCTAGTCCTATTATTTCTATCATCACTTTCTTAAAAATAAAAGAGGTTGAAAAACTGAGTAACAAGCAGTTTTCGTCGAAATAAGATACTTAAATCAGGACACCATATGCTCCACTATGGGAGAGAACATGGATTCAAAAAATATATTGAATTTATCACTTTCCCTACGGTGCTAAGAAATACTTTCAATATGTTGCAGCCTCTTAAAGAACGAAGTGAAAAACACATGTTTGAACACTTACCTTTAGTGGACGGTAAAAACCCAGGACGTATATTTAAAAAAAACATGTTTTTCACTTGGTTCCTAAAGGGCCTGCAACATATCGGTAGTATTTTTTAGCACCGCAGGAGAAGTGTTAAAGTTTTTATATATTTTTTAAATATTTAATAGTTTTAATATTTTTTATGCTATGTCAAAAAAGGATGATTAAGAAAGATTTTTATTCATAATCGTATTATTGTTTAGTATCCAACATGATTGTAAATGTTTTATCTTAAAAAAATGGTATAACCGTAAGTAAAAGTTATCATTAAATCACTAAAAGTTAGCTTGTTACCGATATGGAATTAAAATAGGAAAATCCACGACAATATTTACAAAAATGCGACGAAATATTAATATGGATAACAATAACATAAATATTGTATACATCAAATTCTTCGCGTAACAAACAGAGATAGCGAGAAAAATGATAAATATACGAATACGAAATAACAATCAAAGTGTAGCGTTGGAAACGTTTTGCAAAAAAAAAAATACAAAACAACATCTGTACAACTTCTGTCGAGTTCTTCTCAATTTGCTTACAAAATGTCGACGCGCAACTATGCGACAAATCTAATTTCCGGCCGCCGGTTTCCTACAGCGTAGACAAATAACTAAGGCAGCATACAGTACTGTTGTATGTTTTACGGCAAATAAACATATGCCATTACTTTGTTCTGAAAACACAGACAATTGAAAATCTACACGAATTCATTACACAGAGGTCATAAATCATTGAATGTCACCTATTCAATTCAATAAACCGTTCTGTTCTTCATTGTATAATATGTATACCAGTGCTTAAAATATAGTTTGTGTTATAACATGCTTAATCAAATATATTTTGAAAATTTAAATTCAATTTCAACAATTGTATTTGGAATGGGAAATAGAAGAAAGCGTATATTAAATCTGGCACTGGTGACATTTGGATTCTTTGATGTATATGTTATACTTTACCATGTAGGCGACTTTTGCTGTTTTTGATTTATTATTAAGATTTAAAGTATATTTAGTTCTCGCGTGTCTTAAAAAATATATGAGAAAACTATCATAATTATCATTTTCACAAAACGTATTAATATATTCTGCAAAATTGACTATTTAAAAATATAAATGAATAATATTTTAAGCCGCCTGTGTGGTCGACTGGTCAACGTTGTTGGTTTCGGCTACGGAGGGCCCGGGTTCAAATCCCGGTACGGACAGTTTTTATAAATTGATTTTTCAATCGATTTATGAATTTCTGTTCGAAGGCATGGGTGTATGTGATGTCTTGAATTCCCCCCTCTCACCCATCCTATCCTACGAACGGGGCGTATCGAGAGCGATTAGCTTACCACTAATCCTGTCCTAGCCCCTATCCTTCTATCCCAACTCTCTTTGAAAAAAGAGAGGTTGAGCAACTGAGTAACAAGCAGTTCTCGGAGAAACACTTCTGTTGAGATAAACTCCATTAGGAGTCCATATGCTCCACATTGGGAGCGGACATGGTTTAAAAAAAAAAAAAAAAAATTCTGATCCTAAAATCTGTAACATCATAAAATGATTCATTTTACCTTTATTAATTGAAAACTGTGAGAGAACGTTCATTGAATTGGAACTCATTACAGAATATAACAAAAAAATGATTGATAAATTGACATTGAAGTCGTGGTTAACTGTTTATTTAGCCATCTATTTCAAATACAAAAAGGGTAACTATTATAAGATCACATTTGTACCAGATCAAGATTCATTTTTCTTTTTTTTCTTTGTACCGTCTGATATCAAATGTTGGTAAATCGAATTGCAGAATATCATTTTATCCTAAATAAATCGCATTGAATCACCAACGCCTTGAACATTGAGCCATTTAGAAGAGACTACGTAGCCAACAGAATTTATTTTTACTTGCAATTCTGCTGCACTTTATTTCAATTTTCGATACAAAATTTTGTTCACGGTTAAAGCAGTGGTGATCTTCACTCACTTGAAAAGTTTATTCCGATGTTGTAATTTAGGAAGTAACAAAAATTTATATTTTTTTAAAAGTTTGAATGGCTAAGATGTTTGTTGTTGCTTATACATAATAATATTTATGACGTGAGTCATCTATTCTAAAACAACCACGAGTTAGTCTTCAGTGGAATTTAAGCGACGTCTAGATTTAGTTTTAATATAGGCGAAAGTAATAAAAATCCCCCTTTTTTAAATTTGTTAAAAAATGATTTCTCGCACCCTAAGAAACTAAGAAACACGGGATTAAAGAATAAGCATTAAGCGCTGTTTTTTTTAAAAAAAAATTGATATATAATACTTAAATTAAGTATATGGTAAGATAAAGTGAAGAATTTGTAATATTTTGTACAAGAAAAAACACAATAAAAATTATGTTTTGTATTCAAAGTAAGGTAAAGAAAAAAGGTATTTATCAAAAATTAGCTATAATTTTTAAGTGAAAACACATTTTTTTTTATGTTTGTAAGTAAATTTGGTTTTGTAAATAAATATATATTCGGATATCCCTTCTAAAAAGTCATCCCAAGTACATTTTTCTAAAAAATCTATATCCAAATATAAACATTACTCGCTAAAAGTTTAATGAATTTTTGATGCCTGATTTTGTCAAACTATTGAACTTACCATGGTTTTACTTATTATGGTAGTTTTCTTTTTAATTTATCAAGCTATTTTTTCAAAACCATATCTGGAATATTTTATCGCATCATCGCTGACGAGTCGAAAATCGGATTGGGGCCTAATATATCGAGTCTTTTGAATTGAATCGTGTCACAAATCACTTGTCGCTGTTGCGACCGTATAACATTTACAGCGAGAGCTTCAATAAATTACAGATGATTAATGGAATCCGTTCAAACCAATACGAAATATGGGAATATTTTGAATATTTCACTGAACGACTCAAATGGAATCAATTTATGATTCACCATATTTGAAAATAGTTAACTTGATGGACTCTTTGACAGTTTGTTCAATTGATAAAATTGAAATTAATCAGTCATTTTATGTTAAAACAATTCGACACAAATATAGCAAGCAGACAATACTATATATGTTAACTAAATCGACTAGATTTTTCCATTATTTAACTGAAAAACAAATTAGTTTACTTGTATTTTGATCATATTTATACATAAAGGAACCGTTAAATACAACTTCAATATAACATTTGAATCGTTCTTATTATGTAAATTTCCATACGTCGTGTTAATAACGATCAATGCTTTGCCTTACTACATCTCCATAAGTTCAAGTATACGTATGAACTAGAACTGACGTTTAGTAAATAGTTTTTGACGGCTCCGTAGTGTAGCTCGTCGTCAACGTCGTTGGCTTCAGCGACGGATCTCACAGGTTTGAGTCCTGATGCGAACAGAAAATTTTCAATTATTTAACCTATTTCTGTTCGAAGGCATGGGTGTTTGTTATTTTTGAAAATTTCTTGCCATTCTTTCGATTCTAAAATAATGGGGCGTAGCGAGAGCGATTACTTAACCACTAGTACTATTCTGTTCCGAACATACTGATGAACTGAGTAAAAAACAGTAATCGCAAACAAACTTCTGTCAAGATAACTTCATTAGGAAGTCATACGTTCCACATTGAGAGTGGACACGGATAATAAAATATTTATTAGGATGAAAATACTATCACTAAATTTCAAAGTTATCGATGACGACCTGGACTAATTTTACTAACGGTTTGATACTAACGATATTCAATCAATTGGGAAAGTATTATTAGACAAGTTTTTTATAATAACAATGCGTAAGGTCACTTTAAAGGTGCTCACTGTCAATTTTTGGTGCAAGGCTTTAAACATTTTTTAACGCTAACTTAACATGTTTAAATTTGAATCGTTCAAACTATGTACATTCTCACAAATTTTGTCACTAACGACCCGGGTTTCGCCTTTCGGCATCTTCAGGCATTCAAGTGCACGGATGAACTTGAACTGACGCTTAGCAAATGAAAGTTTCGTGTTTATATAAGATATAAATGCATCACTGAGTCTAAAGCCATTGCTGGCGAAAAAGATGAGCCCATGGGAATGCCAACAGATTTGAGTAGTGAGCAGTTTCAAGAATTATATAATTTGTTTGTCGGCAAAGGTTTTATGATTATATAGGGTATAGAAGTGGAGATGTGGGAAAGTTTGATATTTCGTTTAAAATCGGAAGACTTTGCAGCTGTGCTTTGTTGATTTCTAAAATTTCTTGGAAAAAGAGCTTATGACTGTCCGTATTTGGGTGTAACATTTTTATCCCTTGTTCCTGATTGAACACGTGTCCTTCCTTCCTTTTCCTCATCCTCATCCTTTTCGCCAGCAATGGCTTTGGACTCAGTGATGCATTTATATCTTATATAAACACGAAACTTTCACTTGCTAAGCGTCAGTTCAAGTTCATCCGTGCACTTGAATGCCTGAAGATGCCGAAAGGCGAAACCCGGGTCGTTAGTGACAAAATCTGTGAGAATGTACATAGTTTGAACGATTCAAATTTAATATTGAAATTCCACCAAGCACCTTCAGTCGAAATCTTAAATTAACATGTTTATAAATGGCAAGACCAGTTTAGCTCATCACTAGCATAATTAACTAAATAGTTTACTTTTATTTATTTATCATTCACCAAAAACGTTCTTCATTTCTACTCCAATAAACAATTATAAAACACATTTTTGTAATAAAAAAACAAGCGTTGCGTGGTGGAAGATATTGTTGTTTTAGAATAAATTCTATTTAAAATGACTAAATGATTTCAATCATACATAGAAAAAATACATTATTTTTACTATGTTATCTATTTCACCCTAAAGACTTTAAGCTGTCCTTTCTATATATTTAGTGGCGTGTAGCAATGGATCACACGGTCTTTTCTTACATGCTACACCTGGCTACCGCCGCCTCGCTCACCTTGCCTTTCTAAATTACCTCCCCCAGGAAATGTATTTCCCTGCCAGCGATGAAATATCACCCCAATTAAAGTCTTTAGAGTGGTTATTTTAAAAAGAAGGGTGTGTCTGGCTAAAAAACTTAATGACTTCTTTAAGTATATGTTGCAAGAGTTGCTCACTTGAGGGCTTTATTTAAACGGTCTTGAGGTTTCACAGTGATCATGGGCGTTTAAATGAAATATAAATCTCGCTGATAGCTTTACAGCCACTAAAGCTAACCTCTTTCAATTACGCCAAAATAAATATTACATTTGACAAAATAAAAGTTTTTGAGTATATTTCATATTTTTTCATGAAGAAAGTTAAGAGTCATATATATTATACGGCATTTCAGGACATCACTACTACCATTTGTGAGCACAGAAGCTGACAAGTTCCTCTCTTAGTTAGTTTTTTTTCTATTAATTCTTAAATTGGGTTTATTCTCAATCATAATTGTGATTTTAATTGTTGCCATAACGTTATTTTTTATTAGTTATACGTGTTTCATGGTTGGAGTTGAATTTAATAAGTATTTCTCAAGCATTTCCTGGAACTGATCAGTAATTTAAGCACACTCCGTCATCCTAGTTAATATGTTAAGGGTATCCACGGACTTATTTTGCTTACTTTACAAGTTGAAATAAAAAATATCTTTCAATACAGTATCAGTACAATATTATCGATAACATAATGCGACATACTATGATACAACTCGTCAAATTTTGAGATAACAAAAATAAAAAATCGCAATTACACGGTTACTTTAATACATATATGTTTAAAATACAAATCACGAAAACTTCCAAGTTTATATTTATTTATAATGTTTTTTCGAGTATATTCTGAGACAGATTAAACATCAAAAATTATGTCGTTCTGTTTGGGGAGTATTTAGAAAATTACTAACATAGCTTATCTCGCTAACTGTTCGGAGTAGCTTTAGGTTAAGTGGTTTAAAAGTTTTCGCCAAATATTTGCGTACGCTAGATTATCATTTATAAGATAAGTGACACACAAATATATAACTAAAGTCGCTCGCATCTCCCGCCTCTGTCAACTAATGATCCACTTTAACTTTTGACTTGTGACAAAGTTGATCCTCAAAGCTCTTCTTTAACTTTGGCACACTCCAAGATCGTAACGGCAAAGTTTTATCTAGTCCTATGGCGATGACGTTTCTAAAAGCTCTATATATAACTGCTTAATTCGGTGACATTTTCAGATCTTTTACGAGATGTTTGCACAATAGACACTTTTTGGATGTTGCCGAACACTCTGGAAATTCTTTGGGGAGATATTTAAATAAAATGTCGGTAAAAATATTACTAAATATTAAAGTTGGGAGTTTTGATTGATGAAGGAATGCAAAGTAAAGTAAAATTTCGTTTTGTAAAATAAGTAGTTTTAATATACAATCTTGTGTACTTAATTCACAATTATTTAGTATAATCAAGACCGGCTTCAATCATAAACTCATAAACATGTAACTTGGTAACTCAACCTTTCCTTTTTAATAAAGTATGAATAGAATGATAGTACCGAGACAGGAATATGTAACTCCTTCCACCACCTGTTACGGCCATACATCTGTGTTCAATAAACGTTTCTCTTGACGTAACAAACGTTATGCGTTGTTCAGTTTTGTGCTAAAATTGTCTCGGGAGCTTTTAAATGATAAGAAAATACGAAGTATTTGTTCGACGATGGACATTTTATTGGGCTACAAGGGTTAACCGGAAATATTTATGAAATCATAATCGGCTTTTATAGCTGTTATAATGGTAGAATATTGTACACAAATTCTTAAGGCAGGCCAATAATATTATTAATTAAAAAATACTGAAAATGTATATAAACGAGCATAGAAATTATCATTTATATAAAATTATATAAATACCAGCTTTAATTTAACCCTAGTGTAATTATAATCTTTGTACAATTTCAATCATCAAACACTTTAAAATATTGTTTTTAAAGCAACTTGTATTTATCACCTGGTTGGATTAACAGATAAAGAGTTTCTCTCAGAACGGCCGCTACTTGATAAAGCTAAATTAACAGGCGCATTATCGTTATCTATTCCTAAACCTTCTTCAACGATGTCTTGATTTCATTACCACCAAACCCTGTCTGAACTGTCAAACTGAGCTTAAATTTAAAATACTACAAAACATACGTTAAGCGGCTGAAATCATCAAAACAGTTAAACCCCTGAGAAGTGAAGTGAGCTGAGTAATATTTTAAGAAAAATAGAGTTTAATCTGTTATACTGTTGTAAATGTCTTAGTATATTATAACGCATCACAAACTTAAGTATTTTAAAATTGTAGTGAACTTATCAAATACCTAATGCAATAGTGTTGTATTCAATCTATGCAATCTACTAAACACTCAGTAAAAAGTGATTGTTCTAAATACTGCAAAAGAAAAGTTCCATCGCTTTGTATCTTTGCTCACTTTACTTCATTGACTATAAAAATATTAATTCGATCGATTGATATATAAAAACCTTTCACATAAGCACAATGGGAAACTTTTGTAACTCTTTTATTTTATAAACGGCTTGCTAATTTTATACGAAGCCCATAATCTACTGAGTACGAAATCATTGAATCTTTCTGCTTTAATTTTTCATGTATTCCACAAACGAATAATAAATGAGGTAGCCTCAGGGCGAACTCTCATATAATAGAGATGTGTTATTCTACACTATAAAGTGTACGAAATATATTCATTAACAGTCATTTCCTTTTGAGCAGTGGTAGGCAGGAGGCAGAGAAGAGTCATAGATAGAGAGTGGTGGGCTGTAACCGTCAGCATTTCGCATCCGGCAGCTGGCGGGCGGCGGCGGGTAATTTGATTAGATCATGAATTCAGAACGAGATGCAAACCCGTCATCTGTAGTGTTTCATGTTACACTTTACGCCCCTCTACCATAATATAGTATATATTATACGTATGTTGTTATGAATACGAAATTGTATTCGTATATTTGCAGAGCTTAATAAATATAACACATTGTGTAAACTATATTTCGTAACCGGAAAACATGGATAAAATGCGTAGAAAGTCTACTTAATTTTCTTTAAACGTACACCACGACACAATCTCAATTTATTCAGTCTTCTAAAGATAAATTTTCTTCCTAGCGTAGCGCCGTTGATGATTTCTTCTAGATGCTCATTAATGACCATTGCGGTTGACAAAATTTATTATGTGACAAGAAGAGACGAGCAAATTCTAGCTTTCTTACAGAATTTTTACTACGCCACTAAAGTAAGTCCAGTGGCATTTTATTAGATTTAAAGATTGTTACTCTCCGTATTTATCTTCCTTGAGAATTCTTGACAATCTAAACTAACATTAATAATGTTCTCTAATATTTGCCGCAAGCATCTTTCTTCGAAGAGTATAAAGTACATTTCTACGCTCAGTTTTCATCAGACATGGAAACTGTAGGTAAGAAAAGACTCGTAATTTATTATGTATTTGTTATTCTTTGTAGTTAAGCAAAACACAGAATTTGTAACAATTTCAATTGTTGAAACTGACGAAAAGAAGTATTTGAACCAAAGTAATCATCAAAAGTAGTTTAAAGTAATTGGAATACATATAAACAATCTTTTGTTTTCATACTCAAAAGATTTACAGAATATAAGTAGAGTTTAAAAAAAAAGGAATATGTAAGAGCCCTAGAAACTAAGACGGCAGACCATGTTTTGATGAAAATGAGTTGAATATGTCGTCGTGTAGAGCTGACAACATCGCATATAGTAGAAAGACTTTTTTTTAATACGGCACTTAGCATGTAAATTATTGAGAGTTAAAATCGAGTTCGAAACAAAAGCAGCCGCTTATTGGATTTTATAAAAAATGAAGATTATATTAAAATAGCAAGATAGTACTAATAGAGTATTTAATCTTACCTTTTCAGACGTTATATGTATAGTTTTCCATTATTTTAAGATTATAAAAACTGTCCGTTTGTTTCTCGAGCTCTCAAGAATATCGGAAAAACAAATCTAAGCACACTATAAGAAAAAATATTTGCCTTAATAGCCTTTACAAATATTTAAAATGAACCAAATAAATGACATTCCATTTGCACAAACTTTTGTATATTCAAGCTGGCTTTCTTTTAAAATTGCTCAAGAAATAATGCTGAGATTTAATTTTTCATAATAGCTGGTTTCATGGGAGACTGAATTTATTTCCAGACTCATAACATAAAAAAACAATTTAAACAAATGCCAAATGAGAGACTCTGAAACGTTTATTTTGTTTTACAACTCACCGTAAGAGAAAATTCTTTGTAGCAAATAAAGTCACTTCACATAAGAAAGAATGCAGCGAAGTTGTGGATTTGACATGCACAGTCGAACAGTTTTTCACAAAACGGAAAATACCGTCAGACCATAAAATTCTTTTTAGATCCACGCTGGTATACTGACGGAAATACTTCGATAAATAAAAGAAATTGTAGGTGTTTGTACACTGTATGGAGCGACAAACTTTATTGAATTTCCTCTTTTATAAACTTATTTACACAAAAAATATTATTAGTATAGTTATATAGATATTTTTGTACGCTTGTGTTGACTTTCATTATACTATTTTGTCTGATTTAACTTCAATTTATGGATTGATAAACATTTATCTTTAATGAAATAAAACCAACTCTCACGTAAGTAATCAATAAACCAATCAGTTTACAACTGTTGTTCTAGAATCTAGATATTGAAAAAAATACGATTTTTATTCATTTCTCAGCATTGTCCATGACTAGTCATAAACAACAATGCATTAATATACCATAGTCAAAAATTAACCCAGAACACAAACCGTGTAACTCTGTACTACTTACTATGACTGATTAATTTTAATTCTTAATAAATTATTTAAACTAAGCTCATAAGCGAAAACTTATTGTGAACACTCAAATTCAGGTTTATGTATTTTCAAGCAGACTTAATAGAAAAATATTTCTAAGCATGAATAAAAAATAGCTAACAGATTAAAATAACAAAGTATTTTAGCTCTACAGTTTTTAATAATTTTATTCGTTGATAGCTATTTCGGCTTGCGCCATCGTCAGAACTAGTTCTGACGATGGCGCAAGCCGAAATAGCTATCAACGAATAAAATTATTAAAAACTGTAGAGCTAAAATACTTTGTTATTTTAATCTGTTATAAATGGAGTTCTACCAAGTAAATGCCAAATCAATTAATAAAAAATAGCTAATTTATAACTGTCTGTCTCTTTTATTGTGACGCCTACGCTGCTTGCCCAGAAAAAATATATTCATTAAAAATCCCGTTATATCGAAACGAAACGATTTATAAGGTGTTATTATGTTAACAATCTTTGTGCGCTAGTAAGCATCCGAGGGAGATGGAAATTAGCTCCAGATACTAGAAAAAGGAAATTCAGAGTACTGAAATTTTACTAAACCTGATATCTGGTTTTACGAATTTATCGTTGGTTGTAAGCTCTATACCTTTATGAAATAATTATATCGCTAATATCATCGCCGGTGTTACTAATTGTCAACATTTGCTCAATTCGTACTATGCCTGTATGTTTATTTTCAGTGTTAAAACAGTATTTTTATCATATTAGAAGAAATGAGAACATTTTTTAACCATGTCCGCTCCCAATGTGGAGCATATGGACTCCTAATGGAGTTTATCTCAACAGAAGTGTTTCTACGAGAACTGCTTGTTACTCAGTTGCTCAACCTCTCTTTTTCCAAAGAGAGTAAGGATAGAAGGATAGGGCTAGGACAGGATTAGTGGTAAGCTAATCGCTGTCGATACGCCCCGTTCATAGGATAGGATGGGTGAGAGGGGGGAATTCAAGAAATCACATACATCCATGCCTTTGAACAGAAGTTCATTAATCGATTGAAAAATCAATTTATAAAACTGTCCGTACCGGGATTTGAACCCCGGCCCTCCGTAGCCGAAGCCAACAACGTTGACCACTCGACCACGCAGGCGACTAACAACGAAGAAATGAGAACATACGTTGACTTAATTCTTGGTCATAATAAAGTCATCTTTGTTGCAAGTATGAAGATTGCCTAAGCAAATTTTAATGAAAACTACCGAAAAACGAAGATGAAACAAGTGTGATAGTTTTTATTTTCGACAGATTCAGCGGTTGCTTTTTAGAAGTTCATTTTTATCATAAAATAAAGTAAAATGTGACACGTATTTCATCGCTTTCAAAAGCATCGTCAGACAAAACATCGTAAGTTTATTCGTAAGCCTTGCGATTAAATTAAATTGAATGTAAAGTATGAAGTGGTACTTCATTTATATAAATACAAATACAAAATAATATAAATACAAAATAATCCTTTGATTTAATATAAATCTAAATAAAGTGTATACTGCTGAGTAAGACAAACTGAAAATGAGAAGGGATGGTTGCATACATAAGAGAATGTTTTATCAACCCAAGCCAGTGCTTGTTGTTAAATAATATATCCCGAAAAAAGCTTTGTAAAATACCTCTATGAATATTCCTTGTAGAGTCCGCGCGCAGTAAAATGTCCAAGTCAAAAGAAAATTGTGAAATCCCTCGCACAATTTCGAGACATATTAATTTTTGCGACAGAAATATGTCTGAAAGAGTGAGGTCTGAACTGAGAATTCCTCCAGCTCAAAGTGACCCACTGAATAATGCGCTCGCTCGCCCAAAAATATGAGGGCACAGGCGAACCACCCCAACCCACCTGTGCTCTACGACATTCTGCGCTACAATTTATAATCTCTGAAGGGTTCATTTTTTCTCCTTAGCCCGGGATAGGCTACACTTCCATATTATATTTTACTAAATGAAAATGGAAACTCTAGCATGAGATAACTTTGAATAACGTTTTTTCACTAGATTTCACGAGACTTGAAATAACGTTAAAAAATTTGACCATCTTTATTTTATTACAATTTAAACATTTTTAATAATAATAATGGTCGATGTTGTAATTTGAAACTACAATAAGTATGCAAAACCGTGTTAAAAATAGTTATAAATTGTATATATTCAGTAGATTATTTAAAAAAAATACTGGTTTTACTTTCAACTTTTAAACTGTTTATATTATAAACATAATATTAGACTAGACACAATAAAATTACATTTCATATCAGATACTCCAATCGCTCGTATATTATTGTAGACGCTCATTTTGATCAAGAAAAACACAATATTCTTTTGTACTTATTTCCACTTTTTATTTATCAAGATCAGGACCGGTTTCGCTTATGGCGAGCATTGTCAACTGCTAAGAAATATAA